>JAUDZF010000007.1:0-1200000 GCA_030407055.1 Armillaria mellea
CCAGCAACATGCTAGCGGAGCTGCAGTTATGAGGGATTGGGAGGGCAGGTCGGCACGACCAAACTGTCTGCTGCCCATTCAGAGGTCCAGGGACCATAATGACGGTCCTGAGCAAAGCGTCTGAGGGTAGTTGTAGGTTTCTAGGTCGTGCGCATACCAGGATCCCGGGAGGGCGTAAGTCATTGCGTATCGTGTCGCCTTGGTAGGGGTATGGCAAGGGCGTTAAGGCTTCAGGGATGTGAGAACGTGCTAAAGTCACCCAGGTGCATGTTGACCAGAGCATCAGTAAGTTCTGGACAGAAAAGATGAATAGATAGTAAAATAATAGAGGGGATCACTCACCATGTAACGAAATCGACTCGGTCCTCGATTTCGCAGTTCCCTCACCATAGGGACACTGCCTACGCTATTCCAGTAACCAGCTGGCACGTTTCATGCTATTGACAATCCAGGCTCGAAAAGAGCTGTAATCGCTGTAAGAGGCAGGGATGCTGGGAAAATCGTGAAAAGTCGTTGGCGGTATCAATACGACGTTGACGACGACTAATCGAGCAACATATTTCATAGCGTTAGAGAATAGTACTGGAGCAGACGCCGTTCGCAAGACACTTGAGGCCGGAACGAAGTCGTCGCCGTTACAGGCAGGGAGGATGGTATCGAGGAAGACGGCAGCGGCACTGCATCGACGACAGCCATAGCCACAGTCTACAACGCTGCCGTTGCACCCACAAAGCATGTCGGCTTCGTTGCCATTGTGCTGCACGTGCTGAATAAGTTGACAGAAATGGTGGTGGAGGAAACTCATGAAAATTGAGCAGTCAGGAGCTGCGGCGAGCAAAGGACGAGGTTTGAGACCGTATAAATCACTGTAGTCGGGTCTCATGGTGTTCCCACTGCAGTAGTTATGGCACCCAACGTACTGGGAATGAAGTAAAAGTCACCGCTAATTGTGAAGTTGGAAGCGTGTCGGGAGTCCTACTGAATTCGCAAGTGAACGGCGAGTCGTGTGGGTCCGGGGGAGTGTCGATAAAACCCATAGAACATTCCTCGGTCACTATGAATGAGCCTGCAATGATCCTATGAAAATTCGTTAGTTACAGTAACAGAAATGAGAAAAAACACGCACCATGGTCCCAAAATCGACTCCCAGGTCGATTACGCAGTCCCACTGCCTCACGGGCACTGCCAGACCTATCCAGTGATCGCCTGACATTCATTCGAGGTCTTCCAAGATCACTACGCCGTCTCAGAGCGAAACCGTGCCAGCGGGGAGCATGGTCACTGCAAAGTGGGAAAAATCCAATTTCGGCAAGGATTTTCCCGGCCGGCGATGCCGTTACGTGCCAGAGTCTTGTGACATACGAAGTCGCCGTATCCAGAGACGCGTTGGAGGGACATGTCGCAGATGGGACCTCAAATCTGGAATTTTACCGGACCTCTGCGTAAGTAGACATGTACAGATGAGCATAGCTAACCAAGCAGGCGAAGTTTCCATTGATTGATTTGTTATCCTGCATCATTCTAACGGTTTCTGTCAGACTCACTCACTTCAGGAATCAGGATTCCAGTACGTGGTTTATAAAGATAGTGTGGTGTGTCTATGCTTAAAAAACCAGGAATCATTCGCACTGAACACGGCGCCGTGGCGGTGACAAAACTTCTACCTTTCATCCTTGCATCTATCAACCACATCGACGACACGAAGTCCCTTCCCTTCATCAGCTGGTTTAATTTTTAGTGTTTCTATCCCATCTTTATCTTTTCCTTTCCCTATTCTGCAGAAGTTCGCAGTTCCCCAGCACAGCCACCATGCGAAAACTTTCTCATCCTGCCGCTGCGTCTATCCCTGCGGGTGTACCGACCATCGGAATCTGCAGAGATAAAAAAAACCCAATCCGAAACGGGATTCATCGCTGAACCCAATCGACCCTCTCCATGATGAGACTTCTAGTATTCGCGCTCGCTCTGATAGCGAGCTCGAATGCCCAAATTGGTAGAATTTCAAGAATGCCTGTTCCCCAGTTCTATTTCATGCAGGTTGGTTTGAATCTTCTTTCTTCCGAGGGCTCACGTTGATCACCTTTTTTCGTAGCTCCAGCCGCCGACTATGCCAGTGATGCCGATGGATTATATCAACTCTGTGGTACCCCCGAATCCACGTCCGTTTGTAAAGATTTAGCGCAGACGACAGATGTGACTGATGCTCAGGATACATGTATGACAACCCCTTTCTACGTTACTGTCTTTACTGATGCTCGGCTTATAGATTTGTTATTTACTCGACTAGTATCATAGGGTAGTCGTAATCGACGGACTCGTTTGTAGTAAACCGAGCGGAAGGATGGTTAGCTTTATGCAATTTGAATTGACCTTTTTAAAGAATCCTTGTACTACAGGTATGACAGTACGACAGCCATATGAAGCAATTTCTTTCGAGTTAGGGCTGGACCGCAACCAAGCAGAGGATTGCGCTGTACGGGGGCGCTGTTGCCTCTGTGTGCTTGATCATGACCGAGTCTAGGGTAAGGGATTTAATGGTTGCAATCTGTCGTTTAGCTTACTGGTTAGGCGTGTTCCCCTTGTAATCGTGGAAGGCAGCTGTTCGAGTCGGCTAGGCACAGTCCGGGATGAATGTCTTTTTTGCAAGTAATGCACCACTATTGCACACCGTGGCGTTGGAACTAGGAATGCCAATAGGTCTGTGAAATAGATTACAAATTTTCGATCTGTTTTAATCTGGTAGATTTACTGTTGCTTACTTATTACACCCAGACTGAATAGACACACTGTCTCTCCAGAGCAGAAATAAGTACGACATCCATTAGACTACGTCAGTAATTGTCCGTCAAATGTAAGAGGAAAACCCGTCTTCCTATATGAAAGCAGAGTTAAAACGAATGTGATATAGAACGAGTGTCCGAGAAATAATTAGTATCAAATGGTCCGTAGTGAAAAAAAGTACGAGTTCGTAACATCATGATAATCCATCCGTCGTTTCCAGTCAAATAGTAGTTTACCACACCATGGTGATCAAGATGAAAGCCACAGCAGCACCCCATACTGTAGGCATCCGCACCGATGCGGCACCACCCGTGCTCGTCGTCGCCGTAGAAGACGTCGAAGTGGACGAAGAGTTGGAAGACGAGTTTGATGTGGACGAAGTGTTAGTCGTAGAGATGGCACCGTTGTTGATGCCCCGAATCAAGGTACCACCTTGGTAGCCGAGCCTGTAGGCAAGATCAGGTGTGGAAGGGTCGCATAGAACTGGAATACTTACGCAATTGCAGGAGATCCCGTATGAGATGACATCGACAAGGGGAAGATCGAGGCATCGACAACACGGACGTTGGCTGCAAAGTCCTTAGTTTGATATCAAGGTAACGGGGAAATAGGACTCACAAGTTCCGTAGACCAGACAATACTTGTCGACAACTCCACCAAGAGACTTGGGCAACATACTCATGCTGCCTAGAGGGTGGTAATCCGTGTGTACGTTCGCGTTCATCCAAGTATTGAGGTCATCGTCGGAGCTGACGCTCGTTCCGGGGGACGATTCAGTACCGAGGTACTGCGCGATAGGCTGTGCAGCGGCGATGTTCCGTACGAGCTTGAAAGCGGCGCGGAGAATATCCCTATCGGCCCAGTGGGAGAAATATCCGGGATCGATGACGGGCGTGTCGAATGCGCTGGTGGAGTTGACAGTGATCTGGCCACGACTGAGGGGGTGCTGGAGGGCGGCCTGGATGGTGACAGTGTTCGCAGCGTTGAGCGAGAGGAGAATCTCGACTTGGGGTACGGCGGACGGGTAGTATGTCTGGGTGATCACGTCGAAGGTGCTCTTGTAGCCTGCAACAATCGTCGAGTCCGTTGAGGGTATGTAGGACTCGGAGGCGGTGTAGTCGTTCCGGACGGTAGAGATCCATGTGGTCATGTTGTCGCCCATGAGGGTGGTGAGGTTGACATAGGCGATGGCGTCGGAGATGAAGGAGAGCCATTCAGAGGTCTTCGAAAAGTCAGAACCGGAGTTTTCGATGGTCATCATGGTGGCTTGTTGAGTGGCCCAGTTGATGCCATTGCCGACGTGGTCTTGGACGTTCTGGCCGACTCCGGGGAGGTCGAGGACGACGTCGATACCGGCAGCTTTGAGAACCGAGGAAGGGCCGACGCCTGATAGCAGCATGATGTGAGGGGAGCCGACCACACCACCGGCCTTGGGAGAGATAATCAATAAAACGCATGTCTGAAGGACTAGGACTTACGAGGATAACTTCCTTGTTGACGGTGATCGTGTGCTCGCTGTCGGTGGTGGACGCCTGCCAGACGACGCTCTTCGCTTTCAGCTCGCTGCTTGACGTGTCCCAGTTGATACGAACAACGGTTGCATCGGGGAGAATGTCCAGGTTCGACCTTGGCGGCAGGGGATCGATGTATGCGGAGCGGGAGTAAGACCGAGTCCAGTTCGTCGGGTTAATGGCTGAGGTGGATATGAATGCGCCCCAGTTCTCTCCGCCGTGAGGATCTTGTCGGGATTCGATACCCGCTGCGAGACAGGATGTCGTCCAGTTTCCATTGAATCCGAGTTGACTATATGGAGTAAGTGAAGGTAAAACATGTTTGGAGTGGAGGGACGTACACAGCTGGATACGAGGAATGGAAGGGTCCGCTGGTACCGTGGACGCTGGTGTCATACGTGATGCCGCCGATACTCTCAGCGTCGGATGTGGGAGGTGTGAATGTTTCTACGGTTTTCATGACCTGCTCATAATAATAAGTACGGAAAGCGAAGGAAAGAAAATAGACGCACATTGTAGAAGTTATCCCAATTCCAGTAGTCCTCGTCACCGATCAGCGATGCCCATGCATCAATCTCAGTCTGCGGCGGGCGTGTAAAGTACATGCCGTTCGTAGCACCCGATCCACCAAGGATCTTTCCACGAGACCATGCCAGATTACGATCAGCGAGGTTGGACTGCGCGATCGTCTTGAAGTTCCAGTCGTAGGAAGTTCCTCCGAGGCCGTCGTAGTAAGTGTCTCCCGGAGTATCTATGGATCAATAATTCATTAACGGGTCGGCAAGACAGAGAGGGTGCCACGACACTGCGGAAAGTAATTATGATTGGCAGAATGAAAAGCTGCTTACCACGCCGGGTAGCCACGTCGTCACCACTCCCTCCAGCCTCGAGGACGAGCACGGTAGCATTGGAATCTTCAGAAAGTATCGAAGCAACTACAAGACCTGCCGAGCCGCCCCCCGCGATGACGTAGTCATACGAGTCAGAAAGAGAAGAGGAATCGATTATTGCTCGCTTGGAGGGCGTGCTGCGGCGGGGGTGCCGTTGAGGGATATCATGAGCGAGTGTGGTAAAAGGAGCGAGGAGGGCGAGCGCCAGCAGAGTGGCGCGGTGCATTTTTCGCAGTCGAAAAGAAGAAGAATGGGAAGAAGCCGGGATTAGGCTTGGCAAGGGCTTTTTGAAGAGCGGTAACCGACAAGTCAAGCGGAAAATTGCTTGGGAAAGGTTGAAGGGAAGGCGGGGTCGTGGTAGGGGGGGAAAGAAATTTGAAGAGCGAGAGCGTGGCGGAGGCCGGTCTGGAGTGTGATTTGAGGATCAGTAATAACGCCGACGGCACGGATCCGTAGTACTCGCGCAGTTTGACTTGAGTGGTGTAGCTGCTCTAGTTTCGTCTGGAGGTTTGGACGAGAGAGAGCCCACAAAATGGGGGACTTCTGGTCATTGTATACTTCGTCGACTACGGATCGTACGTGGATGATGTACGTACCAGCCCGCCGGTACAGAAAATTCCCAGCGGAAGGGTATTTTCGGTGGCATGATAGAAATGTATTTTTAGACTTCCGGGAATTAGGAGCTTACGTTGTTTGTTTTTCCGTGTGGAAATACCGGCGGCCTCTATGATCGTTACCGCCATGAGGCACGAGTTTTGATGAGCTGCTGGAGACCATCTGTTGTGTTTCTATCGCTGCAGATGTCTGATGGTATGAATACTGGTAAAAGCTGTATTCTTCTGTTCGTCGAATGCGCCAAGATACTAAGGCTGATGCATCGATGTCCTGAGCCGCTCTGGACCCTGAGTTTAGCTTCACGTAGTCGCAGTTTTCGTTCACCCGCCTGCGCTTCCTACAGGGTGGCACTGCCTTGTATACAGGATTCCGCATCGAAAATAGTCCTACGAGGGTGCACCATTCACCCTTTATAATGCACGTACCCCTTCTACTTACCTTGTGGGCACCGACCTGATATTCTCTTTCTGATGATTTAGTCGCTGGTTTGCAACGATCATTCACATGTACGCTGTGACACGGTCAGCAGTCATACGTTTCGCAAGGTCCATGGGCGCTGAAAAGCTCTGGGCCGTGTTTCATGAGAAGGAATTTATAGATGAGCCTATTATTAGACTGCGGAATCGGTGCCGTTCGAGCTAGCCTCTTTTTAAATATAGACGAAAGATCACCTAGAATGTGATAGCAAGGAAGGAGGATGGCGCTGATAGGTCAGCAGATTGGACTTGGTACAGGATGAGCTATGCTTTTGCTTGTCTACGTTGTGTGTATATTTACTTAGTGATATAGATCGGGAATGGTCTGAATTGATTTCCCGTAATTGTTCACGCGTAGCGCAAAGATCGTTCTAATTCTCATTTGCCCAGAAGTTTCACAAACATCAGACTGGTATTAATCTTGCCTTGAATTGAATGTCGGTCGAACTTAGGATGGTGGTTTGACCATTAATTTTATCTGAGGAGGCGTAACTTCGTAAGGAAAAGTTTGATGCATGATTTCTACTAAAAATAACGCTGTGCAACTAGTAAATCTCGCCTAAGGGTTTCCGCTTGACGCTATAGACAGACGAGAAATGGACAGCGACGTGTTGGAACCGTAGCGGGGTACTTCAAGCGTTGCCTAATCAGCGGGTCAGTAAGACCATTTCAATCTGGATGACTTTAAATTTATTTTCAGGAGAAAGTCGAGGCCAAAACTTCCCATGGACGCATTTGGATGAGGAGGGATGGATAGAACAAGGATCGGACGCGTCGTACATTACCTTTGCACGTGATCTAACGCGTCGACCAAATAGGGCCAACGCGAGGAACTGACCTCTTCGCCTCTTCGTTTCCTTCCACTACCATCTCCACTACCACGACAGCGTCTTAGGCATCTCTTCGGCGAAATTTTTTTCCTATTTCTTCCATCTCCGTTATATTTCGTGCCTATCATTAAAATTGGGTCCCACGATCAGGATCGTTACAATCACGTCTGATTCGGCACTACTGAACGTCCAGGCAGAATCAGGATAAAGAGAAAGGTAGTCTCGCGCTTCATATTCGTTTGGATGCGCATATATGCTGATATATATTCTCATCGCATAGATTTTGCCTTCGTGAGGACCATATCAGTCATATCTGCCGCATATATGCGGCGTTTCTTCCGCGTACAGATACAGACGACCACGATGCATGGAATACATTGGTAAATGCGACGCTTAGATACGATTCTATGCTTTATGTCCGTATCTATTCTGACTTGTTACTGTAGAGTGGATTAAGGCTTCCCGTGTTATCCCCCCTCCACCCGGCGTTCCATCGTATACGTCAATTCGATGCTTCGTTCTTCCTCCTTGGGTCATGTCTAGCTTCCTGAGTCTCCTCACGAAGGCTAGAATCTACCTGTACGGACCGCTGGGAGGCCCCTTTTCCCCTACGACGAGGCTTCCATTACTCGGACCTGGCATTCTTCCCCATCCCGCAGTAACGCCGACAAAACATCCCACAGTCAGCACCCTTGCCCGTTACTAGCATGGCTAGGCTGATCAGTGGACCGCCTTTCCGTATTCCGCTCTCTTCGTGTCTATGGCGTAGTCCTGTTTATGACGTCGGTGGAGCATCGACGGCCATGGAATATGCCTAAAGCTGCCCTACATTTACTCCTCATTCAAGGCACAAGTCTCAGCCATCCGTCTTAGCTACCACTGGAGACGGCTTTGAGATCCGACTTGCCGTACATGGGTATCTCAAGCGCGCCAGTGCGTTTCTGCCAATCAAGTTCCGGCGAGTTCGAAGCCGTAGTAAGCAAGCACTGCTTAAGAAGGTGTCGGATGTCGGACTGGAGCTAGAGGATTCGTGCTTCAGGCTTCTCGTGACCGCTTCTTCGAGTTGCAGTGCCCGTGAGTGGCTCAGTTCTGCGCTCCTCCTTCACTCACTGCTACCGATAGCGTAATACATGATTTGTCGTTGCCTTCAAACGCCATTCTGAATGTGTAAATCCTTTGGCACTTGTCTCTCGTCAGCCTCACAGCCTTGTTATCGCATTTCTCGATGTGCTATTGGAAAAGGTACTGGTCGTAAGTCTTACACCCGTTCCGGCACTTGCACTCATAAATACTAATATCCAGTCGAATACGTCAGTCATGTGGGTTTCTCTTCCGGTCCCAATATCCTCGTCTTCCGAGGTGTTTTGTCTGCGGCATAAAAGGTACTTCGGCATCTTTAAATTAACGACGGGGCGGCGGCCGATAAGTTCCGTGATGTTATACTGTACAGCGTCGTGTCCCGTAAGTTCAGTGTTACTGTTCAGACCGCCTCTGCTGAGCCTCGCCCGTGCGACAAGTCTTCCCTGATCCGGCTCTGACATAGCCGGAGACCGAGATGGCCGTCCCAATACCTCAGGCAGAAACCCGCCTTTTCTCTTTGATTTTCAATGCTACGGCCCGGAGTCTTTGAAGCGATTACAGCACTTCATGCTCGAGCGTGGCATTCTCGTAAGCCTGGGATTAGTTCGTCTTATTGCTGTAGAAAGAGCGGTCGCCGCAAAGAACGCAGGTCTTCATGAAGGCAGATGGTAGTTCGCATTCTTTCTGCGTCGTACGACGGCTCTTTTCTATATATTGTGTATAATTGTACCGCACCCCGAACGATCTTCCCTGTGCAACCGCCCATCTGGGCACCGGCGGACCACATGTCAATTTCGGCTCCGACGTTGCTTCGCTGTCATCAAGTCCGACATAAGCCGACCTACATCAACCCTCATCAACCACCACCCACGATCGCCGTCACTGGCAAACTCTGCACTACACGCCAACATATCAACACTCTCAACAACGTCGTTGCAAAATACGGCCAACAACGTCACTGGAAAAGTCGAACAAACAACAGCCGCAGTATATTCGAATGGCGAGTTCTAGTACAACCGGTGACAAAACGGAACCAGAATGGGGGCGAGGTACGTTTTCCCTCTAACTTTTCGTGACAAACTTTCTCTGAATCTCTCTTTTTCGTTATCTTTTTTCTATAACCAGTTCTCATCTGCGGTGGTACCGCGTGGACCAAGCTCGGACGGAAAGGCCCCGCATCACCGGACGACGGCGAAGATCTGCTCGAACCCCACATTCTTCGTTCACTCTCGACCATTCGCGTCGTCTCCATCCACACTTCGTGCTCGGCGGTACATTTCGTTGCTATAGACGCGGATGGTGCGGCATGGCTTTTTGGTCGAAACGGGAGCTCGTGTCTTGGCCTGGGAGGCGGCGTCGATGCCGTGAGCGAGGAAGAGCCTCTGAGAATCGCAGTAGAGGACTTGGGTGGCGACGGCAAGTGGGTGCATGCTGCCTGTGGGAGGAACCATACATTGCTCGTCTCCAGTGACGGCACTGTCTGGACAGCAGGTACGAATATGCTAGGGCAGGTACGGTTTTGTTGGGCTGGTCCATGTGTGGCGCTGACGACGACTTTTACTCTTTCCTTCCCTCTGGGCTCTGCTACTCCCTTCCCGTGCTGCTTTTCTCCTATCATATCGCAGTGTGGCCACTCGCCCTGTGCCGAGGTGCCATTTTTCAAACGCATACCATTCTTTGGTACTGAGGAAGGCCAAGAAAAAGCTACCAAGGCGTCGGCGGGGGTGACGTTCTCTTGCATACTGACGCAGAGCGGGAAGGGTATGTCGTCGATATATGTCTCCCTTACTATCCTATCTCAACCGGGTGAACAGTATATGCCTTCGGTTCCGGGGAGAAGGGCCAGCTCGGCAATGGAACGACTGGCGAACGCATTACTACGGGCAACAAGACGGCGTTCGATATCATCTACGAACCCGTGCTGGTGAAGGATTTAGGGCCTGAGAAGATTACGCAGCTGTCGTCGGGCCAGCAGCATTCGATTGCGCTGGATGAGAAGGGGTACGTCGTCTAGAGTCTAGCTGCATTTTCCCCTAGCTGATTACCCGTGTAGTACGGTCCACGTTTGGGGCTACAACGGATACTGCCGTCTTGGTCTGGGTAATCAGGTCGATGCGCTCCGTCCCAAGCAAGTTCCTCAATTCACTGGTGCCAATGCAGGCGTCCTCGTTGCCGCTGGCCCCAGTAATTCCGTCGTCGTCGATAAGGGAGGCATGTACTGGATGACGGGCAAGGTTCGTCTACCCTCTTTCGAACCTATGTCCGGGAATTAACGGCCAATCTTAGTGGAAAAACTCTGGGGACGGGTCGTCAGGCTCGCCCTACAGCAGCTTCCGGTACATGCCAGATATCATGGGCTGCAAAATCACTGCCGCCGCATCTGGAGGAGTAACACATTGGGCGCTGACACCGGATGATGAAAGCGACGGCGTTATGACCATCTCGTGGGGGCAGAACGCTGCAAATGGTGCAAGCCTTTCTTTCTCTATTGACCTCGCCACTAACGTCTCGACAGGCGAGCTCGGTTTAGGACCGGCTGAACCTAAATCAGCTACAAAACCTATGAAGCACCCTGTGTTGGTTGGTGTCGACGTACTGTCTGTCGCCCCGGGACAGAATACCACGCTATTCCTTGTACGACCGTCGGACAAGATGAGTGATATGCCAAGACATCCTGTTGAGGTCGAAGTCAGCGATGCCTGCCTCATCTGCCGGAAGGAGGACGAGGAGGAGGCGCTGGAGTGTGATAAGGCATGTCGACGTCTCGTTTTTCGTTTTCCTCAACACTGATATGATTTCGATAGTGCGACAACCCGTACCACCTACTGTGTCTCACCCCGCCTCTGACGACCGTACCAGAGGGTGAATGGTTCTGCCCGGAATGTATACGTGCGCCTGTCGGGCGACGGTTGAAGGCTGATGGGGATTCTGGTAAAAGAAAGGCGCCGCCGGGCAGTAGTGGGAAGGGGGGTGCACCGAAGAAGAAGAAGCAGTAGGGTTTGCAATGGACTATCTGTTATTCTGTATGTATCTCATAAAATGTTCGTCGAGTAGTTATTGATTTAGCTGTAATACATTTATTCGATTGAATATATTTCTACTGCGGACTTTTGTATTAGAACGGGAGTGCTTGTGGTTTTGCGATGTAATGTACGTGATTGCTGTTCTAGTTATTATCTGTCCGACTCACGCTGTACCCTCCTTTTAATATAGACGATGGAACACTTGGCCAATGGGTGTGCCGATACAGACTCCCGATACGATGCTACATTCGTTCTGTACAGCACGGTTCGAATATAATCAGTCAAGCAGTCCCCGGTACATGGAGGGGTCTGTCGGCGCCTGAGCTTGCAGCTGCATAATCAGGCGGTGGGGAGTCTATTTCTGATCGCAGTATGGAGTGTTGGTGCTGGTTATTGAGGAGTACCTGCGTAACGCCCTCCAAATCCCCAATCCTCTCTATATCTCGGAGCACTTGGCCCTTGTCCTGGCTCTGAGACTTTCCACTAGGCTTCGTAGTGCAAGCGACTTGTTCCTGACAGTACGGCTCGGGGATTTGAGATTCTGTGTCAACAATATTCCGTTGCCTCTTGCGCCTTCGAAGGAAGAGAAAGAGCAAGAACAAGAGGACGAGAAAGGTGAAAGAGGCGACACCGACTGCGATCCCTATGATCACAGAGGTATGAGGCGATGTTGTAGTAGAAGAAGGAGGAATGGAGGATGCCGATGCACTGTCACTGTTATTAGTGCGTGGAACTCGGAAAGAGAATGAAGCAAACGAACGATTCTGCTCCTGAACTCTGAGTCGTCGTCGGAAATACAGTCGTTGTGGTCGTTGTTTCCAACGAATACATCGAGGTGGTTGTCGATGAGGGTCCAGAAGAAGATTTTGAACTAGCGCATGCGTTTGTTTCTGGTCTGACAAGGGTGCATGCATAAGACTGGATACATTTCTTTATGCTAGATAGTAGACGGAAGCCTCACTTTAGATAATAGGGAAGGTCGTTCTCGTCTTCGCCGTAGCATGATCCAACAGACAGCGTTGAGTCATAGGATGAGGGTTTAGAGGACCCGTCCATGCAGTGCGGGAGGATGAACTGAATATGCGTATACTTCAAGTTTCCTAGATCTATCGAGGTGATATAGCTCCCGGAACCAAGAGTGCTGTATTGCGCATGCTACAGCAGAGACGAATAAAGCCAAACAGCACGAAAGGGTGTACCGTGCGTTCTGTATTCCTCGCTTCGCTGAAAGACGTATCTTTCCCTAGACCAAGATTCTAACCAAGCCACGTAACACGTCTGCGTGGAAAATTCAAGTTGGTTGCTCGAACATAGGGTGTACATCGTTTGAGGCAAACGGGAGTCAGAGAATCGAGTGGAAGAAGGCTGTATTGGCAGTCCGCAGCTGCTGCGAGCTGTGATACTTAGTGGGCTTGGCTGCCGCTTGGGAGACATACCATGACTTGTCGCAGTGGTCCGTGCGAATGGAGGACTGAAAATAGCTGCGTGAAACATATAACCCCTCGGAAGTTTTTGACTTCTTTATACTCCGTCCTTGCATAGCTGATAACAACACGGTGTCCCCAAGTACGCAGGTAATCGGACGCACATCTCTGGGGCCATATCAGATCATCCGGAATTTATATATCAAACGCCCCTCTTGCAGTAGGGCATCGAGAGAAAAACTCACATCGTATGTCACAGTTGCTGCGCGGAATGAATAATACTGGTTGGAAAATGGAAGACACCGAGAATACATCGACTACACACACACACACACTGCTGTAGTTAACTTGGGTACCTCTTCCGCAGACGCTAACGGTGAACCCACAACGCGCCTCGTTCGACTAACACATTCTATGCAGAACCTGCCGAAGGGATCGAAGACGATGTACTGGACCGGCCTGATAACTCGCCATCTTGACTTACATCCCTTCGGGTCTTTTCAATACGAAGGTCAGATATGAAGACCAGAGAACGAAATAGTTTCCCGTAATGTGGCAGAGAAATTAAACGCAGGAGCAGAACAACCACTATATATACACGTCAGCTGTATACGAGGAAGAAATACATACATTCTAATTTCTCGCAAGTAAATTCGGGTTCATTAACGGTGCCTCCACTATCGAGCTCATCCCTACTTTGTGTGAGTATTTTGGGAATGGATGCAGTGAAGACGTTATGTGGAAAGGGTTGACTGAGAGAGAGAAGATGTGACGGTAGAAGGAAGAAAGGCGCGTATTTGTTTGTATCGCTTTGTCCGGGTGACCAGACTCGGAAGGGACCGCGGTGCAGCCCGTATCTTTTGGCGTGTGCTCATTTCCCACCCTTCTTTCACGTTCGGCGTTCCATCTCAGCACTACACTTCCTTTTATTTCTTTGTTAGTCTGTGACAGTTCTTCCGATTCCGAAATCGTTACATGGCTCCCAAACTTGCAACTGTACAAAGAAGCTACCTTGAAACCACCAGTGTCCAGAAGCGCATAGTTTTGTATTGTATTTGACAACGACGTTGAACAATACTAACAGCCATGCTAATTCTGGTCCTGACCGCGTGAGTAGGGCTGCTAACTGCCTCTGATCTTCGTCGATGTTTGAAAAAATTTATGAATCGCCAGCCTCGCTCAAAAGGTTAGAGCCGATATAAACTCACTTCTGGCGAATCCATTATTAACATCAGCATGGAGAAGCGGGATCCCCTCATTCGGACCCATTGCATGAGAATATGACTTGTTAATCGTGCCCTTTAGGACAAGGTTTTTAGGCCCGCTGTCAGCTTTCAAAACTATGGTTTTGTAAGGTGAACGGGGAATTCGCGAAATCAAGTAGATATTGAGCGTAATACTTCTCCCCATAGGATAGAAGAGCAACCCATCCATCGGAATGCTCACATTCTGAAAAAATATGAGATCGGTGACTCGATGTAATTCAAAGCGGGATGAATTTAACCCTTCACTCAAACACAAGGGAATTACACAGAACTAGAGAGTTTTCCTCATGTTCACGGTTGCAGAGGTCTTCTGTGATCGCTTCACATGATTGATATCCTTGTTGAAAGTTAACTGTTCACTGGTATTTGTAACTGTGGCAGAACGTCTGGACTAGGCAAGCGTGATGTAGCACACGATAGATATTATTGGCTACCGGTGCCTTGGATACGGAATATATATTGATAGTAGAATATGAATATTATTAGCATTCAATGGCTTCGCAGACTTAAGACCACGTCCGACGTCTCAACACTCGAATCACGAGGTGTCATCCGTCTTTCTATTGCCGCAGAGCTTCCTCGTTTGATCGTATTTCTGTTCACCGTCCTTTCAAGATTTCAATCCAGTCAATGTCGGCTTTCAACGGGTTAGAAAGGTGGGTCGTTAATTTGTACCTGGCAAGAAAAGTGACGATATAGACCAACAGAAAAACTTAAATCGCCCGCAAAAGTTGGTAGCGTAACATTATGCTTAGAGAACTTGCCTGTATTATCATTCGATAAGCAAGTTATTTTGGTATAGTCGGTCCACTCATCAGCTGCAGGCCCAAGTACACGTACGCAAGCGTCGCCTTTCCCGTCGTTTTCACGGTGCGATAGCTGTAGCCGTGCAGGGAAGTATTTTACCGTGATTCCGGATATACATTTTACCCCAGAGTCGTGCTCGACCGTACTGTAATTGTAGTCGGTAATCCTAGGGTTTAGTAGGCCATACAAGGACTCGTAGAGCTACGGAAAAACCGTCCAAAAAGATTCAGGTGGTGGTGTTGTACATTTGTGTACCTCTTCAGATTTTCTGTCTTCTCGAGCATTACAGCAACGACTGAGCCGTACCATAATTTATTTAGCTCGAGAGAACAAGAGAGGCTAACGATTGTGTCGTTTGCAGATTCAGGAAATTGGACGCCGAGTTGCATTTGGTTCTTGAAGTACCAAAGCTCAAATGGCGGGTCGCTTCCTCGTCCGCCGACCCTTCGATACGCCAGCTGATCGGGGGGGAAGAATCCGTTGACCTGTGGTATACAGTCCACTACTTGCCCATGGTCATTCTTCCGGAATACGAATTTGAGAGGGACTGGATGGGGGACAGAACCTTCAATAAATGCACTCAGATACTGCGACACTGAGGTTAATGTAGAAATGACGTACGATTATGGTTGAACATGAGACCAAGGATACAATTGTTTCCAGGATCGGGGTAAGTTATTCCTTCATCGAGTCGGGGGTAATAATCAACGAATTTATGTTGCAGGGACGGGGTTTCCACGATATGCGTTCGAAAGGACTGTATCCGCCAGTCTAAGTTATATTCATGTTTGTAATGCTTTGCTACGTACCATCCCGAGGCATCTCTGAGAGCACCAGAATTGACCACAGTGGCATATAGCGACAGATTCCGAATCTATGTCCATAGTGTGGCAGCCACTGCAAAGAAGAATCGTAGACATGCGTTCCGGACTTGTCGATGGTCGATGTGAGAAGATGTGCTGGGTGGCGAGATAAGTGAGAGGGGTGTAAATGCAAAGACCTGGCGCGGATAAAAACAAAAACAATGGGAACTCTCGAGACGCGTTGTGGTGGTGTGTTTACACGGTGTTTAGTGTTGTTACGTTGAGCGTCAGATCATTTATAAATGTCGGCCAACAGCGGTGCCACTCGATCAGAGGGAGGAACAACAACAAACCGAAACCAGTGTCGTGAAGGGAAAGTACGACAACCGTAGCCTTATGAATTATCCCGTTTCCTCCTTATCCAGCCACACGAAGCGGGAGAAGACGCACGGCGAACAGACTTCATCTACTTACAATGAAGATGAGGTATAGCCTCCGATAAAGGACTGGGACCTTCATTTAAAGGAAAATTCTCTATAAAGCACGCACAGCAATTTGGATGTACATTACACCCTTGTGTCCTGCCACCAATGTCTTCTAGTTACTCAGCGAGCAAAGACCTCCCTCCTGAGCTCTTCGAACAGATCCTCTTGCACCTCGACATCCTGACTATCAAAGTTGTTTCCCTCGCATCCTCGAACTTCCACACCATCTGCTTTCCCTATCTCTTCCGCAGCTTATCCTTAAACGGTGATCTTCGCCCCGCTCCCAAATTTCTCTCCGTTTTCCAAGGGCGTGAACGTACCTCTTCTTTGCGCAAGATCGAATTGAAATGGTTGAAAGAGGATGTTTCCACGACGCTCCTCCCTTGGTGCACCAATGTTCACACCGCGAAAATTAACGGCAGCCCCATCGGTAATACAGCCATTCTTGCCTCCATGATGACCCTCGAAGTACTTGAATTAGCCAACTTGACCTTCTCGTCTTTGAAAGACTATTTCGAATTACTGTCAAATCTCTCATCAACGACCAAGCAGCTGAGGGTCCGCATGAATAGATTTCGGGAGTCCCAGTTGACTTGGACCGGTAACCGGACGATAGAACTATCGCGTTTGGAGGCGGATTCTGCAGGAGACTTGGCGCCATTTCTTTGAGCCGATTGCCCCGTCTCCCTAGTGTCGCTGAGAGCAGCCTCTCTTCGACATCCTAATATGAAAGATCTTGAACAGTTCATTTTGAAAGCTCCCGTACTACTTGATCTATCATCGAAACTGAAGACCGACCAGGCACAGTACACTCTTCTTTAAGTTACCACCCCCTGAATACGCCTCAATAGTGTCACTCCCACTACGGCGACTAAAATCATTATCAATAATCGACCGCACAAATGAACTCGGCGTTTTCTCAGACTTCTTCACCTTGCCATCCGAGTCGGACGGCAGCCTATCCCTTTCAGAATCCCTCAGCTTCTCATTTTCGTGCAATAAATGGAGAATGCCACTGCAGATATTCCGCGATGTCGCTGTGGCTTTATCCCAGCAACCTCGATTCCGTCATCTGAAAACATTGCACTTGAGGATGATGACACTGTATTCTACAATCAACAGCTCTGAGATACTCGATAGCTGGGTTGGAAGATTCGAACTCGAACTCGAAGGGGCGGGAAGAAGTCCAAGGATCAGTATCACATCTGAAATTGTCGCCACATTTGGACACTGTCTTGGTTATCGGTTTGGAAGCGGAATGTTTTAGTTTCTCAGGAATGCTGTTTCCGTGTTTATTTGTTTTCCTTTATGTGCTGAATAATGTGAACATCAAGAAGAACGTACTTGCCTTCATTGAGTGTTATACCTGCGGCATATATTCCCCTCATTCATATTTGAATACCACCATATGTTTGGCGAGCATTCGTCAACTAGCGACTATATACTATCCCCCGACACTTCTTCGTTAGTGGGCTGAAGCTCGTTCTGCAATATATGAACCGTCGAACCTTACAGCCGACTTGAAAAGTTGATACACTTTCATTACACTGGTAACATCAAACGTCAGCATTGGTAAAGAGGCCCTCAGCCAGATTTCATTGCTCGTATCTTAATAATTTCCGGAACATGAGGGAACGGAGTGTTTAATCGGACACCGGCTTTCCCAAGAGCAAGTTGTGGCCGAAAGTGCCGGCATTCAGTAACGACGGGGATATCTGTCATGTTCACAAAGGTTCCTGTCTGTTCGAGGTAAGAACTTTGACACTGTTACCGACCTTGAAGCCTACCACAAAGAACAGAATTTAATACGCAATATTCTCGAGGAATGTGTCTGAAGCTTCAAAGATCAGTAACTCTCCATGTTGTAGCATTTAAACTTACCGAAATCAAGGTGACCGCCTGTTAGTAGTACATGGGAGAGAGCAGTCGGTGCCAACCCTGTCGATGGTTATCATTTTGTGGTCTGCCTCGAACAATCGAAATTCAATGATACTGAGCTAAAAGGGAAGATGAGGCACAGTTGTAACAGCGTGATAAGGTTTGGTATACAACCCGGAAACTGGCGTCCGATCCCTAGTCGCCGTGACCTGTGCGAAGGGGGTTGAGACATTATCCAGATAACATATGGAGAACCCCCGTGTAGAGCATTGGACGCCTATCGCAGGGCGCACTGGCCAAATCAATAGTATAGTGTTAGGTTAAATGAACAGGAAGAAAGTACGGCGAAAGCTTCCCTGCACCGGGCTTTGTGTATATGGGCTCCTGGACAAGCTTAATTCCGTTCTCGGAACGTCGTACACTCTTAACACCCCACTCCAGGCGGTTCTTCGCAGATACAATGCTAAAAGGACTTTCATACTAGGAAGTAGTACAATTTCTGACCCTCCACTCGATTCTCAAATCGTACATAACAGAAAACTACGACTTCGGCAGTGCTTACACCCATCTGCCCCTCCATTGGTACGATATATCCACCGCAGGAGGAAAATTATATACCCACAAGCGGAAGATTGAAATATGTGACACACTGTACTGACGGATGGTTGAATCATTAGGAGGAAAACTCCTCCTTTGCGGGTTTGGGATTCGTATGCTAACCGTGCACTGCGCATCGTTTGTTACCAATTTCTTTGGGCAATCCGCAACGCTTATTTGAACGCTAGTCGCCTTCGGAAGTGATTTTGTGATGCATCGTACTACTCAAGTGACGGTTAGCCACGAATCTAAGAAAGGAATGAATGAATGAGGATACCTGTCGGAGCTTGTCATTCTCCAGTCTCGCCACTTGCTTATCCTTGGTCGGAGCAGAGTTGCTGGGAAATACGTGCCTGAATGCATCATCTTGTCACTATCTGGGGACCCATGCGCAGTGGGAGATGTCACAACCCTCTCACTCAAGCTGGATGATATGGACAGACAAGAATCCACCTAAGGTCGTTGACGAACTTGGCCATGAATATGAGACACCATTTACATAGATACAGCGAGATTCAAATCTTGACGGACCTTGCATAAGTTGTCATCGCGTACGGACTCCTATTCTCATGCCGTAGAGGTATGCGACCAGCCCTATGTTAATATATCCAACAGATGAGGACATGCTACATACAAATGAGCGATGGCAGGATGAATGCGGAGAATTAGACATACTTACCCCACGTGGTGATCGAAGCGTCCGAAAAAGCGCCTATGAAGGTGGGCGTCAACGTTAATGTGTTGCAGCAGTTGTAAGTCATCCGCAGGTTGATACGTTGGGAAGGTTCCAGACGACTGCTGGGTTGCAAGGAATAGATTTACAATTGAAACTATCGCACAGTGAATTGGCACGACTGTCATTACACGAAGGGTTATGAACACACAGCAAAGCACATAGAACAGAATTGGCCTCCTATGTGACGGATCCATCGTCGCGGTCCTACTATGAGCAAGCGTTATCTCGACCATGCAGGCCGACGAGCTAACCCTTAAACGCTAATCAGAGTCCCTAGTTTGGCAAAGTCATCGAGACCGAGGCATGATTGATCAGATTGAAGAAACCCATGACACGAGAGCTGGCAAGACATAATTTAGAAGGAAGCAAGAAGTGCTGCGCACGGACCCCCGCCAAATTTAACCGCCGCGTCGCACGTGCTTCGCTGGAAAGCTTTCGGGCCGGATATTCCGATTGGGATTTTGTCCGGTTATCACTAGAGCATCTGCCGTGATGAGATCCCTGGGAATTGTCTTATCGCAGCACGCGTCATGAGCACAATGCTCTTGATATATACGTGCTTGCACTCTCAGAGGCTGTAATAATCACAGCCCTGAAGAAAAAGATACCCGTTATCATCAGCCTTCTCTACAATTCCCGTCATGCTGCCACTGGTGTACCTCTTCTCTATCCTCTCTCTTCTCTGTTCCAGCTTTGCCTCGCAGATATCTCTGTCTCTGAACAAATCGACTACTAGGGATCCGGAGTATGATAATGACAGCCTCTTCGTACACAAGCCGCCGCGGTCACTTTCGCTTCTTTCACACGACAACTTTGAGATGGTCAGCCATCCACTGTACCCCAAGCACTCTGTGAGGATCAAGAAAACCGACTTTTGCGACGACACCGTGAGGTACGAAATCCATATCACACAGTATCTAGTCCACAGATTCGAGAAATGACTCTAGTGCGTACACCGGGTACATCGATATCGAAGCGCGTCATCTCTTCTTCTATTTCTTCGAGAGCAGGAGCGACCCGGACAAAGATGATGTAATATTTTGGACTAATGGCGGCCCGGGTTGCTCCTCGTCGCTAGGTTTATTCATGGAACTAGGTATGCCACCCGGGGCAAAGAAAAAGAACGCCAACTTACCCTGCCAACAGGACCTTGTCGCGTCCTCGATGCTGACGGGGCCAAGTACCACCCGGAGTCGTGGAATACCAACGCGAACATATTCTTCATTGATCAGCCTATCGGTGTAGGATTCTCTTATGCTGAATATGGCGAGACCGTTGTAGGTGGTGTTTTATTATACTCTCAATGGTCCAAGATATCTTTGTTCGTAGAGCACGTCCGAAGAAGCCGCGCAAGACATAGCCGCCTTTGTCGCCATTTTCTTCACCAATTTCGCCCAATTCAATGGGAGGTCGTTTCATATGTCGGGCGAATCATACGGGGTACGCTTCACATTTGGGTTTCTCTTATTCTCTGCTCACTTGATACCTAGGGAAGATACCTGCCTCTATTCGCCTCCGCTGTATATGACAACAACGCGAAGCTACTAGCGGCTGGTCAGACACCTATCAACCTCACTTCCGTAATGATAGGTACGCCTTCACCTTGTCCTTCACAACATTTACTCATCAAAACCAAGGAAACGGGATAACGGACAGTATCACCACACTTCTATCCTACTTTGACATGCAATGCACCGCAGCCTCCGTTCCCCCCATCCTAGACATCAGCATGTGCGTGAACATGAAATCTACCGTACGCTCCCAACTGTCCTCCCTCTGTCACTTTTTCTCTTACCACCGTGTCTCGCCAGCTATCAAGATGCGAAAAATGGATGACTGACTCCTGCATCGACCAATTCGACTCTATCAACTGCGGAGCCGCGTACTCCTTCTGCAGCTCCGTTTTCAGCGCTCCTTACCGCCAGACAGGTACTACCGAGTCTAATTCCCCCCAAGGCCATGCTCAGACCTTTCCTAGGTATGAACCCATACGACATGAGTCGGAAATGCGACGGGGATATCTCCGAGACGCTCTGCTATCCAGTGACAAAGTCCATATCCTTTACCTCCCCATCCTCACCTTATTCATACCCCTCCTTCCTTTGCAGATACATCCGTCAATACCTGGACGACCCCACCATCCGCAGCCTCCTCGGCGTGGACCCCTCCCTGACCTCCAACTTCACATCATGCAACTCCGCCGTGGGGGCCGACTTCCGCCGCGCCCAGGACACCCTCCACCCTACCAAGGACTACGTCGCCGCTCTTCTCGAACGCGGTATCAAAGTGCTCATCTACGTGGGCTCGTACGATTGGATATGCAACTGGGTCGGCAATGAGCGGTGGACCCTCGCACTGGAGTGGAGCGGCCAGGCGGAATTCGCGGGGCAGGAGTTGAGGGATTGGTATGTCGATGGTAAGCCTGCTGGTAAGACGCGTAGTGCGAATGGGCTGGTATTCGCTACTATTCATGGGGCGGGGCATATGGTTAGTCCAGGTCTCTCTTCACAAAGTGAGATGAGCTCAATTTCCATTACTAGGTCCCATACGATAAACCGAAAGAATCTTTGGAGATGGTTCAGAGATGGTTGCGTGGAGACGATTTCTGAATCAAATAGTAGTATCGTGAATCTGAATCATATTTCCAAGTGAAATACCCGCAATTGTTTCTATTTCGTAACACCGAAAGCAG
The DNA here is from genome assembly GCA_030407055.1 of Armillaria mellea. NCBI lineage: Eukaryota > Fungi > Basidiomycota > Agaricomycetes > Agaricales > Physalacriaceae > Armillaria > Armillaria mellea. The sequence continues at coordinate 21,894 of JAUDZF010000007.1, forward strand.
TTGAAGCTCACGAGTAACCTTGCGTACTTATTAAAGTTCGATGAGGTTCACCACCCAAGCCGCTCAAAATCAGTCAAAACGTCGCGCGCAGTGTCCGCTTTCGTCCTGAATTTTACCCCCAATATCTTCGCTTGCTTGTCCGTGATGTAGCTCATCAAATAACTCGCCCCCGCTCCCGCGCCTGGAACGCCTACAGGCAGCCGATGCGACGGGATAGGCGAAGGGGATAGCGAGTTCGCAACATCGACTGCCCATCTCGCAGTTCAAAGACTGATTGATACACAGGAATACTCAAAGACTCACCCCAATCCTGCCATACATACGGCCCAGCTGAGACGATAATCCTCTCTCCCCCAGCAGCGTCGACGAACAAAGCCCGCATGTGCGCTTCTGCCAAGTCACGAACATCGACCCAGCAGTGGCCTTCGGTGGCCATGTCCTCATGGCGCATGTCCCCGCTGACGACGATGTTGTACCATTCGTTCGTTGCGTACCCGAGTGATTGGGGGTTGGATACTTCGTTGATAAAAGGCTGCTCGAAGATTAGCACGTCAGAGGAGAACCGATACAGAGGGCTCACCCCGTGGACCTGAAGTAGGGTTAGCGAAATGATATAACGAATCCTTGTCTGAAGGAACCTACGTTAGGCGGGTTTATAACTGAGAGATCCCAAGGTACTGTCGCTTTGTGTTTATCAAAAAAGTCCCATGCAGCTATTATCCGCGATAAGATCCCAGGAAACAAAGAAAAGTGTCAAAGGAATAGTACCAACCCTTCTCCGCTAAAGTCTTCGACGCGCAGTATTTTGCGGCAAATGAGGCATCACTTCCTTTCTTCTCGACTTCACTGACCGCTTGCTCGTTCCAGTCCACCTCCGAGAAGACCGTAGGCTCAGAGGAAAAATGGAAGACGGCAGTACACGAAGACGTAACGACGACCCTTTGAACTTGTGCTCTACGTTACCCAAATCAGTAAACCACAGTCGGACATGGAGTGTAGTGCAATCACCCAAATTTGGCGACGCTGGTCAATAAACTGACCGTTCCTTTGACAGCCGGTCCGATAACCTCTGGTTTCGAAGGTGTTACTTACTCCGAGTAAAAGGAAGGTTACCCCCGTCGGAATATCTCACCTTCTGGATTCACCGCGGTCAAGACGACGGGCGATGCGGTGTGGATGACACCGTCTACGTCCTGGACTGCTTTATCGAACGCACCGTCCTACCAAACGAATGAGTTCACGAGAAAACATTGTATGAACAATTGTGTTCGCACCGCCATGATATCGGGCACCTCGACGAGCTGGAACCTGTCCTCATAGGAAGAGAAGAGCCCTTTCAAATGCTTACCCTTCGTTTCATTTCGCACAGTGCCCCGTACAGCTATCCCCCGCTCAAGCAGGGTCCGAGCGATCCATGAGCCAATATATCCGTTCACCCCAGTGACTAGGATTCTCGTTTTCGAATTTTGGCCGAGTGCGGGCATGGTGGGATTGAAGAGAAGAAGAGGAAATAGTTTAGCAAAGGACGCGTGTCCTTCATGCCGAATACATCGGGTGATCACTGGCGCCTCGAGTTAGAGGACATTCGGAGATGGGCGCGGCTGCTAGCGTTTCAACTCCGTTACTCCGACTGGTGATGTCTTTCGGTGTCTTATGTAAGCACATTGAACAGCCACGACTTTTTCTTGACGCGAAGTTCGAATTAGCAACTTTTCAGGTGGTTTACCCAGTTTTTATACTCAGGAATGCCTGACTGAATGCCACCAAGGTATAGGCACATCAATACCGCCACAAGCTATGGACTAGGATAAAGTTTCGTCACCGGGTTTGTTCCGAAGATTGATCTACGGCCACAATCAGAAAAGGTCATTGTAGTGCCTATTATGACCTCAGAAGATAGGATTCGGTCCATATCTTTCTTCACACTTGCGCGTGAGGTTTTGACGATTCCTTAATCGAAATACTCTTGTCTTCCTTGAATTTACTACCATGTAGCAGAGCTACCAGTGCCCCAGGGCACTTAGTTTGCATTCTTATTTGAAAACGACAGTGTGCAACATTATTGATTCTACGAATTTTAAATCTGACCGCCTGGGTATCGTCACGTATTGCCCCGCATCTTCGTCAATATTTGAAGAAATTCTGAATCAGTCAGCCCCGACCAATTTCAGTGCCTACCGAGGTAGGACCGATATAAACTCACGTTTAGCGATTCCACGTATAATTTTAGCTCAAACAGTCTTGGTCCCTCATTCTAAGTTGCCGACTCCACTTGCTGACCACTGACTCGCTGGCAGCCCAGTGAGCATCCTCAAAATCGTCGCATGGTGAAACAGATCCTGTATCGATCGGTACCAATTCGACATGCATGTAACTGTTGCTCTACGTCGAAAAATACGATATGTTGTCCCCTGGACTGTCTATTTCAGGACATACAACTAACGTCCATCCCACAATCGTTATCCATAATCGACCTAACGGCTGGACTCGGTGTCCTCTCAGACTTCTTCACCAGTCCATTCCGAGTCCGACGATGTCTCATCATTGGAATACCTCAGTCCTCTCAATTTCCTGGAACATCTCGAGGATGCCAAAACTTGAACATGTCGCCACGGCTTTATCCCAGCAACCTCGATTCCGCCATCTGAGAAGATTGCATTTCACGATGATCGCACTGTCTTCTTTTGGCTTATCGCAGATATCCGATGGCTGGGTCACAAAATTTGGACATGATCTCGAAGCGGCGGGAAGGAGGCCAGAGATCAATATTACTTCTGAAGTCGTCCCTCTCATTAGTAAAGCCTTCAAATGAGTGGGCCATCGCAGGAGCGCGGTATACCCGAGTCTTGTGAGAGGAGGGATAACAATATTCACAATCTGAAAGAGCAGGCGGAGGAGAGCGGCCATGAACACGCGAGAAACGCTGCTATCTATATCATTAAAATGCAAGGATATTTAATGACAGCAACATAATTTATGACAATTAGATATACAGAGACAGTCAGTAAAGCACCGGCGATGCAATCATCAAATTACAGGAAATGGCAAGAAAGAAGTAAACAAAGGAAGGAAACGGAGCGATTCAACATCAACAACAAGAGCGAGTGGGAACTTGAACGTCGAAGCAAACAAGAAAGTATGAAATTAAGTGAGTAGAAATGTAAAGTAAGACGCCCATGGCCATGACCGCCCTCGAACTGGCTATCAGGATACGACCACCTCGATTGTGCCAGTGTAAGAAAGCATAAGGAATGTCAGGCCACCCGTAAAGACAACGCCTTATGTAACGTCCGAGTTCGGCAAGAAAAGTTTAGCTCCCCTGCGAATAAGGTCGAATATCAATGACGTCTTCTCTCACAGTCCGAAGAAATTGCACCTATTCACGGTAGCTCTGAATGTCGTCAATTCCACTTTTTGCGCCGTCGGAGTGTCTGAAAGATAGTTCTTCCGCAGACAGAGAAGCATACGAGTAGTCGTAACGCTCATTATTGTTATCCCCAGCCTGGAATCCTGTATGAGCAGTCGTAGTCAGACTCAGTTGATCTTCGACAAAATTCTAACATACCACAAATCCCATGAAAGGGAGGGAGCCGAGTACACTGAAACATTTACCACTGAGAATACAAAAGTATAGATAGCAAGGAATGATACTCACGCAATGAAATAGAGAACAGATCCCTTGGAAGATTAAACGTAGGATGGGCCTAGGGCCAGTACTGAAACGGCCCCTGACTTTGTAACAAGAGTGATCTCAGACCTCCGGATTGCTTGATTATATGGTAGGCAGCGGAGGCGAACATGATCGCCTCAAATATGAAGGTCGGTATACTGAAGAAGTCTCGTTTCATGGGGTACGCCATGTGACAGAACACTTACATGTATTCTGCGTTTGTTCCAAAGTCGAAAAAAATTACGGAAACCGTGATGGATGCAGCCGTGCTACAGGCAAGCAAGCCAAGGAATGTGCACAGTATCCACTTTCGCTGGCCCATCACGGCCCAGATTCGGAGAACAAGGACACTTTCGATAACAAGAAGCTGAAGTGTCACTGGAGACGAATGTACAGTCACAGAATTATCATTGATAGTGACATATGGAAGCAGAGGACACGCACCGTATAGAACCAAGTCGGATTCAGAAACAACCAGACAAGCTTCATCTTCCGCCCAAGGAATGATAACATTACCTATGTCCAGTTCCCCTGTCTCGCATCTATGCCTGAGGTTAAGCCAAGGAACCAAGGATGGTAGATCAGAACAACGTACAGACGATAATACCACCGGTTATTCTGGCAGTGAGGGGTGAGAAAACACTCTGATGTCGCAAGCAGGTCTTACTGTATCTTTGAGATGTTCCCCTAATAGAGAACATCTAGCAGTTATAAGATAATAATTCCAGACATTACGCACAGATGATATCCCATATTCGTAGAATGAGTCCCATGTATCGGTTCTAAAACTGTTATATCGACACCTCTTTTCTACAGCTTGAAAACAACTTGCCGCAAAGAATAGGAATTTGATCCACGATATTCTTGAGAACTTCCCGTCCGAGATCAAGTTCCATATACAAAAAGGGCCATGCCAGAATGAGGACACACCCAGAAGAAATTGATCTTCAAGCTCATCAGTGGGAAGTCTACCATGAGAAAACTATAAGGACGAACTTCATCGTCGAGGGTTATCAGATAGTCCCAGAAGATTAAAGCCCATGTCACATCTGCATTTCGTCAGGAAAATCCGAAGGAGAAAAGATCATACCTGCATGGTGCAGCGTAAGAGATATTAAACGATGATCGCATCTGGGTACTGGTAGGGTGTTCAATGCCGATCCCACAGGTGCACTCTTTATAGCGCTTTCAAAGCACGGCGGATAACACTGAGCACTGCCATGGTTTCCCATGGGAACAAGTGCCCTCGGATAACAATCTGTCAGATATGCGAGCATCTCTGGCAACGACAGTTAGTCACCATTCAATTCCGGTACGGACGAACTTACAATCAATCAACATTGCACAGCAAGTATTGGACGCAACTAACTTGATTTCATCCGGTATAAATAGTAACAAGTGACTGCAATAGAATTGATACTGCAATGTGAGAATGGGGAAGGCATCAAGGCAGGGACCTCATGCGACGATTGATGAGCTGTCAGAGTCGAGGCTTCGATAAACTGTGCTGGGACATTCACAAGTTACGAGACAGGAGTGACGGAGGGGGGTAAGTGGAAAAGCGGAATGAAAGCTGAAACTTAGTCGAAGCAGGACTCCGCGAGCACTGCTAACCAGTTGCCGATATGCAGGCTATCTGTGATGAAAGACCGAGGGATATTAATACCAGGACAGAATGACGACTCCTTGATTGTACGTTCCCATCTTACAGCATATCTATTACAATCTGAACGCTGATGGAGTAATAACCACCCACCGCTGCGACCACATTTGGAGTATTCCCAGATGTAGAAATCGAAGGAGGAGAAGACTGATGAAAGCAAACATCACTATCACGGAGCACAGAACAGCAGATGAAGATGCGGTCGCAATTCCATCTTGATACCTCATCATCTCAACGGATCGAGGGAGATGGACGCGAGACACCTTCGCAAGGAGCAGAGCCTTGCTCGTTAGTTGTGATACACTAGATACATAGAATACAAAAACAGTAGCATACGCGACAGGACGATCCGACCATACGCTAGCGTGTAGGATATACGTACGAAATCGTACAAATGGAAACAAAAAAAAAAAAGAAAAACCACCCACCGCCACCTAAATGAAGGAAAACAACATACCATCATAACAGATATACAAACGTCGGAGCCAAGTCTCCATCCATCTCTCGAATATCCTGTCCCACCATCTTCCTCTTCTTCTGATTCATCCAAACGAAATACCACAAGCACAACGCAGACCCCAAAGCCATCCCACCACTGAACGCTACCATCACCCGCGTTCCAAGCACATACCTGGGCGCAGTGCTTAAGCTCCCCAGTAGCCATGTAGAAAGAATCCCTCCTGCGTTCGTCATCATAAATCCAATGGCAATCGCTGTCGCACGACGAACGTGCGGTGCTGAATTCGTCGAGTTCCATGTCGACAGCGTTGGAGCAGAAGTATACACGCCAGGTATCGACAGAAAGAGGACTGCCGTACTGAGTTTTTGCTGATGACGAGGTGAGGAATATGATGAATCCTACTAACGCTATGATAGAAGTGACAATGCTAAACAAGCCCGCGAATATGGAACCTGTCGCATAGGTAAGAAGTCGTGATTGACATTACAAAGGCGGCTGCAAATGGCGGTACGCTCATGAGCTGGGCACGGGCAGCAGTGTATCCCAAACTCTGGACAATCGACGGGGTAAAGCTACGAATAATAGAGTCACCGATAAGAAAAAGAAGAGAAGGAAAGTACGTACAAGGCCTAAGCCAAAGAGGACAGAACCCGAAAAGAAAAATATAACGCCGAAGGATCCAAACGTGCGGCGCTACGAATGCCTTCCTTACTTCTTTCCATTCAAATCTCTCTCCCCCAAACTCAACAACCTGCTTCGCTACATATTCGCGTTCTGCCGGACCCAAAAATTTCGCAGCCATGGCATCTCGAGGCATAAGGAAGTAACTCATAAGTCCCCAAGCAACAGTGAATGCGCCTTCGAGGATGAATATCCATCGCCACCCTGCGCACCCACCTACGCCCTCCATGTTAATAATGGCATATGCGAGGAGTCCTGAAAATGCACCGGAGAGTGACGCAGAAGCGAAAAATGCGGATATTCGGGTGGTCATCTTGGCACGAGGGTAGAAATATGTGAGGTATAACACTAATCCAGGGAAGACACCGCCTTCGAAGAGTCCGAGGAAGAATCGGCAGGCGAGGAGGCCACTATAGCTCGTCACGACTCCTTGAAGTGTGGTAACGACGCCCCAAAGGGTCAGCAAGGTTGGAAGAAGATAGTTCGGTCCAACGACCTAAGCCGTTCATAATAAGCTCTAGAACCCCAGACACATGCAAATAGGCGTACTCGGAGGAGCAGATTTGAAGGCAGTTCTGCAACAATGTACGGGACATATGTGACGGTTAACGCAATGCTATACTGCTTGTTGGTCATTTGAAGGTCGCGCTGGAGACCTGCAATGCGCGCATTCCCGATATTTGTTCTGTCCTGCGGCGACTTTCTGTGAGCTAAGGAATCGAAGGGACAATGAAAAATGTACCAAAAACGACAATAAATAGAACATGGCTATAACGGGCAGCAGGAAAAGGTCCAACTTCAACCACACCCTCCTTGCCGATACTGCGTCAAGTTCGACGCTGCGATGACTCTCCTCGCTGTTGGGACCTTTTGCATCATGATTGTCCTGAAGGAAGTCGCTCTTGAGTATCAGTGCTCACGCCATGAAGAGTGGAATATATGTACCCACAATCAACGGGAGGGTCATAGGAGATGGAACGGGTGATGAACCAGACATAGGATACCAGGGAACGTGAACGCGTTGGCGGTGCAGGTAGAAAAAGCCACGAGTGATTGGTAATCATTAGCTGCAGCATCCGCAATGCGACAATGAGGATCCGACTGGACGTAAAGTTGGATTCCCCCATCGCACGCAATACGGCACCTATTGGCACCTATTCTCCATCAAGAACGACTAAAATAGAACGCATTTTTTCGAGGCTGGTATAGATAGCTTCAAAAGGATTCTACATGACATGCTGGCGGCCAAGCTTATCACGATGAGAGTATGACATAGAGGTTCACTTGTAGTTCGTGGTTAAGGCCAAGTCAAGGCGCATTGGCGAGATAAGAAAGAGCTCGAAGAGTAATTGAAATATTTTTGGATATTATTTCACACGCCACAGGTCATGCGGCACGAAACGGACCGTAACCCGCAGGCCAGGCAACCACGCTAAATTCTTCTTGCCCTTTAAAAGAGGTAGATTGGTACTTCTCGTGTCGAGCCAGATGTGCAAGCTTCAACTAGCGCACATCCATGACATAGGGCAACTTGAACAAATATGCCAATCGCTAGACCGATTTCAAATATACACAATTCCTTCGGCGATCAAATCGTCGCGTGATATCTCTCCTTCGTCTCCTGGTTCTGCACCGTTCCCTAGTGGGCTCTGTAGTCATGTACCCTCTTATTCCGAGTGTACACCACCCCATTAACTTTTAAGTGTTAAGATATAATAGCTATATGCATTTAGGCTAAAAGTTACATGCGAAATCGAGAGGATTTGGCATCTACTGGGGACGCTATTGTACAAGACGAAACACGAAGAAATAGGGTAAGATAATATTTTGGCTCGATTGTATTCTCACTATCTACATGAACAGCTGTTGGTGTGTCTCAACCAATTAGGTCGATGCAGTTGCACCCGAGAGGACCTTCTGATCGACATCCAAATGTTCACAGGAACTCCATCCAAGATCAAATTGGTGAATTCTATTCCAAGCTCGGAGGCGCTTCTGGTATTTCTAGCTGTTTCCTTCAGTGAATTATAACAGTGGAGTCGATGGTGTTTCAGGGCCTTGATGTAATATCCTCGCCTCATACCCAGGATGCGTCGTCCACACCTATCTTGGTCTGCTCTCCTTTTCTTTCGTCTTTCAAATTGTTAATGTTGTTCAAGCTACCTGCCTCCAAACGAGGAGATACATTGGAGGAACCCGAATCGGCTTCTCCGTCAATCACCAAGCTGTTTTCTGATGAAGCGAGTCCGAGCTGCCTCAAAAAACAGCCCGCTCATCAGCTTGCGTCTCAGATTTGCGCCTCCCCTGTTTCGGTTCCTGTAATTAAACTCAAGGATGGTATTCTATCAACAGCTGATTCTGTACCAGTCAATTCACGTATTGGATCTGTCCTTCCTGCGAAACCACCTCCCATCTATATGTCATTGAACGCCGATCCAATTTCTTTGGGTCTGCTATCTTCAGGGTCTTCGCGGACATTTCAGGCTTCACCGAGCGGCCTCGACGATCTCGCAGATTCCAGTGTGCCGCCAGTCGATTCACCGGGTTCTCATAAGACTCGGAGCAACGAACTGAACAGTAAAAATGCTGAGGTGGAATTACTCGTTGACGATGAAATTGTGCAAGCAGATGTAAGTATACCAGCCTGGATCGATAATGAGTACTGACGAGCTCACCCAATCACTGTTTTTCGCCGTTTGCTTAAACCGCCAAACTCAATGAACAATTCTTCAACTGTGGATAACCTGTTCCCAGCAGCCAAGATCATGGATGAAATCGACCGTGCAGCTGCTCGTGAAGAAGCCGGCGATGCCCTATGATCTCAATTTGTTTTCAGGAACACCCGAAAGACCAAAACCCGGACGCTGAAGAGCTGTAAGGTCGCCAATCGAACTGATATCGCCTGCTAGGACTTGGTACCAGTAAAGGCAGCCAACGCAGTGGGTCATCTCTTTTCATAGTCAAAAGACGGTGGCTGATGCTGTCCGAAATCAGTGTATACATTGTGGAACGTTGTAGCCTCGCGAGTATATGACTGAAACTGATGTCACAAAGTGCGGTGAATGAAAAATGAACGGGAAGAGCTGCTCCTGGGCGAATAGAATTATTGTCGTCATACGCGACTCAGACTTAGATTTTGAGCAGTCAGTTTTCGACTGATCATACCAAGATGCAGTCAAATAATACAAACATGTACCAGACTCCGCGACGAGATCTAGCTGATGGCAGTAAGTATCCGAGGAAAGAACACGCACATTCCAGCGGCGAGATCGGATTCTGCAAAATAACTGACTTGGTAGTCCACAGATTCCGCATCTGAGAGTAGCGCGAGGGCGTTCGTATTACAGCGCCAATTCCGCAGGCCGTGCAACTCACTTCAGACTTTCAACGGATGATGCCGGTTGGAAAAGCGGCAGGCACATGGGAGGCCGAGGCCCGAGACGTGTGATTAGAACTCCGATGCCGTGTCTCTTGTTTGGACAATGTCTGCCATCTCCTCGCCGTGTTAGCTCACCTCATAACTACCACTCTACGCGAACATGGAGGTGATCGTCCACCGTAATTTAATCCTCTGAATCCAAGAAATAGTGCTGGTAAGCACGACATTCCAAGTGACGACTACTTGCTCAGGATACCGTCGGTCTCCATCCCGGCTTTTCAGCTCTTCGTGGGAACCTCCCCTTTCAAGGAGTGTAAGCAGTACAGCCCTTTGTTGCGTGATGGGTAGAATGTGACGTGCAACTCCTAGGCGTTAACATCTCGGTTGGTGCGTGCCTTTCCACATTCCCCACCAACAAAGCGCGACAATTCGGCAAGGTTGACTCTCGATGCCGCTGTACACCGACATGTCAGTGACTTCAGATAATAACCCTGGGTCTACACGAGAACAGTCGCACGAACTTATCAAGTATACCTAGCTCTTGGTTCATCTCAGAGAGCCCTCTTCATTTGTGAAGGGTCCAGCTCTCGGTTCGCAGATTGGGTACAGGCATCGCATTCTGCGCCACCTCAATAAGCACTGTGATCCAGGTGTGTGCATACAATATCATTTGTCAACTTGAGTAACGAATTACGACAGAAGGTTATATACGAAAAGGACTACATTTTGGTTAATTTGGTTAAAGAATGAAAATACTGCTACTTGGATTGACGAAACCACAAATCCATGCAGTCCGCCTAATTCTTGAACCAAAGACGATCGCCCTTGTTTTTCCCAGCAACAACGGGCGTCTGTCGGCCTCTCAATGGAAGGGAACAGATGAGGTCAATATACGTCGACTCTTCCCTCAGACTCCCTGATCTCAGCGCATCAATAAGCGCTCGAGTGAAAAATACCATTATACCCCGTCTCGCCTTCCATTTCTCTCGCAATCTGATATTCCTTGCACGCTGCCATAATCACATGGGAAGACATATCCGGCCTCCAATCAGTATCCAAGATCGATTTATATTCGGGATATCGGCTGAGATTCTCAGTTCGCCATATTGGAGCATCCGTCCTGAGGAGACGCATGCGGTAACGGAGGTATTGTACGTGTCCCAGGCTCTGGGAAGCACCGTACATGGGCACCAGTGTGGCACGAATCTAGGAGGAATGTGATTCGATGTCCTTTGCTACGAGATATCTGATGAAAGATCGAGTTGATCTCCCGGTCGCTGATATCGGGAACTCGTAACCCGCTGTTATCGATAGTATCTCGGTCGATAGGACAAATGGCTTCGATCGAGTCATTACCAAGACTATGGTGATTCCTCGGGTTCGCCAAAGTTATACTCATATGGGAAGTATCCCGCGCCATGTCCAGCAAAGTAGATGATGATATTATCCCCGCCTTGAATTTGGGGGTTATCAACGAGACTGAGAAGAGTGTTGACGATATTGGTGCGGGAAGGGAAGTACGGATCTTCAGATGAGGTGTGCTGGGATCCAAGGAGGAGCTGGATTCGTTCTTGTGGTACGCCTAACTCCTCCTTCAAGTATTTCTCCACTAACAAGGCATCTGATACACAGCCCCGTAGCGGAGACGATTTATATGCATCAATGCCAATTATCACGGCCCAGAACTTGGAGCCTTTGACGGTTTGAAGGGGCTAAAAGTTCATATGTTAGTATTGGATTAGCATGTAAAATAGCCTGCTGACCTGTGTATTGACAGAACTATTGTCTTCCACGGACGGTGGCGGGTTGACGCTATATGTGTATTGGATTCTGATATGGTAGTGTATCTTGTCGCAGATATATTGATGTTTTCTTCGAGAGATTGTGTCTTCTTCACGCGTTTCGCGCATTAACGTCGCTTCTTTATCAACGTTCGACGTCCTGATTTTGGCCACCTGATCCTCTGTATGGAGTAGGTGCTTCTCTGGCTGTTCAAGCATAGTATCCACTTTCTCTGAAGTTACATCCTGCATCGCGGTTTGAACATTATCCGAGTCTCGTCAACTGAGTATTTACTCACAACTTCCCCAAGTGCAAGGAAATTGAGACTCTGGAAAGACTCCTTTTGCCACGAGATCCATGTTGCTATATTCTGTCAAGACAAGTGTACAGTTAGCTAACTCGAAAAACGGGCCAAGGTTACCAGGGTATTTACAAACAAGACCGATTCAAGATGCACAATTTTTTTCATGGTTTCGTTCGGTGTTCCGTAGTATGAGGTAGAGATGAGATGGCTGGTAGCCTCTATAGAAATTGGAGACTTGTGCCTTGGATGTCCTGTGTGTGGTGCTGGATTCACATAGACCCACCGATGCATCCTTTTATCTAAACTAGAGCGCTTGTACAGCTCGAACTGTCCAATTGATCCTATCGTGCCGCATAACGGCGGTTCAACACACACAGCTTGGTGGCGACTATTTTCGGATGGTCAAATAGAATCAAAGTCCGAGATTCCGATTTTGGATGGGGCAAAATCCTTTGATATATCCTTATTGGAATTCCCCAGGGCAAAATCCAACATTTTGGACTTTGATTCTATTTTGACTGCCCCAAGGAAGGAAGGAAGGAGTTTTATAGTCAACACCCCGCTGTGATGGGCGTTTAAAAGTGAATGGCGGCCGCACTGCCTCCGCACCTGCATTTTCCGCTCTAAAGCCGGTGCTGTCGCTGCTGTACTAGTATAGCTGCTTCATATATGAGTTCGTGTAGTACGAGAGCATCAAAAAGGCACAACTTTCCTTTTCCTCCGAACAATAGGCGCTGCGATGTTGTTGATATTCATCTTTTAAGGGTTACGAATACGGGCTATGCTCCCCCTTTCTCTTCTGACCCTCTAGATTCACCGGTAAAAACCGCAACAACAGCGCCCACAATCAATATAGACCCGGCTCTTCCTTGATATGTGGGCATGCTAAAAAAATAGGACACCTACGTAAACGGTAAGCTATACGCACGGAATGGTACGTACCGTTGAAGCTTCCTAGCCTCGCCTCCGTTGCACCATCATAGCCAAGTTGGTCTTACATACTACAATATATGTTGACTTCGATGCAACGGTTCTATCATACGAACCACAAAGCGTGCTCGATTCAATTCCTGTATCCATCGGACTAAACTATGTGTACATTTCAGTACAGCAGTCTCGACGTCGAACATCTGACCTAGTGCACGGAACAACAAGGGATCAGGCTCACGAGGTTTCCCTGGGATAGGCGCCGACTTGCTGAAGACGGAAAAATATCTGCGATGATCCTCCGTTCTCAGTCTCATTGAAGTTTCCCTTTGAGGATCTTCGGATGCGAATGAAAAGAAGGGCCGTCCCGAGCCGTCGGACCGCCTTCCCGGACTCATAACGTGACGAAGCATCGTTCCAACCGCCGTCAACCTCCTCCACCATTCTTACTCAGCTCCTACCTGGAAGCCTCTCAGACGTAGCCAGTAAGCAGTGCAAAAACCTGCTACCCAAATGGGGTAGGCTACCCTGCACTCGGGTGGCTATCCAGGAACGCGATTCTTCCTCACAGCTACACTGGAGTATGGCAGTGTCCGATGTGAATCCTCATGGCATGCCAGTGTGTCGGCAGGAAGTTTGTAACTTCCTCGTATATAGAAAGCATCTCTCGAGCTCAACGTCAGTACAGGTGCCGAGGACGCTGGGATATCTTTGTGGTATCAGTATTGTTCGCATGCTTATTGTACGGGTTAGTCTCCGGTTCCTATATGGATTTATACTGGAAACTTCTCGCATCACATAACCTTTGGCAGCACTTCATCTCTTTCAAGAAACAAGTCGAATTTAGTGGGAACTACATGATATTATGTGCGTATGTTGCCTGTCAGGTTAGGTTGCTATTGAGGGCTTCCTTGGTTCATCCGTAACATGTAGTATCGCTCATCGATAACACATACCACGTCCTCGGCTGCCTTGTATAGTTAATCGTTGACGTTACGTTGATGAAGCGTGTCTGAGATATTCAAGCAATGAGCTAGATGATTACCACGGTGAGGAGTCATCAAAATAAACATCTATTCACATTTGCATGACTACGACCCTTTAAATAGAAATAGAAATCATCTTCATTCATGGTGGGCAGTTATGAAATGGTTCACAAAAGTATTTAATGCCTAGAGATCTCTAGGTACCAGTCTAGTTGTCAACGTTATCTTTCTTCCTAATCTCGAGTTCAGCCGACTTTTGAAACTTCGAGCCTGTACATCGAACAACATCGAACACTCATGAGAATCAAGATGTGGCGGTGGTATTGAGTGCAAGGACAATTCTGTCAGTTTGCGGAATGCCGGTTTCGAGAGTACGCCAATTAGAGGTCGTAATTCAATGTTGAGAAGGCATGCGAAGGAAAAGACTTCTACTGAGGCTTCAACATTGGAGTGTGTGGAGAGAAGCTGTACGGTTTCCCTAACGCTCTTCGTTCGATCAACTACGCAAAGTGACTTGAGTCTGCTGAGAGGGAAAGAAACTGGTGGAGTGTAAACTTGTGTACGACAGTTTCAGGAGATATGATACCTACTTGGTCGGTGTTCTTGTGTTTCGATGGTGATATGTAGGTCGGTGAGACGGGGAGCCCTTTGGAAGAGATCCTCAAGATCATGCGGACGAGCCTGTCGAACATGGAAGTATTGTAAGGATTTTGGGGAGATCGGACAGTCGTTTCTAAGGAGCATTGCTAAATCGTCTGCGGATCTGGTCTCCAAGCGCTCCAGGTTAATTCCACGAGCAACGGCGTGGAAAACCGATTGAGATTCACCGAATGTATTTTCACGAGCTGTGAGGCTCTTGAGGGAGGAAGGGAGACTCTCCAGTAGCCGAAAATAGTCAGACACCAACGCGAAGGTCAAGCCCCATAACTCGAGGTCGCCGAGGTGGATCAAGGAGGGGAGAAGGGCCATGTTTCCAACGACACACTTTTTTAGTTTGATGCTGAGTACTCTGGTACACCATGGAAGGAGCGCTTTGGCGAGATCCTCTTTCAGATCGTCTAACACGACTCTGCGCAAACATGCCACTGGGGCTTGGTTTTTGAAATCCGCGAGAAATTCGGAGCTTGAAGAACGACCATGGTCTCCACGCAGGGTTAAGGTGTGAAAGAAAAGGCGGATGCAGGCTGCGCGTCGAATGGAGGATGTGAGAGACAGAGCTTTGAGGGTCGGGACATCGAGATATGAGGCAATATCGTCGAAGAGCTCGAGAGGGAGGTCCTCGAGATCGGAAAGGAGATCTTCTTGGAATGTGGGAAGTCGGGTTGAAAAGACATCGATGGTGGTAAGAGGAACGGTGGAAGGAACGTAGGTGACAAGCTGAGGATGGGAGCTGTTTATACAACTCAGCCCTTCAAAATTTCAAATTCGACGATGGTCAAAGGGGAAGTAAAGACCCGTTTTGAGAATTTCGCTGACTTTTAATTGTTTGGCGAGGGAATATCACGCCGGTTTGGCCAAATCTTTTTGTTCTGGGAAATTGTGGTCACTGCCCTGTTGACAACTTGTTATTCGTCCCTGGCCGCAAGGTCTGACAAGGTAGGATAACGACACTACGTTGATATGCGCGCGCATGACGCGTCTGTGGCTGCGCGACGCGCAGTTGAAGTGGAGTTAGAAACTCCTGCCTTCGACACCTACCACTTCCGTCGCGCAGAACTGTCTAAGCAGACACTTTTCTCCCTGTTTACTGGCGACCACCACATAGGACACCACCACAAAATCGTACAAGTTTATCTCGCAAGAAAACTTGACGTTAGATCTGATCACGTCAGTCTCATTCTGATTTCTGAAAGTAATAAAACAGAGTTTTTATAGGCACGCCCCGAGGATCCTTGGATAACTACGATGTGTGCGCGAAGTACAGCAATGAATGGCGGCACTCCGATGAGCCTGCCGGAAACTCTAGCGATAGCTTGAGGCTAGGAACGTAGAGTAATGGTTGGGCACATACTCTGGACGCTTGCGTCCGTCGAGGAAGCTATTCCCTGGTACCTGTATTAATATGTGGGTCGGACCGGAGCTTCGTGGCAGATTTCTCCAGCACGAAAGTCACTCGCATTTACGTTGTCCTCACTCTCGATGTAGATGTTGAGTATTTTCCGATCTCTCATCTCCGTCCTAGCCCCGGGATATACGATACCTATTGCAACGCGACATGGACTCAGCGTGAGGGACGTCAGTGAGTTGTGGGAACGCATGCGGAAGGAATATTGTATTCTACATTTTTTAGGAGTATGCGCGATTGTTCCCTGGTACGTTGATACCGTTTTACGTGTTGGCGAAGGCTTCTCTAATTCTCTCCGCTAGCTATGTATTATATTTGTTTACGCTAAAATGAACTGCCTGTCTCGTCTCCTCTACTCCGTGTGGTCCTGTACTATTTGCGAACACAACAGAAGAGTCCACCGTAGGCTCCGTAATCGTGAATATTAGTTACATTTTTCGTCTGTGAGATATCGCCCGTGCTATCCAGCCTGATGTATCGTGATCCCCTAACTTATTTCATGATAGGCTACCGTTTGTGCAATCCTACACCAGCGCAGCTATAAGTATGCGTCTGATGTCGCCAGATGCAAATCCTATCTTCATCCCGTGCCTAGTATTCATGACCGATGCGAACCCCGATTTGTAGGATTCATATCTATCACCTCGATACTACATGAAGCACCGAACTCCAACTACCCCGGCCCCACCTCATAACGAAGGCGAAGAGAGTGACGAGCATTCGAAATACATCGTGGCTATGACCTTTTCTTGTGATGCTTCCTTCTCGGTCCCGTCATATTTCCAGGTACGTTCCAAAGTTCCAATTCCATCGATACACAGTCGACAATTTGAACTAGTCCCCTAACCTGGACTGCTCACGTGCTCTCCCTTTCTACCAAGGATGATCGGAGCGTCGCTCATCCATTGGAACCGCTTCAGGCACAACGGCTGCATGGACGATCTCGCCTATGTCTCTTCTGTTGTCTGCCTCACGGCTACTACCTCGTCAAATTGAACCTGCTATTATGGCTTCTAGAAGGCCAGAACCAGTTACGACAATGGCAGTCGGGACAGAGACTCCGAATTCGGTGCTTTCTTTTAGCGGCAAGATACGCCATGGATGATTACATTCGTTGTTTATAGTTCGGAAGGTGCGAGCCTTCTCCATCCACGAGACCTCCCAGAGCTAATATGATTTCAGAGCATCAAATAATTAGTGTACCATTCACTTCAACGACGATGGCTCGCTGCGACCAGCGGCCTGGGCAAGAATAGAAACAAATATGGTTGATTTTCCGCTTCTTATGGTATCGCTTCCGTCAGGGACCTCAGTCCCGATAATAATGCATGGGCTCGAGCTGTTGTTTATGTGAGATTTGATAGTAAGTGAAAGCAAGGAGTAGAGGGCGCGGCGCTAAGCTCAGCAGGGTGAGTTTTAAACAACATCGAATATTCCTGCTCATTTATTTTAGGATACTACCAGTGGCTATGAATGAAGAGGGACGTCATTCTTGGCTGTAATGCTGTACTCATCGTGCATATTAGAATGGCTTAGGCGTCTCGCCATATCTCATCGGATACCCTACGGCGACTTTCTGACCGCCGAGAAAATCGTTCCCCTTTGATGCCTGTATTGAAAGAATACCACGTCCAGCATACCAAGCCAGGTCTCAGAAACACATTATCACCAAAAATATCATCATCGCAACGGAAGCTTCTGCGTAGTAGTACAGGTGAAGCATCCTGAAGTACGTATTTGGATTAAGAGGTGTGCCAACACGATACCATTTCGTAACATTTGTAATGAATTACGACAGGAGATTATACACGAGAAAGACTAATCCTGGCTAGCTACCAACGCAGAAATTGACTGCGATACCATCCACTCTGCCTAGTTCTTGAACCAAAGACGGTCGCCCTTGTTTTTCCCAGCAACAACGGGCGTCTGTCGGCCTCTCAATGGAAGGGAACAGATGAGGTCAATATACGTCGACTCTTCACTCAGACTCCCCGATCTCAGCGCATCAATAAGCGCTCGAGTGAAAATCCCATTACACCCTGTCGGGCCGTCCGTTTCTCTCGCAATCTGGTATTCCTTGCATGCAGCCATAATCACATGGGAAGACATGTCCGGCCTCCAATCAGTATCCAAAATTGATTTATACTCGGGATATCGGCTGAGATTCTCATCTGCCATATGGAGCATCCGCCTGAGGGAGGCGCACGGTAACGTAGGTACTGTACGCGTCCCAGGCTCTGGGAAGCACCGTACATGGGCACCAGTGTGGCACGAATCTAGGAAGAATGTGATTCGATGTCCTTTGCTACGAGATATCTGATGAAAGATCGAGTTGATCTCCCGGTCGCTGATATCGGGAACTCGTAACCCGCTGTTATCGATAGTATCTCGGTCGATAGGACAAATGGCTTCGATCGAGTCGTTACGAAGACTGTGGTGATTCTCGGGTTCGCCAAAGTTATACTCATTTGGGAAGTATCCCGCACCGTGTCCAGCAAAGTAGATGATGATATTATCCCCAACTTGGATTTGGGGGTTGTCAACGAGACTGAGAAGAGTGTTGACGATATTGGTGCGGGAAGGGAAGTAGAGATCTTCAGACGAGGTGTGCTGGGATCCAAGGAGGAGATGAATTCGTTCTTGTGGTACGCCTAACTCCTCCTTCAAGTATTTCTCCACTAACAAGGCATCTGATACACAGCCCCGTAGCGGAGATGATTTATATGCGTCAATGCCAATTACCACGGCCCAGAAATTGGAGCGTTCGACAGTTTGAAGTGGCTAACATATGTTAGTATTAAGTTGGCACGGAAAATAGTCCGCTGACCTTTGTATTGACAGAACTAGTGTCTTCCACGGATGGTGGCGGGTTGATGCTATATGTGTATCGGATTCCGATCTGGTAACATATCTTGTCGAAGATACATTCATAGATTCTCCGAGAAGTATCGTCTCCTTTACGGCTTTCCTTCGTTGAGGTCGCCGTGTCAGGTTCCAGGGTTCTGACATCTTCTTTTTCGTTCTTATTCTGGGGCTTCTCCGGAAGATCCTGCTTCGAGGTTCAAAAAGTGTGTCGAAATCTCAGTATTTACTCACCTCATCATCGACAAGTGGGAGATTCAATAGCTCAGGAGCCGCCTTTCGTTGCCAGATCCAATTACCCATATTCTGTTAAACCATGTGTAGCGTTCGTCGACTCGACAAATATAACAAGAGGAATACGGTACTCACAAAGACGGTTAATCCAGGGTAGAAATTTTCTTTCATGGTTTCGTTCGACTCAGTATCCTAAGAAGTGTGGCTCAGATTGAGGATTTAGCTCACCAGTGGCTCTCTGTAAGATTTGGGGAGTCAGGTAGCGTCTTTTTATTTGGTCGAACATAACAACAGTTCTCATACAGCATAACAGCAACAAGGATCTTTATCAAAAATAACAATAGAATGGGCGCTCACAGTGAAACGTTCACAGCTTCCACGCCGAAGCAACTCTATCTCCACGATAGCATCGTTCCGATTCAATGAAACTGCCGAATCGGATTGTCACTACCCCAGTGCAGTGGCAGAAGTATAAAATCTTTGACGCTGTGATGGGTCCAGTAACATCGCGCGTCTTCGCATCCGAACTTGTCACGATGAAGACATAACACCTTGGATATAAGAGGGGATAACGAATAGCATAGCTCGATCAGCTTTGTAGAAAGGGAACCAAATGACGTGTTGTCCATGTGGGTTCTGATAGATCTATGCAAGGACGACAGGCAGAATCCATGATGAAGTCAAAGGTAGAAACGGTCGAACGTTCAACGTTCAGCATGGATGCTGTTGTTCTTTGTCCTGGTGACCATGATCGTGCTGTGGACCCCGTTCCCTGGTGTGATAGTGTGATGTTCGAGATGGCGCCAGCGCCAGGTATCCCACGCTACTATCGGTGGAGCTATGTTTGAGGAAGAAACCAAGGAATGTAGGCCTTCTATCGCATACAGCAGCGGCGGAAATAGAACTTCTCGACAGTGCAGCAACAGGCAAAGTCTTTATTTGCAGCAGAGCCTGTATGAAAACCGAAGCGCTTTTTCCGTTTACTCAGGGTAACCCATTCTTTACGACGTACTTTTCGGTGTGATCGTTTTTATTTCTACGGTACAGATCCTGTCTTCTCTGCCGCTTTCTGACACTTGAGCATATGTCTCTTTCGTACAGAACTGGATATGAAGGATCTGGTGCAGCCTTCTACATGACAGTGAAAATGTCGACCAATGCCCAATTTCTGTTGATCTGAATAGACATGATGGATGGTGACGCAATTAAGAATCAGCAAGGGCTTACTCTGAAGGTTATATCGAGATAGAACCATCGTCTTCACTGTCTTCACCACTGTTTTCTCCCTTTTCACGGATTGCTGGGAAAGTTCTAGGTTATTGAGCATCGTGAGCAGATTTGATGACGATGGTCTTCTATGAACGTCCTTTGACCAACAGAGCTCCATCAGCGACCATATGTCGTCATAAGGAAGCTCAGTGTGGCTTGGTCTAGTTGGCCAACGGTCATTCTGTAGGACAGCAAATATAACCGTTACGTCAAAGATAATATCTGAAAATGGAACTTTTCCGGTGAAAATCTACCAGATACGATCAGGAATCAGGATTAAAAGACTCGCTACTTGATGCGTGAACACACCTCGACCATAGTACATCCAAAGGCGTATATATCCCTGGATGTCATGTCATACCAATTGGAGGGAGCATCGACCTGAAGAAGCTCAGGTGCAAGCCAACGAACTGATCCTTTTGTTGAATCTCCATAACTTCCGGGTCCACATGTCATCACAGCCTTTGCCAGTCCAAAGTCTGCCAAGCAACAGTGACGGTCCGATGTGACGAGTATATTAGCCTTCAAGAAGAATTTGTCAGGCCATAAATCCTCCTCTGCCAGTACACAAACATCCTACCCCACGGATGTCAGCATGTATGACCTGAGGTTCGTGGGAGTGAAGGTAGTGAAGGCCGTTTGCTACTTCCTTGATCTACTCATCATAAAGACAATTGCTGAGAGATTGGCGATGCAGAGAGAATAAGTAATGGAACGTACACACTGCACACGATTGTGTCCCGGATTCTTTGCTAGAAACGAAATCAGGTTACCGTCATTCATCCAAGGTGAGATGAGACAAAAGCTCGGGTAGAAGAGATCGTCGTTGATGCCAATGAAGGGAACGACATTAGGATGATTCAAATTTCTCCACACTAAAACTTCGCGGCAAAACTCCTGAACTTTGTCTATCAACCCACAATTTGGACATGAAAATTTCTGGATTGACCTTCTTAACATCTTCCCTGGGTTTCGTATCCCCATCAGCGAATATACGTAGAACCTTGAGGCAAACATCAGAGTGGTTTATACGGCCTTTGTAGATATCCTTCATAACGTATAAGTAAATGTCAATTCATAATTTCATGGACATGGTAAAATTTTAGAGCCTACCGCGTATCCTCCACCACATATTGGATGTCTCGCATCGCACCTGATGTTTGATATCACGAGGCATGTTGGAATAACAAGGTATGTCTCGGCGACTTTCAACAAGCATTTTATGCAGCGCGCGCGATAGTAGGCTTCATTGTAGACATAAGCACGAGTATCAATCTCCTGTGATGACAATCAGACATGATACTCGGACCTCTGAGAGCTATTTACCCTCTGAAGAAAGTTTACTGTCATCAACGGATCTTTCGAGGCGAGAGGTATGATGTTTCGCCATGAAGCGCTGGAGACAAGGAATTTCCGAAAGATGTGGTCGGGATACCGGCTTCCCAAGAGCGCAATTTGTACATCTCGGAGTAACTCGCTGTCAGAGGTGCTGTCAGTGGGCTCGGGAGGTCCTTTATTAAGTAGTTCGATAAGTTTCCGCTTTTGCCATTTGTACGCTGTACGTTGGAGATACGGTACTGGATTGGGTTCAAATAGGAAGAACCTTGCATAACTTGATCATATTCAGCTCGTGGGAAACATAGCAGTAAACCGACGCTAGTCTCTGGACTTACTTGTGATACAAAGGATTCGTCAGTGACCAAATGATCTCTTCAACGAGATCAGGAGATGCCTGTACTGTAGTGTCAGAGGTATGCGCGCCCGTATGAAGTACAAGCGTAGAGACGTCAAGTCTGGTGGTGTCCACGAACTTCATTCGGATGCTGGTATCTGAGCTAGCGTCTGAGTGGGTCGTTGTGAACAAGACCGAGGTGGTATTCGATAATCGATTGATCATCTCCATTATATCAGCAAGGATATCTGGCGAGTCATGATAGGCATCAATAGCATCGAGGACGATGTACGTTTTCTTGAATTCACCGCAGGCTCGAACACAAAGAAATTCGATGATGCTGATGTTCCTTGTGTTGAGGACATGGCATAGGAGTAGAGGCGTTATATCCGTCGAGGGTAATTGTTGAACGAGCTGATATAGAAGTGAGCCAACAAGATCGTTGTACCCTTTGTTTCGGTGGCATAGATAATACGCTATACCTAGCCTAGTCTTCGAAGATGTCTTCAGATCGAAAAGGTACTCCGTGGCAATCAATCTGTCTTCTTAGATCAATAACCCGGTAAGTGAAGGCTGATAATGTCATTCAGCACTTACGCTGGTACCTTAGGAAGACCTTCAATATCGGATATCAGATGATTAACAGCTGGAATTTGGCGAAAATTTTCACCTTTTTCTAACCACAATACTGCAGGCGTATCAGTTATCCAAGAGAAAAATGCCCCATAGAGAGTTTTTGCGCATGCCTCATGGAGCGGACTGTCACCGATTTTCCACAAGTCTTGGCGACGAATGTTGCAAACTTGGAAAGTGTCTGTTTGAAATGCGATGAGCGGTAGGGTTGACTGATGCATATAGCTGAAGTTGTCAGAAAGGCAGTACACAGTTGTGCAGATGCTGATTTCACTATATAGTGCCTCGGAGACGATAGTGCTGTACAATGATCTCATTCAGTACCAAAGGTGAATGATCGTAAAAAGTCAATAGACGGTCGAGGCCATTCTTCAGCGCCTAACCAACAGCCCTGCGCACGGGTAACGATTATAGCTATAGGGCATTCAACCGGCAGTCAGTCCTAGTAAACCTGCAGTCGAAAATGGATGCGTAGATCCTTGGTACTTTATTGTCCGAGGAACTATGTGCCTTCAAAGGAACCTGAATTGCAAGCAACTTTTTGTTGAGTGTGGGTTATCAATTTTTAAGAGCACAGCCTCGCAGAAATCTCAACCCTGTGCAACTGTGCTATACAGATGTCACTGGGCTGTTAGATCCATGTCAGATTTCCATAGGGAGAGATTCCAGATGTCTAGAAGAATGCCGCGTTACGATACCTTTCGCTTAAGAGTGCACTCAGGGATGCACGTGTAGTGAACATTTTCATGTGGGCCTCGGCTGTCAGTTTGTCGCCTCTTTGCTTTCCCACTCACCACCATGTTCCTGTTCTTCAAAAATTTGTTTGCAATTCACGGCTCTCTCGAGTCTCTACTCAATGCCAATCTGCTTCTTTCCCCACTTTGGTGAGTGTGTTGCTATCGCAACATTGTCTTGCCAATTCGTTGCGAGAGTCGGAGCAAATCTTTGTGCCGTTCTGGACCTCCCAATCTCCGTGATCCTGTATGCACAGCAAGAACTGACGGGATGATGGGAACTGAGTACACCGCATTACGGAACAGTTATTTACTAGTAGTACCGCGGGTGGACATCCTATTGATCTAATCAAGTCATTTGATGTCAGAGCAAAACATTATAGGATACTAAACAAAGTCTGGCCTCGCTATATGGAAGATGAGCTCAAGGACAATCTTTTTATGGCGTAACGTACGTCGCAGTAATGCAAGACGTACCACCCGCCTCACTCTTACTCAGTTCATGATCATACAACAACTTTTGCTGCAGGTACTCAATCCTGATATGCACTGAGGTTGAGAATCCTTGCCGAAGCTTGGATGAGGATTTCCTGGACCTGTTGCCCAGGACGTGTTGTCAATGTGGCGGTCGGAAAAGGAAACAAAAGGTTACCTCGCAATACAAGTACAGCGAATGTTCAGAACATAGACCAACACATTCGACTTTGGATTTTCGTCAGATGGCGAAATTACCAAGAGAGAATGAGATTTATTGCTTTCTCTACTTCAATCATGTTTACTTTCTTCGTGCGCATACCCCATATTCGGTCAGAATGTATGCGACGGGGAGGAGGATATCTTCGAAATCTGGAGACGGAGTTCTGGATAACGATCATGAAAAGATGAGAAAAAAAGTACACGTGAAAGGTGCCATGCAGGGCGAGTCGCCATCGATAAGTAGATTACCACAGAGGTCCAGGTCGGATTCTAAACTGCGCCTTGCAGCCTTAGTTCCTTCTCACCTCATAGTCACGCACGGAAAATTGAACAGCACCACCAATTTGAACATCAATATACAGTTGTACAAACTAGCATTTGAACGGTCGGTCAGAAAAGTTATCAAGTGGGAATACGTAATTACGTACATAAATTCTAGTCGGATTCATCGACTTGGAGCAGCATACCTACAGAGATACATGACGCTGACGGCTCACCAGCATGGGGGCTGTTCCCTTGTGCAAGGGCAATCTAAACTCGACGAGATTTTTGCTGCTAATAGATAGCCATTCATCATGAGAGAAGATCCGGGGGAGACTTTTGATTCAAGGAATTCAGGATAATTTGGTATTGAGGACCCACGAAGTGGGAAGGAAACGAAGGCGACAGCAAGGAAGCAACATTTCGATCGGACACCGTACCGAACCCCCAGACACCAGGTGCGCACGGACCTGCTACGCCGAGCCCGGGTGGAGTTTTTTGGCACCAAAGCAGCAAAGAAGAACAGATCAACAAGTTTACATCGAAGCAGCATTCTGGAGGTTAAAGACAGAGGTCATAAGTGTCATTACGTGGGAGTGGAAACTGAGCACTGAGCTCTACCTTGTGAACTTATTGTGAGTGCAGCGAGTAGAATTGGCTAATCTGTGGCCATGACAAAAGTTCACACACACATAGAATGCACCTGGCAGAGAAAGAGTGATGGATGCTGAACGTTGAACCAGCAGCGCGTTGTGAGTGACATTGAAAGGAAGTATAACAGGGTGTACTGACATCATGAAGGATCGACGAGGGCATAGCAATTCAATGGGGCATAAGCGCCTCAGAAAGATCCAAATATCACATAGAGAATGAGAGCGAGACCAAGCAGAAGATAGGAGAGGTTACTGCTGGTTAGAGTCTTAGACGAGGTTGATGGTGGATCCGGAAGAACAAAGAAGCCTTCTGAATTCGACGCACATGGACCGGCCCGAATGGCCGAGCGATCACGTCTATTCTGGGACGCAACGCGCATTGCTTGACAAGTTTACTTTAAGTACCTTGCCACATGTTATGAACAGCAACATGGCAGTGGCAGTTATTGTCTAGAAGAAAAAGGGGTAGCCAAAGCTCAGTCACTGTCCTCTGGCCAAACAAACCAAAGGCAGTGCAATTCCCAAAACGGGTCATTACTTGACTCTTTGACTATCGTTGAAGAACCGAGTTATATAAACAGCGCCCATCCTTGCACTGGCAGGTCCATTCCCCTCTTTTCTCGTGTCACCACTAATGCCTTCTCAATCACATCATCTCACGTTCCAAGAAGACCACCTTTCCGATCTGGAGGACCTCCCTCTTGAACTCTTTGAAGAGATTGCCTCATATCTCGATTTACCAACTCTCAAAGCCCTGTTTCTCACGTCCTCAATCCGTCGGGCAGCCAGCATCCGCCTTTTATTTGGCACCTTGGCGCTGCACGGAGATCATGAGGGTCGTTCTTCAAGTTCCAAGTTTCTTGGAGATTTCATGAACCAAATCCCAGTGGCATGTTTTCGCACAACCACGTTAGAATGCCTGGAACAGGATCTCTCCGAAGCACTCATCCCGTGGTTTACCAGAGTACACAGCATCAAAATAAAACAGCGTCTCGTTGGAAACACAGCACTTCCACCCTCCTTGATCTTCTTTGATGACCTCGAGCTCTCGAATCTAACCTTCTGGTCAGTGGCTGACTATTTCCGGTTACTGGCGAGTCTCCCATCGACTCTGAAAAAGCTAACAGCTTGTGCAAATACATTCGGTGATTCTCAGTCTCTTTTTCACACTTCTGGTCGGAAAATTATGCTGGAGCACTTGGAGACCAAATCAGCCGACGATTGCGCAGTGCTCCTTAGGAGCGACTGCCCGATCACACTCAAGTACTTACGAGTGGCCTATCCTCGACAGGCCCGCCCGCATGATATTGAGGATCTCATCCAAAGGACTCCCCATCTGGTCGACCTACGTATCGACATCAAAAGACCAGAACACCACCTGGGTACGTGTGAGATCGCCCAAAACCGTCATACCCGAGCTTACCCCCCACCCTTGCCAGTTTCTCTCCCCCTCTCCAGGCTCAAATCACTCTCCATAACCGATCACACCAAGGGCGCTCCCACAATGATACAACTTCTCGCCACACCCATGGACATCCCATCCCCCCTCGAAGTCTTATCCTTCACATGCCTCCTCAGCATCATACTCCGAAACCTAGTCATCTCACTCTCGACACCCAAGTTCCGCACTTTGAAACAGTTGAACTTGCAGTTTACAGCACCGGAACATTATCCTTACCGTCTTCGTTTGAGTCTGCTTGACCATCAGGTTGGACAGTTCCAAAGGAGACTGAAAGCGTTAGGCAAGGAGATATGTTTGACATCTAGACTAGTGGATACAGATCCCATGGACGACCTCGATATCTAGCGAAGGCGTTCTTAACTCGAGATTTCAGTTATAAATGTGTATACGAATATGAGGCCAATTGTTTACATAAATTAAGGGCAAGAACCGTGTCATTGTCACTTTCCTTCATCTACCATCCACGGCAAACACGAGCCATAACTGCCTATTTCTTCTCACGCACGACATTCATGAAAATCCAGAATCGATGGGCAGGTTCTATTCTGCAATTATGTTCAGAATCCCTTACGCTCGGATTTAGCTAGGAACGAAGATTTCGCTGTTATTACCGCACACGCCACGTCAGTTGTTCGTTCTCAGCGGACGATCACACACAGAAATTGCAAGAGTATTTGTTAATATTAATAGTCATACAATCTGAATGGTCGGTCAGAAAAGTTGTCACATAGCCACGCGCAGTTACTTGCATAATTCGAGGATGAGTGGGACTCAATGGGTGCCATCAACTTCACCCAATCCCGATAAGCCGAAATTTTCCTCTCCATTAAGTTAGTAAGAAGGTTCGTCGCACGAGACTTGCATGGGCTGCCGCGATAAGAGATCTCGATCTGTATGCGAAAGCACATCGTCAAATACTAGTTGCCCTTATTAGATCAACACACGTTCGGCAGTGCATGATACGGACGGCTGGCTAGCCTCAATTCGTGCATGATCGATTTCATCCCCGTGTCAAGCTGCAGACTAGATGGGTCTACCGCTATTTATAGTGAACACCTCGTTACGGAAGGAGATCCAGGAATTTATGTGCGTCGTGAATAGAGCATCAACGATGGTGAAGCAGGAGGGAAACGAAGGCGACATAAGAAAGAGGTGTTTTGACCGAAGTGGCATCTCGACCTTCAGTACACATGGCAGGAACTTCCATTCACGTAACATCTGCCGATGAACCACGACTTCATTGCATGCTGCCAGTGAGATCAGAGGGCATAACATCTGAATAGATATTCGGCGCACCTGAGAAAAGGATATTAAGATGACACAGGGTGCCGAAATTTCGCAACAAGAGAAACTAATTGTGAACTGATATATCGAATGGATGGTGCGCCGGCGCTGCGATGTATCTACGGCCGTATTCTTTCCAGAAATTAAAGCCGGTCCCGTAGTTGACAACGTTGGAAGCGCACGCGACAAGGCCTTTGAAGCTGTTTTGTACCAGGGAATCTAGTAGCGTTCAAAGTGGGAATGAGGTACAGCTGGTTTTATAGCAGCTTTTCGTACACGGAGGACCCTTTGACATTTGGGGCTGTCTCGAGAGGGCGCTATCTGCAAAGGGCAGTACAAGATGACTTAGAGACGGGTAAAGGCGACGGTTTGGGTAGCCTATACTTCGCGGACAACACTCCCACTCGAGTCCGATATATGTCTGCACTAGCATCTGGGGTATAATCAAGTTCGATAGAAACAATGTAGTCCACGTACAGAACGATAATTTCTCCCATATATCCACGCCTCCCGTTGTTCAAGGCACCTGCTTGTAGAACTGTGACTGTCACAGGAACTTGAGCACATAAGAGAACGACCGCTAGGATTGGCACGCATCAGAACACGAGACAGGAGAGGTATGATGGTGGTTGAGGAAGGAAAAGAAACGTTTGAAATCATCGCCCACGAACCGGCCCGAGTTGCGCCCGAGAACCCACGCCATCAAAACTATTTTTGGGACGCGTTCAAGACGCGTTAGAGAAGTCAGAGCCACGTTTCTTCACATTCAAGCACTGGTACTGAGCATCATAGGAATGTTCGGTTACACATATCAAAGATTTATCAGTGAACTACGCAAAGAGAAATCTTCATTCATTAGTAGGAGTCAGTATAAACTCTGCATAATATTGGACACGCTGTGATCTGGCACTAGTTTCGCTGTGAATCTGATCGTCGGACTCATCCCCAACTCCCAAAGCCTTCGTCGAAATCTTGCAACCCTTTCGTCAAAAAACGCCAACCGGTTAACGCAATGAACCGATTTCATCACCTCCAAATTCAATCCCTTCAAATTGCGGAAGCACAGTTGCGATAAAGCCATAGCGAAATTATCCAATGCATCCACTAACCAGCCGAGCGGGAATACCAGGTTTAAGACTTCCAGTGAGGAAAGTCTAGAGAATAGCTCTATGAGCGTGTCGGAAAATTGGGTTCCGTCGGTAATGGAGAGTGATTTCAGTCTAGGGAGAGGGAGAAAAACTGGTAGATTTTGAACTCATGATCAAATACTTCGATTATAGGAGATGAAATACTCACCTGGTCGGTTTTCTGGTGTTGCGATATCGAGGCGGAGATCGATGAGGTTCGGAGTCCTCTGTACAAGATCTTCAAGATCATGCAGACGAGCCTGCGGAACGTACGCCACTCGGAAGGACCTGAGCGTGATTGGACAATCATCCCTCAGGAGCGCCGATAAATCCTCCGCCAAATGCGTCTCCAAGTGCTCTATCTCAGCTCCACGACGAACCGTTGTGTAACAACCCGTTTCGAAATCATCAAATCGGAGCAGAATCCCATGAACTGCGAGCTTCTTCAATGTCGGAGGGAGGTTTGTCAGTAGCCCGAAATAGTCCTCCACAGCCCAGAAAGTCAAGCGAGATAACTCCATGTCCCTGAGGATGCCCAACGACGGTATAATCGATGTATTGCGAACATTGCCACTGTTGATCTTCAGGGTATGAACTTCTGCACACCATGGAAGTAGACTCGCAGATACGTCCTCCATTATCCACGCCAGCCCAATCATGTGCATCCTAGTCAGTGCCCGCTACTTTAAATCATCGACGAACTTGCAGGTAGGGCCGGAGAAAACAACAGGACGGAAGATATATGGGAAGCAGGCCGCATGGAGGATCGAGGATGCGAGGGACAGACATTTTAGAGTTGGGATATCGAGACGTGAGAGAACTTGTTGGAGTAATTTCAGAGGGAGGTCTTCAAGGTGGGAGGTGTGACGCATGGTGGGACTAGTAGGTATGGTGGCACGACTGCAAAAGGTGGTTGTGTACCATTCTGTGGCACGTACTTTATATAGATGTCCGAGTTTGTAATCTAGACTCTTGATTGAGCACAATAGCCGCCGTCACATTGTCTTCACTAAGTTATAACAAAGACCGTGTATGTGGCTGAGGACAAAAAATTCAGACTATCCTGCACTGCCCTGATTCTCGACTTTGGGCACGTAGGGAGACCCTGCTTATTCCGTGCCTGCGAAAGATCTTGTTTGGTCTTTTTTCGAAACCAACACATCTCCTTCCGTAGTATGATAATTTCGCTTGTACGCACCCAAAGTCCAAATAACGTCCTGCGAAGGAGTCTGCGTTCCAATGAACCTCTTTCCAATGAGCAGAAAAGGTTGGTTTTGAAAGAATTAAGGGCCATACGTATAGCCATCCTGCAATTTATCTGCCCATAGCCCAAGAAGAAAATAAAATAATGTGAGGCCGTCAAAGAGAAGGAGCGCCTTGGTGTGAATCGCAATGTGGGTGGCTAGCGGACAACAAGGATCCGGATTGCCCGGGCCGTCTTTGATCGCGACTTCCCACGGCTTCTCTTTGCTTCTTTCTCAGCTGCTACTCCCGTCTCCTTCTTTCCACCAAAACTCTAGGTATTTGAGTCCCTCTCCCATACAATGCTCTGGCGTGTTGAAGCCGAATGATGTAGGAACTCAAGGATGATGAGGGTATGTGGCCGTTCCTTTGCTGCCGTTATCTATCCCTCATAACGACGTCTCGTAGCTTTTGCAATCAAGCCAGCACATAATAAAGTATACCATATCTTTGCTGGTACGACTTGGCTAATCTGGAGGCAACACCCTCTCAGGAGATGCGTGACGAATGTCATTTTTTCACAGTCAAAGGGTGTGTCGTAGCAACACAAACAATATTGCTTGCCTTACTCGAAATTGGCCCTTCTTCGTAGACGCAAGATCCAGAAATTCATTCCAGTCTGAAATCTGATGTCCATGCGCAAGACAAGCATCTCTGCTGCTCAAATCCTTGCCATACGCTCGACCTTTCCCACCAATCAATAGCACGTATTTTTAATGAGGATATTAGTTCATCGTCCCGTTTTTGAACTAAATTATTCCCTGACATATTTCACATAGGTTTTGGGCTCACCCTTATATTTTAGCATTCCTATCGCATGCCATAGTGTTTTGGCCATACAATCGCAGCTAGTGAGATCGCTTTCATGAATTTCTAGGTGAGTAGGTCTCTCATTCGGACGCCGCATACATGATACACCCTAGCAGGAACCGGAAAAGTAGGGCCCCAATTTACAAGAACATTTAATACCTCTTGTTTCGTCCACCCGCTAATTTCCCCGATTCGTGTTCCGGCGTCTACGTTTGGGTCATCCGATCATCTGACATCCAAGTACGTCAGTCTTCCCTAAACCTTACTCCTTTCTCACTCGGATCTAATAGACCGCTCTCGCTGTATTTTCTTTTCAGCACGATTTCGAATGTTTCCAGATTCCATGAAAGATGGTCTCGATGTGAGATGCAATCTACGCAGCTAATATCCTGAAGCTCGTCCATGTTCAGCTGTCTGCCATATTCACTATAGCGTCGAAAGATGAATCTGAAGTAAACGGAAACGGAAACGACAGCAACTCCCTTAGCCTTTTCTATGACTTCTCTCCCGCTTTTTGGGGACATTCTTCTTCGACAATGACAAATATGCTAGAACGGGTAACGAGTCATCTGTCACCGGATATCCGAAGTATCGCAATCACCTCTATTGATGTTCCGGCCCAGAGCCAAATTTTCACTTAATCTCGCTGATTCTAAGAAGCCGTGACATACGCTTCTCTCCAGCCGGTTCAGAAGCGCCTTATTCAATCACAGATTCGGCATGCAATACCGTATATTCATCCTTTTCTCGATTAGTATAACTGCTGATAAAACAGTAGAAGGTTGCATTCTTCCTCGAGCAGTGCCTTTAATTCGAGCTTTCCTGCTATTCGGCATCTCTCAATGCGCGAGTCTAGCCTTGGACCGCCTAATCGTGCACAGGAAAGTACATCAGCTGTGTAAGGTCTAGATTTCGGGACCAGGACTTTGCTTTTCAGCATTAAGTAGTTGTCCGGCTCGGCCAAGGTTTTCGTAGGACGCCGTTGTAGAAGGTACCCTTTTACAACTCTTTGCATACAGCTTGACCAATCATCGCCCGTGGGCAGTGCTATATTCGATGCACTCAGGAGTAATCTAGACCAATTGTTATCATTCGCGTGTTATTCACGTTTACAAACATGAGAGGCGGTGAACGAGAACATTACGACAGCACACTCCTCCAGGCACTATATAACGATTACTGTTCCCATCTTTTGTACTCTTCCCTCATTGCCGACAGTATGCATCAACGCAATTTACCACTCATCTCATTCCAGCCGGATACTTTTCAAGTTTGCGATCTTCGCCGGCGAGACTTGTGGAGAATTGGCCAGAGTCCATTTTATGCTATCGGTGCAATAAATCGCTATGGAGCGTTCTTCTCTTGGATAGATAATCCACACACACTATGGGTAGAACAAGGTAAGAAACACGTGCAAATTCTGATCAAATACCTATCTGATTGCCCAAGGTCATTCAAGGATGTCGGCGTGAGTGGATAATCTCAGTCCGATCACGGGGATGTTCATCGGCACAACTAGATTGATCGCAACAGAATTCTGTTTTCACAAGACATCATTGACGGCGACATCCGCCACGGCATACTATCTATGCGACCCAAAAAAAAGGGTACATTGATGTTGTTAGCTCACTTCTGTACCAGCTCGTTCAGCAAATACCTTCAACAGATATTTCGCCTTTACTTCTGTGTCATGTCTTCAACACAAAGAATGTCAGTATCATAGAGGATCTCTTCATCCGAGCGTGCTACGAATTCAAGAAGGTTTACATCGTTCTTGATGCCATTGACGTTTACGGCGATCACTCGCCAGATAATCTTGCTGATATACTGGATATGATCGATCGACTGTCAAATATCGCCTCCGTCCTGTTTACTACTACTCGCCACAACACCGACATCCGGGCGAGGGTTGAAAACGTCAGCAGATTGAATGCCTCAACCCTCACGCTTCAAACTGGCATATATAACGAGGATACTACTGTACAGTCATCCCCTGATCTCATCGAAGAGATCCTCTTGTCCCTATCGAATCCTATATATCTCAAGTAAGTCTAGAACTCCCATGCCGCACCTCTGTTGTTACTACAACCAGCTGAACCGGAGCATAGCTGTTGCAGGTTCTTCATTTTGGAACCTAAACCGATACCATACCTTCAACGGACGGCGTACAATTGGGCAAAAAATAAAATCTCTGAAATACTCAATAGAGGACCTCCCGAATGGACCAGCGATGTTTCCGGAAGCAAGTTTCTCCAAGAGATCCAGGGCGCGCTCTCGGGAAGTCGGAATTTAGATCACGCCTTCCGGAAATTCATTGTCTCCACTAACTCATGGCGGAATATCATCCCTCTAGCAGCAAAAAATCCTCTCATGGCAGTTAACTTTCTGCAGACGGTAAATCTCATCTGGTTCTCTGACTACTACTGTATGGATTTGATCATCGTTACAGGAAATCGACACTCGTGCTTATGTCTACAACGAAGCTTACTATCGCGCGCGCTGCATCAAATGCCTGCTGAAAGTCGCGGAGAGGTACCTTGTGGTTCCTACACGCCTCGTGATATCAAATATTAGGTGTGATTTCAAGCGCATAGTAAATGGTGGAGCATACGCGGTAAATTTACATCACTATAAAACTCCTCCTCGACATTAACTCGTGTCTAATTTAGGATATATACCGAGGTCGCATGAGAGGCATTGATGTTTGCCTGAAAGTTCTGCGCATTTTCACTAATGGTGAAATGAAACCAAGAGGAGATATTAGAAAGGTTTGCCTACAAATGTCGTGTGAAGAACGCTGGCTCATGGGGAGCTTCTAGGAGTTTGGCCGCGAAGCATTAGTCTGGAGAAATTTGCAACACCCTAATGTGCTCCGCTTCATTGGCGTCAACGATGACCTCTTCTATCCTAGTTTTTGCCTCATCTCTCCTTGGATGAAGAATGGTGACATCATTTCATTCCTAAGGCAGAATCCTGGACATGATCGTATGCAATGTGTACGTTCCGATTCTTATTATTATTCCACGCTTCCATTCATGAAATGGACAATGCAATGAATAGATTAAGGAAGTAGCCAGTGGACTCCATTACCTTCACTCGCATGAACCTCCGGTCATACATGCTGACATCCGCGGGGTATGTTTCTCTCCTCGTACGAAGAGAGCGCGGTTCGGACTTGACTGATATTTTGGAAGGCTAACATCCTTGTCACCGCAGACGGTCACTGCTGCTTGGCAGACTTCGGTCTCGCAGAGGCTGTGATGACACGCGGGCCCGGAAGCTACGGTGATTCGACAACAGGAACAGTCAGATGGCTTGCACCCGAACTTCTTCAGGTCGACGCATCTGCTGATTGGGAACATATGACATCGAGAGATATATATGCCTTTGGATGCACCGTCGTCGAGGTGTGCTCGCCTAACAAACATTGAGTCTGTCGCACCTGATAGCATTTGTTAGATTTTCACTGGACGTGTTCCATTTTCGGAAATTATACATGACGCGTCTGTTATATTTGCTGTACTTCAGAACGATCTTCGACCAAAAAGGCCTAGCCGAGATGAGCTACCATACGACAGCTTATGGTCTTTAGTTGAAGTCTGTTGGTTGAAGGACGCTCTCAAACGACCGCCTTCCCCAAGACTAGTTACAATCCTCAACAACTTGGACCTTTCCGGGGAATCTTTCAAGAAGAAAGGAAGTCCTAAATCGGTGCAGAGATTGATTATCGCTCGGTATAATCTCAAAAGTACGCACTATCAGAATCCTTAATGAACATTAAAATATTGAATGTATATTCAGCTCATCGGAAGTTGGGTATAGGACGACACTTTCGGTGTCGCGTAGGCGATTGTGGGAGGTCTTTCTCTTCCAGTCCTATGCGACGGAGGCATATGATCGGGTGTGAGAAAGCGGCGAAGTGGATTGCGCCCGTACTGCAGAATGAAACGCAATTGTACCCGAAAGGACCCGGAAGACCTTGATCTCTGCGAAATGAAAATAAAATTGTATCCAACGTTGGTATTATCTCTGCATTAAAGTAGAGTCTGCAACGCCAGAAATTTTCCTCACCACCGTCGTTGTCGATCTGCCAGTCATTTTTTGTAACATTTATCTGTAGTGCTGTCTCTTCGGAAGCCTGATGTGCAGGACCTTAACGGCCTGATTCGCAAGACTCCCATTTTGGTCGATTTATGTCGAATTCGAGGAATTCCAAGCCAGATCACCCGGTCCGTGTCTTTTTCCAA
Source organism: Armillaria mellea (assembly GCA_030407055.1). Classification (NCBI taxonomy): domain Eukaryota; kingdom Fungi; phylum Basidiomycota; class Agaricomycetes; order Agaricales; family Physalacriaceae; genus Armillaria; species Armillaria mellea. The sequence continues at coordinate 56,997 of JAUDZF010000007.1, forward strand.
CTTGCCTTACTTGATCTCATGCTTGAACAGTTTCTTTCCCCCTCTCACAAACTCCCGCTCATAACCTCTGGAAATACATTTCAAACGCCTCGCTTGACCCTCCTGTCCACACCCTCTGACAACTCAGCCCCGTTAGAAGGGCTTACCATCACGTTCTCGATCCGAGTCGTGTCAAATCTCTTGGTACTCCAAGATTTCGTCGCGACACTGACGCAACCACGGTTCATGCGACGTGAAGACGTCAAACATAAGGATGCTTGCACCATATAAACGAATTGACCGCTGGACTCGATAATTCGAACTTAAATTGAGGCATCCAGGACAGGTCCAAAGATAAACGTCACTGCCGCAATGGTACATATAAGACCGATCAAAAATAGTCGTGGTTTCTGGTTTGGCGAAAATTTCTAATACACTATCACGAATAAAAACGTTTTCTTTCTCTTCACCAGAAACCTGAGCGTAAGAACAACAAAGCCAGCCTTGGAATGTCACGCTGGCCCTGATGATGCATGTCTAAAAGCATAATTCATGGCCTGATGTCGTGGATAAAACTTTGATAGACATAGAACTGGACCCTTGCATCTATCCTGGTGAGATTAATAACTTATTATATTGAGAATCAGAGACGTCGGTCCGGAGTTGAGACTGACAAAATAAAAATTCAAAGCAACAGATTCTATATGAAGCATTAATTTGGAGCAAGGTAAGCGATAATGTGCTCGCCTAAAGGTCGTTGCGCTCCTTCATCCAAGAAGAACAAATTTTCAGATTTCCTTAGGTCATACCAGCACCAGTAGGAGGCTCATAGCGTATTGCGGGAAAAAGCAGGAATTATCGAATTCCGAGCCGTCACTCACTCCGTGTTTTTGTAAGGCCACCTATCTTCAATGTAGCTACATATCGGCATATAGCTCAGCAGACGATCTTATAGGAGTGTGACTCGTTCATCTAAAGTTTTCAGCCGAAGTGAGGACAGGGATATGAACCAAGGGTCGGGATTGCGGACCGGTTAGTCCGCATTCTTTTCGTAAACTATCATTACGTGTTCCCGCTCCCGCCTTTTCTCTACGAGAGCGCCCAGTTTATTGTGGCCTTCTTAGGAAACTCAACATCGAAATGGCGCACGCTATACTCTGGACTATTGTTGTAGAAAATCCTGTTCTAAATCAGGATCGCAATCAATCAGAGTCAACCCTATGGAACTAGGTTCCCTTGAGCATCGACTTCAACAACAGTTATTCTTGCATCCCAGTCGGCCAAAGTGTGCGTTCTTCCAGTTTCACTGTAATGCTCTCCAGGTTATGACTGCCGAACGAGTTAACGGCACTGCCCCCCGACTCACCCTGACACGATCAACGCGGTTGGCCCTGGATCAAATCTATCAAGAATATGTAGCCTCGAGGTCCCCATACCGCCGGAAGCGATGTCACCGTAGTGTCAGAGTATCACCAGGTACGGAGGTGACCGCTTTGGGGAATTTCGTTGATGGTTGGAGTGCCGTATGATCTCAATTCGTGGAAGGAGCGCGCGCTACTAACTAGGCTGATTATACTAGGCCCCAATCTGGTATCCTTATGCCCAGAATCAGTACGTCTCGGCGTTACAAGCCGGTCAAGCCTTCCTCAAGTCTGATTACGAGGTACGTACTCTTGTCATTCGCTCAAACCCTCTTTATCTTCTCATGCCATATATGTCAAAGGGTGTTCATTTATAAGAAACCCATCTGTTCAAGGAAATAAACATGATTTAAGCCCTCTTCGGCGTAGAATTATTGTACTGGATGAAGCCTAGACCTACGGTCAGGATGGATCTTCAATGAGGCATCCGGTGACACAAAAAGTCCTCGATGAAGAAAATGAGAGGCCGCAACTAGGGAGGTAGACTTCAGCCTCGTTAGGAATGCCTGCAGAAGTGGGAAAAAGCCACGAACGTGTTCAATTTCAGCGTCTAATGGAGGCCGAGTACCCTCAAGGACATCACTATCGGTGATGAGTTCCGGCCAGGAGGATCAAACCCATTTCTGTTCGTTCCATGATTACCATCATTGTTCGACATATACATCTAATAATTATAACGTAGCTGGGGATGCCAGCCGAAAGAATACCCGCAGAGATAAGTCGAAAAGCAGACTTTCCTTTCAAGAGAGATCTTCAAGTCACGGTCCTCTAGTTTGAACGTGATCCATTTTCAATCGATTCAAGAAATGCCGAGGTGGCGCAGATTGCTGCGTCCATTTGTCGGACATCCCCGCAGGGAGAGAAGAAGACGATTCCATATTTGCTTTTTTCTGCGATGCCCAAATATGAGGAATGCGGCACAGACGGAAGACGTAGAAGGTATAGGAAGCTTCGGGTATACCAATGTGGAGGACCACCGTCGCAGATGCCGAAGCTGCTGGTTCCTGGCGTACAAAAGGACGAGCGAGAGGCGGAGTATTGCTAGTTCCATCGTGATGGACGTAAAGCTGAAAGCTGTCAGACGTGCGGACGCCATCAATGATTCTACAAGGGACGGTTTCCGTCATAGCCAAGACGAAGTTACTAATGGTGTGCTCACTGTTGATACCGTCAAGGACCAAATGCAGTACAATGGAGAAGAATACCATTGTCCAAATTTAAGCTGTGCAGGATTCAGAGTCCACAGACAGATAGGCAAGGAAGACGCTCTTTATATTTCCGAACGCTCCAAAGTGGTGAATCGAAACGAAAGCTTGGAGCTTGGGCCACGAGCTGTATGTGTTTTCGCGACTCTTTCATGGGTTCGACGCTAATTGCAGCGGGCAGAGCGACCACGCTGGTTAACGATATGCCGATATGAGTAAACACTGCCCTATATTTGTAGCGAAACTAAATGGATTTTCAAATGCGGTCGCCATACCGTTCTAGGGAATGCGGAGAGATCAAAGACTTCATCTGCCCCATGTCTGTAATGAAGTCGTTTCAGTATTACTTTTATTACATGGACTTCCCGTACCTGAGTGCGTCGGGAATATACAACCGTGCAATGGGGTGGATATCCGTGATCGTCCAGTCGTGCAGCTTTGACATCTAACTTGGATTATATCCTATGCCAAGTGGCCGAAGGTTCGAGCACATGTCTGAAGATGAGTTAGGAAGCCAGAGTGTACATTCAACGGATTGCACACCAACCGTTATCAGTAGTAGTAGCTCTCGATTCACCAATAACTCCTGCACGAGTACGAACGTGTCCGGCACACAATGAGTGTTCCGAGGTAAACCACTTCAGGATGAGCTGACCGTCTGTGCCCTCTGAGGTGGTGCTTTCTATTAGCTGCAGTCACTGGGACAACCAGAAGGGTGTACATTTATTTTATACTAGTGGAATCTACCCGAGAATAATTTCGTGAGATAAAATCAACACGACATGGATTGTACTCACCAGGCCTTATAATCAAGAACATGGAATAACGACAATAGGTCATCGATGTGGATGTAGGGCATACGGACGGAAAAAAGGCCGTTGAATCCTTGTGAAAGGAACCTGATGGATCTCTGTAGAGGCGCATGGTCGGAGCCACATCCAAGGATTCCACATGAGTCATCATTGACGATGTGATAACATCATGACAGTGATAGAACGAACGTCAGGTATCCACCACAGCGGCTATTCCATTCTATTCAAGGTGTGAACCCCTCCTTGACCCTGCCCCAATCCGTGGCTGTGTGATGGAACTCCAAGGTATGAACCAGAGTATTTCCGAGCATCTTGATTCTGCTAGTTAAAAATCGCCGAGACCTTATTCCAAGAATAACTACTCACAAGTAGCCTCTTTCATGTTTGTACGAGACCCGGACTTTAATTTCGGCATGAGAAAGAGCATCGGATAATGGAGACTCTAGCAGTAGGTAAATCTTGTGCTTCATTCAAGCTGTCAGACCCGCCTCCGTGATACAAAGGTACAGGCTGTCTTGTGGGGATAAACGAGGAACTATGGGTGTGAGATAGCGCTGTCATGTCAGTCATGACCCTGATACCGATCGGACCTGTTTAATGATCCTACTCTCTGGTCTTGTGGGTCATGTATAGTCCGGGGAACAAAGCTACCATTTGTGAATTAACATTTGTGGGAGCATCAGCGGCGAACATCTTACCATCCGGCGTTTCCCATGGGTCCTCACTTGCAATTATGGGGTGAACGGACGACTTAGGAGGGTCCAAAAATACGAGTTCTAGAATGAACGCGGATTTAGCGCATCATAGTAAAAACTCTTGGATTATCCCCCGGAACAGGGACGTCCGTGTTGAAGTTCATAGAAGACAAGCGCACCTTTGCAATGGTTGTCTGTTCAATCATTTAATGGCGTACGCGGAAAGAAGGTGTCAAACTGCTGTTTATCCAGATGGCATATGCTGTTTGGACGGGCTTATCATCTTCGAACCTGAGCGGTTAGCAAACACGCATCGACATCTGCCTCGAATAAGAACCTACCGCATGCTATGCCTATAAGTCATCCTCTCTGCATATGACTACGATGTGGGGTTGTGTGTGTCACGTTCATCTAACGGCAACATATGGCTACCTGAAGCTGAGTCTGGGTTAGAGACGTATTCATTCGATCCTGGTGAGAGCCGCCGTCACGCAGTTAGCACATGGTGTGGGGGTACCAGACAGAGCTTGATGCTCGATCATACCATGGTTACCGATACGTACATCGGCGGCGAGATGTTCAGTACCCAGGACGGCAAGTACCCCAGGCCGTCAACAGTGAAATAGAGTCTGTCTCGCTCTCGTAAGAAAGACGATTCCAACGGCACAGGTGGCAATCATTACTGCGGTCATCGGTGAACTTGATCAAAGTTCCCAAAGATAAAACCACCTGCGTACCAGAGCCATACTTCTGGAACTTTCCTGTAGCTAAAAGCATAGCATTGGCTCGCTAATGCGGTCTCCCCATAAATCTTTACATCCTGTCACGGTTAGCAGGGTTTGGCGGCATCACGCGATCCTATCGATGAGTGACAGAGTACTCGCCTGGTTCTTCTTTGAGGCCGGCGGTGATATTAGTCTCGACTTCGCTAGATGAGAGCGGGTGCTGTCCTGTAGGAACAACGGACATATGCACTAACGCTACACGGAGAAGACGTTTCGATCCGCTTTACAAGAATATGAACTCTGGAATGTGGGCCAACAGAGTGTTGCGACGTACCTGAATGTAGCCAAACGTAGTCAATATCCTACCCGGCATCTCCATGAACAGGCTAGACTCTCAGCCCTAAGTTTCTCTAACCGTACGTTAGCCTTTGCTGCATGCGTCAGTGGAGCACAAAACTTATGATCCTCTTCGAGTTACGCCGCCACATATGTTAAGAGGAAGAAAACGGCTTAATGCGAACTATTAAGCGACTGAATGATTGACTAAACATAACGGTACCGAAATCATTTGCCTAGGGCGCATCCAGGAACTTACCAAACCGTTTCCTTCATTGCGGAATTTGATCTGCGCATCAATCCTGTCATGCCCAACAAGCGGAATGAAACTGGGAGAACCAAGTTGAACACACGGGGTCATCGTTCAGCGTGTATGTTGCCATTGAAAAGTTGGTGCCTTTGATCCCGGTACCAGGAATGAGTTCCCTCTTTGAAAACCTGGTAAAGAGAATCACAGTCACTGGAGGACTGTGAAGAAATTAAAAGAGTACAAATATCGTTGCGCTGAACCGTATTGGAATGTCATAATTGAAATGGCGGTAGTATACTTAACGCACTTGGTACCGGCGATAAACGAGCACCTAGCCAGATGGCGCCTGTCGTTGTCCGGGAACAGCCTACGGCGTAGTTGCTTTGTACCTGCACTGATCATTGTCTTCGCATATCCCGTCAACCATCATCGGTTACAATGGGCCGAGATCGTTCAGGATCAAAGAAAAATCGGTTACGTACTTAACCTGATTTGCCCTTTGTTCCGCTGCTTTATATCAAATTAGTTTCCCTAGGCCGACAACCGGGATACTCGCATACAATGCACTAACTAGGCTCTTTTATTCTACATAATACACAAATTTCTCCTTCACATGGGCCCCATTGTTGATATCGATCTGTCTGGAAGATGGCGAAACTGAAGACAGGGTACGTAGCTACACGGCTCTACTTACCTCATGGTCTTTTGACTCTGTTCGTGATGTTCTACTGTAATCCCCCAGAAATGGCCAATCCTGCGGATTTCCGAACCCTATACCACACGTTCGGTAAAGATGAAACAGACACCTTGAGAATCTGACGATGCCGGTGTTCCACCCAGAAGCAGACACTGCTCGGAGGTATAATTAAGAAATCCACCGGCGGAGGGTACCGGTCATATGTATCATAAGTAGCTAGTCGCTGAGAGTGTTCAATTTAACTGCATCACGAACTCGATGAGTACATGTTTCTACTGTAGAAGTAGCCGGCAGATCATACTGCTTGCTATTGACGTCGAATTCAAGTGTTATCCCAAGTTTCGTGAGCCATAACCTCATATGTGCCGTGACAACAACGGTTAAGTACCACACCGCGGGAAACCCCGACATGCGGCTAGATATCTTCCCGAATGATAGAAGAAACCCTCGGCCATACGAAGTAGATACAGAGTTTCCTTGTAGTGAGATTGTCAGACTTGATGCGCCCTGCTATGAAAGAGCTCGAATAACAGCAAAATGGTTCAATTCATGTCGAAATGGCCCGGTATCATTAATCGTATCAAGATCTACAACCAGAAAATCAGTAAGGGTCTTCTTGCTCACGGAAGAGTTGCCGCATAAGTAGTACCCTGGCAGAGAAGGGTAATCAGGAGACTATGAGGCCGTGATTGTGGCATCATCGTGAGATGCAGTATAGAATGCGACACTGCAAAAGGACGAGTTTGTGATGGTCACACAAAGTTCGAACTGATGAAAATGGACAGATGAAAGATTCCTCACACATACGATGTAACAATATGCTTTCCATCGTACCATCGTTCCGTAAAAGGTATAACTGCCGAGTCTCTGAGGAATAGACGAGTACATAACACGAAAGGTGCTCTTACTTACCGTCACAGAGCCCAGTTACGATGGATGATAACGCGCACACATCTCTTCCCAGTATCCACGAACTGTTTCCAGGTCAGCTCGATATTTCTCTTCTTGAAGTATCATATGCTTAGCTAGCGGTGCGTCTCTTGTAGAGCACATGTTACGTGTATCACCGGAGATTCGCCTGAAAGGCAGTACACCGCCAACGCTCATCCCTGCTCACCCATACGTACCCCCTCAGCCATTGCGCAAAGCCTCGCCTGAGGAGCACCGTCCATACCACAGGTCCTCTCTATCGCCTCTTCACCTACCCTCATCAGAAGACGACGATGGCGAGAGTAAAAAACATATCTGCACAACCTGCAACAAACGATTCCGCCGACCTAGCAGCTTGAATATCCATCGCAACACCCATACCGGCGCTACGCGTGAGTCTATTAGCCTTTCCTATGTCTTGATATTGAAGCAAAACAAAGCATACCGATGCTCACTTCCTGGATGCGGCAAAGAGTTCAACGTCAAGTCGAACATGCTCCGACACTACCGAAGCCATACAAATCCTGTCCCGTCTCAGTCATCTTCCTCTCACAATGACTCGTCAATGGCAAATCCGTACCCTCATATCCACACCTCACCGGTTACCTCCTCCACAGAAGAACAGGACCAGATAAGACGCCGACTTCAGAACTATCAATCGCAACCTTGGCATGACAACACCCGGATAGAAAGAGAGAGGTATTATCCGCGTCGGTATTCCGTGGGCGACGTTCGTTTGGCTGGAGGTGACGAGGAAAGAGAGCATGAGAGCATGAGGTAGACGAAAGTCATCCTTATGCCAGACACGACCAAGGCGTAGTAACGGGCGAATTGATGTATCCTCTCCATTGTTCATGATAACGTTCGTATCCCATAGTTTCTGTAACATTGATATTAGCAGCCAGACACTGAAGAGACGACCGGGGCTTACTTTTCCCTAGGGTAGTCTTCCCATCCAAACTATCTTAGTGACGCTTCCAGCTCTCCATGAATCGAATGTAATCGCTTGAGATTTCAAGCATCGCGACAAATTTTCTGCTTGGGGGCACAAAGGCTGTGGACAACCGAAAGAGTGAGGAAAAAATTGTCGTCAAAGACCCCAGGAGCGCCATTAAATCCAGCAGGGCCGAGGCCAGGAGCAAAAGCAAAGGCCGCGGCTGGGAAATTGGCTCACGTCCGGCGTTGACGCGTCTGTGGCTGACCAAAGCCGCGGAGTTTGATTCTGCGTGAGGCCTTACGTAATGGATCGCGTTCTTGATTTCTCTTGGTCTTTCTCCATTCTGCTGATGTTCACTGTTTTAGTCGATAGCTACCATGAGACAATTCCTCCAGGATTCGTTCAATCAATATTCTACGGTAACATATTTCGCTAAAGGATCGAAGACGCTCCGTGTCAGAGCGAATCGCTGGAACAGATTTAGAGTTCAGAATCATCATCGGGTGCGTTAGTCGCTTCATATATTCCGAATATAGCGATGGATGACATATTAAGTAGTAAATCAGATGTGTCTGGATGTTTGCGACCTACTTAAGTGTATGTAGGATATGCACTGAAAGGCTCGGTGGATTTCTTGCGATCTAACGTAGTGAGGATCAACATTCTAGTCCGACTAATAGATCGTTCGCCTGGTGATCATCACGACGGCCAATACTAGGTTCGTGCTACTTTTATAGTATGTCGCTTTTACTCATGGTTCTGGCCTTTTATTTACTTTCAGGCCTTATCGATTATCGATAGGTTCGGTCTCAAGACTGTACCCTCACCCCGAGAATATTCGCTACTGTTTTCAGTAGCACTTTGTGCATTGGGTTCCTTCATTTTAACAAAGAAGGGATCCTTGGGCGCCTATTTTCAGGGTTATGACGATATGCCTGACGTCCCGGGGCCAATTCGACAACGTTTAGGCCACCATATAAGCCTCGTATCGATGCGCACCATTATCTCTCATCGACCAGCATGCAGGCCCTCGTTGACAACCTCGAAAAGTCTTTCTCTGAGCTTTCCACAAAGGACGATAAGAAATCGGTGCTGTTGTCATCCTTAGAAAATCTCGAAGGCGATTCACAGGGATCTTTGTTTCATCTGTACGCGTCCCCCGGTACGCCCAAGAGCAGCACAACTGTAGAGGAAAGAACTGCCTGGAAGGCTTTCGAAGGCCTAATCGCACGTCATGGGCTCCAAGACGAGATGTTCAGCGTCACGAAGGCGCTATGCAATCAAAGTCGTTTGGCGTTCGGGACACAGATGCCACCTCCTTTGAGCCGTCTTGGTTGTGCAAACCACGTCGTCTCCAAATCCCAGTTTTGCCCCCGCGATGGAACGCTGACCTGTTCCGGATGCTTCCTTGTTCGATATTGCTCGAAAGAGTGTCAGTTTGTGCACTGGAAATTGCACAAGAAAGGTATCGTTATGCGGTCTATCCACGCGAATAAAGAGCTGACATAATTATAGATTGTAAAAACCCATTGAAATCGACTTCATGGTTGCCAGCTTGGATCAAAGAAAAGAGGCCCCCATCATTTGTTGACGGTGACAACGTACCTCTTAGTGAGCATTCAATGCAGTCTGCATTTGGAATGGGCATAACTTTGTGAGTATTCTTACAATATTCCGCTAGAGAGATACTGACTGTAGTATTTTAGGTGGGGGAACATACAGGCAATCGACATCATCAACGCCAAGCACAACGAGGGGCTGGAAAATATACGGAACAGAGATCTATCAACTGCATTCATAGGCGCGCCTTTATCTTCATTCGTTCCTGTCGCTGTATCTGATTCATAGCCATAGCTTCGGGGGATCTCCGAAACGTCGTCACGACCATCAATGAATTACCGGAGAGCTATTCGGGTTCAATCAGAATCGTACTCAATGACCACAATCCTATGGTCGTCTGCCGTAACCTCATGATCCTCTCTATTCTTGGTATCATATCAGACGTTGTGAGTATCATGGTCTCGCATAATCATCATGCACCGATTTATTGCTGTAGGAGGAAGCCGCTGAGCACGCTCTTCACCTCTGGTACTCTGTTTTCCAACCTCTGTCTTATCAGACTCGCATCCTTCCACGTATCCTCCAATCCGACAGCCTTCGCCAATCTGAGCGGGACGGCTGCTCATCTGACACCTTCCACTACTCTGTACACATCACTCTCCTCCGATACCATCAAAATTTTCCTCCATCAGCTTCGTGCCCCCTTGGATCCCGCTTTTGCCAATACCGCTTTAAATAATATCATGAACGCCCCAGCAAGAGCAGATTACCGTGACCGATATTATGAGGCCATTTCACCTTCTCATAGGGTCGCATTTGAGAGGTGGCGATCATTCGGGCTTGTTTTACCCTTCGGAGCCATCGACTCTCACATGGCCGTCCCGAACAAATGGCTTTTCTCTGATGGCCGCCTCATGCTTAACGATAGCGCTAATCCATTCGAAGGATGGAAGTAAGTAGCGCAGTCGTAGACGAGTATTTTCACTTATCCTCGTTTCAGCATTGACGAAATATTCAAGGCCGGCAAAGATCACGGTACGACGGAAGACGACTTGATTGGTTGTCTGTTCTTCTATATCAAAGACCAACTCGTTGAATTTTCCAACCGGCTTCGTCGATTCAAAATACAGATTTATTCCTTCGATCAGGATGCTAGATTGCTTCAGCGAACTTTGAAAAGCAACGCATCGTTTCCGCAAATCTTCGACCGTATCGAAGTGTCGAATATTGTGGACAAGAATTACGTCGGCATGTCCGTCCTATCCGACTGGGGAACCTCTCCTGAACAAATCTAATCACCACTCCGCCATCGTCGGCCTCTTCATGAACTGGCCAGCATGGAAAGAATCTGGAAACGCCATGTCTGCTTCATCAGATGCCAATCTTGCGATAAAGAGGATGCTCTCCTGTCCTTATGCGGTACGCATCGACTGCATCTGTACTCTCTTTCTGACTTTCCGCCAGGGATTATCTCCGAACCTTTTTCCCGAAAAGATGATGAGCGTCATGAACAATCTGAACATGTTTCATGATACGTCTCATCCTTTCGAGGAGTACCTGAGGGACGAGAGGGAAGAAGTGATCTCTCGCAAGGCTGGACTTCAACGTCGCCGTATTCATAAAATTTTACCCCACGTATGCTTTCTCGCCTGTATAATTCTGCACGTCATTGACCTCTCTTCGATGTAGCGCTGTCATACGAACTTGGTATGGCACAAAGCGAACTCCCATGCATCGACTCCGCACAACGTTGGTATAGGGTGGTGAGTCTTGTTAATTCCTTTTATTTTCTATACCTTATCGCGTTCATCTGTGTAGGCTTGTCTAGGTGGAATGACGTATTTCGAGCGCTATGCCGAGTGGGGATTGGCAGCGACACGATTATAGTCTATGATAATTATGCATCCTGAACAAAGGTAGTTTACCATTCTTCAACTTGACCTGGAAGTGACGTAACGAATACCATGTAGCGCGAGGGAGATAGACTATAGAATTCTTTCAATTGGAGAAGGTTAAAAGAAGGTACGGTAAGTAAGGTACGGTAAGTATTGGTTTCAGGAGGGATATTTACGGAGTGAAGAAATGTAAACAAGAAATGCAATAGTCAGGATCGTTCTAAGAAGCGCCGATGCTAACAGAAGCACGAGAAAACCACTAGTGACATAATAGCACGGAGAAATTTTACCGATTGAGGACTGCCTATGTATGCCTATAGCGTCCGAGTGATGATGTCAAGACACGAATTTCCTGAAAGATATCGCGGCCACTCACGAACAGCGACTGACTGGGGTCCACCGACATTAATGTTTCGGTCTGATTCAGCTTTGGGGCTCTGGTCTACGTCGTCACTAGAAGAGATGTCACCGTCCCTTTCTGCAGATGGTTCGCTCTTGTCGTATGACTTCATCAATATGGAATATTCTTTCAATTTATCTCTTATAATAAATGAGTGGCATCCATGGTTGATTTGACGTAGAACTTACATGTCACAGGGCAATCCTCTATACAGTCGGACACTGAAGTTTCAATGTGATCAGAGAGCACATTTGCGATCGCTGAAGCAAATAAGTATTAGATAGACAAGAGAGTCAGGTAAGGCCTACCTTCGTCGTTGATCATTTGTAACTTTAGCTCTTTTTGTTTTAGAAAACGAGTGGTGTCAAGACTGGCAGTGCGAAGTCCACAATGCTCCTGGAGATGGCAAGCCATCTCAAGGTTCACGCGGCTGACAAATAGTCCACTGTCCCCTATGTCTATCACCTCAAGCTTATAGTAGTTTCGCCATCTACAATCAGTTCCTTGTTTAGCACCTTGAGGATCCGTAGAAAGGTATATCTCGGGAAGCGTGATAGAGTGGTCTTTTGCGTTCTGTCGCATAAACAGCAGATCAATGAATATGTACGGAATGTCAGGGGTGTAGAAGTATGAATGAAACTCAGAGTCTGTTTTCAATAGGCGGATTTGGAATCGCCTTTTGTTAACTGAATGAAATATGGTCAGTAACTACCCCCCAAGCAAGTGATGGGACGTGCTATGAGAGACTACGAAGCCTGGGTGATGGGTATCTTCCAAACTGTCGGATAACTCTGCCAGTATTCGCGGCCCTTGCGCGAACCAATTTGCTAGGTGTTTGGACATTGCTTCTGACGTCAATTCCAGAGAGCACGTGAATCCCAAGCCAAGAAAAATCGAATACTTCGGGGAATAGGGAATGGCAGCGGCTTTCGAGTTCATCAGGGGGTGACTGTGTACGTATGAACCTCCAAAGTCCATTCCTAACTTCCAGAAATTCTCCGCACGCGGAAGATTGGACGGAAAGCTTGACCTGCGGGATCCCCTCATCTGGGCAATCCACTCGGAATTGATGATGTTCCTGGAGGTCACTGACGATGAACGCTCCGACTAGTGTGGAGCCGACTATGTCCACATCTACGTCAGGAAACACACTCCATGGCGGTCCAACCGACATGACACGGTAGTAAGAGGAAAGGTACTCCCGTTGAACGCTAGGCTCCTGTCCCAGAAGCATTAGACGGTCGATTGAAAATTGCACCTCTGGCGACATAGAATCAAGAATGTCTTCAAAATCGTTCACCCAAATCTTGGGCAAATTATCCAACATTGTCAATGCCTTTAGTTCATCGAAAACCAAACGGCCACCTGGAGCGCAGTTTAACGTGTCTCTATTCTGCCACAATCATTTTACGAATGCTATAGAGAGGTAGAGGTGAGCTTACCAATGTACTGTCCCATTGCGTGTGTAAGAATTTGAGGACGCTCTATGTGTATGAGGTAAGTTTAGACAATCTCATTCCGCAGATAGGCAAAAGAACTCTATGACGTACACAATGACTATGATACTACGCAAGTAACAAGTTAACACCAACAACACATAACAAATATATAGAACTTACCAATACAGATTCTACCAAAGGTCGCAAATGTTTATCGAAGAGGGTGGGGAATTTATAAAAAGGAACTTCGCCTGGGTTGTTTTCAGCCAAACTGTAACAATGCAAACACTCATGAGGATGTCTTACCTGCCGTCCCATGGAACACCAAACACGGGCGTTCTTTTGATTTCACAACACCGTATAGCTGACGAAGGTTCGGGTGTCTGTTCTCCTTGTTTATTTTCCGTTGGCCTGATGGTAACAACAGAAATACTAACCTTGGTGCCGCACGATGCAAATGAAAATCTCTTTCCCATAACTTCATGACAGTAAGTATTCATTGTTATCAAAAAGGTTCATGCCTTTTTAACTCACCAGAAGACCTGCCCATCCGGAATACTCCCTTACAACGACAACACGGTTAGAGATAGATACATCCGCGGTATATTTGATGACTTCGCCCACTTGAATTGATTCGTCATCTACTCGGTCGGAGATGCATTCCTTCGACCATATGTCGCGGCACTGAAGGTCGCCATGAATCAGACTGTGGAACTAGAATTTCATCAATTATCATATCTTCTTAAACAACTTGAGATCGAGCACACCATGTTGTCGCCGGAGGAGCGTGCTCTAATGTGAGATACATCGCGTTGGATATCACACGTGATGGTCGTCAAGTCTGCATGAGACGATTTAAGACCTGTAACTCCATGGGTAATGCGGGAAATTGATGCGCTGGATGCCAAGTTTAAAGAAAGCTAGAAATTTAACTCATTAGCGATGTCTCCACGCACACGGGAGTGTCGAAAACAAACCAAAAGGTTGGATCTTGCGCCCTCCATTACTTTTCGGTAGCCCTGAATCTTCTCTTGAACGTCCTTCGAAGTTAAGAGTTTCTTGACATTCCTCCAAATGCCGTAGTTGGCACGCTCAATATCGACGACCTTAGTAGTGAGGTCAGATAGAAATCTGAGCGCGTTGTCAGAATCGGAGCTTTGCTCATTGTAGAAATAATGATTACTTCTGGAACTCTGCGCAAGCGCTTTTGAGATCCGTCATGTATTCGGCGCTCTCAGAGTCAGCGGATGTATTGATGCCAACGTCACGAACGATTATCACGACTTCAGTGATATCTCTCGCGAGGACCTGTACATCCTCCTTGTTCTTTTCGAATCGCTATTAAATATTGAAGATGAGGAGTATAAATAAATCCCAAGTAATATCAGGCTGACCTCCAGGTTTTCGAGAAACACGACAGCAGCACCAGCAAGCCCTTTTACAAAACTGCCGGCGACCGGCAGTGTCTCACCGACCGCAACGACACCCTTTATGAGCTCTATGGAAGGCAACAAGAAATTGTTAGAGTTTTGGGTGGGTTTCTTAGGGGTTTCGAGGAAGACGTTGAGATCCTCATGGCTGCAGCTGGTAGCATTCATTGACCGCCAGGAGACCGAATTGCCGCGTGATGCCGGCACCATCAAGGAAGAAGCATGAAGGACGCGATGCGTGCACTTAGGATCGTACATGCACCATAATAGGAGCTGCCGCTGAAATTTTATTTACTACAGCCATAGTTAAGACACGAATAGAGAAAAATACATTGTCCTGGATTAATCAAACGGAAACTTTTGAGGTCTGGAAAGGATGTCGCGAGCGCCTCGCAGTTTGAGCCGATTTAGCTATCACGAAACGATGATAGTTAAGTTGCTCTTTACCATACCTCTACCGTATGGATCTGGGAAGCGGACAGGAAGATGAATTACGAGGTGACGTGGTTCCAGCTAACTCTCGGCCCGCGCACCGGCGTTCAATATTTTTGTTGAAAGCCGGCCGCGGCAACAACGGCAAGCGTATCCTAGTTTACCCCTAGATACGCAGATATCCAAAGTCTCGTTAGTGACAAGTCCGACTACAACAGACCAAGATGATACAAAAAGATACAGTAAACGACCGAAGACCCGTAAGTATCCGTCAAAAAGTATCCAATGAGAAGTAAAATAAACTGGGAATAAGTATACATCGAAACCGAGAAAGGGGGTATCTTTCACAGGAGAACCATCGCCCCCGCCGCGATAGAAAACAGCACACCCCAAACCGACGTACGCAACTGCAGGGCTCCGCTCCCCTGTGAACCGTCAGCCACCCACTCCTCATACGCCGATTGCATCAGCAACACAAACGCCTGTGCCTCGGCACTATCCGATCCCTCGACCCCATATGAATGCGGATTCACCACGGGCGTCAGCCACCCGTCAGACGTGAAATGTTCGTACCCTGAGGTAGAAGTCGACGCGGGGGCGGTACTGGTCGACGTTGATGTGGAGCTAAGCAATAGTGAGAAAGTAGACGTCGTCCCACTGGCGTAGAGGGCAGTCCGACTCCGCTCGGCCTGGCGTATGTAAGTTGTGTCTCCAGGTGACAGTGTATAACCGATAGACGGTATACGCCATGAGGGCTGTTGAGGCGCTGTCATAGAATGTTGAATCGTTGTCCACGTAATTTCGGAAAATGTGGGTATTGTCCTGGGCAATTTTTTGTAAGTCGACGTTAAGAATAAGAGAAAGGGACATACGACTGCTTCGTACATGGCTTTCTGTATCTCAAGAGTCCAAGAAATAAGATCATCCATTTCGCTTGAGAATGTGCTTTCGTATTGAGATTTCTGGATGGTGGCGTATACTCTGAGCATTCCAGCCGCAGCCCATCCATTACCTAGAACTACGATCAGTTGAACGACCAGAGAGAATGCAAAAAGCATACGCACCCGTGGACCAATGACCAGGATCCGTGCCTGAACTTCCCAGTACAACGTGCTGCCAGAGGTTATTCGCGTTTGTATCCAGTAAATTATTCCTGTAAACCCTGATCTGGTTGTACGCCTCTGAAACCAGTGTCTCGTTCTCGGTCAGGACACCGTAGTATGCCAGGAAAGGCGGAACCATATACACAAAGTCGCTCCTGGGAATGCAACATAAATATTCGGATTTCCATACAAATGAACAAGATGCACCAGAGCTGTGTCTGCGAGACCCTATGGGATATGGCCCCGTCGCTCGACCGCGACACATTGTTCAGCAGAAAATCTAACTGGTCCTTTGCCGCGCCTGTATAGTTCAACCCATCCGAGTTGCCCTGGCCCGTCCAGCCTGCTATGAGTACCGCAACACCATTTGAAGCCGGATCCGCCGCGCTTCCATCCGACATCAAGGGCTGGGCCCCAGTGTGGTTGAGATTCGAGGTGGATCGGTTGGAGACAATCTGCCTTGCCATGGAGAATACAGGTGCGAGGGCGGTCGTCATATTATCCGGCACGGTCGACGGCGGGGGTAGCGACTGGTCAGAAAAGACTGAGTACACCGTTCGCCTCGGTTTCGAGAAGGGTCTGCTGGCGAGTTCCTAATTCCCAGCTGGGTATGATGGTTATCAGCACACGTTCGCATGCAAGAACTCGCGGTCAACGCACCTCTGCTGCGCTGCCTCTGCGAGTCGGGACTGCACATTGGAGACCTGAGCAGTCGATAGACTGTCGCTCGATACCCCCGGCCAAAAGGCAGCAGCAGCTACCAATGCTACCCAGCTCCACCGTAGTCCAGTCATGGTGCAAAAGATGGTGGTGGTAGACGGGAAATAGATAAGGTCCACGTTCTGGAGGCCTTGAACGTCGCCCGGTGAAGCAAAGAGCGAAGAAGGCTTGTAGTCAATGGCAAGCAGACAGGCCGAGAGATCGTTCTATCACCATCTTTTTTTCGTGATGTCAGGGCATCAAGGAGAGACACCGTGGCGCCAAGTACGGAAAAACTTTCCGCAATATTGTATCAGGTGATCCGGTCCGAAGACCGCTTAATACGACCTGTGTATCTACCGGATGTTGAACACGTTGATTCCAGTCTGTTGGGTGCTGCTAGGATAGGAAGCTTGCTTCAGAGGAAAAGATGATCAGTATAAATTATATAAGAAAAGGAGACTGCGTTGGAAACATCAAGAAAACCTGGGCGATAGGCTCGGCACACCACACGGACGTGCTGCGGAACGCAATTAAACAGTGACGGAGTTTTCCTGCGCGGCTCCCGTTGGCCGAAAGGCGCCAGAGAACATTGCGAATAACATCGATTCTTCTTGCCTTCGTGTGAAGATAAGATCTTTTAATAGCCTCACCTTCTCCCGTAGGAACGCTCCTTTTGCCGCGATAAAATTATAGGGTGATGAGACGTACGTAAGTAATTTCAAAACTCTGTGCCTGATATCAAATTTAAAGTTTCGCCTGGAATGAGCGATCGGCATACGGCACTGAAATCATCCAGCGACGCGCGTCGCGACATAGCTGTCAAGAAAGATGCAGAATATCTGGAGGGAATCGTAAGGGAGGAGGGGGGTAGGCAAGAAACTGAACCTGTATCCGTAGTCCATTCAACGCAGACTGAATTGAACAGGAACAGCATGGGAAGTTTTGGAAATAAGCGCCAACTCACATGCGTGGCTCTTTTGGCGTCAATTTGATTACGACATGGTACATAAACCGTCAACGAGACGTAGTACACGTTCATCACCAAGGATACAACATGTCATTTCGGTGAAACATATGTTGACCGCTTGATAACCGACCTATCAACGAACTGCTAGACGGGGAGGACGTGCAAGTCTTCAAGAACTGCGAAAAAAATGGTGACTCTATTGATCATTCAAGAATTCAGTTGACCGCGCGTTCCGCGAGCTACTGTATGAACTAGTATATATAATTAGTTCACAACCCTTGATGAATTAATAATGATACAACCCCAATATCAAAGCACATCATCCATCCGGCGATTTCTCCATCCCCAAACAGGGAAGGTTCGAGGATCCGTCATCCATTGATCCAGAACAATGCACTCCCCCACATAGCTAGGCGCCCTCAGTTCCCTCGCTTTCTTGGTCCAGTACCTGAACATCGACACGTCGCCCAGAGCCCCATAGCACATCGCGATAGCATCGATATGCTTACGGGACTCAAACAGCTGCAACCCCTCCGCTTCTCGCAGCTCTAGCGCGCGTTGATGCATCCGAATCATGTAATCATCCGATAGCACCTCGCTTGCGCACCATGCTTCGAAGCTCACCACGAGCCCAGTGAGGCGGGTGAGTTCTTCTCGGGCGAAGTCGCTATGGATGATGGACCCCCACGGGAGGATGCAAGATGGGCAGAGACAGTCAAAGTTGAACCATGCTCGGAGCTTGCTGAGGCGTTGTTCGCGGTCTACGGAGCTGTCGATGTATTGGATCGTGATCTCTTCATTGAACCCGATAGCGCGGACCGCTTCCAGAGTCAGTGAAAACGAAGCGGGGTCCCATTTCCAGTGAGCATTCGGCGAGCAACTATAAGAAGTGGGTTCAAAATGATTGTCGGACGAATAGAACAAACTTGCCCACCTGTGGTTGCATCGGCTGATCTTGAGGAAAACGGCATGATGGGTAGCTAATTCGGGATTATCAACGGGTAAGTCGATCAAGAGGCGGTTCGTCTGCATGATAGCTTTCAACGGGTCCTCGAGCGGCTGAGAGTTGGCAAGATTCATGAATTCAGTCCTTTCCTTGGGATGGACCTCGGATAGCAAGGAAGAAATGTCGGATAGGGTGGCAGACGAGCTGCGCGGCATAACGATTAGAGGATGTTCGACGAGAATGATACTGCCTGCGGGTATGCTACGACGAGCGAAGATACCAAGGCCTTTGGACCCAGCATGTCGAGTTTCGAAGGGGAGACGGTCGTAATAGGTGGTATAAGGCTGAGTGAACACTCGTGGTAGGCATTTCATCACGTCCTCGTGCAGCAAGGTGGCGCATTTAAAGTTTCCGAAATGAAAGATTTGAGAAATATAACGAGGGTTCGAGGGCACGGCTGATGAGTGTTGAATAATCCTTCGGTAGGTAGGAGAACCTGGAGGAACGATGGCGGTGAGTCTTCGTCATTGGCCACAGGCAACAACGGAAGTGGCTGCGAGGTCGAAGTAAAACTGTCTGAAGGAAGGAGTAGATGCTCGGATCGTTTATAAAAGGTGGAATGTGGCGCCTAGAGCCTCTTGCACCACCATCTAAAAAGACGCGACAATGGAGCTGGGAATGTGCCACTGAGTTGGCGCCTTGTTTGTGCGCCTTTGTATTTTCTATTGAGCACAATGGCACCGTGAAATAAGTAGCTGAATACGCACCTCTTCACAGTAGAACATCGGAGAAAATCAGCATCGAAGAGCAGATGATCAACGTTCAACTTGGACACGGGGTCCTAGAATGACAACCGCGTCAAAGCATCACAACCTTGCTGGTGAGCAGCTGTGCTAGAAAAAACAGGATGGTCGAAGAGACGGGGCACTATGATAAGACAATGTATCGTCAGAACCGAGTCATTCGGATGTGCTTTTTGTAGCTTGCCTAGAACAGCGGAGGCAATATGATCACATCATATAGAACATCACTTCAACGATACCAACGGCTGCTATAGCAGCTTCGCAGCAATGATGGTGATGCAGAACAGAAGTCCGTTGACGGAATACACAGCGTGTGAATCCTCAAGGAAGGAAGGAACCACGCTAGAAAGACCGCCGCACAGCAAAGGGAGAGAAACCTATGCAGAAGTGAACTTCGTTTCGTCACGGGAGAATACCTAAACAGTGCAGAATCGACAACATACTGGGAAGTTGGAAATTGACATCGAGGTAAAGTTACTGACGATCTCGGACATTGTATTTTCAAATTCCGAATTTGAACCTGAGTAAGCAAATATCACGAGACGTGCCAAGATTTCGCGGTACCTCCGGTCCGAGCACCGTCGGCCTCGCCTTTGGCACCATACAAACGCGCACTCGGTGCAGTACTGCTCTCAGGGCTACCGGTACCCACTAACTCGCCGCGTCACTAATAATATCGAAAGACACTTGACCCTGATTCCATAAAGTTGTTGAAGGTTATGCCTACTATAAACAATTAGTCAACTTTTCGTTGTCAAGACTGAACTGATGACCAACTACGACTCCTGCCTTGGCCTAAAAGTATATCCTCCATTCAAATCTGGTAGAAACTAGACCTATGTTCTATTCGTGCACCTATCTGAAGTTCACCATCTCCACGGGAACAAGAACGGAATTGCGCGTGCAATTGTCTATTATTTCATAAATCTGGATATCTCCGGGTTTTAGACCGCGTCGGGGTATTGGTCGACGAGTGTGGAGGCTATATTCCATGTCGTTTCTCTTGACCAATTTCTTCATAGTGCACCGAATCGTTGGGACATTTCATAGAAGTCGAAACGAAACAAAGAGCAATCAGATTGCGGTCGAAGAGTACAACAACGTGGTCCTCGTTCTCCGCGGACAACAAGCCGCAGACCATAACAATCATAGGTCGATTACGACAGACGCTGGGAACGCCTTAAGCGAAATTATCACACCGAGAAAATAAATGAAGACTAACAGGAACCCGACCGTCGCCTAGCCATCGCCCGCTCGGCCTTGTCCCAAATAACACGCTCCTCCCTCGCATTTCTGTCCCTAAAGGGCTCCGTGTCTCGTAGAAAAATAAGTCTTCGGTCCTCTGCGCCCTGCAACCGCGCGATAGCATCTCTAGTTTGATGGGGATCAGGCGTGAACAAAAGTAGCAACACGCAGACACGTAAACTGGAGCAATGTCCAAGTATGAACGCCACTGTGCTGCATATCCGTGCCGCCTTGTCCGGGTCTATGGGCTGCGGCTCGGCACGAACATCAAGTGCCAAATGCGTGAGATTAGAAAGTGAGTGAAACCCCGTCCATGATGTCCAGTCCATCGAGTCGTTGATAATGGAAAGGTGTGTTAATCGGGAATAGAAAGGAAGGTTCAGCTGGGGGTAGAACCCATGAAGTATGGTAGGAAACAAGACCGACAGATGAGTCGGCCGCAGATTCGAGACAGCTGTCCCGAGTCGTTCGGGTGAGTGACAGCTCGGATGGCAGCGTGTCGGGATTTGCGAGGTCGGCACGAAGAATATGGTTAGATGAGTTACACCTGCACAGGCGGCCAGTATTTTGACGGTCCGACTAGTTTCAGTATGGATGTCGACGGAGAAACAGAGAGACTTTACGTGGTCGAGGAAAAACCGTAGACTTTTGGCGGTCTCGATGGTGCGGAGGAAGTTACGAATGGTGCTTTCACGACGGAGGCTGACGACCTGGTACAATATTGGGTCGACCCTAGGTAAGTATGAGCGAGGGTACTGTTAGGGATCGATAGTACGTACCACTCCTGAGCCCAGCTGGATACCTGGACCAAATTCAACGCGACCTGTCTGTCCACCCTTGCGGCGTATTCGAAAATCTCTTGTAGAATATCCAACGGAAGGTGAGGGGAACTTGATTCCTCCACTACGCTCATGCCGCTTGTGAGCAGAGAAGCAGCTAATGCTCGTCTAGTTTCTTTATAGTCGTCGAACTGTAAGAGACCGATAAAGGACCAGCAGATCCTTTTGGCTAGCACAGTCGTTACCGGTGAGCATGCATGACTACGTCACGGAATCTGGCATCATCTCTGTGCGGTCCGTATGGGCGTGATACGCGACAAATTGGTCTGACGCGTGGAATCTTCTTTTGGAGATGCTTCAGCCAAGTTCTGCGCGGAGTCCGTGGAGGTAAGTGAGGAAGATCGAAAACCAGGGGGCATTCGGAAACAAATAGGAACCTCTTAGAAAGCATCATGAAACGTGAATGGAAATTACTTGCCTGCAAGAAGTCAAGCGTTGTCTTAGTTTCGGAATTCGGGACTCATGTGCTGTAATTGAGAATTCTAGTATGCAGAGGGAAGCTCGGAGTGGGTCAAAGTTATGGAGGGACACCATGTGTTGAATCACTGAGAATGCTACACGGTGCATATGCATGAGCGCTGAAGCATCACAGAGCGGAGAGGCAAGTGTGTTTAGGTACCTGATGGATGTAGCCAAGAAGATCGCACTTAGGGTCAGCTGTTTTTGCCGCGGCAAGTCCACCGAAGCCGGAAAGCGGTTTTCTAAAATTTGCACAGCTTCCTCAATTTGGACCTCGAAGAGTATGAACCACCGAAGTAGTATCAGTGGACTAAGCAAGTTGAGAGTATCCAGTATGAAAACCTGTATGACTCAATAGGTCAATTGGTATAGTAGCACGGGTTTGACTCCCGAGGCCCCAGCGAAGGATTGGAATAAATGCATGGCCAATGCCTGATTTCCCTTTGGTGGGATAGGAAGCAACAAAGATGATGATGGGACTTAAAAGACAGAACAATCGAAAGCTGCCAGATGGACCCGAGTCAATCAAAATGTTGTCGAAAAGACCGTGGGAGGGCGCAAGACGGGCAGCGACATTTAACATTGTACCGAATTTGGAGATCAACGAGCCGATGTTTACAGTATACAGAAGCGACAAGATGTCGGATCGTGATCTCTTCGTTGGGTCCAACAGCGCGCGCTGCTTCGAGAGTCAGGGAGAACTTACATCGAACGGCGTCAGTATTCTTACCATGATTAGAGTGGATGACCTAAAAGATCAATGGACAATGATACACTGGGATTGGAGGGTTCAAGGTTTTCCCCTCAAGAGAAAACATGCGAGTAAAATACGCCATGCA
Source organism: Armillaria mellea (assembly GCA_030407055.1). Lineage (NCBI taxonomy): Eukaryota > Fungi > Basidiomycota > Agaricomycetes > Agaricales > Physalacriaceae > Armillaria > Armillaria mellea. The sequence goes on from JAUDZF010000007.1 coordinate 80,043, forward strand.
TTGTACACAACTACCTTTTTTTGCGATCTTTTCCCAAGATTATTTATTGACGTGTCCCCATTCAACATAGCATTCATAATAGGCCGCACCACTAAGACATGCCTGAAAACACGTATTAAAGGGTGCATTGCACCAACGCACATAATCGAGAGACCCACCACTTTATACCATCGTTCCGGGGAGTCGATGACTGGGAGTTCACTATGTCTTGCGCCCAATTTCGCAAACAAACGCTAGGACGGGGGGAGAACGTCAAAATACATTCAACATCACAGACAGCAAAAAATGGCACACATGTGGCACAATCCTGTTGATTCGCCTCCTTTGGAGTCCAGCCTTGGAAGCAATGTCGTCCTCTTTCTCGTCTTTTAAATACTCCTCAAAAGATGTGGACGTGTCATGGAATATAGTCAGGGTCTTCATCATCTCAGTCACCTTCCGGTCCAGAGGCAAAAGATCGCTTGGAGAAAACCCCTAAATATGCGTCAATTCCCTCTGTTCGAGGAATAGAGCAAATACATACCACTGATGGACAGGATGACATTCTCTTCATCGCATCATTGAAAGCTACCGAGGACGACATGTAGTTTGCGGACTTCTTCCAAATGTGCCAATTCATGAAGAGGCCAATAATAGCCGCGTGGGGATTAGCTTTGTTCAGCAAAGGACCCCAGTCGGACAAAGCAGACATGCCGACGTAGTTCTTGTCCACAATATTGGAGACCTCAACACGATCGAAGCTCTGGGGGAACGCCGGGCGGCTTTTGAGAGTTTTCGGAAGCTGTCGAGCATCTTTATCAGAGACGTAGATTTGCATCTTGAATCTGCGAAGGCGTTTTGAGAATTCGACGAGTTGTTCCTTGACGTAGAAGAAAAGACAGCCTATCAAATCTTCTTCAGTCGTACCGAGGGCCTTTCCCGCGTTAAACATCTCGTCGAAGCTGAAATCGGGATGAGCAAAAGTGGGACCAGAAGAGTAGATGAGGGTCCTTACTCCCATCCGTCGAAGGGGTGTGCACCATCGTTGAGCATGAGGCGATCATCATGAGTGAAGAGCCACGGGTTGGGGATAGCCATGTGAGCACTTATGGCGCCAAAAGGCAGAACCAGCCCATAAGAACACCATTGCTTCACTGCGAGCCTATGAGACGGTTTCAGGCCCGCATAGTACCGATCATGGTAATCGACTCTCTCTGGTGCGTTCATGATGTCGTTCAAGGCATTATTGGCAACGGCGGGATCTCTCTGCTTCAGCCGGAGTTGATCGAGGAGAAAGGCGATGGTGTTAGGGGAGAATGTGGTGTACATTGTCGTTGATGGCGTCAACTGAATCGGGTTACCATTGAGATTTCCAAATATCTTGGACTCCATGACGGGCAGAAAGACGCGGCTCTCGTAAGAGTGAGGCTGAAAGATGGAGTACCAGAGATGGAGAGCGTGTTCAGCAGCTTCCTCCTATAGAATACAATGAGTAAGAGAGAATTATAGAATAGTATACATTGTACCCACAATGTCTTCGACGATCCCGAGTATGGACAAAATCATAAGATTCCTGCATACGACGATAGGGTTGAGATCGTTCAGTACTAATCTGATTGTCCCGCTGTAGTCCCTTGGCAGTTTATTGATGGTCCTGACCATGTTTCGCAAATCCCCAGAAGCTATGGGTAAAATCAGATACATCAAATATACTCGTATTCTCGGACGCACCGACGAAAGCCAAGGAGAGATCTCTGTTTCGTATGTCTGCCATTCCCTCGTTATCAACCGCGTTAATTATATCGATCGCTGGGATATTTCCCCATCTAACATCGGATTAGCATTAGCATGCGACGAAACGAGCAGAAATGAAACCAACAAAATCAAACCCATTCCAAACACGGGCGGTACCCCTTGTGGCATCCCTGGTGGTGCGCTCTGCGAGTTTCCGTCTGCGAACTTCGGGGTCCTCTTCTCCCTGACCCACGCCGGTGACCATGTTGGTGATCTCAATATATTTTTGCAATCGTCAACAACATCAGTTTCTTTGCTCAGATACACTGTAGGAGAAAACAGCTACCATATTTGTGCGATCCCCAGTGTTGCAACTGACACTCTTTCGAACAATACCGGACAAGAAAACATCCCGAGCAGCTCATCGTACCGTCTTTGAGGCAAAATCGGGACTTTGAAGTGCTCTGGTTAGCACAGCTGAGGCGACCTAAAGGTGGCGGCATTGGGGTGCCAAATTTCAAAGGTTTTCGACTGATCTTTGTCCGTTGTATCTCGAGCATCACTTGTTGGAGACCGTGCCGTGCAATGAGGCCTTCGAGTGCTTTATAATTGGCTATGTCCTCCACATTTGGATTAGTCCTGGGAGTATTAGAGGAGGGGTACAGGAGATTTAGAGGCTGCTCTGCGTTGTGTTCGAGTTTATCCAAAAAAGCAAGTAGTGCCGATTTCTTATCGTTCGTTGAGCTGAGTGCAGAGAGAGTCTTGTCAAGTTCGAAGAGGAGGGCCCGCATATTGGTGGTCATGATGGATGATGGATACGGATAACGTTTCGAGATCTTATAGCGGTTGCCACGTTGCCAGAAGATCGCACGGTATCTATACACAAGTGTCCGCCGCAATGCCGGCGCACAGGACCTTGCTGGTCAAATTGCTCCGACCGGCAATTGCCATCACAAGTTTCAGAGCGCACGAGCTTGTGGGGACAGGGAGACCTTGCTTACCAGCAAGGTAATATTCCGTCATCGCCCTGAAAATAAGCGCCCAATATTCGCTTCCTGAAAATAAAACGGTGCGCCATCACCACCTGCATGGCCGAAGGCAGTAGCGAAGATTCCCTGGGTTGGGGCACATGGCCGTGAGAACGAACCTACAGTTTGGGAAGCCAAGTCGTGAAGAAAGTGGACGTACCGATAGATAGTTACTCAGGTAAGTAATTACTCTCAGTGTCGATCGATTTAGCGATGGAAGCATCAACAGTGCAGAACATTTCTGAAGTAAAGGATGATTGAGCCCGGGCCCTGCGGTAGGCGTAAAAGAACAGTTTAGGAGCGCTAATATAGGAAACCTTTCTACACGTAGAAGGATTCAACTCGTCATGGAAAGCGCGTCGTCCGTTTTTACGAATGAGGGAAAGGAAAGGAAATGCCGGGTCAGCTCGGTGGCAACATCCGAAAGGTCCGAAAGATTCGACTTTTTCTTTCAGCCACTATGTAGTGCCGAAGGTTCCCAATCGTTGGATTTCTTCTCAGAAATGGTGCATTCCTTTAAGACTGACAAATTCTTGGTATACCGTATGGTAGATTGTTAGGGATCTGCCGAAAATCCGAATATGGGAGCATGAGGCGAGGAGTAGTGATGGAAGCGAGGTAGAGTTGATGAGAAATGTTGTATGTCGTTAGGGAGTAGAATGGATTCTGGCAAGGGTTCGTGAGAAGACTTGAGTGGTCCGGTTCGTGAGGTAATGAGAATCGCAAGTGCGTAGCTATTACCGAAAGGGAAAGTCGATACAGACTCAGAAAGCCTATAAGCGCGAAGCTATTATGCCGCAGATGAAGACAAGAGCAAGGCGTATCCAACGAGTGGTTCAGCAAGCGCCAGGCGTAACTGAGCGTTCGCGCAGTGAGGGTGTCCTGAAAGCGGGAGATCGGTTAAGATTATTTCGTACAATTTATCTACGAGTTCATATACTATAGGAAAGTTCGAGCCATTGTTCTACAATGTTCCATAATATTATCGTAGCAGCATCGAGGCTAGAGAAAGTAAGAGAAGATACAAGAAAGTCCGAGGGAATTAGTACGAAGACCGAGAAGACCGAGTAAGGGCATGCGTTGACTCATGCACCGTAGTGACGGATATCTAAGATCCACAGCATAAATTCTTGTGCCGTTTAAGTATTAAGAATTGTAATTGTCCGCCCAATCGTGTGACAATACGTAGTTCATCCTCTTCCTGGTTACTTGAAAACAAAAAATGTACGAGTAAAAATTATGTCCAGACCTAAGATACTCCATAATCTATCTAGAATATCAAACGATACATATCAGGAACCAGAGCTGTGGGACACCCAAGAATAAAGACAGAGTCCCAAAATTAAGAAGGCACGGATAAACAGCGAGTCTACAAGTACCGTGCCAATGCCGCCAAGAATATAGACAGCCAGAGAAACTCGGGACATCGGTGCCACACCTTGAGCTGCGAGGGTCAAAACGTTAAATTGATGACGAATCCATATGGAACACGTACATGAGGATCCAGACGTTAGGCCACCTAGCCAGGCTGTGGAGGACGCCCTTCAGTTTTGTAGTGCAATATATGACGCTATGGCTCACCACCTGTGGCTACGTTATGATCAATCTTGTCGTCCGTATTGACTTCATATATCTGAGCTTCTGATTGAATGGTTGAGTTACTGAAAGCAATGATCAACAACATTGCGTATCATACCTCTTAGCGGATCATGATTAAGACCTGGTGACTCTGGTGTGAGGTCCTCAAGCATGTCAGAATACGCTTTGACTTGTTCCCCTACGCATTAGAATTAGCCTTTGCAATTCACGGAGGCGCAATATGGGAGCTACTTACAAGGAACAATCATTGCGGGCTCAGGTATTGGAGCACATCCGATCATATTCCTAGATATCTCCATGTTCACTTCTGAAGGATGCGTTAGCGCAAGTCATGGAAAGCAACGCCACCCGGAACATACCATCGTCTTGCATCGGATGCAATGCTAGCTCCGGTTGGTTCAAATATCTCGCGACTTCGAGGCTGACAGGATGAAAGCCGCAAATCTTATGGAAGAGAGTACTGCATTCGAGACCGATAGGGCGGTAAATCATTACATCGTGACCAATATCTGTCATAAAGCACTGATAATGATTATCCAAAGCATGGTCAGTTTCAAGTCGGGCACCATCTGGGTCGCTTGACAGGTAAACATTGGGGATATAGGTTCCCTGGTCCTCTGTAGGAATGTTCACGGCAAGGAATAGATACGGAACGCTTGAGTGTTCATGACTCGAGTGCGCCTCTATACGAATTCGAAAATACCGCTGAGTAACTAGAGAAGTTTTTGAGAGATTCAGTCGCTTTGAAGACCGGGACTACATACTTTGAGAGACGATTGTCCGTGTGCGTGATCCATTGGATACCTTGTAAGTTTGGCCCAAAATTCGGGCGCCTTGTGAGAACCAGCGGAAGAAATGTTCACGTTTTGCTTCGGTAGTTAGGCTGATGGAGAAAGTAAACTCTATGGCGTCGATACTCTCCGGCAATATATATCTATAAACACGGTTAAAAAGATACAGGATGCACAAAGCGATCGACCTACCGCCATAGACCACTCGAAAGTTGGAGAAGAGTCTCAGGCTCGGGCTCGGGAAGTATCAAGATCCGAACTGGCAGAGGTTCATCCTCAATACAGTCAACTAGGAAATGACGGTCCGATAGCATATCGCTTATGAAAATTTTCCCGAACATGGTGTTTCGTTGAAGGCGAAGATGAACCTTCCCATGAAGTGATGCAACGACAGAGATGATGTCGTAGTATGACAAGAGATGCTCCTTCGAGATCACGGGCTCCTGATGCCGTCTCATAAACGAATTGAGAGAATCCTGAATAGCTGGCGAAGCCGGGCGGAACAGGTCAGCGAGATTGTCAATGTAAAACTTGTCCCAGGACGGCGAGAATTGCAAGTCGTCGAACAACAGACGCCCATCTGGAGTACAGCGCACATCGTTGAGACCCTGCCCCGTTGCTAGTGTCAGTCTGGTAGTATATTACTGGAGATCAGATCGCTTACGAAGATCACGTGGAGACGGGTAAGGGAGAATCGGAAGGCGCTCTATTAGACTGCTGTTCAGACGGTGTCCCGTTTATAGCTAATATATCACGACGTACATGGAACGCATGAGTCTGCAATTTTTTCAGTCAGAAGAAGGGGAAAGCTTGCGTCGAAGAACATACCAACACTGTATGAGCAAGAAATTCGAGACGCTCGTCAAAAAGCTTAGGAAAGTCTTTCAACGCCATTTCCCCTGTAACAGGATAAGCGATGGTAGCGTAAGATCATCCAAATCCTTACCGGCATTCCCGTAAAATACCAAAGAAGGTGTAGGCCCAGTCTGAACAACGCCGTACAGTTGGCGCAGGTTCGGATGTCTTTGATAGTCAAGTTCTGGCGGTATGAGTTTCGGGATGCACACACCTTCCAGCTAGACTATGAATCTCAAATTGGGTTTTCCACTCCTTGTAATCGTGAGGTTCGTTGTATGGATGGTCAAAGTCCCGACCTACCTCGAGTCCCAGATCACCAGAATACTCTTTCACTATCATGACACGGCTCGATGAAGACACGTCTGCCGTAAATTTGATGACCTCACCGGTCCTTGGCGTCGGGTTATCGATTAACCCGGTCAGGTCATCCTGCGTCCAAACATCCAGAAGCCGAATATCGGCATGAAGCAGATCGTGGAACTAGGGTATTATTAGTTTCCACAAACACAGGCACAGTAGAAAAGGTGCACCTTATTGTTGATTACGTTTCCCCTAGTATTCGCTCTAATGAGAGATACATCGCGTTGAATGTCAGTTGCCACGGTAAACAGCTCCTTTTGCGAATATTGAAGAGATGTGATTCCGTGCCTCACGTGGGAAATGGACGCATTAGAGCTTAGCGATAGAGAAGGCTACGAGATGGATTCAGGAGTATGCATCTCTGGGACCACAAAATACGAACAAGAAGCTTCGACTTAGCTGCTTCCATAGCTTGTCGGTGACCATTGATTGACTCTTTAACATTCCGCGACGTTATGAACTGTTTGATGCTTTGCCAAGGGCCTTTTTGACTTCGATTCCTGTCGAGGACTATGTCGAGGACTTGGGTCTTGAGATCGCTGAGAAACCTGGGCCAGTACATATCAGTGTCATGTATGCGTTTATGAAAGAAAGGATACCAACTCTTGAAATTTCAGACAAGCCTTTCGTAGATCTTCGATATCTGTAAGGCCCTCGTGGCCATCGGGTACCGTAGACACATTGATACCGGCATCAGCGAGCAATTATCAGGACGTCAATGATATCTTTAGCCAGCTCGTCTACGTCCTCTTTGTTCTTGACAAATTGCTACCGATATAACATCAGAGATGGAAACTAGTCATCGGAAGAACACTAACCTCTAGGTTCGTCAGAAGCACTAGGGCAACACCACCAAGACCCTTCACGAAACCACCAACGAGTGGCACCATTTCACCGAACGCGACGACCACCTTAGCTGCCTCTACAGAAGCAGTGATGGCATCTTTAGAGTTTCCAGAGGGTTTCTTGGCTGTTTTGGAGGAAGATGTGGGTTCGTTCATGGATGAAGGAGGACAAGAATGTTGTAGAGCTCTCGCCGCATGCTAGTTGGGTGCCGGCACCGCATCCAAAGGGAGAACAACAGATTTGTCCGTCCCTGAGTGACTACACAGGTCTTCGATCTTCGCGTTCGATTCGTGCCACCGTATGAACCAGCCCTTTGGAGGTTTTTCGCTGATTTGAAAGCATAGAGTATACATGTCGGGGCAATCCCATAATAAGCAACAGGCTGGACTATGACAGCAATGGAAGTAGAGGGCCTAAAAGCTGAAAAGATAAATATTCGTCGCCATCTCCTTTAGACCACGCGTACCTGGATCGGTCAAATGAACCCGGATACCCGACGCACTTCTCCGGTTACATCTGAGAATGCAACTTCCACAACACATTGGGAAGAGCTTGACTGACAGATGGACCAAGATACTCTAGCTTGTTCCCACGAGCATGAGCACTAAAGGTGGTTATTACATGTTCCAGGATGGATGTCAAAACCGCAGTTAGAATAATTCGTGAGTACACACAATAGTTATCAGTATTATTACATGTTCATAAGTCAACACCGGCATGTTTCATCAGCTCCGAAACTTCGACATCTATGGCACGATTATAAACATTAGACTAAAGACAAGCGACAGTACTCACGATCTTCTGTATTCTGCATACGAGACGCAAAGATGCACTCCTTTCCTACAACAACCATTAGCATAGTTTCATTTGACGATAATCAAAGTACTCTATACCTGTTCCAAAAACGAATTCACCGCCCAGCTGGGAGATATTGCCCTGTTTGCCAATAAGGCTGGGGCTCTTAAGCGGTCCTTTCTACAGACGTCAAGTCTGAGTAAAAAAATCAATGAGATACACGATGGACATACGAAAATACTAGACACCGCATTGGAAAATATGCCGAGCTTGAGATAACTGCGCCGTTCCTTCCCAGCGGGAGTTGCTGCAAGGTTCTCGATGTCCATACCGAGAGCATGGTACAGTTTTCGAGTTGGGTCGGCATAGATATTCCCCAAGAATTTGGTAGATTCTAAGGTCGTCGTCGTGGGTACTATTGGATATTTCAGATGACTTACGCACCTTTGTAGAAGGAGATAGCGTCAGAGTGCCCGCATCCTATTATAATGATCCGAGTGTTGGACTTTTCAAGAGAGTCTTGGGGTACAGAAGCGAGCTGTTCCACGTATTGCTGTAAACAAGAGTGAAGGGAAAGTACCGGACTGTAACAGAAGATCATGTACCCTACAAGACTGGAACGGCCTAGTAGTCAACAATTGAGATGAAAGGCAAGCGTACGGTCACGCACTCCACAGAAAAAGTGCCCTAATGCAATGGTCAGAATGCATGAGACGCCGGCTTTCGATCGACTCAGCTTATGAAAACGACAACAACTTTCTCTGGTGGATCCGAAGGAAGAAGAGCACCAAATTTGACTGTACTCCCGGTACTATCAGATATTTCGATCTCGAATGCCTCGGCAAGGGCGGATTGCTGGGGGAGTTCGTTCATGAGAGACATAGATGGTGGTGGCAAGGTGGTGGGATGATTGTGGATACCGGGCCGGACTAGACAGCTACAATCACTGTGACGAGTTACGTCACCTTGGCGCGCCGTCTTCCCTCACTTGCCCTTCAGTCTTAACGTTGATTTGGAACAGATGTCCCTTGCCAGCAGATGTTTTGTAGGCGTTGTTTATCTCGTTTATTTCCCCATTTACCAATTGCCTTGCAGAAGCATGCAAATCAGGGTATAAGACTGCCGCATGTGATGGGCAGAGTCTAGACCTAAGATTGCCTTGGGTCGTGGTGTTTTAGGATGAACATGCGAAGCCACCACTTCTCGCCTCGATGAGCAGTATGCAGAGGAAGATGTAAACAATGCCGTCGTCCCTGTCTAATGAACCCTCTTTTAGGCACGACTTCGATGTCGATTTCTGGGCACGCTGATGTCTTTTTTTAGCCGGGAAATCGAGTAAGTAAGACGTCAAAATAGAGATGGCATACCCTCCAAGTTATCGCGTGTTTTGGGTACAAGGCCGTATCAGATCATTCTAGGACCATTTGGAGGTATCCTGAATGATTTATTTCCATCATCGTTGCTTCTGGATAACAGGCCCTACGTACTTGGGCCGTGACAGACGATCAAGGAAGTGGATTTTCAGGGTGGCCGGAATTCCCTTTGAGAACTCACTCTCCGACCGACCGGATGTTGCGACACTAACATCACGCCTCACCTGGGTCCTAGGACGCCGTATCTTTCTTTTGAATTTCCAAGATTTATTCGCGGACGTGTCACTGTTTCATCTCGCTTAGCATTAACACTGCAGCTTGGACTCAACGACCGTCTCTCAACGGCGCTTCGCTTCGTTTACAAGCGGGCGCCTCATCGTGATTGCAGTGCTCGAGGCCACCCCAGACGTGATACACCAACAACACGTGTATGCCGCAGTGCATTCGCTATTCTACATCCGCCGTACGCGCGCGCTTCTTGACTGTCTGAGCTGTGATTACATACATATCCATCAACGTCCCTCTTTCTTCTGCCTCGTAGCCTAATAGAACTTCGTTGGGATCTTCATGTTTCCACCATCCCCGACATCATGGTTCGTTTACTATCATATCGATCTTTCATTGCTATTCATCAACATAAACAGAAGCAGACAGTTGGCGGGGCATTCAAGGCCGATGTTGGATCCGAGGGTAGCTTGACGCCACGGCTGTGTCTCATGGGGAGCCAGACGGCGAAGACGACACTTTTGATATCCCATTAGAGGTGTATGTAGATTTTAATCCAGGAATAAAAGGAATTACGTATCTTGAGAGCAGCCGAATGAGATCAGATCCCCTTCCGAAGATAAAATCTGGAGAACAGTAAATGAGATCATAGTCAGCTTCTATATCATGGGTTATCCTAATCTTGAAACCAATGTATATTCCATCTGTTACAGAGTAAAGTCCAGTACATCTACCTAAATCTATACAACGATCAAGTCCATACTAAGAATTACTCATGCTAACTAATATCACTATCATAGTTATTATCATTAAACGGGTACAGATCCAACGAGTGTTTTACCATCAACGAGAAAGTCCTTCTGAGCTGTCATGTTCACGGCTTCCCAAAGACAAGCTTCCCCTCTCCAGTACTCTTATCCACCTCAACTCCAATCAAGAACGTCTTCTCGCCCAGCCAGTCGATCCTCTTAACGCCACCTTCCCATCCACCCCCCAGCTTCTTGCACCGCGCATCGTACGCCCTCGTCGCCTTGAGCTGCGCATGCGTCCCATGACCCAGAACTTCCCACTCTTGATGTGTGACCCTCGTCGACAAGGCCCTGTGCAGGGCGTATAGAAGATCAAGGTTCATTATTATTTTTCCATCAGTGTGTACGACGACCGGCCATGGCAGTCTATTAGATCTCAGTACGAGCTTGTCAAGTTTCGCAGGGTCAGTTGCTGGCTGGGAGAGTGTGTGGGCAGGGATCGGCGTCCGAGTTTTACGGTCGATGACGGATTTTGAAGAAGGGGTAAATGTGACGTCGTACCATATTGGTGCAGGGTGATGTCGGCTCGAAGCGAGGAGAGGATGCATGTGGAGGGCCTCAGGGCGGTTGGGATTAGCGAAGGACACGTGATCTGCAGAACGTTGGTTTGTTTAAATTTGACGAACAGTCAACAGAGCAAAAGAGGCGTACGCTGAACACCCGCGTGTGGACTTGATTGAGTCTTTTTTAGAACGGAACGAGGAGAAGAGTGGCTGGGGTTGGAGCTGTTCCTTTTCGGGGACGAATCGGGTGCCGATGAAGTTGATGAGCTTGTACAAGAATGGTTACTTTGTGGCGATGCAGTTGGAAGGTAGATAGGGTACGGTGCAGCTAAGACCTTGAAGTTAGCCTGCGATTGAATATATGTAATGAATGTCGAGGACGTACGGCGGTCGTATTTGTAACTGACAATACGAAACTCTGGGGAATGATGGTCATGATGACGGCCGTATTTGCTGGTGTGTGCGGGAAGTGACGCGTAAGAGTAGCCCTTGGAAGGAGAAGGCGCGCACGACAAGGAATTGCTCCTCTTCCGCCTTGGAACCTGTCCTACGGACGACGTACTAGGAGGAGACTCCTGCCCAGAACTCCTAGGAGTAGAACACGAACGTCGACGTGGTTTCGAACTGTCTGAGAACGATGCGTGTTGCTTTCTCGACGATGAGCTGCCTCCAAATAGACTGCGAAGATACGATGCCATGGTGGGGTGTCGCAACAGCGGATAGTAGAACGGTGTATCGCAAGAGATGGTGGTTGAAGTTAGAGTTGTTAAATACCAACCATGACTCGGCCCGGGGTGATGGGTAGATGGAGTAATGAAGAATGCCTGTCCGAACGATCCCAGGTAGCCATAGGGGGTAACAACATGGCAAATCTCGACATCGGCTAGCTCCAATGTCCGCCCAGGAGAGGAATCCTGGCCCAACGAAGTGGGTGTGTGAGGTAAGAGAAGGCGCGAGTACGGCGGACCTAGAATAGACAACGCGTGGTATACACGTGCTGTCGATGTACCGAACATTCAGGACGGCCTTGAGCACTGATTAGCGATCACAACAGGCGGCTATTTGTCGACGCAATGCTATCCAGAAGTGCGATTCCAGTCAGTGTTTATCCCAATTCAATGACAAGGCGATGCAGCACGACGTAAGGGGCTGGCTGGTCCACTGTCTGCCTGAAATTCTGTGCGACACCTGCTGGTCAAATGCTGGACTTTTCACCTGGTTGGACGGGAAACTTTAGTTGATGATACGCGGGCCACGTTCGATTATTCGGCTCTTCTACCTATCTAAAATTAATCGTATGTCAATGTTAAGCCGATGGACGTAAAATCTGACATACCATTGGCAGCTCAAAACTTTGTTTCGCAGAATGCATTACCCTTGAAAATCTGGCGGTTGCAGTGATTTTATGTCCTAGTCTAGTTCTGAGACAACGACGCGACTGCGACGCTCGGATTCTCGCCGACGCCTTGCGGCTACTCTAGTTTACGGAGGTATTGTCTGGTGGCTTCGGCACATACAGCGGCCCTGAAAATCCGTGGCATCCCGATACTGACCAACTTTTCTTCATTGACGTTGTCTGGTCTCTAGGTTTGAATGTTGGATTACTTTGGGCAAGCTAATGATCTTCTGGTGCGGCACGCTCCCCATGGAGAAGATTTCGTTAAAAAGAATCCTGGGAAGACTGAGGTGGTCGTGCGAGCCCTAATAGAAAGCAGTGACGATGCGTATGGAGGAATAGTAATCGCACTGACGATTTGAGCTCCACTCCAATAATTAGTCCTTGTGAATCGGACCGGTCCAGAGGGAGTAGAAGTTCGTAAGGAAGGCTGGTGTAGACAACGAGGAAGAACGATTCCCTGAGAAGTCGGACGGAGAAGACGTGAAGGGATCCTATGATTTGTCAGAAACGCGACCTGTCACATCGACGTGCATGATGTGATCCGTTACTCATGAACAAAAAGCACTCGCTTCCTTCGAAACAAGCTTCCGGAGCGGAACTGGTATCTTGACGGCAAAAGTATTTCCGGCAATAGCTACAAGTTCACCCACATTAGCCATCAGGCATGGTATGCTCCCAGAACAATGGGTAGCGTCGTCTCGCAACCAAAGATTCTGCGCTCAGCCGCAGCGCCGGACCGATCAGCTCCATATCTGCTCGTGCGCCTTTTACGCTGAGAACACGAAGTTTTCATTACGCATGTACTGTATGGTTCGAACTTCGGGCACGGTGGGAGGTCATCGGTCCGACTACAGTCATAGGATCAGCGGAACGAGTGGTGTACCGAGATCTGCTTTACGATGATGCTTCAGGATGGAACGTCGACTACTTCTCGAATTCATTAGCCACAAGGAACGGTAGCACGGGGATATCGCATCTCGAGAAAAGATATCACCTGGACTAGAAATATCGGCTTAGCTTGAGATACATAAGATGAAAAAAGAGAATCATACCCTAAGATTGACTATTAGAAAGGTATCATAATGATTGATTGAAGGAAGACGAAGAAAGGGCCATCACGTCATCTCAGCGAGAGGAACTGCCAGATCAATAATCGGGCGAAGAAGAGCAGGAGAAAAGCATACTATTTCTCTCGAACTGCGTCTTGAAGGTGGCTATCCTCGTTGGCCTTTCGCTGTGACATTAAAAGTCATGCGAAGTCAAATCGTCCTCATGACGTTGTAGTCAACATAGACAGCCGTTCCAACTGAGATACTGCGCCACCTCGAAGATGTTCAGGCCCAACTAAAAGTCAAGGCAGAGGTGCCTAATGGTTGGGCATGCACTCGGAGGTGTGCAGTCGGATATGGGCCGGGTTACTCCAAGCCATGTAACGTAAGGACCTTGAAGGAGTGGATATCCCAGACTCCGTCCGGTCTTGGATCACTTGAGAATTCAATTGCATTTCTGAGAAGACGCATACGTACCTGTGCTCCTGCAACCATCAGTCATCCACACACCCCCGCCAATCTCGACTCGAGAATAGAGATCTTGTCGCCTCCATCGTAGGAGCTTTGGGCGAGAAGAGCTGCTGCAGCTAAATTTGATACTTTGAGAGCTCTGGTCCCTAGATACGTCAAAAGACTGGCTATTAAACGACGAGGTGCAAAAAATGAGCCTAAGATCGCGGATCTCCATCAGCCAGACAACCCATGACTCAGTAGATATGTTGAAGGCTCCATATCCACAATCTTTCCCGCTGTCAGTACACAGAAATTTCTCCAAAGATTGTACGGAGTAGCCAATGGAAAGGTGACTGGACAGATTGACAAAATCATGAAAATTCCAAAACATCCGATAGACGGGCCACTTACCCGCATTTCCACGGTCACGTTGTGCAATTCAAACCTAGGTCAGGGATGCGTTGACCTCCTTGACAATGATACTGACAGCTCTTGACTACTCATCAAGGGGCATACTAATGCTGAAAGACGTAGCAAAATGCTTTCTTGCCCGACTTGACATTCCAGTCGCATCGTTCTTCTTGTCATCAAGTACAAGATCTAACTGGCGACTTCCTTTTAATACAGCTCTCGGGTCTCATAGTATTACTGTGTGCCCAAATTCACGATTGAGATTCAGGTAACCATGTTTACGTGGCACAAGCGGAGCTTTGCGGAAGAAAGTACGTTGATGACAATGTCTGAATTAAAGTTTTCAATTATTGATGATATACACCGGCTAACTATCCGTTGGTTTTAGGACGCCTTTCCTTCGTTCCATTCTTATTTGATTGCTGAATGATTAGCGCTTTAACATCCATCTGGGGACAGGTCTTTGCATTCTCGTCCGTGCCTACGGGGTCCCTCTTAGTGTAGCGTGTGAGTTATAGTCTTTCGCTGGTATTCTAACTCTTAATTCTTCCGCTTGTATGGCATTCTGAATTCTTTATTGTCACACGACGTACCTAGATCTGACTAAAGTCTAGCGCTATGTCAATCCCGAAGCAGATCGACGAACGCTCTGTTCATATCAGCTGTCACCGCCTCATATGTCAATCTAGGCCAAGAGCCTAACAAACTCTATTTATCGCGTAAAGAAAATTTAGATGAATTGATACAAAAATCCTCTCTGTGCCCACTGGCTTCGGGGGTACGTGTCGGTATTTACCTGCGCAACTACGTTAAGAATTATAAATGTCAAATTCGAGCGCTCAAGTAGTCTTAGTTCATATATACACAGATAAAGGTACATACACGGGATAATGAAAGCCGTCTTCAGCTTTGACATCCATACTGTGCTACGATGTGATTTCACTGACGATTCCCGCTTTTCTTCCATCCTACACACTGTTAAGCTGTACCATGTCCTCCCAGAAAGTCAAGGAATCCGTTCTACCTGAAATTCGAGAGTCCCAGAAAAATGATGGTCTTCAACTCCTGCAGAGGACCGACCTGTTGCGCCGCTTCTTCATTTTCTGATGAAAAACTCGGTCCTGGTGCGCCTCCCGACCCATCGGCTCTCCCTTGATGATGATCAGCTGTCTATCGTGCTTCTTCAGGCTACCCCTGGGTCTGATCCTTGTCCAATGACGCTGACATGAGTACGTGCGTGTTTCCTCCGATTGGGCCTGTGCATGTCTGTATCGACATGCAGGGACGCAATGATATTCACAAAGTACAGACCAATACATCAGGTCGTATGCGCAATCTTCCCCCGTGATAATGAAAGCATGATTCTTTAGGAGATCGCTGTCTTGATCAGATCATCAACGTATGTTACATTTATTTAAAAGTTCAGAGAAATGAAGCCGTTGTAATTTGCTTTCGAGGTCAATTACCCTTCCTAAAGATCCAATATATGCTATATTTCCACTAGGCTTCTCGTGAACTAAAACTGGCAGCGCACTCGGCTCAGGCGCCTCGCGTTCAGGTATAATGATGTGATGTCACGTGCAAGACGTCCTCGTCCAGAATTACAATCAGATTAACACTGGCTGTGTGCATGGCCCTTGTCGCGTTTCACGCAATGTTCGGCTTTACAACATCTTACGTCGCGTATCTGGCTTCTCCCGTTAGCTCTGGTGATGTTTGCTGTCTCCAGTCTCGGTCCTCACCGCTTCAGCAGCCTCAGATATGGAGCAGGCTGTTTCTACGCACAGCAAGGCTGTTATTACTGCCAAGATGCGGTGCTTTTTCTTCCATATCTAGACTGTACATGTTTACGTCATCCTCGTTTTTTTTTACAGCTCTCTGCCGATGACCTGTGCGAGAGCTCGTTGATTGCCTGTAGTTCTTCCCATCCAGCGTCGGATCGATCGGTCTGTAACACCAGCTGTATAGCCGAGTTTTTTGGAACAACTGTCATTCGAATTCCATGCCTTCTATAACTCCGCAGCAGGCTACCTTTCGCGTACAAATAGGAGCAATGAGACAAAACTTCATCACCTCTCCTCGCCGTAGCCCCAGTCACTTCTTTATAGCCTCAATTTCTCTGCGAACTCTCAATTACGCTCGATCCTAATTTTTTGAGACCTCATGATACCTCGTCACGGGCTCGCTTTGTTTGCAACAATTCGTACACTTACATATGGTGCTGACCAGTCCCGACACCCGCACCATTCGGTCCCGGTGGGTCGCAGATATTGTTTCATCGAAGACTCCATTGTACTTCCCCTCGATCGTTTGACACGCAAAATTGAACCAGCTTCAATCGGACTAAGTATGGTGGACTCTCAGCTCCCTCGGTCGCTCGCTGTAGTTCGAAGTCTGATTGACTCTTTCCAGAAACCATCCCAGAACCATCTGAGACGCTGTGAATATTTCCACCCCTTGAAAAAAATCTTTCAGGTTCGAAGTTCGTTATTCAATGTGCATCATCCTCATCATCGCATTATAGAAGAACTGACTCGAACAGTTAGTCCGGCAGTTAGTCCGGCGCTTAGCGCTGTGGTGTATCCATCCAAAAAAATCTTTTCTTGATGTTAGATGTGGTAAACATTCGCCCGATTGGACCGCAGGATATCAGGACCTATGGTATGGGTTCGTATTCATTGAAATGATCATCCCGTTCTGACAACGCCGTGCGATGTACATTGTCTAGACACCAATAGACCCCAGAAATCTCCTTAGCATCTCTTCGGCTGCGATTACATTTCTGAAAATAACAAGAAGCAGTTCGCAGTGTGTGAACAATCAGAGTCGATAGCACGAGGATTCCATCTGTCAACGCCCATAATTCCACCTTAACAGATATCCGGCGCTTGACTGTGGAGTCTCTTCTGTCTCGGATGCTCTGTGACCCTTTGCAAAGACGTCTGTTCATGGGTTTTTATGACTATTTCGTCCTGACAACTCTTGTCCTCCGTCACGGATGGTTTGGGCTAGTTGCTACGGTCTAGATCTCCGCGCTGCTAACTACATATTCACTTTGTGGCGCCAACTATGGGAATATACAACACTAACCTGGGTAAGTATCTATTGATTCTTCAATTAACATTCTGATGATATTTTGTGCAGGTTCTTCACGAAGCTGATCAGTCAAACTTCTGAAATTTTACGCCCTACTATCTCCTTTCCTGGGTCATTGTTTCAAGATACTGCTTCGGGAGCACGTACAGACTCTTGGATAGTCCTACATTTTTTTAGCCTCCCTGCCGACATCTTGTGGGCAGTGAAGGCGCCAAATAGAAGTGGATGGACTGAACACTGTCACATGTGCTTCGGTGTCAAAGAAATTCTCCTGCACGCTTGCAATGGTCAGGCCGAGCTCTTCCAATGAGAGGATTCTGGCATTCCTTACCTCCTTCAAACAGTACGGATCACAAGGATGAGAGCCTTCTTATGACCAGTCCACGAGGTGGCTTAAACAATCAATCCTCCCACAACTATTATCGATTTTCCACGGGATGGACGTCCTTCAAATGAGTCGTGCACAAAGCGGGCATAAAATATATCCTCTCATGCATAAACAGCTTCGAGAGGAAATTTTCATCGTAACAGCGGGAACCAACAGCACGGTAACCATCTGTCAGTGCATGATCCCCGTTTGTTTGAAGAATATGCACTACATCACGACGCTCAGTCTGGTCAAGGAAATTTACCATCGACCGCCGACGACTAGGAATATCCCAACCGCACGGCTAACAACGACCAGCCCATTCTTTCGCCGTGGGATGACAGGACATGGATATCTTATGCAAGCGTACCTTTCTTCGTTTCAGAAAGATACGGATCAATATCCGACTTAGTGGATATCGCAAAACGTACTGGCACAGCGCTTGAACATTGTGACCATTGTTTCTCCGTGGGAAGAAGGGACCTCGGAGCAGCGGCCTATAAGCATCGAGAAAATCCAACGAAACAAGTTCTGTGCTGATTTACAACCCCACCATGCCAAGTCCTAGGACCACTTCCAGATTGGACAGTTTCGACCTCCTGGACTTTGACTCAGAGTATATTCCTGCCGTAGCTGGAAGCGCACAGTTGAGTGTTTTATGGTTGTCACACACCATTCCAGATACACTGGCGCCAGAAGGTCATATATGTTTAACGTACCTATACTCCTGTATACTGATGGCATCCATTTCTAGGAGAACAAGATAAGAATGAAGATTCGACAGAGGGCACTGTATCAACGTTGCCCATTGTTCCGTTGAGCCAGACGCGTCGTGGTCGAGAGGCAGTCACAGAGAATAGTTCAAACTCGACCGAGAACGGATCAGAGAGAAGTTCGTGAGCTCTCCATTGAAGTATGGATTTCTTTTACTTACTCTGGACTCTCAACAGCAGCAGAAAACATCAGTTCTCAGCAGAAAGGCCCATCGCCTCAGGAAGAGGTGGAATCTGTAGACAAGGTATGTGCATCCATGGCTTCCGCTTCTCAGCTCTGAGCTTATGGACGGGCGCGTTTTAGCCTGACCACCCGGTATAAAAACCCTCAAGTACTGCATCACCACAGGCAATAGCTTCACCTTGGCACAGGAAATTGGCCCATAAAAAATCGTTGATTCGCCATACTCAGAAGGGGCAATGTAAAAGAAAGTACTAGCAAAGTCGAACCAGATTGTACCGATTGCCTTATACCCACACGGAGATCCGTATTCGCCGAGCAAAATAGTAGCTTGATCTAATCCAGAATTATGGAATTAAGGCCTTCTCAATATGATGATTAGTCGTGACAGGATAAAAGCACGCACGGAATGACATTCAAAGCGGAATCATCGTCCCTGAACAGATTGGCGCCAAATCAATATAAATCTTCACGTCCAAAGGGGGGCCTTCCTTTGATGATACCGATAAAGGATATGATACAGGAAGATATTACGCACACAGCACTCTCGTGATGTAGGCGTCGCTTCCTGCCAGAGCCTACTGCTGCTTGCATCGGCGGTCGTGGTTTCTGAACTTCCAAGAGCATTCCCGCAATCCTATTGATAAGCACAGAAATCGCTAAAATTCTCCAGAACCTTTCTTCCGAGTTTGGTATTTGCAGTTTGCGTGGTGCAAAGCGAATTCAGGGCTCAGCGCTCAGTGTGTAAAGAAAAGGGGGGCGGGCCGTTGTTTAGTAAGGTATCCCGGCAACGGCCGCCATGACCTAAAATGGCAGAATGACTCATCACCGACACCATACAGAGCACGTCGAGCCACACCAACCTATTCAAACATACCCCCAACACCGAACCACCTGCTTCCATCCATACCATCCATCCTACCAATACCGGACCTCGAGCATTCATAGGTCTCAGAGCTGCGTCCAAACATACTGTTTCTGCAGGAAGCAGTACGATTGGTGCCCTGCAGCCCTCTGAGCCCTGCTTTCGGCAGCTGTCATAGACTCGAGCATCACTGCAAGTTCACTGTTAGTCCGCCATTCATTGCGCTCGCTGATGAGTGATTGTTCGTGATCTGCGTATCGTCGTGTTCATAGGCCTCTGATCTGCATCCAAGCGTGCCCTTTCTGCAGGAAACGATGTGCTTGGTGCCCTGCAGCTCTCAGACCTGCTTTCGGTAGCTGTCATAGGCTCGAACGTCACTGCAAGTGCACTGTTGGTCCCCCATTCAGTGCTCTTGCTTATGGGTGATTATTCGTGACCTGCGTGTCGTTGCGTATCGTGGGCTACGACACCGTGCCGGTCATACTGTTTTTGGTTTGAACATCGTGGTTTGCACATTGTATGGTATTGGACCTCTCTTCTTTCTTCATGATTCTCCGTTAGCCGATCTCTGCTCTCACTTCCACATTGTCCTGCTCCCTCTAAATCGCTGTAATGCAGCATGTATTTCTCGGATTTCTCCTTGTGACCTCATCCTGATGACGTCGTCATCAGAGATCATTCCATGCCCAACAGGCCCACGACATTGTCCAATGTCTTGTTTTCGAATTCGGCCCATGGTTTACATGTACAGGCGAAGCTTGATATTCTCTTTGATTGGTGCCCGAGCTCGAATGTGTTGAGAAGACATTGATTCGTCGCCTTTTCGGCATCGCTAAGCGGTCCCTGGTCGCAATGCTCTTTTCAGAGGTAGGAATGTGGCCCATATGCATCAAGTTTCGTAGGCTGACGCTCGCGTTGCGATACCTGCACTAGAGACGGAAAATCGTCGTCGATCTTTGTCATGCCTTGCATCGTCTTCGCCATCCCATAACCCTTGATCTCTCCCGTGCCTGGTTCCCATGCGATGTGGATAGCATTATCGATGTTCAACAATCATGTAGATGTTTGAAAGATATCGCGCTGTTCATGACATCTTCTCCTAAAGCTCCCTTTTGCACCATCGCACATCTGGATACTTACTTAGCTCCCATTCCTAGAAATCAGGGTGGTGTCCTTTCGCACATATCTCCTCGTACCAGTTCCTGCCTATCGAAAAGCACTGACTTCATCACATACACTCGCTGTCGAGGTTCTTAGATGGAATAAGCGCCGTCGCCCTCCTGTTCCTCGTGAGCGCCGGTTATGTCGCTACTGCCAGACTGATGTCGAAGGTGACGCCCACGTGTTGTTGTATTGCACTGGAACCGAGAAGTTCGAAGCATTCCGATATCAGTTCTTTGATAAAGTCCTCCACCTCGCTGCTCATCCACTCACTGCATCCTTACAATCCGCTCCTTCGAGATCAGAAGTGATACGACTGGTAGAGGGCGACAATGTTGATGTTCTGTATTCCTTCGCAAAATATGTTCATGATATCTTTCGTATCTTCCAACGGGGTACCTATATTTTGTCCTGCATTGTACCTGTAAATTTTGTCCATATTCTAAAACATCTTTGACTTCGTATCTTTACCCCATAACCCCACGATGTGTCTCTACTCCGCGAGACGTACGCAACCGTGCGATCACAATGGTATGAGCCTTCGTGGCCACAGCGACATGGCTTTGGCCATGTTAGGTCTGTGGACCCGGCCGTTCCTGATTGGGACCTTGTACCGGTACACCACACCACACCACACCACCATGATGCGAGCCTTTGCCATCAGATTCATCGTGCCCTGCTTTTTGTATACTTCGCTAATCCTTTCATTCCTTATCCGGAGCATGCCTTTGTGCTGCCCTTATGTTTGATGCGGCAACGAGTATCTCTGCTACCACCGCTACACCGTGACGGAGTACATGTTGTCTTTTGCATTGCTATGACAGCCACGAAGTCCACGTCTCTCTGCTGTCGCGCCCTTTCATAATGGGATGTCGCGAGCCTTCGGTTTCTCGCTGCTTATGTTACGGTGATGATGATGACAAGATTCGCTCCTGCGATTGTACTGTTTTATAATGGTGTGCGACTTCGTATCCCTTGTCTTTCGTTTCAGGTGTACCCACCCTGGGTTTCTCATCTTCAGTTCCTATTTCAGCCCACCGATCCCTGCAGTGCGAGACGACATGATAACATTACCGTGACTGCGAGGACTACCGAGCCGATATGGGTGCGTGATTAGCAGTGTACAAAGCTTTAACACACTAATCAGCTTCGACGCGAACTTGAATACTCCCTTCCCCCGGGTCGGCTGTGCCATGGGTGATGGTGGTAATCAAGGAAATAAATCTCAGAACTGTGCTCATAACTGACGAGGATATAGTTGAGTCAAGCGAGATTGGGCAATGACGGACGCCTTTCTTCAGAGCATGCGAGTAACGATCACCTGTAGTGGAAAGACATTTTCAAGCGTGTACAGAGTTTGCGCTCTGGTCCTTTGGATGTGGGTGAGGACTTTGCAACCCGGGGGACTTGGGGTGGGAGCATTGGTACGGTCTGGTTCCTCCGCGATCACGTGCAGCACTTCCGTGGATTTCCGCTCGTTCGCAGCTAGACCTGTGCCTATCACTATTAATTCCCTATTCTCTCTCCTGGACCTTGCGATACGGTTCCAGCGGTATCATAGAATTTCCGATGCATCCCACGTCCTGATTCCTGTGGGGTATAGGGTATAGACTAAGAATACTTATCTGGTAATGGAAGATGCTTCCCGTGAGATACCTATCGCAGGGAGCAACAAGTGCAGGTAAAGTCTACTGGCTTGCTGGTATTAAAATTTTAAATAAATTTTAAATGAATCGACGTCGCTCCGACAGTCCGATGACTGCGTGATCCCGGGCCGGGTGTGGACCGGAGCCACTCGCTGATTCCGCTCAATTTCCACAGCTTGTTCAGAATTCTTCCTTCTTCATCTGCTGACTGCTCGCGTCTAATAGCGCCATAGCACTATTTCTTGCTCAAATTCTTATCTCACGAGGTCTTTCAAATCCAAGCGTCGCCGGTTGAAGAGGCCTGAGGATTTCCTAGGGCTTCGTTAAGACTATACCTTGCCAGTGGAGAACAGCGATTGCGGATCTCATTTTTTCCTTTCTCTCCTATAATACCCATTATTTCGTACGCCAGGAGGTAGGCCGGGAACAATAATCCTCTAACAAAAGGCTGACGCTTGGCCTGGTCGGATTCATTACGTCTTCGTAGCGACTGCCAAGATGCGGTCTTACTACAGACTCTCCAATGCTTCCGGTGTCAGTCTCTCTCGTTCATGTCCCTTAGGAGCATTATGGACCCACCCTCCTTGTCTTGGTGATAAGTTGATATCGCGGGTTCGACGGGTACCGGTCGGCGGCATGTCATGGTAAATTTGTCAGTCGACAACTCAAGAAGTAGAAGCCGGAAAGGAAGCTGTGCGCTATGATGGAAACGCTGGCCGTGTTGTGCAATGTTTAGGTGAGCGATCATTGTTCTCCAAAGCAATCCTTGTTCATATCGTTAATTTTAGATAAAACTGATGTTGAGGATGTGCATGATTTCTTCATGCTTTTGGTTGCCTTCTATATTCGACCGAACGAAGATGTTCAATATTATTTCCACCAGATTTGCGTGACGATTAATCCTGAGTCTTACCTCGTACCTCCATCGTGGCCTGCAACTTTACACGCTTACTTCCTCTCCTCGATCGGATGTCTACATCAAGGCGATTTTTCTCGCCGGCGAAGTTATTTCCGGGCGCTCATTTGAGAAGTTTATCAAGTCAATTGTACCAGAGAAACAATACTTCCACACAGTTGCTGGAATGTCGATTTAGCGACATGTACCCACATCATATGGGGCATTCTAGATGTTCATCACGTATCCATCTAGACCATGGTGTCCATGCACGGTAGGAACCTTATTCATCATCGAACGTCCCAGCTCACCACAACCATGTTAACAAAAGCACAGCACATTGGCGCTTCCCCGCGGCGAACCCGCATGTCGAATGAAACCCACATGCTAGCTTCCCACTGGGTCTTGCACCTAGACCTCCCCCCTCATTATAGTTAATAGAATGAGTTAGTGCACTCCCCTGCATTCCCTGATCCCCGTCGTATCTTTTCACAGTCAAAAAAGAGCGAAGCGCATGGAAGGTAAGAGGTATTATGCAGTAAATAACTCCGTATTGATCATCTTTCCAGAATTGATAAGATCTACTTCTTCCAGGGAACAACGGAAGCTGTTCGTGACTCGTACTTGGATGCTCGAACCCCTACGGCGCTATGTATATCGCGAGCGGGTTGTCACATGATGCGCTTAAGATTTACAGTTCAATGCTAAGTATTCGTTTGTGAGACGTCAACCATCAGAAGTCACTCACATGGCAACTGGAGTAGGTGTCAGTAGTCAACGATATCACTCGGAGCCGTTCAGACACACAACATGTGTCTTCTATAGCCTCGCCCGTCTGTCACCGCCTCGCCCATCCAGTTCCCACTCGTATCGTTTCTCCAGGCATGCACCTTCCTTTTACCAGGGCATGGCGAGCCGTCACTCTTCGACTAATAACATTCGGAAGCTTTCCCAAACAAAGCGCCTCGTCGCACCTATCTTTTTCTCATTTCCTTACCGCCCCTCGGACTTTCCATACAGTTTCACTGTGCACATATGCTTACGGCTGGGAAAGCAAGATGACCCTTACGCCTACACATGGTGCTGAACAATGTTGGCCGAGCTTTGGGGTGTACTGTCTGACTCACATTAATAATTTCTTGGTTTCCATACATGAATCAGCTTCATATACCGTGTCAACGCCCAGCGGACAATAGGATGTCGAATAGGAGTACTTCTGATCTCGAATTGTCCTGGCAGTACCAGCCGTAAGGCGGACACAGTTTACACCACGATGTTCTCCAAACGTACCTTTCGCAGCGTCTACTGTACCAACCACCTCAATTCTGATGATGGCATTGGTGTATAATTCTCTTGAAATGGTCGACCCACAAACTAGACGCAATTCCATGCCAACGTTACCTCTTTTCCTGTCTCCATCGTCCTTCTGTAATAATTCATCGAAGCGAAAATGCTGCTGTTGACGCACGGTATATACACGTACCGTGGTGTGTGTATCTTATGCTCATGGAAGCCCCAATTCATTCAGTCACTGACCCTGCCCGGTATCAAGGTTCTCCTTCCAGATCATTCCGGAGTTAAACATACATCATCGACTAGCCATATTTTCGGCCTGCGAAGGAAAGGCTCTGAGGGTACTTATAGCGACGTTTTGTGCTGTCTGCCCTATTATTCGAACTATTTTGCCTATGAATATGTTTCCGGCACGTCTCCCTACACTCCCTCCAGCTTGGCACTCATATTCTCTATTCGCGTAGGCTGGTTCACGCGTATTCTTTTACGATTCGACGGGTCAGCTCGTCAGAGGCGTCGTCGAGTCCACGAGTCGTATGGCAGATGTAGGTATTTCTCTCTTCAAGAGCATACCTTTGACTCAAATGCTGCAGGGCACCCAAATGGTTATCATCAGGCGCGACAATGGAGGAATTATAACCCTACCGTAAGCATACCACTTTAATATGAGTGTTGCCACCGCCTCATGACCGTAGATCCGCGAGCATATCGAAGGGTTAGGCACACCATGTGGGTGCTGTGCCATGTCGTGATCATGAAGAGGGTCTCTCCATGACAACCACAAATATCTCTCAATTAACCAACACAAATGCTTGTTTCTTTCGGATCACTGTATACTAAATAGACAAAGATTCATGCATCATAACAATTGGAAGTTCAATTGAGTGTTCATAGCGACAAACAGTGCCTTCGATGACATGCTGGTCGGACGCTTCGTGTCCGAGTCGTCTCTAATGTGAACCGTCGGACCCCTGCCCGAGTAATGAAATCACAAGCCATCTTCAATGATGCTACGAACATTTTACACGGGGTTTCTGGACCTCCGATGTGCATGCCTGGAGACACTGCAGTGTGTTACTACAGCTTCGGGAAAACTTCGGGAGCCATTTCATCTACGCGGCAACGTTTCACCGCCTGAAGTGGACGATCAGAAAGGTTCATAAACAAAGACGACAAGGGGTACGCCTAAAATCACAATAGTGTGGGATGGCCATGAGTGAGAACAATATACTAGATTAGTATGGCATCTTACTCGTGCGGCCCGAGAGTTAGAGGACAGAAGTGTGTGTTTTGATCGAGGTCGCGACACATTGTTGGCGCCGCATTGATCAAGGCCCTTGAGAAATTGATCACCTAACAATTAAGTGTACCCTGAATAACCGAGAGCCACAGTGACCTACAACCTGTCAGCAAGATGACGCTAAAAGCTATTTTCAGAGTCCGCGAAATAGGATGCTCGGCCGAATTCATTCGTATCCAATGATCCATCTTGATGGTTCCGCTAAGGAGGGTGCACGTTAGTGCCACTGTACCAAAGCTCGACGAACAACTGTGATTCATAGGTGCAGAACGGCTGCACGAGTTAAGTCAATGTAAAGAAAGAAGAGTCCACATCGATGATGCTGTTCGAGTTATCGAAGTCCGGGATTGGGAACTCGCCCAAGTGACTAGGATATGCTTCAGCCATGCGTCGATCAACCATACATGTCTTATTTGCAGTCAGTGGCACGAGTGGTCTCAGTTTATGCTTCCTTATTCATGTAGTTATTCAACTTTGGTTCTCATAACAGTGCGAATTCCATGATATCATCGTAGACGATTTTTGTGGGGCTGCGATGGCAGATAGTCATGCGAACAGTTGCAGCGAAAGAAGGCCGGTCCAAATAACATCATCATGTATTCCGAGAATGCCACTCAAACATCATAGAAGTGATTTCAATCGCATTATTGAAAAGCAAACAGCAAAGGATCAGGATGTACCGTATTGAACATTGAACTGGATAGTATGACAATCCCGTCGGCCAGCACATTTTAATTCAAAGACTCATCTGACAATACTTGGCTTTCTTGAACGTTTTCGGTTATGTCCCGAGCGGCATCAAGAACTATAGAAAATAAAGAATAGTCAGCCTAATTTTACGTGAAAAATAGAGACAGAACTGTTACGAACCGTTATCACTCTCCTCGACCTTGGGTTTCTTCTTCGGCTTCTCGCTCTCATCATCAGCCTCATATCCACGGCCACGTTTCCCACCAGAAGGCGAAGACGTCGGTAAGTCGGTATCATCTGAAGCAGAGGTGCGCGTAAGCCCGATCTCGCATGGTACCAACACTCTCGAGGTGCACCATATTGGCATTCTCTTGGCTGGAATATTGGTACGCAATGAGCTCCTGCGGTTAGTATAAGTAAGAAAATACGTACTGAGAACCTTTTTCTTCTTTCCAACAGGTGGGGACGGTGAAGGAGGCTCCTGGTCGGGAAACCTTCGCTTGGCGTCGCGTTTGCAATGGGGCTTGCGCTGTCCAGTGCTTGGGAGGCGAGGAAGCTTTTGGCCACTTGGCGTCTTGGGAAATTGTGAGAGTGGCGCGAGGACATCCTGCATCCAGGACTCAGGGTACGTTCATGATCACCAAACTAAGAAACTACGTACCCCTTCTTCCTCTGTAATGGATTCACCTTCAACTATAGTGCTGTTGGACGCGTTGCGAATCTAGTAAACGTTAGAGTGATAGAAAAGGCATCGCATTAGAAGAGCCTACCTCTTCTTCCACCTCGGTAGCTATCTATTACGCTCATTATCCCACTACGAACTCTTAAGTAGTAAAGTCAGTGCTCACTTCGGTGGCGGCGTCGCTCTCTGCGTCTGAGTAGTCCTTGAGTTGTTGTGTCGAAGGAGGTGGAAATTGCTTTCTCAACAAATCACCAAGCACGAAGATCGGAGGGTCAGGAGATGCCGCAGGAGCAGGCCCCGGGGGGAAGAACACTCGAGGATGGCTGGTCATCGTGCTGGACAGTGCTGCTCGTGTGGTGGCAACGGTACACAGTTGAACAAAAAGCCACCTTTTCCGTTTAAAAGCCAGAGGAGCTTAAACCGTCACATGATCCCGCTGCTTAGAAATATTATTGTTTAGTGTAATTGGTAAATGAGCGTAACAATTCGTGGTGCTGGAATCGAACACAGATGAATATTACCTAGCTAGCCTGTTAGTAGGAGGAACAAGTATTTGAGAGAAAAACATGCCGTCAAACAAAGATTTCCGCCCACGCCCGCGTGCCCATCGTGGACAGACACGCCTGTCGCGGAGCGCAAGGGTACATTAAATAGGCTTCCAATTCTGTAGCGTATTTAGCAGAAACACGGGAAGCGGCTATGCAATGACCGGGTCTCATTGCGGTGGACCTAACATTGAAACTTGAAGGCTAGGCTTATATCGAAGGGATCACTATCTGCTAATAACGACAAATCAAGAAACCGGCGAACGGTATATACGAAGACACTGCGTCAAAATCTCACCTCACTGTTTGCGCCATGAGGACACTAATTTTCATCGAATATTTTTATTCCGGGTATCCTTCTCGCCGGCCACAGCCTGGATTTGATTCATTGCATCAGTATTTTATAGCATTTAGAATCTATCAGACTCACCGTTTGCTCCGCAATATCAGTCTTTTTCTAAAATTCACATCAAACCGACTTCCTTCCGTTTTTTGTGTGTTTTATGAGACCGGGAGTCGCGTGCTATCTCATGGAAATTATCTGGGAGAGCCTATGAGCCCGCATCCCCCTTTATTTATTGACGTCGGCCTATCTCTGTATTCCGAGAGGATTAATGCCTTTAATACATTTCAATCGCCTTCGACGGGATGGTAGACTCACCACCTAATAAGATGTACCCAGAAACATGCATCCATCTATCCCTCTACCCGCCATAGAGAGAATGTCATGAACACAATGAGAATCGAGATAATAGTTGACAAATTTATCCAGCTTACCATCCAAGTCATAGTATCATTCCTGTTCGCAGGCGCATATATTCGGGTGATGCGAATAACTGGCGGAAATCTAATAGTTGTCGCGCTGAGATGATCCCTGTGGAATCTAGCTCAATAACGAAACTCCGATGAGCGGTGATCACTGGTCCCTTACCATGTCTGTATACAGATTTCATCGCCTATTCCCGCAAAAAAGATAAAACAGCACAGAAGAGTTGCACGCTGTCTTCATGGGGAAGGGAAGTCAACGTACGAGGGTTGAAGCTACGGCATTAGTCATCGGTATTAAATCGGCAGGGAGCGTGATTTGCCGCAGTCCTCCTTACATTGACAACCTCCTTGTTCAATGCTTGACCGACCCTTTCCTTCTTTTCCCGAGTCTCAGAATTTGCGTTCAATCTCTTTTTATATCGTTATAATACGTCTCTCATTGCCTGTTTTCTATTTTCGAGCTTCAGCGTCTACGAGCCTCAATGCATGATCTCAGTTGTACAAACGCGGCTACATTCACTTGCAGTTCTTCGCAAGTTCGTCGTCGCCAATGCTACTACCTATTCATTTGCTGACGACTCTGACAGTTGGACGGTCTTTGTCACTCCACGTCCTCTCGTTTTAAAACGTGCGTCAAAATTCATGATTGCTCCATCTTTCTCGCGTTTCTTTGAACCAAAGCTGTACTCTGCCTGCTCGTGCAATTTGCGTAAGAGAATATATGAAATTGACTCGGTGCGTAATATTTCCGTAGTTTTCGCTCCTCGTAAGAGTGACACCTTGAATATTGATATAGAATTAACGCCTGTCTCAAGTTCAGTACTTGCAAAAACACTGATGATACGTCTAGAAACCAAGCAATGTTCGCATCATAATATGAAGTTTCCGGTTGAATAATCCACTGATATCTGTAGACGAATGAAAAGTCGAAACAAATATCCGGTTTGGCTCATTTGTTTCGTTTTTCGGCTGCGGTTTTTGCTAATTGGTTTCTAGTGCCATGGTATCCGCCTACGCGACGTCTATGGTTTCGTATCTCCGACCATCATATTATGAGGCTCTTGAAGTCACATCATTCGCGTGCACTGTAATTATCAATACTAGGCTATGCTGTTCTCCCTATTATGTGATCCGAGAGTGGTTCCCATCTTCGAGGGCTGCTTATGCTCGTATTGGGATGCAACTGAGTCCCGCGCCCTGGAAATGACCTGCTACACGAAATGGTGCTCTTGATCGTCTCTCAATCAATGCCCTAATCCCTATACCTGTTCCGTCCTAATCGACAGCATATTTCCCTGGACTGCCACTCGGAATAAGAAATGGTTCAATGAAGGCTGCCTCGGTGTCTCCGGACTGGCATCCCCATTGATTTACTTGATATTTGTATCATATAAAAGCTCTAGCTGGTCGCGAGCTTTCCCGACTCACCTCTACGACATGTCCGAACGCGATTTTGTCCTCATGAATACCTACATCACCAGTCTATTTCTGGAAAGCACATTCTTCGGGGTCTATCTCGTTTCCTTCTTCTTCTGCATGCGCTACCTCGTCTGGGAACGATGCCCAGAATTCGAATTGAACAAAAGACCCAACTGGAAATTCATTATCGTCACTCTTTTATTACTAATTCTCACGACTATGCACGTCTCATGTGCCCTTGCAAGAATTTTTCGAGCTCCTGAATCCGAAAGGAGTTGGGTGGACATTATTGTGGTGAGGATTCGCGGTTGTCTTGTATTAGCTTCCAGTAGCTGAGCAGTTTTACAGTCTTTGGAAATCTGTATAGCGGTAGTAACTGTTGATGCAATCCTGGTATCTCCTTGAAAACCACTAATACATGCCCATTCGGAACTCATTACTATCAACAGATATACCGTTGCTGGATCATATACATGAAGAAATGGACTGTCATAGCATTACCTGTTCTAGTGTGGACGGGTTCCATGACAATAACAATCTATTCAGCGGTAGAGCGGGTCAGATCTCACCCACAGGGCCCACTTTGTCCTGACAGCATACATCGATGTTCCCATCAGAGGTATTGGGTCATTTTCCTCGCTCTGACGATAGTCCAAAATATCCTCACAACTAGTCAGTCGACCTAAGACCCGATATCTATGAGCTAAAGAAATTATTTAGCCCTTATTGCATGGCGAATCACCGTTATTGACCGTGCATCATCACAGTACCGCATTGAACGCAAACGGTCTCGATGTCAACGCTCTGTCAGGCTAATCATCGAGTCGGGCGCCCTCTGCACCTTGGCTGCTTGTCTGACGTTCATCACATTTCTTTCTGGTGGGAAGGTTGGGGTCATTGCTGCTGATCTTGTAAGTGCGCTCTCTCCCTTTAACCATTGCTCTCTTATGTAATGTGATTTTGGTAGGAAATACAGCTGGTATCCATCGCTTTCAATCTTATTATAATAAGATCCGCGAACAGATCTCCACACGAGTACAATTCCTCCCCAGCTTCTGCCGGATCCATCAGACTACACGAACTGTTCAGGCGGTCGCAGCAATCAATAATACCGACGAGCAATACTTCCGAGTCGAGCACATTACCAAAACCATTGGAAGTCTGCATCACGAACGAAGTAGTCAAATCCCGGGATAGTCGGCGTGAAACTATCAAACTTTAGCGGAAAATATACAGCGGGGGATTCTTCACTACCAGAATACACTACGAACTTTATAATGAGTACACATAGCAACGTTAATGAGTTATTTTCGTACGCTTCGGCGCATCATAGCCAAAGAACTGCTCTATTGGTTACGACTATTATTACCCAATCTTGATGTAGATATTGCATGAAACTTTGTGACCGGGTGAGATATCTAGACCTGGGTATGAGGACCGCCATATAATGATGGCCGAGGTCCTGCTATCCAAGCCACAACGCAGTCCTTTAGTGTAAAACTCGAAGCGCTTAAATATAAGACTTGAACGTCGTTTTGTGATTCGAATTCCTTGAAATCACGTCAGAAATAGGTGATCATCAGACTTCACACGCATGACATATATATGAGGTGTTCTGCTTGTTTCACCCTCATGGAGATCAACGACTAGGTCGTGACGCTCGCAAGGCAACGGTTGTCACCTGGTCTTGATCATAGAAACGGCGTACACGGAGCGCTTTGTTATAGATGTGAACAGGTTTCCTAGAGTATGGACCGGTTTTATAACACCCTATTTTGATTTTTAAATGCTCATGATGTAGTAGAAGTATGAAATGACTCTTTTGTAGTTTGATTGATTCTGCTTGCATCACGTGGCGACGCTCAAAGATGTATGTCGGACAAGTCTCCTGTATATGCTTCGCAGACTTCCCAGTGCATAAATCTGCTATCATTGATGCGCTGTAAAGAATACGATACCTTACGAGGTCCTTTGACCTGATAGCTACACACGCCAACGAGGTGTATTGAGTGAGGGAGAGTGCAAAGATACAAGCTAGTAAGGTAAAGTCCGAGTACGGAACGGATAATGGGCGCTGCTCAGGCTAGGGGCATAGATAAATTATAGTACATATCAAAGTCCAGATCCCTTACATGCGCAGTGCACACCGTGTGATACATTAGTCCGAAATTTTGTGTTACGAAGAACGTCGAGGGCGGAAAGGAGTAGAAGCCTGAGCCACCAACGATTGAACTCTTCAGCTCAGTTACCCGAGTCACCGAAAGTCAGTTGCCAGTATTATATTACTCAAAAAAGAGCAAAATCAGTCACTAATAACCGTGCAGCCACCGCCAACCATGACCCTGAAGGGATAGCTCCTCAAAACTTCCCCAAAAAGGTCAACTTGGTCCACAAAACAACCGTATAGCAATAACGACACCATTTTATCATGGCGTGGCGGTACTATCGGGCAAGTGCTTCCTGTCCTTGGTGAGCCTGAATATTGTGTCGCCGTCTGTGATCATTAGTCCGAAGGTTCAATGTGTCCTAAGTGACCGTTCGGGTAGGCGGGATAGTCCAGATCGCACTTGTTCCAGAACTCATTCAGAGGCCACGTAAGATGTCGTTGGAAACTTTGAACCTCCTTAAATATACCTTTCGAGGGGAGACGGTACGACGATGTGACACTTGTTCTCATGAAAGACAACATAGGAGGAAGAACTAAGCCCACAGTAAACCAAGACGGGACTGATGACAAAGAAAATCCGGGAGAACCAGGACGAACAGATAACCACAGGATGCTACCCTTTCATAGCTACGACAGTCGTGAGCGACGACCGCACCGTTTTCCCTCAGGCCGTAGGCATATTTACGAGAGTGGAAGCCTGGAAGGTTGCTCGCGCTGAAAAGGACGTCATAGAAGAATGGACTGGACTGAACAGAGCAACGGTGGATCGTTGTCACATACTGAGGTAGGCATTGAAAGTGCACTAGCCCGCCTGGCTCTGCCATCACACCGTGCCACGAACTGCTGATGAACACACGGAAACCCAGAAAAGCAGTGGCATCAGTCGAAGACCATCACTTCAGTTCGTGAACGAGTGTGAAGAGCCTCTGTGAAAACTTTGGCGGCGGCTCATATCCGGAGAAGCGAGGCAGTAACGATCCTGGCTTGTCACGACCCGCGAGAAAGTGTTGCGGGCCGGCCAAGAGGCCGTCTCGGATCTTTCCGGACACGCGTCATCCTTCGCGACGTCAACGACTGGCACAGTCCTGCTACCATCTCCGATACACGATCAATCAACGAAGGCAACGCTCGAAACTTTGCTTCCTAACGGTGAGGGGTGCTGAGAGAACGCATGGACATACTGCAATAAGCTCTGATTCGTCAGCTAGGACTGCACTTTGACTTCCTTATGGTGGATGATACTTCGGCAATTCATTACGGTTTTATCAAACAGTGAAACAGTTCGAAATCCCTCACCCCGAGGCATGTAGACGGCGATTCTAGACTTCCTGATTTCTTAGGTCTAGCCACCTGAGAGTCGAGGGGAAGCGCTCAACACTCGGGTGTGGCGAGCGCCTCGATAAATTGGGAGAAGACATTAGTATTGGGCCTTGACGACTATTCTTTTTCTCAATGCTCCGTACGTCAATGCAGGCGCTCTATAGTTCAATACAGGAGGAATGGCTGCCTTTAAAAGATTAATCTCTGCTCAGACATTGTCCGAATTGCGAACCCCGTCACATTTCGATCCGAAAATGATGTGTTGCCGTTCGCGTCAAATGGATCTGTGACATGGCGTTTCCACTCAACTTCGATTCACATTCAATAATTCAAATCACAACCGACGTCCTCCAGAGCCAATCGCGATTACGAGTTTATCTAATCAGTTCATCAATTCTTTCTCTTATCGAAACTCCTCAGATATTACCTACCAGCGAGACAATAGTAACCTATGGCGAATCTAGCAGGATTATTTTCGGGACGGCTTCATATTCGTGAAAGGCAGGATGCACAGAAAGGTGAGTCCGGCCATTTACTGCCGAGCCTGAATAGCGGGACACTTAGTTATTCTGCTTCTACTCTTTAATGATGTGCTATCCCACCCCAGGTTCCATCCATCACCACAAAACCAGGTCCGCGGTATTTTCATACAGCGACTTTCGGGGTCTAAATATTCGAACAAAAGACATGCGTCTGCATGATGTGGTGAGTTCCTGTCGCTATCCATCCGTGTGCTCTTTCTCAAGGTCAGGGTTAATTTAAGAAGTTAATGTACCAGAACGCTTCTAATTGCTGTTTTCAGATGTTCACTGGCGGCTACCGATTACAACAGTGTGAAGGGACAATAGGCGCTAATCTATATCACTCACTTGAGTCTCACGGTATCCGCTTTCCAGTGTTAAGCACCGTGTTACCATTCGCCGTTTAGTTATCCGCGTCCTGAAAGAGACGTCCAGTCACGGACGGCCTGAAAGGGCGCTTAACAACTACTCTGTAACTAAAGTTATGAAATTAAACGACAATCGGGCGGGAACTCCCTAGGCGTCTATTGGGTCACGAGGCAAGATCATCGGAAGATGCTACTTAAGGGCCATAAGTTTAAGCGCCTTTCACCACTTCGCCTCCCCTACCTTGTCTTCAAGGATCCAGGAGCTATTGTATTCAAGGTATAGTTACAAAGCTATACATCGTGAAAATATTTCGTTCTTATCCCCCATTTACCAGTGACGACATAGCATAATTACCAACGTCCCTTTCTCCGTCGAGATACTATCCAACCTAGCCACTCAACCGTAAGTTCCTTGGTCCCTGCCTGCTTTGTCTGACAATCAGTTCAGTTGAACTTAGATTCATCGGTGATACGAACAAAAGTTCTCCTGCGATGACTGCGAGTACTCCCGCCTCACGTAACATCATACGAAACATCATTGATAATTTCCGTTTCGACTGCATTACTCTCAAATCCTGCTCCCTCGTCTCACATAGCTTCTCCGAATACACCCGTCCCCATCTATTTCACCTCATGCGCGGAATTTCAATCAAGCTCGAGTCATGCTGCTCCGTAGACGCCCTGATCTCTATCTCTCCGCATGTACGCGCCATTCGGCTATCAAACGATGACTTGTGTAACGCCACCATGCCTTGCATCATTTCTTCGTTTGTTCATCTGGAGCACATATCCATACTGGGACTCGTGGACTGGTCATTTCTCCCAGAGGATATGATTAGTGCCTTGACGAGCCGACACCTATCAGTTGCATCCCTGGAATTATACACGGTCAATATTACAGATGTTCGTTTGTTGAACCAGTTTCTCAGACCCTTCGTGGGACTCCGAAGGCTGTGTCTATCAAATATCCGGTGCCAGGCAAGGGCGCACTCCGCCGTCAGGATGGACTTCTCGGATGCAAAACCCCGGCCCAAGGAGTTAGCGCTATACGGAGGGTCTTTACTCCGAAATTTTGTCAATCTCGATTCTCCGATCTCCTTGGATCGATTGAACAAGTTGACTATATGTGGACTCTTCGTGGAGGATTTCATGAGCTTGGCGCAGGTAATAAATTTGGCGCCGAACCTTCGGGCCTTGCATTTAGGTGGTATGCAAAAAGGTAAGTCGTATATTTTGTGGTTAGCACTTTCTCAGCTAATTGCAAGAAGATTCTAGGTGGGGCAGTCCGAAACCCCTTGATCTTTCGGGTATCAAGATCGTCTCGTTTAACCTGAGCGAGACTGACCACTCGTTGGGACAATACTTGCATCCGAGCTACGTCCTTGTGTGGTGGATCCAAAGTTTTAGGAGCGGAGTCACATTGCGTTCAGTTACTATGACCATACAGGTTCATGATACCGATAACCCACTATTCAATGAGCGCCTGTGGAGGTTCTTTGACATTGCTCTGTGTATGCTGACGACGATAAAGGAAGTGCGCGCGACCATTCGAGGAGAGAAAGGGCATGTGTTGGGAACGATGATTGAGAATCAGTGTAAGGGTTTGAACGGGAAGGGGTTGATGAAGATTAGTGTGAATGCGCCGCAAAGAAAGAGAAAGACGACTTAGTAGGTAGTGTTGTCATACCGGTGCTCTGTACACAACTCCAACTTTTGATCGAGTTTCGCCAGAGCTCTTGTAAGATCCGATATTTTCCACTCCGGGATGGAGATCAAAAACCGAAATTTGACGCTCTCCGGTATAATTCATGAGTAGGTGGGGCCTACTACCGGTGCGAAGTCATGGTTAACGAGGCCGGCATGAGGTAGGCGTCTAACCTAACGGAACGATATGGATCATGGATGTCGGCGGTATCTGATCATTGCCTAGTACGTAGTTTCTAGCATCGCCTTGTTGTGATTATTCCTACGAGCTTCGTAACTAGACCCTGATCTCATTCAATTGTAGCGAACCTGAGCGCTTAGTTTGGGCAGCTCCTAGCAAGGATGATCGATGTCGACGGTAATGAACGGAAAATGAATGGTGCAGACATCTTTGTGACGTGCTCCCTTGCTCGCACTATGTCACACAGTCCAGAAGGCTGCGACCATTCATCCTGTAAGACGTTCACGTTTTAGCGCTCCATATCTGAGAGAAGCGCTTGATTCGTTTCTAATGCAAGGACGGAACTTGTTGAAGTAGATTAAAATACTCCGTCGATAGGCGCCTAGACATGAGACGCTTCACCAAGGGATTACGATAAGGTCAACAGGATGTATAGAACCCGACAATAGAATGTGACGCTACCGCACGTTCTTCAAACAAGCGGGTATGACGATGTCGGCGCTTAGTTGCTACGGCATAGATTTTTACGCCGCGGTGTTATCGAAACTTCAATTTCCTATGTAAAGGTCCCTGAGATAAGAATAGCCAATTCAAGGTAATGCCAACTGTACATGTTAGGAGAAAGCCAAAGCCGGCGAGCAAAGAGAATACCGAAAGCCACATTGGTAGGAGGGAGGGATATTTATTCTGGTCGTTCTGTCCCTAAGAAGGACTCTCCTTGATTGATAGTGGTGAGGATAGGACATTTTAGCCGGAGAAATGAGATGCATATTCCCGCTACCTTGGTAGTGGGTTATGGGTCGTTCGCTCCTGTTTGAGGTTTTGGCGTGAAATTGCAAGATAACCGGTTTGAAGGCCGATCGGTATGAAACGGACCTCCGTTGTGTGCCGTCTCGTCTGCTCGCTCGAGATATGACAACTTGTTTGAGGTTTTGGCGTGAAATTGCAAGATAGCCGGTTTGAAAGCCGAACTGATTCTTGCCGTGTTCACCCGCTAACGTGAATCGGAGTTCCGCTAGGTTCCGTGCTTCCGTCACCACTGCCAGCTCTGACTCGTTTGAGCGTCAGCCCGATCACTTCTCAAACATGTTTCGCTTTCCAGGGGCTCTAGATATAAAGTCAGTCCTGCCAGTCGCACTCCTGCATCCCCCTTCCTTTGCATCGTTACTTCTTGATTTCAGCTTCAATACCTGTATTTTCGCGTCCATGGCCTGGCCTGCTTGCCTCCAGTACACCACTTATTGAAGCTAGTCACGCATGAACCGGTGCTTCGATGGTCTTTCTAATCTAATAGCTCTGTGAATTTCCTGTGAGTTGTACCTTTCTGTTTTTAAGCTGCTACTTATTCATGTATCAGTGTTACTGTCATAGAAGTGACATTACCGTCGTATATTCCATGGGTGGACTTGCTGCTCGACGGCAATGACACTGTTGGTTGTCCTGTGCATACAGCTGAACCGCTGAACCGCTGAATTGCTGAACCGCTGAGATGCTGATACTGCTGATAATGCCATGCCGCTCATACTGCTGATCCTGTTGAAAATTCTACTCGTACTCTCATTGCTGATAAAACTTGCCTATATATATCCACCTGTCGGTGTCGTTTATTGCTCGATCTTCTGCTCTTTAAGTATCCAAGGGTTTGGTCATACTCATAATTAATATCTTCTAACCCATGAATTGTTTTCGAATCACACCTCTCATCGTTGTACCGTGGTAGCCTGTCGACAGAAATAGTGGCCTAGAGCAAAAGTCTTTTGACCATCCTCCTTCATTGTAATGCAGTAGCCTTTCGATAGACTATATGGTGATTTGGACAAAATAAATAGCGAAATGTATTTGCATTGATATACATGGCGACATCCGTCAACATCTTCTCCGTCGAGTGTTGAGTTCACAAGAGATGTAGTACTTTTTGCGGAATAGCTATACCAACTAGAGCGGTTTGAAACAGAGAAAGAGTCCGCCAAGTGTGGGGGCTATTTCTATCAATCTCAGCTGGGCCAATATGCTCCGATTTTTTTAAATATCCACCCGGAAACGGAAATTATCGAGGGCAGGAGGAAAACGTCGGCTTCTCAGGAAGATGGTTTCTACAGCACGAGTTTTAGAGGTCATGCCCTATTTTGGAGTCCGCATCGTATTCACGGAGCACGAGTCTGTTACAACGAGGTCGGGCGAACGTAGAAGTAATAGCTACGTTTACCAGTACGTACGTCGTGGTAAACGGCGAAGAGAATGTCGGTAATGAAAAATTCTATATACGTTATGTGATCGGTCCAGCCACGTGCTATGAGTCCCGCTCGCTCGCTCGCAATATCTAACAGAGTCCTACGTGGAGCGAGATGGTCTTTTTGCGGGAGTAAGCATAAGCGTGCTATGGATTGTCAAAGGATGATTAATATTTTCCTGAGACAACAAACTGCGGGTGGGAGACAGCGGCCATAGGATACCGTCAAGGCGATGTCGGTAGATTGAGTCAATGATGTCCAATGATGTGTCTGAGCAGTGAGCACGGCATAGTTCAGACCGGCTTGATGGGATTCTTGCTGGGCTTGGGTGGTAATTAGTAGATGCACATCGTCTAAGTGGCCAGCACGTGGTATTTTGCAAGGGTGACACCTCCGAGTTACTGAGCTTCGAGAGCGCTCGGAATTATCCGCTTGGCATCAAGGTAGCGGGTTTGGCCGCCTGCCGGCCCTACTTACTTATTATATGAACCGGGACCGAGTCTTCGCGATCCAGGCAGTCCTGCGAGGCGAACTCGACCCCGATAGATCTTCAATTGTTCATATCGGACCCGGTCGGCAGATTCAGAGCTCGTATCGACGACAAGGTCTCGTGAGTGAGTAACGGCTCAGTGAAAGAGTCGGTAACTTGCCAGATATGTTCCGAGTCTTGACTTTTGTCTGAAGCTCCATATTAGTACATACAAGGAAATCACCAACTGGAATAGACGCCTGCGGCTAGACTAAATCATTTTGATTCTGGAGACGAGAAGGTAGCACCGAGAAAATGGTCGTAGAAGGAGCACATGCGAAAGAAGCAACCGAAAACCACTGCTTGCTAAAACGAACAGGTCGCAGTGATGGCGGAGTATTGGAAGTGTCGAGCCTTTGTCGGGCTACTAGTATAAGGCAAGGCCGCAGAAGTGACAGAGCAGGAACCGAGAACCTTTTCCATGTCTTCGAATGGCCAGCTGCGTTGATAACGATGCTGATGGAAGCGACGCTGAGCTTTGGTCACTTGGAAGGACTTGATAGCCAAATCGTTCTATGGTGACTATTATCGTGTATCAAGGTAGGTGCGTACTCACAATATCCTCAGGTTGACTCCTTTGTCTTTTCCGCGCAGATTGACATCACACTTACTGTCGTCCACGGTCCTATCTCCTCCTATTGGGGCAAAAAGAATTCTGCGTGGTAGCCTGCGTGGCTGCGTGGTGCGTGGCTGCGTGGTAGTTGTCATCAGCGTGGTTTGACGTGCCCTGATTGGCGTGGTTGCCATGGTTGCCATGTCACTCACAGGGGTAGTCAACGTCGGATCAAATATCGTAGTAGAGATTATTTATATATTTTTTCGATTCACCTCAAGGCCACGCTGACTTCCAAACGTTAGACAGGACCTAGTTATGTATATGAGGACGGGATGACTCATCAGAATCGACTGAAAGAGCCCCCCAAACGATCTGCTACAAGGGAACCCAAGGATTACTCTGAGTCGCGGCCATGGCCAATCCTTAAGAAACGTCGACATGTTTGATAACTTGGCAAGACATTTACCGATGAGCTTGATGACGATTAATCCGATTTCCTTGACAGCTGAAAGAAGCCGTCGTGCATAATAATGCTCTCTGAAGGCTGTACTGTCGTTGCAAGGAACCGACTCAAGAAACCTAGCAGAATTTTGAATTAAAACTGCAGGGAAGTAGTGCATGACTAGAATACATCATATGAATACAATCAATACCTATAGTGCGGACCCGAAACGAAATTTGGTGGGGGAAAACTGAACCGATCATAAGTCGACTAGTTCCGCTTGAGTTGAATACATCAAATGCACCGGTATATTGTTCGATTTACTGCACAGCATGAATAACATCATAAACGGGGCGAGGAATCATACATGGTACTTGCGTGGTGCCTGCGTGGTCTGCGTGGCGGCATGGCCGATCAGCGTGGTCGAGCGTGGTGTGCCTGCGTGGTGTGCCTGCGTGGCAGCGTGGCGGCGTGGTACATGAGCATGGTCAGCTGCGTGGTCGAGGGTTAAATTTCAGAGAAAAAAGTAACTTCGTTAGTGTGTTTTATGGCCAACTGGGATAGTACTCGATGCATCGAAGCTATATTGAAGCTGTATTCATGCGAAATTCATGGGTAATTTATGTGTACAACACAAGTTTAAAAAATTTAAGCACTTAGAACGAGAGAGCACCAAAGTTTCAACGTATGACTGTCTCAGAATCATATATACATACATTTATGATGTGCTGGTAGCTAGAAATCATAAATCCGAAGTTCCACACACTGTACTTTGCAAGACTTGGGCTCAAAAATCATTTTCCTACCAACTTATGCTTGCTCCAGATAATTCATGTTTGAAAGCAAAACAAACATACTGATATCTAACAAAAGATTTCTGAGCATTGAGGAGTATATATATATTAAATTTATTGTGTTCAACCGGAGTTGAACGAGTGACGTGCGTGGCTGCGTGGCCACGCACCACGCCAGCGTGGTACCACGCAGGTGACCACGCAGAATTTCTAGTGCCCCTCCTATTGTCAGTCAATAATCCCTTCGAACTCATCGTCCTTTTCGAAAAATTCCAGGTCTGGAAGTTGTCTGTATACCGCAGTCACTGAATAGCCCATGCTAAAATTGCCCAAGATAGAACATACCTTTTCTTCTCCGCTTCTTTCTAGAGTCGTATTCTCTCTTTTAAGCACCGGCGTCAAGCCAGAAGCCGATGATAAAATACGCTGGCATCACGGACTCACAGGATTCCCACCAAAGGACAGAGAAGCACAGCCAATCGGATTTTCTCAAAACGAATGCCAACAAAGAAGGACGGTAATACTACACATCACGTAAGAACGTATGATCAAGAAAGGTTAGGAACCTTCCAATCAATCCACTTCGAATCCACAAACCCAAGGCCATTCACCCCGTCCGTCTTGATGATATTTGTATCCGCATTCTGATCCTTCAAGAACCTATTCACGAACGCGTTCAAATCCGGCTGCTCCTGACTGGGGAACGAACAATGCGCATGGTTCCCCACCTGCGAAACACCCATGAAATCACCTACACCGAGTCCTTTCCAAACCAAGTTCGCCGTCTTCTGACAACCCCAAACCGACTCGGGACCCAACCAATCGATCCCTGTGTTATCAATGATGAGAAGCGGGCGAGGAGCGATGAGCGCCGAAAGCATATGATGATCAAAAGGCAAAGGGCCGACGCCAGATTGAGCAAAAGTGTTGAATGCAGTAGAGAACCAAACGTTCTCCTGGACGATCTCGCTGGCCGTTTGTGTGTTTATCCCATTAGCTAACATCGAATCGGAGATCCTCCAACATCCTGCACCACCGCTCCCCGATTCCTGGGGGATCGTCAACGCAATCCTCGGTT
The DNA here is from genome assembly GCA_030407055.1 of Armillaria mellea. Lineage (NCBI taxonomy): Eukaryota > Fungi > Basidiomycota > Agaricomycetes > Agaricales > Physalacriaceae > Armillaria > Armillaria mellea. Next base: position 121,827 of record JAUDZF010000007.1, read on the forward strand.
CGAAAGCCCCAGCAACGAGGGCACCCTTCCCGTTCCGAGAACAACCTGTGACGCCAACCTTCTTAAGGTTGATGTTCGCATTGACCTGTTCCAATGCATCCATAATCCTCGCAACACCCCAAGCCCAAGCCATCATAGCCCCAGCCGAATGATTCGATCCATAAAGCGTGAAGAACTTGCCCTGTCCACGCGACTGTCCGTTATTCTGTGCGGCGATATCGTCGTTGTTGAACGAAAGAACCGCCACACCCGAAGGCTGAGGAAGGCTAAGGAACCCGCCGAAAACGATGAGAGCGGGGAAAGGTCCCGGGCCCGAAGGCTTCTGAATCCCGACGTTGAAAGAGATCGATCGTCCGCCGTGGGAAACGTTGATGGTGAGAGTATTCCCGGAGAGTGTGCCGACGACGGATTCGGGACGAGGTGGGAGTTCACCGAGCTCGAAGCGTTGGAAAAGAGCGCTGATCTCGGCTTGACGACAGGTGAAATCGTCGGCGGTGGTTACGATGGTTCCGTTAAGGAAGGTGAAAGGATCGGGGAGCATGCTATCGCGTGTGAAAGAGACGTCAGACGGAAGGTCGCCACCTGTACAGCAAAACAAGAAAACAAATGAGTCTACAGAATAATAAGGAGGTGAATATGCGAAGACTTACATCCCGCGAATGTAGATGCGGCGAAGAGAAGAGAGACAATGAAAGAGGTTTTGATAGTCATAAAAGTGATGCAGTCCAAGAACGAACAACGAAGCGTCGCTGCTCTTGACCCATAACCACACGATGCGTTTTATACTTGCTAATGACATTAAGGTTTCTCGTACATTGGGTTCGACGTCTTCATGCCAAGGAAAGCTGGAAGGGACGGACTCGAAGAAAGCCAAGGATTGCCAAGACCGAAATCGATGCGACAAAGTTAAGTTCCATGGGGTCTCGAGTTTTCATCAAACAGCTTATAGAAAGACGGGATGAAGATCTCGAAGACACTAGGAAAATCCATACAAACGCGCAAAAATATGGGAAAAACAATGGGCGTGTTCCACGAGAATGATCAGGCGAGCTGGGGCGGGTGGACCACGAGGTGCCGCAACGTATCACTCGAGCTGCCTTCGCTCGCATTGAGCTCCCGAGGTTAACGCGTAGTTGATGCTTAACTCAGCCATTACTATTTAGGAATGATGTTCTTCGACAACGGATGGACGACCGCCGAAGGAGGAACCTGATGCTTTGTTGTCGACATCAAGAAAGTGGCAGGCATGTCCTGCCTGATACGGCGTGCATAAAGGATTGCCTCAGTGTTGGAATCGTATGGTGGAAATCCATAATAACCACAACATGGGGTAGGAGGGCGAGCCATGCTCACCCATCCTATCCCTATGCGTTCCTCAAAAAAAGTAGCAAAAGAAGAAGAAGAGGAAGACGCACCTTGGCTGAAGTTGACTTTGGTCTCACGGCTGGTCCATAAACAGCGCCTCCTGAATCCAAGAGTCTCCGGTCACAGTTGAGTATTATACCCTCCTCGAGTCTGCCGTAGCTTCTTCAGCTTGGCTAAATTATTTCAGTTTGGGATGCGAGAAGATGTCGGCGGGGAACAAATGGTCCTCAGCCTCAGCCCACGCGAGAGAAGTAATCAAAAATGGTGAGCTAAAATAAACAAGGAGCACTGTAATAGCATAAATGGCGGGATGCTGAGAGTGAGAGGACGTTTTTCAGAGCGCCATGGGAGAGTCCTTGACTCATAATTCTGAGAGTAAGTGGTCAACGTAAGCCTGCGGCGATACCGGGCCGAAGTTCTTTTTTATCTGTCGTCAGTGGCTACTCTGTCTTCAGCCCCAGCGTGGAACCAAACACGAAAGCAATAGACTACCACTGCTCCGAGGACATTTTTACGCGACTCTTGTGCATCCACAGCTCTCGTAAAGCTATACTCCATCAATCAAGCTCGCCATCCGAACCTGTCACTGGATAGGATACATCATGTCTTCGTTTAGTGTAAGAAAAGTTCGATTTATTTCTGACTTATTCTCACCACGCCATCCCTAGGTATTCTGCGCACAGTGCGCTCACTCTGTCTTGTCCTCTCTCAAAGAAAACTTTAGCCTATTGCTTTCGGCACTCGACGAGACTACCCCTACAATAGCCACACTCCTACGGACGAACTCCTACCCCAGCGCACGGAACTCTGCGCACCTCATGGGCCATGGTCGAAAACGCCCTGCACGAAATCGGCATTATCATGCAGCTTCTCGTCAGCTTCTCGACATTCAAGAAACTCACCGCCGCGCCATGTCCCCCGTTCGCCACCTCCCAGCTGAAATCCTCTCCAAAATCTTTACCTTGGCCACTGGTACCTCGTTCTATGATGCATTCGATCCCCAATATGAACATGATCTCATCCAAAGTGGGCTCCAAAGGATCCTGACGCGTTGCTGCGCTCAGTATTCTCACGTTCTCGATCGCGAGACGGTCCTCTGCATATCCTACAAGAAGGTCAGTGGTACTTGAACCGTATGATGGTGCCTCATGGATCTTGACACCGTTCGGGCTGATCCAATTGTGATTAAAGATGTTTCGTATTCCAATCATACCCATCGGTTAATGAAGTAGTACCACTAGCCAACTCTGAGTTCAAGTTGTACAAAAACACACACTGAAGCTGCAAGCCTCATTTTCACTCGCTTCCGTTGAAACAAGGTAACCATTCGTCCAAAGCCAGCTGAAATAATCCCAAGCCGGTGAAAAACTGCTCCTGGGAAATTGGGCTGTAAAACCCGACAGTTTTGAAATCTGAGTGGTTGCTATCTGGGACGAGAAGGACTCGCATGTCGGACACGTGGACCATGTTCGCGTAGGTGAGTCCGAAGAAGGACTTTCCCTCGGGAGGGGTATTGCAACTGACGAAACGTTAGCCGAGACACAAGGCTTAATGATACTTAACACCCACGCAGGTATGATAGGCGACGGAGTACGCATGGGAGCGTTATCTTCGATTGATGCAAGACCCATGGTTCGCCAAGGATCAACTGATAAGAATGTGAATTATAGCGGAAAAGGAAAGGCCTGCAATGCCGCTTACACTCTCCATTCGCGAACATAATATTCGAAGGATTCATATCCCATCCTCCGTATTTGTTGATATTCCCAACCTCCGGCCAGCTTGGCAGACTATCCGGAAATGCCTCATCACATTGCCGCTGGAACAGGTCAAGCGACAAGAGGGATGTTTCGATGGACAGTGGGTTGGATGCGTCGCCTCGTTGGTAAAATCCTGAACTCGAAGTTACCTATCAGTCAAAGGAAATGTAAAATAACGCCGCACCGTATTCAGAACAATACTGCCGCATCCATGCTATATCTGCAGCCGGGTCGTCAGGGCTCCCCGGAATCTCATCATAATCGAGCTCGCTCAAGGCGATGAGATAAGCATCGAATGCCGATTCTATACCATCCACTGAGGAAATACCACCTTCTTCTGGGGCTCGAGTAAAGTTCCTTGTCTCAAGAAGGTTGCAGAATGGGAGGAGTGAGGCTGCGAAGCCGTAATACTGTGAACGTCATATATTTTATGAAAGGGAATGGCGAAGAGCAACTGACCTGGTAGAAATTCAGAGGGTCCATGAGGATTGACGCGACGGATACGTCGGATCGTGAATTCGTTTGCTCCTTGGTTAGTCCGGCGGCGCCCGTAGCGTTACCCTTTGGCCCACTGAGGCGAGCCTTTACGAGCTGGAATTTCACATCTTCCTTCAACATCATGTCGTCTCCGGTAAGGACATCATCAACATATCTAAAACTGCTTCAGGACGCATTTCAAGGAACGGGTATGAGAACTACCGAGTAACAGCAACCCAGTCTGCAGAGCAATTTCTGGTGAGGCTTCGTTCTGCGGCTTTGTAATAACTGGCCATGTCGACTTGAGCGTGTACAGGAGCAGACGAAGCCCATGTCGCAAATATGGTCTCTGGATTTCGGATACGGAGAAGAGCACCTCGGACGCCCGGGTATGAACCACCGAGAAAGACCCAGGGTGTCACGCTAGGGTGTACTGGGAGAGATAGAGGATCATCAATGGTGATATTTTGAGCGCTGGAAGAACTGAAGGAATCCGCAAAGAACACGACATCCTCGAGAGCTTGTTCAGTGGTGAGGTATTTCCATTCTGATGCAGTGGTGTTTTCCTGTTAATTTCGTCAGAGGTGTGACAGATATGGTTCACGTTAGGCCGACTTACATTAACCGGAAACGGTAGCGAGTCGCCGTAATATCGATGCTCCCACAGTATTGCTAGACCGCCATATCGCTTAGCCAGTCGCATTGTAGCCGAGAGGCCATGGTATTCCTATGACGGGATTAGTTCGAAAGCAGGTTTCCAGGCAATTGTAATTCAGTACTTGAAGGTAATATGGCAGCAGGGGAGCAGCGTCCTGCTCTCCGGAATCGAATACTGTTTTAGATCAGTGTTGATAAGGCGCACGCATCGGATCAGCGTACAGAAAACCGGGCCTCCGGGAGCATAGTAGGAAGCATTGACCCAGTAGCGATTGAGAAACGTAGATGAGTCGTCGCTCCCAAAGTGATCCAATGGAACCTGGGTGCTGTTAGAAATGGCCGGACAGACGAAAGATAACATAGCACCTCGATAAAACGGGCATTATTTTCGCTTAGTTCAATGTCAGGAGAAGCAAGCAGTTCCCTCCGGATCCAAGGTCGGTCGAGGACCTGGGAGAGCGAAATGGCCGCCAAGGACAGGGAGAACAGATGCAAGAGTCTGTACATGACAAGATTGAAATTCTTATCCTACGGCGTAGACCTGGGAAATGAGCGAAGCTCTTTCTCAGAGCGTGTTGGAGAATATTCCGATTCTGGCTCTGGTTTTTTTTACCTGTGAAATACGTACTAAAAAGACGATCGCACCAGATGAAGAAAGACGTCGTTCAATTATAGTATATCCGCACGCCGAAGGAGCATTTAGGGATGAATCTGGCAAAAGCACGTAACTCGTGCACATATTTAGTTGGCAAGTTGAAAAAAGAGAATTTCAAATTCTGTATCTGGAGGCCGGTCCGGTTACCGGGACTTCTTACACTCGCTCCTCAACAGCTTCGGATTCCAAACGAACATCTGCCAAATCGATGGAGGTTGCGCCGGTGTGAGTGTCATCCGGAATCATGATTTGTGGTTCTACCTCTCGAGTCTCGACTTGGAAAGGCTCTGAGTTTTTTTAAAAAGAAAAAAAAATTAACAATTATCTCAGAAGAGACAGTGATACCCAAATATTATTCTACGGCTATCAATCGTAGCTCACACGGAATCCCCTAGTAAAAGGCGAGGGGATTGTAGAGTTGAGAGCCACGAAGCCGACATGTAAGCCGGTTACGTTTTGATGGTCATCTTAGCAGTTTTGATTTTGTCTTCGATGGCTGGGGCCACGTGGCTACCTTGTCCCTTGACCATGTCCCTTTCTTTAGCCGAGCGAGATAGTCTGATACAAGCAGCTTTCGAAGGTATCTGCGATCGCCTTTTACTGCGTCTCCATTACCAAGTAGTATTCTTCAGCAAAGGATAGAGCGTATAGTCCTTATTCTCATTTTCCTGTGGGCGCCGCTCTACTGGCGCTGGACGGCGCTATAATACAGGGTTGCAGCGTTGATAATGCGAATTACGGTGAGAGTATCCTTCCAGTGACGCTCGCACAAGTCCAGAAACTCACACAGCTCTCAGCTGATACGATCTGCGCTGAACGCGTGGCGATTGTCAAGGCGGTTGTCAGTTCCAACGTTCTTTTACTCTTGCCCCAGCCGCCGCTTACTGATCTCTCGAAGAGCGACGGAATCATGAATTTCCGAGGGCTCGCGGTCACATCGTAAAACAGTTCTAAAAATTATTCTGACGGACTCCGTTGACGACATTTCTAGGAATCTATTTTCCGCGATATCACCATGTGGATTGTGCCGTCAAGTCCTCTGGGAGTTTTGTGGTCCTGACATGCCGGTCCTTCTTGTCCCGGGTGATTATCCTTCTTCCGACGCCAGAGAGACGACTCTGGGGGGACTGTTTCCTTCGTAAACCTAATGCTTGGCAATCGAACATCAGTATGAAGAATGCTCGAGACCTCGCTTCAGACAGCCATATTCGACTGGAAGACACGTTCATTTAGCGTTCACTGGTCCTCTCCTTCTAAATGAAGGCCTTTACCTCTGCACTCATTTATCCACCACAAGGCACAGACAATCGTCTCTAGTCTCCTTCAGCCAGTTCACCACCCGTCTCCAAGTCCCAGCCTTTTCCTTTCCAGAGCGAATTGAGACCGGTAATGTGGGGGCATTTCCCTAAAAACCATATCTTCCCTATTCTGACGTTTATTTTTAGGTTTAATTGAATCTATCAGTACTATCATCTCGATCGTGTGGAGGGCGACATCAGGATCAGCTCTAATAATCGCCATGTAAGCTTTGCGCCGTCCGCAACCAGCCAAGTGCTCGGTGCTCGAGTGCCAAGCACTTCGTCTCTGCTCACTTCCTTGAGGTGTGTCTACCGGGAGCGTAGTCAGCTGTCAGTCGTTCCAACTGCTGTCTCTTTCAAAGTCATGTCATATGACATGTCCCTCATGCAACAGTACTTCACGTGCTAGGATTTCTTCAACCATATGCGCATACCACGACATCGCAGCCAACCATAAGGAATCTCCATGGCGCCTATTACCTACGCGTCTCTCGATCCTTAGTACCTTCGTTCTCTTGAAATGGTCCCATGAATTCTATAAGAATACAGGGGGAGGGGGGGATGTCCGAGAAAGGACGACGGACAATGGTTCCTCTGCTTCCCCTTGTACTGTCCTTCGTCGCTGCAGCTTATGCGAGCCCAGCTCATCATCCCCCTGTGGAGCCACACCCATGCTTCCCAGCCCTCGGGTTCTCGATGCCAGATGCTCTGCCCGAGTCTCTCGATAACTGGTGGTGTCCATACGAATCGGACTACGCATTCGTAGGATTCAGCTACGAGGTCACTGCATGTATGAACTTTTCTCCATGTCATTCCCCCCTTTTGCCTCATCCTCGATCCAGGTCAGAGCCTCAAGCAGCTTAAACGCGAATTCAAGGACATACGCGAGAGGTTCAACGGGCGATACGTGCGCATGTACGGCGCGTGCGACCGAGAGGGATTCTAGTACGCTGTTCCCTCCCCCCATCTATTGGTATCTCTCGTAATAAGCCCACCACGCCCGTAGCGACGACATCATCACTGCAGCATGGGACGCCAACCTCGGCGTCCACGCTCTTGTTTGGGTAAGCCCCCTCCAACCATCCTCCGAGTCGCACGCTCATCCTTCCTCCCATCCTCCTTCTTAGTTCGGCTTCGACGGCTCCGATATCTGGATCTCCCGACGCGACACGCTCCTCGCCGCCCTGCACGCGAACCCCAAAGCGCCCTTCGTCACTCGCGTCTTACAATTCGGCTCTGAGCCTCTTTTCGACAACGTCCTGGATCCTGATGACCTGGCGGAGCAGGTCTGGGAAGCGAAGGCTAATCTGTCGAGTCTGGGGATCCCGGTGACGATTTCGGATATGGCGTATGGGTATCAGGTGAGGGGTTGTTTTGGTGGATGGTTTTGGTTCGGTGAATGATAGGGGTCGCTTCGTAGGAACGCGGGGGTGCCCAGTCGGTGTTGGACGCTATCGACCTGATCGACGCGCATATGCTCCCGTTCTTCTCCCAGCAAGCTTCGACTGGTTCGTTGTTCAGTGTCTTGAGAAATTACTCGGCTGATTGTTGTGACTAGCGAATAACTCATGGCCCATCGTCCTTACCGATTTGGATTGGTACGGGTATCCGTTGTTTGCCCGTTGGTCTGTATTCACGTCTCCGCCTAGGTTCCTTGACAATGGGGAAGGAAAGAAGATATACCTGAGCGAGGTCCGCCTGTTTCTCCCTTATAATCGTTCAAATATCACTGACGCTTACCATAGAACGGATGGCCATCTGTCACCTCCGAAGGCGTGCAGCCCAACAGCCCTTACGCAGTATCTGACATACCCAACGAACACGTACGTCATCCACGACCATCCCTCCCACTACACCAATCCTAATCGTACATCTAGGACTACTACGTCCTGCTCGATTCGCAATGCGAATTCTTCAAGACCGTAGCTGGGGGAGGCGTAGGCTGGTTCGCCCACATCTATTCGGACAACCAGGAGCCTGGATACGGGATCTACAACTCTTCGGGACAGATGAAGTTCGACTTTAGTCCGAGGACGCAGTGTTGATCAAGGAGTATTTGAGCCGTCGTGCCAGTGTAAATGTAGATACTTGTGTAAATTATAACCGATAATCAGGGCTCGAAGTGTTGTGTTTTTTTCTTTGTTTCAGCGAATTGGTAAATTATGACGGTTCACATCATGGCGAAGAGATTCCAGATGAAATCCGACAGTAGGGGGGGGGGGATTCGGGAATGCGGTGGCATGCCATTTGGGAACGATCGGCGAAATTTCCTTGATGAAAATGTAAGAGACTTACTACTGTAAGTTTATAGCTTTTCCTACTCTTGTCCTTGGCGGCGGGTCCAGATGTTGTGCAACTCACTGGAGACAGCTCTGAAGTCTTGTCAATCGGATCTCACAAGATCACTACCCGCCGTACTTTACGTACCTATAAGACGGAAGGTGCCCATCCTGCTAAGAAAAAACTGGCCGTATTGGTACTAATATAAATATTTTGGGTTTACACATGCAGGCCGACTAGCTCAGTTGGTTAGAGCGTCGTGCTAATATCCTAGTACATTAGGTGTGTTAACGCGAAGGTCTTGGGTTCGATCCCCACGTTGGCCAGTTTCTTTGTTCCTAGTTTTTGTTTTTTTGCTGCGCTGGAAATGTGAATGCGCATTGCGCTGTGCATCAATGCCTACCTCCCCGAGGGTTTGTATGCACTGCTATGGTAATTTCCATCTCTCACGTGCAAATTAACATGACTGATGCGCGGATTTTTTCAGCACCTTAATGTTCGCGTTTTTACACTTTTTAAGAGCTGGGTTGGTTTGGAAATGTTGTATATTTATGTTGGTGCAGAAGAAATGATAGGTATGAAAACTTCCTCTAATGAGGAGGTAAGTTACCGGTAATAAACCCAAGTGTAACGAAACCTAGGTTCCCTAGCCAGAGGTGGTTCTACCTTCTGGGTCCCCAGTGGGATCTGGAAAGCTTTGGGAATCTAAACAGCCCACCGCTCACAGCAGCAGCTAACGTGTGGTAAATTCTACAGAGGTATGCTGGTATCATAACATCACCTTATAACGTAGTGGTCGACTATTGATTATGGCCGAGTTCGATCACTGCGTTCATCATACATCTTGAGAGGAGGTGTATTTTCGTTCACTTGCGCCTCGGCTGAGACCCAGAACGCACTTCCAATGCCATGTGGTTAGTGCGCACCCGACTAGTTTACACCAGCAGTTATCAATGTTCCGCTCACCCTTTGTGAGTAGAGAACCTGTTCTTGGCATCCTTTCCGTTGCCGCCTATGACATTAACTCCCGTCAATTAGCCACCAGAAATAAATACCAAAATCCACTGTGTCTAACAAACGATATACGAGACCAGCCGCGCGCTACACGTTCAACAACGCCTCTGCCGCGCGCTTCGCGTTCGCCTTTGTAGCTTCCAACTGGAGCTCGAGGGTCCGAATCTTCTCCCGAGCCTCGCGGAGCTCGGCTTTGAGTTGGGCATTTTCGGGCTGGAGGTGGGACTCGTCAGCGGGTGAAAGGTAAGAAGAAATTACTCACGTCCTCTACGGGGGACACAGATTTAGGTGTGGAGTCTTTCCTCGGAGGGGTGGGCTCCTTGCGCACTGGGGAGGGCTCGGGTTGGGAGTAGGACCTGGACGCGGACATGGGGGGCGCCGACGGCGCGGAAGCGTACGCAGGCTGCGAGAACGACACCGCGATCGGCGCTGGCGCAGGGACGGGCGCCGATGCCGTCTTTGTTGGCGCCGGACTCGAACTCGCCACGGTCTTCCCCGTATCGAGGCTCACCAGCTTCCGCGGCACCTCTCCCCGCCCTGCAAAGTACTCCGCGGCGCTCACGGACGGCTCCTTGGCCGGGGCGGGGGGGTAGATGTCGGATTGGAACGAGCCGGCCTTGCGGGGGACGATGAACGCGATGGGCTCGATGGAGGATCCGTGCACCTTGTATGCGCGCGCGATCTCGCATTCGCTGACGTCGAGGGCGCGCCGCGGGAGGAAACACATACCCCTTTGGGACTCGGAGGATTTGTGCTCGTCGAGGGCGTACAGCGAGGAAGACTCGTATTCGTAGTACCGGATGTTGCCGTCGCCTTTACCAGCTGCGGAGAACTATGAGTGAGGGGAAAGCAGAAACACGAGGTGGCTCACCAAGGAAGAGGATATTGTTGTCGGACCAGAAGGGCATGACGACCCCCGCGCTCTGGTCGAGCGCCGTCGTCTTCTCATTCGCGAGCCCCTGGCCGATATCCCATATCCCGACCTGCCTCTCGCTCATCTTGCTGAACCCAGTCGTGGCGACCTTGCCGAGGTCGCCCATCCACGTTACGCGCGCGCCCTTGATCCCGCCGTGCCCGTCCACCGCGCGCACCGCGTCGCCCCCCGCGCGCGAGTCGAAGAGGCGGAGCTTGCGGTCCCGGCACGTCGTGGCGAGGAGCGCCCCCGTCGGCCCGAACGCGATGCTCTGGATCGTGTCCGTGTGCCCGGCGAGCACGAGCTGCGGGTCCTCCGTGCGCGCGAGGTCCCACAGCTTGACGAGGTGCTCCCCCGAGGCGCTCGCGAGCACGTTCTCCGCCGTAGGGTGGAAGAGCACCTGGCCGACCTTGCGCGGGCTCGCGTCGATGCGCCATACGGGGTCGAAATCCCGCGGGACCCACCCCTCGGCGCCCCACCCGTCGAAGGCCCCGGGGGGGACTTTCCAGATCATGACTTTGCCGTCTTCGCCGGCGGAGGCGACGAGGGCGTCGTCGTGCGGGGACCAGTCGGTGTCGAGCACGGGGGCAGTGTGCGAGCGCGCGAGGGGGAGCGAGTCGGGGAGCTTGTACGGGAGGGAGGGGTGTGCGGCGAATGGGGAGGGGAGCGGGAGGATCGCGAATGCGCCTCCGCCGGATGCGTTCCAGTTGACGGAGATGTACTCTGCGGATGCGGAGATCACGTTGGTGTCCCAGGCGCTGCCCGTCACTTTGACGTTCTCGAAGCCGTAGTCCCTTTTTTTGGCTGGTTGTCCAAAGACGTGGCTGGGAAGAGAGGGATCAATGATAGTTGGCTATAGGGGAGAGAGCGCACCGGTATTTTGAGGCTCGGACGAAGCGAGACATGCTGGTTGGTGTGGTTGCGAAGGTGATGGACAAAAGGAGACTACTGATCGTCGATAGCAGTAGCGCCTGTAAATAAACAGTACAGCCACATCGCCCCTCGGGCCGCGGTGTCCGGAAGTGAAGATTGGATGTGAATAAAAATATGTTGACGCAAAGATTATCGGCGATTTAGGATCAGTGGAATTTAAGGATTATTTGGGGATCCCCAATTATACTAGGTCACCTGCATCTGACTGTGAATGACCAAAATTCACCTACGCATAGGAGAGTTGAAGCTCGCGTCTTGCAACAAGTTCCAGTGGTAGTCGTTGCACTGGCAGCGGTCCCTATCAAAGGAACAGCCGTCATCTCTCCAGATCTATTCTACAACGAATTTTTCGTCATGTGGGTGCATATGGGTTAAAAGGCTTTGATGTCGAAAGCTTTAGGTTTCCCGCAGTTACTGGAAATATGAAGGGAAGGCGGGTATCTCTCCAACCGACGAGAGTGGCCCGAAGAAGCAAGGTTTTGAGAAGTCTACTTTGTGATGTACTTGAGCCTATGGCAGTAGTACTGGTGGTTAACATCCTCTGTTTGTTCAGCTGCCTCCGGAATCGAGTCGTTTCTCTTGGCATCAACATACTCTTCCCCGGATAACGCGTCCTGTAGCTGATCTGAGGACATGCCGCTTCGGATCAACTACAGGACGCGTTATCGCGACCACCGGGGTCCCCTGCGTTGAATGGGATGATATCTTGCCGCATCGATGGGGCTTCACTAGAAAGTGTTGGAAATTCCTCAGATCGTTTATCGTCCCTACTACCCAACGGTCCTGCCGTCTATTCTCGGAGCATTTGATCAGTAACGAACAGGAACGGGTTGTTATTAGTAGTACGGACCTGTCCTTGATGATAAGCATGTCCTGTTACCCCAAGACACGGCTGATATCGACCGACTAATATGAAGACATCGTGAAAGAGAGGATTGACGCAGGATCGTGCAGATCACCGGCATGGATGCCGATAAGGAAGACATTGAACTTGCACAGCCATCATGGATTTTCCCAATCTGGCAGGGGTTGCCGAATTTGCAAATTCCCTTTTTCCTTCCCTCTTCCAACGATGTTCCTCCGCTCGCTCGTCCGTCGTTTCGCGACGTCCGCCACCACCGAACCAGTGCGTCCACCCTCCCAATGCCAACTCTATCCTACTCACCTCTACCCAGTTGCGAAAAACGCCCTTGTACGACTTTCACGTCAAAAATGGGGGGAAGATGGTCCCATTCGCGGGATATTCGATGCCTCTTTCGTACGGGGACGTAGGGCAGGGTGAGTCTCCCCTGCTCCGCACACACACACTGGTGAATCTAACCCGCGCGTTCCGCAGTGGCCAGCCATACCCACGTGCGCACCAGCGTCGGGCTGTTCGACGTCGGCCATATGGTCCAATCCAACTTTCGCGGCCCCACGGCGCAGCCGTTCCTCGAGTGGCTCACCCCGTCCGCGCTGAGCGCGCTGGCGCCCTACTCCTCGACGCTCTCCGTCCTGCTCAACGAGCGCGGCGGGATCATCGACGACACGATCATAACCAAACACGCGGAGGACGCCTTTTATGTGGTCACTAATGCTGGGCGGCGCGAGCGCGACCTAGGCTGGTTCTCCGAGAGAATGGCGGAGTGGAATGGGGGGGAGCGGGCTAGGAAGGAGGGACCGGTGGAGATGGAGGTGCTGGACGGATGGGGACTCGTCGCTCTACAGGGTACCGCCCTCCCTCCCCTCTCCTTCCCTCCCTTCCCCTACTCACACCCCCCCTCCTAGGCCCCCTCGCAGCCACGTACCTCCAATCCCTCACCTCCTTCGACCTCCGCACCCTCACGTTCGGCAAGTCCGCGTGGGTCCCCCTCGACGGCGGGTACACCCTCCACGTCGCCCGGGGCGGCTACACCGGCGAAGACGGCTTCGAGATCTCCATCCCCCCGCAGAGCACCGAGGAGGTCGTGCGCGACCTCCTCGCCCGCGCGCCCGTCCAGCTCACGGGGCTCGGCGCGCGCGATTCCCTGCGGCTCGAGGCGGGGATGTGTCTGTACGGCCAGGATTTGGACGAGGGGACCACGCCACTCGAGGCGGGGCTGGGGTGGGTCGTGGGGAAGGAGCGCAACTCTGCTCCGGGGGGTTTTATTGGGTTTGAGGGCGCGTTGAAGGCGCCGAAGCGGAGGCGCGTGGGTATGGAGGTGGAGGGTGCCCCCGCGAGGCAGGGCGCGAGGATATACGCCCCTGGTACGGACGTCCTTCTTGGGACGGTGACTTCGGGGATCCCGTCCCCGACGCTGGGCAGGAATATCGCGATGGGGTACGTTAGTGTTGATGGGGGGAAGCACAAGAAGGGCGCGGAGGTCGAGGTTGAAGTTAGGGGCAAGAGGAGGCAGGCAAAGGTCGTAGGGATGCCTTTTGTGCCGACGGGGTACTGGCGAGGGTGAAAATGGAAGTTCGTTGTTCCGTCGTCTTAGAGTGTAAGTATACAATTTGGTGTTGGCGTTGTGGTGTAGCAGCAGTCGACTAGGCCTTTCTGTGAGGCGCTCGGTGTATCGCCCCACTAGACAGGGACTGGTCAATCAAAGAGCAGATTATCAAATTGCGCGGGAAAGTGAGAACCGAGGGGAGGGGACACATTCTATTTTGCGGAGGACGTCTTGTGCCTTTAACGATGTCCACCGTCTGTTAAGAATCGGACTAAATTGAGTAATACACGAGGTAATGAATACTCGAGTGAAACCCAAGTTATGGGCGAGGATGTCCGTAAGCCAAGTTCCAAACCACCAAGAGGGATCCGTAAGGGTGCTAACAAGCGCTAGGCGTAGTTAGCGAGGGCGTCAGCAAGCGCTAGGCGTAACTGACAGGGTTTCTGACAAGCGCTAGGCGTAGTCAGAAAGCAATTGACTGGCAAGCGCTGGGCGTAACCGATCAAAGATGCTTGAAATCACACAGTTAAGTGGACGTATGAAGAGTGTAGAATTAGATTTTATTATTCCATAGTACGGACAGTCATTATATACTGAAGGCTTCGAGTCATGACTATTCTACAATGTTCCACTATATTCCAGTAATTGGAAGAAGAAGGGAGAAAGTAAAAGAAATTACGAGCGAGTCACTGTCAATGACCGAGAAGTCCGAGTAAAGGCATATGTTGACTCATATGCGACCGGAAAAGGACTGATATCCATAACACCGTCGAAGACCATAGTAGTGGCTGAGTTGAGCATAACCTCGAGAGCGGAGACATCTCCAGAGTTATCATGTTGCGAAGTTGTGTCACCGTGAAAAGGGTACCGGTAACCGGTCCATGGTAGAATGTTTTAAGATTCCCTTTTGTTTCAACTAAATATGATGTGCATGAAGACGTGAAATTTCGGCTCGTAAAGGCTCGCCTCAGTGGGCCAAAGAGTAACACTACGGGCGCGGCCGAGGAGCAAGCAAATGCGCAATCCAATGCGTCCACGTCAATCCTCATGGACCCTCTGAATCAGTTGCTCTTCGCCATTCCCCTTCATAAAACATACGACCTTCGCTGTATTACGGCTTCGCACCCTCACTCCTCCCATTCTGCAAACTAGGAACTTTACTCGAGCCCCTGAAGAAGGTGGTATTTCCTCCGTAGACAGTATAGAATCGGCTTATCTCGATTAAGATGAGATTCCAAGGGTTACGCACATCACAGCGCTCCCGTTCACAGATCCATCTTTCTTCCTAGACGCAAAGTATCTCGGGTGGGAGGAGGAAGGATGCTAGGTGTAGGATTAGAGTATGACACGTAGAGACATACCGGATACAAGTAATTACTCTTATCATCTTGCGAGCCGACCGTGCCCGGGTATTGAATAGGATCCATCCGCTGTATTTTGTCAGAACGTTATCTGCATTCATGAAATGAGCACGGGAAAGACAAGCACAAAACGTACTTGTAGCCATTAACTAGGATGAGGGCACATCGGGGACCCAGGAGAGAATAAGGAGCGAGAAACGCGTCCTGAGGCAAGCGCACCGTATTGTCACTGAAGAGAGGCGCGTGCGGGAAATCAATGTTATTTCTGAGAATGGGACTGAGTTCCCACGTATAGCCACTACAGCTTCAGCCGCGGAGATGCCGCGGGAACGACACTCTTTCTTCCCCGACCATATCCTTTCGAACGCTTCTGCTGTATTCCTTTCCTCGTCGCTGAAAGTCCGGTAGCCTTTTCTGTGCGGCCAGACCCGCTTCTCAAGATCAGCATGACCCTGCCCCCATAAGATCTCGTTGCGTTGCGAAGACAACCAGCGTCTAAGTCGAACGATACCCCGCTTACGGCCCGCATGACCTGATGCCAAGGAATAACAGTGACTTGGTCGTCTATTGTTGGTCTCTCTATTCCACGCAACATACCGCTCTTCTTTCTAATCTCACCAGATGGCTTTAGATCTGCACGGCCTGTACCACCTCCCCTCCATACCTCTGCCCGACCACGTCAGCGATCCCGACACTCTCTACCACCCCAATGCCCAGTTCCAGCTATACCCCTGCCCACCCCCACCCGCGCCCGCCCACAACCAATGCATGTACACCCAAGCATCCCTCCACCTCGAGAAAACATCCGGCCTCTACCTCGCCTCCCTCACACACCCCGTCCCCCTCCCTCCCTCCCCCCCCCGCTCCCCCTCCCTCCACTCTCACCCTGCACGCCAAACTCTGCGGCGGCTTCCGCGAAGAACGCGTGACGCACGTCTGGACCGCCACCCACGCCTCCCGCCCCGTCCGCGTCATCGCCAAGATCTTCGATCCCCTATACTGCATCGACCCGTACGAAGGCACCGACCCCTTCCCGCTCCTCGACCTCGCCGTATCCCGCGAAGCCGAGGCGTACCGCCGCCTCGCTCCTCTCCAGGGAACCCAAGTCCCGCGGTGCCTCGGGCTCTTCGTCGCGCCCCTGCCCTCGCAGGGGCACCGCACAGTGTACGTCCTCCTCCTCGAGCACGTCGCGGGCCAGGACGTCCGCTACCTCGTCCCCGCGCCCGCGTCGCCCTTCCTCTGTCTAGCGCATCGCACCGCCATCGTCGACGCTGCTGTCAGCGTCTTCTACGACATCCTCATGTGCGGCGTCAAGCAGCGCGATATGGCCCCGCGGAACCTCATCATACGCCCTCCTAAACGTGGCGGTGGCGCTCCTTTTTGTGACAAGGAAGACTGCCCCGTGCGCTCTGCGGTCGACCCCGGGAATGTCGAGAGCGTGATGATAGACTTTGAAGGATCAGAGCTCTGGGATCCGGATCATGAGTTTTATGACGAGCAGTCGAGGGAGAGGGAGATGCGCGTGCTGAGGGAGGATTATATGCAGGATTGGTGGTATGGCAAGTACGGGATATAGAGCCATGTTGATTGGATGCTTTGTGAGTAATACGTGGTGCTGTGGGCTGGATTTAAGTTTCTGCGTAGACTTTTATGGCGAGCCGCCCGAGCTCACTATCTCCGAGGATGCGATCAGGGTATTGTCGCATCTGCAGCCCACGCGGCGTTCATCAATGGCAGTTGCAGCTCGAAGCGAGGCGCTGGCATTAACCCCCGGTATGCTTAATG
This sequence comes from Armillaria mellea, assembly GCA_030407055.1. Taxonomy (NCBI): domain Eukaryota; kingdom Fungi; phylum Basidiomycota; class Agaricomycetes; order Agaricales; family Physalacriaceae; genus Armillaria; species Armillaria mellea. The sequence goes on from JAUDZF010000007.1 coordinate 138,733, forward strand.
CGCCACGCGGCAATTGATCTCGCATCTTCCTCACCCTCATTCGCTGATAGCGGTTTTGTGATTTGCTGCAGCATTGTAATACTCCAGACCGACTAGTATGCAATGTCCCTTCGTCAATCCAACTGGCGGTTCTTGTCTATCTATATACGGTCAAGGAAATAGAGCATGCGCGTCAAACATCGGGACCTAATAAAAATTCTTAGAGCTCATTCTCACTGCGTCAAATAGGAACTAAGAAATGTCATTTTCAATCAAAATAGGATTTATTTCCAGGCCATCTAAGCGAGAGAGCCTCATTCGTAATTCCCCTCAACGAGAGCAAACACCGATCTTGATGCTCGCCCACGAGAAATTCTGGGGAGGGAGGATAATGTTCACACAACACCCTGAGGGACCCCATTCCTCGTCGGAAATCTCATACTGCCAGTGTTCGCTCCGGATCCTGCTCAGCATATCCCTCCCGAGTCCCTTTTTTTTTTTTGCCTGGTGCGCAAGTCTTTTTCCTGCCGTACATAGCCGATAGATGGGACGTTGCTCTTATGGTCTGAATCTAGATGAGTGAAAGAAGAAGCCCTTTCCTCTGTTTTATTTTTATTTTGGACGCCCTACTCCCCTTTGCTTTCTTCACGTCTCTATCCAACACACGCATTTCCGTGCCTATCCAAACTTTCATAGCTCATCATTGTCAAGATACATCCCAGCGACTGATCACGAACCCGGAACTTATGGGTGCAGGGGTCGAGAAACTGTTGATCGTCGGATTATACTTATTCGCTACTGTTAGTTTCCTGTACTTGGGATCAGCAGGAGTGAGTAACGATCTTCAGCGTTCGGATGCTGTATGGTTAGTCATAAGTGAACAGGCGGGGTCTTCAGTTTGGAGGGAGAGCTTGGGGGTGATTATAGAAAACTGTGGGACTGAAGACTCGGGTTTACTCAACGGGAAGCTGCACGGGTTTCAGGGAAATCCCTTTGATCGGCCTCCCCTCCTATGGAATGTCGAGGGATACCCACCCGTTCTTTCCCATCGAGTGTCGCTCTTTCCTACTTACTGCCACCTACGAAATCCTGTTCTTTCTTAATCACGACGAAACCCCAGTCGTAGTTACGCGTATGCCGGACTTATGATCCTTCCATCAATAATTACTTGCCACCACGAAAATTAAAGTATTAGCGAGTGGATGGGGCTCCCTATAAGTAACTGCCATACTGACGGCTGCTTGGAAGAGACCTGACGTCCAGAGGTATCAACGCTCCTCAGAGAAGACGTAATCGCAATGATGGTGTCGGAAGATCAGCAAGGTAACGATTAATCACCCAAGTACCGCAGGAAGTTCCATCCCAAACATGACAGACAATGATAAACAACTGCACGGAGTTTTAGGAAAATCGAGAGCTGCGATATATTCTACGGAAAAAGTACATTAGGATAATACCAGAGGTAAGTATCTAATTCATCAAAGGGAATAGAAACGGAAGCACAACGAAGATCAAAGAAAACGTGGAGTGGGGGTGACGGTCCATCTAGGTCTATGTCTTCTAAAGATCCGCTTTTTTTCTCTTGCTTGCTCCCATGCGTCTGATCGCGTTTAAGCCTGACGCGCGCGCTTGTTCGGAGCATCATCGCCCACTGCCGAGAAGTACTCCTTCGAGCCCTTGGGATCAGCCTTCATGGTCTTATCTCCTTCGTGCCAGTTCGCAGGGCAAACTTCTCCGTGCTTGTCCTAACCGAACCCTCAGATGAGATAACGGTAGAGAGAAACACACGGGTAACGCACGGTGAACTGGAACGCTTTGATAAGGCGAATGGTCTCGTCGACGGAGCGACCAACGGGTAGGTCGTTGACGGTGATTTGCCTAGCGATGGGACGTCAATGAATAATAATAGCACCGGGGGGCGGGGCGGGGGTGGGGGGATAGATATGGTAAAAGACGGTACCTGAGGATACCCTTGGGGTCGATGATAAAGAGACCGCGGAGAGCGATACCTTCATCCTCGAGAAGGACACCATAATCGCGGGAGATGGACATGTTCCGGTCAGCGACGAGGGGGAGCGTGAGGTCAGGACCCAGCCCGCCCTCTTTCCGGGGCTGGTTAGCCCATGCGAAGTGGGAGTGCTGAGAATCGGTGGAGACGCCTGGATTGACGCGACTGAGGAGGCGGGATTGCAATGGCGATGCGGGACGTACCGAGGACCTTCGTATCGAGCGCCGAGAATTCGGCCAGGGCGTCATTGAAGGCTAGGATTTCGGTAGGGCAGACAAAGGTGAAGTCCCTGGTCGTCGTCAGATTCGAGATGGGGATGATAGAGGGCTTGGGTGTGCGTACATGGGGTAGAAGAATAGGACAACCCTGAGAGCGATTGGTTATCACGCTAGCTAGTAATGGGATTGAAACGCCCGTACCATTGGCCAAGGTAATCCGTCAAAGAAACATCCTCAAAAAGGCCATCGACGACGGCGGCAGCCTTGAAAGCGGGAGCAGGACGTTGGATGAGAGCGACCATAGTGAGCCAAAGACGGTAGTGATGGTGGGTGGTAAGATAGAGAGCGCTTTTTGACGTTCGGGGTCGCGTTATTTAAAATTTTGTTTTGTCATTTCCCCCGAATCTTTGACTGCCAAACTTCCCCAAATGAGGTAAATTTCGTGTGCGAGAGATACGGAAAATCCCTAGACCGATGAAAAAACAAGTCCGAAAGGTCGTCCGACGAATGACAAAGAAGGGTGACTAAGGACTCATGATCATGCGTGACCGCGTCTTAGTGATATTGCTCGTGACCTCGATAACTCTGACGCGTCGTCTTAGTCTAAGCTCATACGACAACTTTCCCTAAAGCGGACGTGACGTGACGAGTGGCGCCGCATCTCCTCAGTAATCAACAGCGGCCCGTGTGCGATGATGATTCCGATACGGACCTCCGATAGTACTAGTCGAATATTCGAGATCGTTTCTGTCGATGCGTCAAATTGTTTTTTCTAGCTAGGACTACTAGGAACTGTTAGACGTCGGGATTACCTACTCAGCGCTGTCTCGAATGGTACCAAGTTCGACTCCTCTCTTGCCATATCACACACTGAAAACCAGTAGAGGGAGTGTGACGTTAGCGAGTTAAGTCGGTATTGGCACACGGGGAACGAATCAAGGACCGGGTAAAAGACACCTCGATTCGGGGGAAAAAAGAAGAAAGACCACGGCTATTCTAGACACGACAGATATATATATGTGATAGATAACGGCGTGCATAGCCTCAATAAGAGATAGGCATGTAAATCAAATGAAGTCCGGGTTTATGTTTACCAAAGAGGGAATAGCACGGGCCCGTCCGTTACATACGCCCTCCGATGCCTTGTGATCAAGGCATCCCTTCTAATCACCACCATCATCGCGTCGGAACCTTCAAGCATCATTGTTATAGTTCAACAAGCTGTTCTCTCCAGGATCATCCACATCCATGGCCTGCGCAGCGGCCTTTGGACCCTCGGGAACACCATCCTTCTTATGGAACTTCAAGCTAGCCAGATTATTGGATGACGACGCCGATGATGACGTGGCAACATCAGGAGCCAATGATTGGGGCACGAAAGGCTTTGCGGCGGCGGACAGGGTAGGTTTATGGATAGAGGACGTGCTGGGGATGGTGGAAGTGGATGTATTGGTTGACGAGGATGGCGCGGTGATGGGAGACGAGCGAGATGGACCAGCATGGCTGTACGAGCCAGTCTTCAAGGGTCGGACACCACGGAAGGCATGGTTGATAGCTCGTATGTCCTTAGCCTGCTGCTTGTCAAACTTCTTTGTCGAATTCAAGTTCATCTTTCACTTCTGGAACTTCTTCTCTCGCTCTCTCCTCCTTCTATTCTCCATCAACTCCCATTCCCTCAACTCCTCCAATTCAGCTCTCTCAATGGCTGACAACGGTTCGACCTTTTGCATAGGGATGGCGGGGAGCAGGTCATTGATCTTGATGATCTTGTTAGGGACCTTCCAATTGCCAGTCGCCTCGTCGATATAGGGAAAGGCCTTCCGTTCTTGGATAGTGAAGTATGGCTCACGACGGGTAGCTTCAACCAGATACTCGTAGCCAAGCGGCATCGGCTGGTCGGTGGGGACAGCACCAGCTTTCTTCTTGACCAGTTTGGCCAGTACGCAGCAGCGCAGGACCTGAGAACGATCTAGGACAACGTCGTTACTGTCAACAAGGTCCTGGATGGTCAACTGTAGGGGTGAGGCCTTCATGGCGTCAAAGTTGTATGCACCAATGTCGATAATAACCTTGGGAGCCATTGTAGGTTTGTCTAGGTGGCGACGAGGGTTCGAGCATGAGGGAGGAGTGTGTCCACGAGACAATGAGCACGTATGGGAGAGACCAGAGTGCAGGGGAGGAAAGCGAGGTGAAATTTCAGGTGTATCCCGCCTCTTAACCTTATTGCGTTGTCCCAATCTGACTAGATCCACGGTCAGCGAGCCAATGAACATCTCCACACCCTTATCTGTGTTCTCTATCTGAGACATGGGTAATTGCGATATGCTCTTGACACCCAAAATGTCCAAATAATCTTGGAGCACCGCTTTGTAATTCTGAGCATCGCTATAGGGCACCCAGGTCTTATCTCCGGAGGCCCATTCGACCTCGAAGATGACGTCCCGTCCCTTTCCTTTGTGAGAGGCAATTCCCTTGATCCTCCATTCATTATCGGTCTTGGCAGTAAGACCAATCTGACTATGAAGTCTTCCAGGGAACAAACGATCATCGTTTGGAACATGAACACGAAGCAATGATGCATGAAAAACAGGGTGAAGTCCCTGTTGCTTCAATTCAGATGGTAGGTCTATCTGATATGAATTATTGCTGAAGTCCCGTACAATTTTGTAAGGTCCTACAAACTTTGGTGCTAGCTTTCGAGCTAGTCCCTTCGGTAAAGTGATGTTCTGGGTTGAGACGTAGACCAGATCATCCAGAGCAAATGGCGCCTCACGACAATGCTTGTTTACATCACGTGTTTGTTTCACATGCGAAGCAAGGATACTATCGTGAGCACTCATTATTGCAGTCTTCACATGTAAGGCAAAGTTCTTAACTCCGGGATATTTCTTGTCAGTCAGAGAATCCCATAGCATAGAGCTTGGGGTATGTCCTGTATTAAGGTGAGTATCCAGTACTATCTGAGCGAGCCATATTAATGGCATACTCAATTCCAGGAAGACGTGCGACCCAATCTTTCTGATCAAGAGACATGCAGTTCCGAATCATCTGAGTAACCGTATGATTAGCTCATTCTGTTGAACCATCTGACTGGGGATGATAGGCGCTCGACATCTTCAAGTTCACACGTAGAAGCTTATGAAGATGCTGCCAGAAATTACTGGTGAATAGTACATCTCGATCTGATATGATGTTCTTCGGTAAGCCATGATGCTTGTAAATCTCCGCGAACACTAATTCAGCTACTTCAGGTGCGCGATAATTTGTTCGGCTCGGAATTAAATGCACCATGCCTGACAGTAAATCTATCACAACTGTCAGAGCGTTGAAAGAACCATCACAATTCTTTGATTCAGGTAGAGGACCAATAAAATCAATCCCGATAGATTCCCAAGGGTACGATGGAACATCAAGCAGATTCAATAACCCGTATGGCTTCTGATTGGAAGGTTTGCTTTGTTTACATGTTTCGCAGCTCTCGCAGTAGTGATGGATGTCTGTATTTATAGTTTTCCACCAAACATGGTCACGCAAGTATGCTCAAGTCTTTGCAGTGCCAAGATGAGCTAGCAAGGAGTGTCCTTCAGAAATAATGATCTCGCGAAGGCCTCTACCATCAACCATGACTGACTCAGGTATGCAGAGCAGTTCTCGTTCATTGTCCTTCAAATATAGAAGGCCATCACGCAAACTATAGTTCCTATAATTCTTTGGTTCACTGAGAATCTTATTGAACAGTGTATCCTTGGTGTAATTCAGCCAGATGATGTCCAGTAAGTTAACTCCCATTAACTTATGATTCAGAAAGCCCATTAATGAGTTCTCTACAGGGTCAGACCATTCAGAAGGCCGAGTTCTAAGGCCATCCATGACTTGTTCCATAGTAGGTGCATTAAGTATGCTCTCTCCTGCTAGTGTACTAGGTCCAGCTGTAGGCTGACCATCAGTAGAATAGATATCTCTATTTTCTACTCCATTTTTGGACTGAACCCGTGCAGTTGAGTGCAAGGAATCATCCACAAACTCAGGAAACGGCACATCTGTGGGTTCCGTTTCCATATTGGGCAGTGGCTGTGTAGCCATGCGAACATTTGGATTGAGCATCGGTTGCTCATCACCCTCGCCCTCCAAGCTGAAACCACCATCCTCGGTGGCCCGATTTTCACCTGCAGTCACAGAGGAGCTGGTACTCAGCTTCTGTGAGTGTTTAAAGGTCCCAGAACGAGCAGGTAGCCGAATATACAGCTTATCTACATGATCAGCTCCTGCAGACTTTTCTGGCTGCTTTGCCCTCAATTTCACAGATTTATGCCCATCGGCAGCCATTTCAGGCTGTGTTACATGCCCTCCAGACCGTGTACACACTGCACTTGCCTCTAGACCCACAAGGACCGGCATTGTGATCCCGTTAGCAGCCAGTTCAGACTGGGGGTAGTCCTCATCATATTGCATGTATTCTGAAGGAGCGCTGATGAACCTAAAGACTCCTGCGGGCAGAAAACACAAGACCTATAATGGCAAGTGCTATCAAGCAGCTAATCTGAAGGCAGGTTCTAGCGAGTCTAGTCTTGCACCTCCATGTGGTGACTATAGCTTCCTAGGATTGTAGCGAACTTTTGCTATGGTTGTTATGAGTCCCTAATGGTCTAGAGAGGCTCAAGTTATGTATGCGAAGTTTCCAGGAAGGGAAGCGATGTGCAAATGTGGGTTTATGCTGAGTGGGGGCAACCTATATGCAGTGCAAAGTTTTGGTTCGGAAATCTGTCTGTAGCTTCAGTCAGTAAGCTCTATGCAAACTTATGAAGCTCTGGTTCTGAGTGGTAACGAAGTTTTGTCCAAGAAAAGTACACGCAAGCAAGATATAGGTTTAAAGATCCTAATATCAAGCTAGTTGGTATCAATCTTGAGTCGGCTTCAATAGGGGAGCTGTCGCGAACTTTTCCTTCTATTGGAAAGGTAGCTAATGGTCCAAGGTGTCTAACTCAATAAGAGTTAAGTGGTGTTGTTTCCTAGGTTCGGAAATGGTTGTACAAGGGTGTTAGTGGCTAAAGGGCTTCAATCCTAGCTGTGGATTGCTCTTTGAAGCGCACAGGTATGCAAGCGAACTTTAGATGTCAAGAATGCCATGCAAGGGTAACCAGTAAAGGTTTCCTAGTGAGGTTTTTGGACAAGAGGCAAGCACGCAAAGTTATAGGTAACTTTTAGTGAAGGGAAGTTCACTAATTGTTATTCTCTAATGAACAGTAGAGAACTAAAACTTCGGGTGTGTGTATCAGATGTAAGAGGTGTGGAACACAAGGAACAAGTTTGCAAACTTATTCTCTAGGTGTCTCTCTTGGGGTCTCTTGGGATCTCCTTCTAACGACTTTTTACTTAGCTACCTTTATACTACTTGAGAAATACTTGTATGTAAGCTACATTGGTCCTTGCCTGGTTGATTCACAACACAAGCAAACTATTTACTGTGGAATAGAGTATTATTAACCTCCCTTTACTACTGCTGTGTTGGAATCAGTCAGCAGCTTTATAACTCTAGTAACTGTGCAACTGTGCATTGCTGTGCAAGTAGCTGTTACTTCTGAGCAATCCTTGTACCAAGCGAACTTATAAGCGAACTTTATAAGCCATAACTGTGCAAATTAAACAGCCTTGGTAAGGATTTGACTGTGGCTGACCCTAGCAAATTATTAAGTTCACTGACTGGTCCTTTGAACTGTGTAATGGAATGCAAGTCATCCGCAGCTATTCCAAATGATCAGGAAAGGCTGTGATGCAGATCCGGAAGGGTTTTGATGGTATTCATGATCAAGGTGCCTGAAGATCATGGCTGTGCTCGATATGAAAGTTTGGAAGGGGTGTGAAATGTAGCTCAATTATTACAGGTCCACAAATTTATGAGTGCACAGAGCCTGCAGGCTCATCAGTGCGAATGGTTCCAGCTGCGTCACTATCATACATGTGAGATAGAGCATCACTGAGGACATTCTCAGCTTCAGGCACATACTCAACATTGAAGTCAAAATCTGATAATGTTTCCATCCAACAAGCCTGGCAACCTGAAAGATTTTTCTGCTGCAACAGGTGGACGAGACCTTTGTGATCTGTAACCCAAGTGAAATGACATCCTTGTAGTATATCTCGATGTCGTTTCATGGTCTCGAGTCCCACTAACATTTCCAGCTCATGAACTGGATAGTTCTGCTGAGCTGGCTGTAGTTTCACAGAGAAAAATGCGGCAATGTCTGCTGTCTTCCAATCATCACCTTGGCCCACATATCCAGCAATTCCAGAATGGCAAGCATCAGTCATGACCCATTGACATGGGGAGCCCTCGTCATATTTCAGAGGCACCCGATGATGGTCTTGATGAGCTTGAACTTGTGCTTTGACTTCATCAAAGGCACATTGGTGAGTCTCCATCCATCTATAGGGAACAGTATTCCCTGTTAACTTGTGCAGGACACCCATAGGTATGTGAACGTTACCCACATCATCAGCAAGATATCTGACAGAGCCCAAAAAGCCTCAGAGACGTTCACAGGTGGTAGGAACCTTCCAGTTCATGACTGAATCCACCTTCTCAGGATCCATTGTCATCAACAATGTGGCCTAGGATATGCAATTCTGGTACAAGAAATTGGCATTTATTCTTACTGAGATATAGACACTCCTTATTCAGGATATCAAAATCAGATGACAATGTCGAACATGGTCCTCAAGGCTATCTGAGTAGACAATGATGTTGTCAAGATAGACATCCATGAAGACACCAATATAGGCAGAGAACAAGTGATTCATCAATGCCTGACATGTAGCTGGTGCATTGCAATCACCTTGTTGCATGACCAAACTAATCATATTTCCATCAGGCATAGTCACTGCAGAATGCCCAACATGCTCAGGTTTAATCCGAATCTGCTTGTAAGCACTCTGCAAGTCCATCAATGAATGGTATCGCCGACCAGCAACTCAGCGGAGGACCCCATCGATAGAAGGTAATGGTGCAGCAAGCTTTCGGGTGTTCTGATTCCGTTCTCGAAGATCGAACATGGTACGCAGCTCTGGTGTACCCTTTGGCCTATGAGGCTTATAAATACACAGCATCAGAACTGTGTTATGGGCTGTGGTTACCTTCCAACATTCTGTTGCAAGGTAATCCTTCTTTTTCTGAACCCATTGCTGTTGCAAGGCCTCAGGACATCTAGATGACTGCCAGGTATAAATTCATTTATCATCTATGATTGGAATCTCATGGTTGATTGCTCAAAATGGAGGTAATGGTGTCTTTGCAGCATCAACAAATAATGGTGACATGTACTCAAACAAGTGCTCTCAGACATGTCCTAGTTGTTCTTCAGCTATCTTGACAGCTCAAGCATCAATATGAGCAACATTCTCACCACAGATAGGTACACTCTTGTCACTTCCAATTATGATATGTTCCTCATTCAAACCAAAGGATACTTTGTGTTGGAATAGGAATGGAGTCCCAAGGATCACATCATAGCTTGACAGGTTTACGATATCAAAGTACTGATGTTCCATGATATTCTGGTACTTGAAATCGGATTGTGTACCATAATTGACCTTCGAGTGTGAACCCTGAACTGCAAGATGCAACTCAATTGGTTTTGCAAGCTTGGTTTGCTTCAACTTCAGCTGATCCACAAGTGTCGTTGAGATGAAGTCACCCAGCAAGCCTGAATCAAGCAGAGCACAGCTCTTATGACCATTAATCAGGACCTCTATTACCATGGGAATGGGAATGAGGTGGTTAAAGTCTCTGGTTGAGCTCGCATTTTGCTGCAGGCCAGTCAATGAAGTAGGTTCCACACCAACATGTCCCAAAAACAAACCACTAACACAAGGGACCTTCACAGAATCCCAAGCTCTTGGCCAGTCTTCAAATACATGAGTGAGTACACCCCACTGAGCCTTCCATATGGACCACAAGTTGTCTCATTGATCCTTCTTTTGAATTTGCCGGAAGTACCAGTTGAAAAACCGGAACTTCGGGAACATCAATAGGTGCTTTGGTAGTCGAACCTTGTGGCCAAGATGGGTGTCACATATCATTGCGAAGTTGGAATCAATGCTCCACACTTGGAATTGATCATCAACACCAGGAATACAGCCAGTTCCAAGGTGATCATTCAGCATCTCCTCAATCAAGTCGCAATAATTGTCTGTTGTTTGCGATTTAGGTGAAGACCAAGGTATAGATAATTTCCAGGTGCAATATTCCTTGTACCAGCAGACAATATCTCCCATTTCTACAATGATTGATGGTACAAGGACCTCTCCTTCATCATATGGCCATAGGTCAGAGTCATGAGACCTGTCAATCAGCACAAAGTGAGTCGAAGCATGATAAACTGTAAAGCAATCTGATCTTTTATCATCAGGCTTATTGACTGGATCCCCAGGGTATGGTCCACAGGCACCTAAGCACTTCTCAGACCAATCCTCAAGGAAACAGCCAAGAGGACGTTCAACGAATTCTTGAGCAAACTTCAATGCCCAAGTTTGTGACTTGGATTCCTCACTTGGGAGCCTAAATGGGTCTCCACGCTGCAGGATAGAGGGATCTCGGATTTGTACTGGATCCAGTAAGTTGAACCCCACTCTATCAATAGAAAGAGAAGTTTGATCCTTTGTCCTTGAAGCAGCATTAGCAGCTTGATTCACCTCTCCGAAACTAAATCGAATGCTAGAAGAGGCAAGACCTGGAGGCCGAGAGTGACTTCCAGAAGCAACCATGCCATTATGGGGACAGTTACATTCCAAGTGACCCTTCTCATGACACCTAAAGCAATGGCCTTCAGCCATTAGCTCAGTTTTTGATGTTCCGGAAGAGCTCTGTCCACCAGAAGATGGCTTTGGTGACCTTGACTGACTATTCTTGAATCATGGTGGTCCACCACAATTACTTGGTTCAAATCAGCATGGTTTCTTTGCCAGCTGACCACGGATAACATGAGCCTCATCTGTTGGAGTCATCCATACAGGTTGAGGTGCATAATCCTGACAATTGTGAGGGATGTCATTGTACTTGTTCTCTTTGGTAGAACAATTGGTATGGTGAGAGTCTGCTCTATGGTTATGCAGAACAGTAGTACACATAGCTGAATGCCTATGATTCAAGGTCGCTTCAGCTAACTCAGCCTCACGAGCTATGATAGCCCAAGAGTGAACTTCCTGAGAGAAGCCTTTCCATGACAGCATATTGGTAATATCAAGGGTAAGGCCTTTCCACAGTTTAACAACCTTGGTGCGGTCAGACTCATCACCAAGAACATTGTACAGGTTTTCGAGCTCGTGAGTGAACACCTTCACTCGGCAGCCACCCTGATGGCAGTTCTCTATCTCTTTCCGAATCTTTTCACAGAAAACAATTGGAAAACAATAGTCAAACATCTCTTGGAAGAAGGTACCCAATGTCCAATCCTCATAATTTCTGCTAACAACTATGTCATAGAAGTCACGGGCAGCACCATCAAGGAAACGAGAGATGTTGTACACATCTCAGACTGGATCATCATCAAGAACTTCAAGGTATGATTCACAATCTTGCATGAATCGATTAACCTTCTTGACATCCTCTGATCCAGAATAAACCTTAGTATCAATGGGTCTGCACAAACGAATATTGTTGTGATATGGGGGATCAGTTCATCTTCCATACATACACACACTGTGTCAAGCCAGTAGTATTGCACTTGGCTGAGCTCTGGAAACACATGAGGATGTACACTACAGTACCTACTTATATACTAAAAGACTATCTACTAGAATCTTCTATAATTTTCCTATATCTTCTTTCTTAATCAGCATCTTTGGCATGATGCCGGATTGCCATATTCCAACAAGAAGTAGTGAAGCTCTCCTCATGACCTTGATTGGATTTAGACCAAAGTTCAGAAGCTACAATGCCTTCATATATTGCCCTTTGAACAGCAGGATCCTCATTCTGAATGGACTGCCAGTGTTCCAGAACTCGACGCTGATTCTCAGGGTCAAGTTCTTCTTCATTGAGGCCGGGTACACCACGACCATGAAGTTCAACAGTCTTCCCTTTCGCAAAGGTTGACAGGCCAGAGGGACCACTCTCTGGTTCATATTCAGGTTCATGCTTCACTGGCAGAACTCGGGTAGGTATGAGGGAAGGTTGGTGACGATATTCCTCCATACGGGCCTTGCGCCGTTCAAGAGTAGCGCGTTCAGATTCTTCAAGCTGGCGTTCAACTTCTTCAAATGCAAGCAATTGTTCATTAGTCCAATCGGGTTCAGCAAAGTCACCATTGTCGGCGTCATTGTATTCAGTACTAGCAATACTAGGTTCATCTACATGTAAGGTACGTCTACCCTCATGTTCAAGACCATGCGCCGTGTTCTGACCATCAGATAGGTCATCAGGCAGGTCATCTTCGGGATTGCCATCCGGCCATTCCCCTGGCATCGAGTCATAGCTCGTGTCATACGCTTGACCGTCTTGGCCGTCACGTTCAGCTGCATGTGGAGAAAAATCCGCAGCATCCTCGTACTCCAATGAAGCGGAAGCACGTCCACCACTCCCACGAAGGTGAGAGGGTATCGGCATAACCCCAGCGTCGCTAGCAGCACGGCGCCGTAACGGGGTAGCACGAATACTCGGGCTCGCAGAGCGAGCCTCGAGCTCAGCCAGGTTTCTTCTGAAAGAGTCAGTATCCCTGGAGCTAGTCAAAGGGGACTCATCGGGTTCAGTCTGCTGCACCTGAGCAGCAGCACTAGGGGCCAGAGGCACTGGGGTCGTCAAGGGACCCCTGCTACGTAGCGGGTAACGAGACATTAATGTCTAGAGGTTCAAAAGAGAAGAGAGTAAAGCAGAGAGTCGGAGAAAAGAGGTAGAGAAAGAAGCAAGGTCTGTAGAGTGACGGGGCGAAGCCAAGAGAGAACCGGGTGATCAGTCCAGCGCCTTCCTGGGGTTAAGCCCGTCGATTCAGGAGTCGGTTAAGCGAGGTTTCTTGTTCTGAGGTCAAAAATATGTGACGTTAGCGAGTTAAGTCGGTATCGGCACACGGGGAACGAATCAAGGACCGGGTAAAAGACACCTCGATTCGGGGGGAAAAGGAAGAAAGACCACGGCTATTCTAGACACGACAGATACATATATGTGATAGATAACGGCGTGCATAGCCTCGATAAGAGATAGGCATGTAAATCAAATGAAGTCCGGGTTTATGTTTACCAAAGAGGGAATAGCACGGGCCCGTCCGTTACAGGGAGTCAGTCAACGGAAATACGGCTCCATCTCGTTCCACTTCTAAATCATATGTGTGTATCTTTGGCATCCGATGGATCGGACTCTCAAAATATGGCGGCGAGGCTTTCGTCTAACAGCTGATAATCAAAAAGATGAAGCAGAGAAAACCAGGCGAAGATCAGATAAGGTCCTGATGCAGATGTCTCGATGATCCATAGTTGCTTCGAACCAACCTGGATACGAAAGCTGTCTAGTAAGTCTCAACAATGCATGTAGTTCACCCTTTGAGGACTAGTACTCATCGTTGCAGCACTTGAGTTCCTTGGGAACATCTTACGCTCGGCGAGGATCCGGTATAATGCTGGAGGCGATATGGACTGCGCGAGTCCCAGGTTCAAGCGTCCCTCCCCCCCCCCCCCACGTTCCACTTCCGAAGGTGCCCATCACCGCGATCCCAGTCATTAAGCAAGATTAAACGAAGCGAATTCACGCAACGTGCTGATTTGGTTCAGGAGTCCTTTGCAGGAAGGCGGCGATGGTATATGGTCATAGTATAGTTGTACGCGCCACGATGAGGAAATCTGTTTGCGCTTGGAGAATAGGATGGATAACGCACACGAAAGGATGATATAAGGATCAAAAATTTTATCCATCACTCTCGGAACGCACCGGTTGAAGCTGACTGGATACGAAGAGCCAGACGAAGTGATATCCGGATTTCCAGGAACTGTGTTCATTGTCAGTTCCTCGGATGATGAAGGAAGATTGTAGGAGGATTAAGGGTGTGCAAAAGCCGTGCGCTCCGTCAATACGTGACACTGACCAGCTGAGTCGTGAACGTGAATGGGGTCCCTGAAATAAGGAACATTGTGTACACGAACATTACTCGGTTAGAGCTGTGTCATTGTCCAAAGGCGGCATTCACCGCTTTCGAACATGAGCGTGCTTATTGGGGATCAATCTGAAACGCTCGTCTGCCTCGCACCCCTTGCTATTGAGTTTAAAACCGAGCATGCCCAATGGAATACTAACAATTGTTGCAACCCGTTTACAGAACGCCGAGACTATCGAGCATCTCTTTACATCAAGTATGTTAACTAAATAATTGCGCACTGCAGTCGGCAATAATAGTAACATCTTCATATACTCATCAAGCCTTCCATAGCATGATACAACTTGACTACTAACTAGTAGTGTACTAAATAAATAAAGGAGAGAGCATATTCTAAGCCTACACCGGAATAACAATCACTTTTGCACTTCAATGTTCATCCTCAAACCTCAGAATCTGCGCATCCTCATCAACGGGGATATTCCTATAGCCTCTCCGTGTACGGAAGGCGGTACCTGCCGACTCGACGTGCGAGGCGATCCACTCCCATGCAATACCCGCAACACCGACGATGAACCACGGAACAGAGGCGATGGTATCCATAACGCCGCCGTTGCTCCCGCCATAATACCGTCCACCGTCGCCAGGAAGTCGGATATGTCTTCGAAACCCCGAGAGTAAGCAATCAGACAATAAAGGAAGATACAATGAACACACCCTCTCGCCATCCCGCTCCGGCGGTAGTACCAGTACGCGACGAGTGCGGTGAACATGAACGGTATTAGTATGACGAACCACCAGAAGAGAGGGCCGTGTGATCTGAACCCGGGACATGGATGCCCCGCTCCGCGGTCAGGTCTGACCCCATCCTCACAGCTCGAATAGGGAATCTTCCGGTATGCAGTCCTTTCATACCAAAACTCCTCGTCATTCTTGCACGAGTCATCATCCGGTAGAGGCGTCGTTCCAGGTACCAAAACGCATTCATCGTTGGCGTTCTTGACGTAGTTGAATTCACTACACGGGATATGAGAAAAGGACAGGGGGAGGAAAGGCATGACCAACCACTCGAAATCAGTCTGCGTGCATACACAGTTGTTCACCACCCGGGAGGCAGCCTTGGGTTGGGTCCCCACTACGCAATTCGTGTCACGTACGCGGCGGTGGTATAGTGTCTGAGGCATTCGTAATCAGCCTCACCAGCAAGAGTAGGAAATAGCGTTTCGTACCTGACGACCGAACAAGCATCTCTCCGTCCGTTCTTCGCTTGGGCTCCAGAGCTCAAAGTCATCGTGTCCTGGATCCTCGACGTTCAGTTCACCTGAAAGTCAAGTTAGTCGCTGCCATACTACCAAACAAAAAGAGCTCACAAGCCGTCTTCGTCAACGTGCTGAAGTCAAGATGCACCGCCACAGAATTCAACGAGCGCGGATACTGCGCCAAGAGAATGAACCTCCGACTCATATCGGCAGGAACAGTAACAATCGACTTCACTCTCATCTTGTCCTGTGAGAACCGGTACTCCTTCCAGTTCTGGCCCTCGTCAGTACTGAACAACACATGATCCGTGGGCTCCTCGTCGTTTGCCATAACCAGAATAGATCCAGAGTCGCCAAACTCCCAAAGATGCGCGTCCTTGTGTACCTCCTCCCACGTGAACCCTGCGTCTCGACTGAGGAAGGTGTCACTCTGGGTATAGGGCGCGAGTGTTTGTCCGACGTTGCCGACAGCCATGATCAGTCCCACTATGGAAGGGCTACTATATGTTGCCCGTGGATCTGTACGTTCGGTGTATCCATGCACATGCAGAGCGCAGTTCTATATTAACGTGTCAGTGACGGAGCAGGCATCGAACAGAAGAAGCATACAGTTGTGTCACACTCGTATTTGTTTCCTTGCGAGTCTGTCACCGGAGGGACAAGCGGTTTCCAGGTGCTCCCTATAACGGGGGTCGTTAGAGACTATACGATCATGGTGCCATGGATCACTTACCATCGTTATGAGTGATCCTCGACTGTATTTCCTTCCTGCCATTGACAGTCGCATCATGCGGGTTGGACACCACATTCACGAGGGCAATCCCATCGAGACCAATCATCTTTTCGAAATCGACGAATCCGCGTTCATCGCGGTTCACGTTTTCTAGGGCGATACCAAAGTATGTTCCATTGGAGTTCGATTTCAGGATAGTACCCCAGTATGGACTAGGTGGTTCGGACATCGTCATGTGTAGGAACAGTGATCCAGTCGAAGATTCCAAGACAGTGTAGGCCTATGTCGGGTATTAGCAGTCCGAAAAGTTATACCGTGATGCACGCACATGAGTCTCTGGGCGCATGCTCGGTGGAAACAGGCCAGTGGCAAAGTTGACACCATCAAGCGATACTTGAAGATCCAAGGAATGCCGAGCAGGTAACAACTACAAGGTAATCAATCAATCCCAACCGTAAAAAGCATCACTTCGAGAGGCTTACCTCAGCTACGACCAAGAACTCTGAAAACTTGGCAAACCCTACAACCTCGTTGAACAGTTTCTTCTTCTTCTTGAAGTACTGCTGTCCCTCGACCAACTCCAGCGGATTCTCACTGCTGAAAAACCTCTGCGATCCTCCTTTCTTCTGATAGGACTCACAGATAATCTCTGTCGGATCGGCGTTGAGCTTCGTATCAGCCGCCCAGGCGCAGTTGACAACATATTTCTCTACCAAATCCCAGCTGCGTCCGTTATTACGAGTATACTGCGCTTCGGCATGACAGTCGTCGAAGACGTTTTCGCAGTTCCTGTTCCCGGTCCAGATGAGTTTGTCTGATTCGGGTTGGAAGCGGAGGACCTGGGCGCGGAAGGTATTGGGAGGTGTCGGAGCAGTAAGAGGGTTCCAGGTGCGCCCCGTGTCGGTAGTGATGAAGTATTTCGTACTGCCTGTGATAAGATAGGCACGATCTGTGCTGTATGGGTGGTGGTAGAATGCCAAAAATGACTCCTCAGGGAACAGTTGATTCCATATATAGCCTTCGTTGCTAGATTGCCAGATTGTGTTGTCTTCCAGCCTGACGAGAATTGTCTGTACAAAAATAAGCAATTGCATGGGAGAAGGTTGGAGCAGACGTACCGTAGAATCTTGGAAGTACGCGTGTTGGACAATAGCTGCAGGAAATTCAAACTAAGGATTCATGAGTGACGATCTAAGCGGCAGCGCCAAAGGACACGCACCGTCTGATGGATGACTTCACCCTCCTGAGGTTGAGCTATATATATCTTTGCGTTAAGCACAGCTCAGAGAAATAGGCAATGATTACACACCAGAAGAACATGGCTTATCGACCAGAGCATCCTTCGTGCCACCGGTACACGTATTTCCTGGAATCTTCCTCCAACCAGAGGAACCCTTGTACATCATATTTGGTTTAGGACAAATACCGGCAGCAATCGGTTCAGGACCTGTGGGCACGCATTTGTCGCCGTTGCGCACAAAGTTGAAGTCGCTGAATGAGATATGAGTCGGATCTCGCTCATGATGATCATGGAGAGACTGCATACCACTCATAATCCGAATCTACACAAGCGCAATTCTCCTCATGTTCGACGGGGTCGGTAAACTTCTCCCCAACATAACAGTCGGCATCGACCTTTCTCCGCTTGTACCATTGCTATAACCAGACATTAATCAACGATATTTTGGAAGCAATCCGGGATGATCGTACCTTGTGTCCCATCAAGCACTCATCCTGCGCAGGCCTGGCATACCACTCCTCGAAGTCGCCCGCTTCGCACTTCCTCGAACGTGTGTCCACAAAATCAAGGAAGACAACCACAAATCGACCGATACTCTGAGTCTGATCCTTCCTCGCAACCTGGCCGACAAGAAGGAACTTTTGTGAGGTCGAATCCGGAACAGTCGTCAGCGCGCGTGCCCGAAGGCGGACTCCAAAGTTATATTCCGTCCTGCATGGCGGTATAAGTACAGAATGACAACAAACGATAAGCACTTACCAAGTCTGTCCAAAATCCGTAGAATAGGAAATTGAATCGACCCCATCTTCGTCGTTTACGGCAATGATGACACTTCCGGAATCACCAAACTCATATTTGTGGGCGTCGTGACGGATCATCTTCCAGGTGACACCAGCATCTGTGCTGATAAACGTGTCGCAGTCTTCGTAGTCTTTCAGTGTCTCTCCGATGCTTCCAACACCCATCATAAGCCCTGGTGCAGGAGATGAGAAGATGCGACCAAAGTTGTGAGGCGTAGTGACAGAGTGCAGATGAAGCGAGCAGGTATTGGTATCGTCTGTATTGCAAGTCACGCTTTGGCCATCAACGCTTGAAGATGGAGCTCGAACAGGGGCCCACGACCGCCCGTCATCAAATGTGATAAGCGTCTTGAGCAACTTCTTCGCTCCACCGCCCTCTACGACGTTTGCATTCGCGACAATGTTTGCGAGACCAACACCTTCAACACCATAGAGTCGCTCGTAGTCGACGAACCCAGCTTCATTTCGGTTGGTATCCTTCAAACTCTCCACAAAAAATGTCCCATTCGAGTTGCTCACGAAAAGCGTCCCGATTCTCCCTTGATCTTGCAATACCACATCAATCGCGAGCGAATGTGTCGTAGACTCTACGATTGTGTATGCGTTTTCCTTCAGCTGCGCAGACGACGCATGCGGGAACTGCGCTTTTGCCCACGTCTTCGTATCCACGGTGACGTACAGCAGCATGTCCCCTTTGCTTCCAGAAGACAGATCCTTGAGGGCCACAACCGCGAACTTGGATACGATGGCAAATGCAATGACACCTTTGGCGTCCTTGCCGATGCCCATTTCCTCCACGCGTATGTCCTCATTGAAAAAATCAGTACTAGAGAAGAGTCGACTAGAGGAGAGTGTGTGGGAGCCACTGAGGGATGAAGCGTCGAAGGCAACGCAGTAGATAAGGTCGGGAGGTGCTTCGTGTTTGAAATCAGCGGTGCTGTGAGCGAACTGGCATCGGGAGGTCTCGATAAGTAAGAGTTTTGGTTCGTCACTGAATGCTTCTTTTGTATAATATGTCTGTACGGCTGTTGAGCAAATATCAAGGCAAGGAAAAAATGCTCACTTCATCGTGACAAACGTTCCCCCACCCTATCCTTTCGCAGGACGTCCCTTGGTACAGAATATACCCGTATTTCTTGGTGTCGGAGTGGAAAGAAAGAGGTTTCGAGACAAGGGCAGGCGGAATGGGCATGTCGAAGGCTCGCCATGTCTTGCCTCTGTCTTCCGTACGGTAATGCCGTGTTCCGCGAGTCAATACGAAAGCCTTCACGCAACATCAGTGGATTTTCCTTCTTCGCTACCGGTCCAGGAGCCCAATTATACTCACATATTGGTTGTCAAAGGGATGCTCGATGACCATTGTCGCATCCCCCTTAGGTATGTCGCTCGCTACGTGCCACGACTTTCCCTCGTCCTGCGTAACGTATACGTTTCCATCCACAGGGTCGAAGTATATCGCTGTCTATACAAGATAATGCCTACCGTCAGCCATATTCCTCGCGCCATGAGACTGTACACATACCTCGGTATCATCGAAGAAAAACAGTCGTCCTGGGAGGTTTTGGAAGGAGGTTATCGAGTGGGTTGGGTCGGCAGCTAGCACAGAAAGTGCCAGTAGCCCGAATACAGAGAGAAAAATGAGTGCGACCGACTGTCGCAGAATCATGGTGGTGGAAGGAAAGGCGAACGGAAATGGCAGGAGACGCTGCGCTGCGTAACACGCAGGCAATTTGGTCACGTGGACGGGACCTGGCACCGCGCACAGCCACACACGCTGTTCGAATTCTGGTTTCTCCTTCAGTTCCGGATCTGACAAGTGATTGATGGTAGGCAGCGAAATTGCACCGCTAAAACCAAAGAAAAAATTCCCTTCATATGAATTGCTGTAGACTGTCACTGATACTTATCGCATCTGATTGCACGGCCTGGTACTAATTAATCATTTTGAAGACGTGTCGAATTCGAATGGAGAGGGACGGTCCGCAGACGCGTTTGGCTGTAGCGCGGGCATCAACTGATGCTCCGCTCTTCAAAGGTGTTGGTCTCCTTGGAATAAGGTCTCCGACATCAAACAGCATCGCCTGTATGCGTAGCAGGTATTTGATAGAAATATTTTCGTCTCATTGTCTACATATTCACTCCCGCACTAGGCGCTGATTGATGATCTTTGGAAAAGATTGCACAGCAGTTCAATACAGCTAAGTCCCGCGATGCGATATTTTTTGCCTCTACGTTACCTTATACTACTTACGCAGCACTCATGGACATATAAGGAACAATAACCCACCCAAGTCTCAAAAAATCATTGTGTAGCATAGGTTTGACTTGCTTTGGACGAATCGACTACTCCCTCAGGTTGAGCCTCGTCACTTAACAGACACGTAACAGACTAATATGGTTGGTTGACGGTGAGTTTGGATTCGACAAAGCAAACAAGTTGGACGGATCCTCTTTTAAATCTCAGATTGCGCCAAGCCCAGTTGAAAATGGCATGAATACTGCAAACTCAGAGAATAAATAGGTGATGACATCAGTTTAGTGTATGTGGTCGAACTCGCAGTGTCAAACATTCACCGTTCTACTAGTCTTCACCCTACGAGGCTACGCCTGGCACAAGGAACGGAGTCAGAAAAGATGCACGTCGTAGCATATTCTCTCGAATCAGTAGGTAAACTAATGTATCCTTAGACTCTTCATCCTCAACGGTGTCCTGTGTATGTGTGCCATTTCGTCCTATCTTTGTCCTCCAAAAAGTCACGTCCTTTGCCTCTGCCGTTCTCGCATCCCTCCCAGTCGGCAAAGTTAAATGCGGCAGGGGAATGCGACATTTCACACCTACGGCATCCGATCAGATAGCGTAAGCCGGAGGTAGTACCTCCATCAACCGCGAGTTCTCCTC
Organism: Armillaria mellea; assembly: GCA_030407055.1. Taxonomy (NCBI): domain Eukaryota; kingdom Fungi; phylum Basidiomycota; class Agaricomycetes; order Agaricales; family Physalacriaceae; genus Armillaria; species Armillaria mellea. The sequence continues at coordinate 159,943 of JAUDZF010000007.1, forward strand.
AGTCAACATCTCAATTCGATTCTGCAGCCCCTGCATGTGTGTTATTTCCGTAGAGGGTTGCTCTATCTGGGCCATCAAACTGCTGATCTCGTCTAGTCGTCGTCGGATTTCCGCTTGATTCTCGGAGGCAGATCGAGGTCGGGAAAGGGTAGGCGACGTGGGCGAGGAGCCTGCAGTCGATGTGGATCCCTCAGCTGATATGCCTCCACGTTGTCGCCAAGTCTGGGACTTCTGCTCCTTTTTGGAGGGCGCCGGAACAGTTTGGTGAAGGTCAGATTGGTCTGGATTGTCTTTAAAGAAGGTCAGTATCAGAAAAGTACACCAAATATGGACGGAAAATGAACTGACAAGTAAACGGTTGGGGATAGTTCATCAAGTTAGCTTTATGAGAACGTCGCCGTTTTTTTCGCCACCAAAACAGTACACCTGCTATTATTAGGAGTAATGAAATACCACTGCCCACCACACCTTCAACAATGCGGTTGGAGTTGGTCGCTTTTGGAGTTGAATCTGATGTGCTGGAGCCAGAGGGCCGATTCGAGCCAGAAGCACTGGCACTACTACTTGAAGGAGATGACGAGCCGTAGTTATTGGACACCTGATCGGAGTAGGTAATGTAATCTAACTTCAGCGACTGATCACCAGTGACCACTGTAATGTTCATGACAAGCATGTGGACTCCAGTATCGAGGATCGGAGATGAAAAGAACACCGTGTTGGCCAAGTCATTGCCAGAACGTGCACTGGTTGTAGAGAAAGTAGTGATTTCCCCTTCATCTACTCTGAAATCAGCAGAGATGGCCCCGACTACTGAATTCCTCTGGATTCCGAATACGGATACATTTGTCCCTGTTAGTAGTCTTCAGCTGGAGGCACCTCAAATGTGATCTGAGCTGACCTGTAAACTGGAAAGAAAAAGAGTTCCCAACAGTTCTACTGTCCTTTGTCGAGTTCCCAAGTGGACGGTGGACAATGTAAGGCCCCGCGATATCCGTTAGTAGGGTACTTGTATTTGTCTGCCAGTTTCCAACCCAGACGATACCATCACTGAGGCTGTCCACCACGATGTCTTTACCTATGACAGTTGTCTGATTGCCAACACTGACAAGGGCATAGTCGACATCGGTCTCATGCATCCCTGTGAGAGTGATAGTATGCTTGCCCTCTTCCAGCATTGGTGACAGGAACCACTGCATATACTCTGCCTATGAAGGGTATGAAGCGACATAGGCATACGATTCATCAATGAACACAGAAAAATTCTGCTTGTCTGTGCTAGGAGGAGTGTTACCAGTGAAAGCTATCGATATGCCTATTAAAGTATTGAATATATGTTTCATTTAGTCAGAGTTAGACAGAATAACCTTCGAATGTAACTGAGAAGGATCCATATGTCGAGTTGCTCGCATTACTATGCTTTGCCCAGATAGAAGAATGTTGATACCATCGTTGAATATCCGGAAGACCAGTATCAATGGTCCAAAGAGAGCTGGGACTGAAGCCAGGGTCAAAGGCTGAGTCGTCTACTAGTAATGTCAGATTCCCAGACATCTCTCACTGGCAGGGATTGGGAGGAACGAAAGGGAGGATGAAACTGGAGGTCAGCCTTAACCTGCGCATCATGATATACATGTATCGTTGTCTGCACCTCCTGACTATATGGAATCGCGACCGTTGCTCTAGATACATCGTGATGTCGGAGTTGGCTCACCTAATGTTGCACAATATCTGGATCCTAATCTTTACCTATCTACGGTGTATGAGTGACATTTACTGCTATATTTGTCCACCAGGAAATGATAAAGTCCATCGTCTCTCCCCTTCTTGCCTCCCGCCCACTTGCAAAGTAAAATGCGGCAAAGAAATGACATATCCCGTGCCTGCGACATCGTTCGAACTCCGTAAGCCGGCCGCGGTGCCCCCACCAACTGCATGTTCTCCCCAGTCAACACCTCAGTTCGATTCTGCAGCTCTTGTATCTGTGTTATTTCGGTAGAGGGTTCTATCTGGGCCATCAGATTGCTGATCTCGTCTAGTCGGCGTCTGATTTCCACTTGATTCTCGGAGGGAGTTCGAAGTCGAGAAAGGGTAGGCGATGTGGGGGACGCATGTGGGGAGCCGAATGTACCTCCGCTTTGTCCCCAAATCTGGAAAATCTGCTCAGTTGTGGAGGGTGCTGGAACAGAAGACTTAGCCCGGCCAAGGATAGATTTTTCTGGATTATCTTGAAAGAAAGCAAGTACCAGAGAAATACTATATATTAAGTCCCGACGGAAGGATGAAGCCATGTCACCCGAACAGGGCCTGAATGGTTGCGACGAGCTCATCAGATTAGCCTGATGAAAGCTCCATTGAAACTGCACATGCTCCAAGATTGCTCCGAAGAAGGCTCTCATCAAATCAAGGTATTGTACATTGTGCAGGGCTGGATGCGGACTGCGACGTAGGTGAGGAATACGCTTGCGGCCCAAACTGCTCAGTTGAGCTTTGGCCCTGCGGTCCAGTTCTTCCGTGACCATGTGTGCTCTAGGGCAGGTTTCGGAGCTCTGTCCATTGTGCGTAACTTTTCAAGTAATTTCTCCTTGCACTTGCCTTGCACTATCGCATCCGAGTCGCAATAGTTACACCTCATGCCAACCTAAACTGAGACCTAAATTTCAGGTCGTGTGTTGATGAAAGAGACGATCTCTAAGCCGAGACGGTTTGATTACTCGGAGGCAATCAAAAATTCACATCGCATTCTTGAAGCTGCCGCATATTTTATTTTTAGTCGGTGTATATGTACCACTGCACCTACCTTCCTTCACGCTTCTTTACGCTGCTGTCACCTTGACTGGTACGAATCTCAGATGCTATCTTGCACTTCCGGGCACACCCTCTCTAGAAGAGATCTCCGTAAAAGCGAGCGCTAGACGTAACGCTGACGACTATGCTTAGCGCTTGAAGGAGTGCCTCTTTATGCCAATAGGCGTGTAAACGGTGGCAATTTTGAGGAGAGCAAGCTTTTTTCGCAGATTATATTAGGATCGTTGTCGCCTCAATACACTCTTTATCGGCTAATGTCTCCAACACCTTCGTTTTCGAGTTACTCACACTCTAAACGAGATGTAAGACGAGGACTGGTAGTAATCAAGCATATCTTCCTTCAGAGACCATTGAAGAGAAAACGGAGGGACTATAATAATTCTACAAGTGGAGCACCATGCTAGCAGATGTAGTACACGAGATACGAGTCTAATGTAACAGTAAAGCAATAGTACCTAAAATACTCTAAGTAAGAAACTATCTAAATACCGGAAATGTAAAGAGAGATAGGCTACTTTGAAAGATAATGACCACGCTCTTTCTGATGCCTCAATAAATTGTCTTCACGAGTAAAGACACGGGCACAGCAGGGGTCCGGGCACATGCGAAGGTCCTCAAGATGTTTATGCTCCAGGGTCCTTGTATGAGCTCTCAGTTCGCATATATCTTTTGTCCTGAAGCCGCATGTCCTGAGTGGACAGATAAGTCCACCAAAATACCTTGTGTGTGTCGTAGCATGTTTGATACCATCACTCACCGTCATAAAAGTCTGCTTACATGTGGCCCAGGTACACCTGTGCTGCCCAGGTTCGTCGTTAGTCAATTGTGATGGGCGGCTGTCAGGAAACAATAAACATGATGTCGAAGGTGGCATAGATGACGAGTAGACTTACTCCTCCGTGCTTTCATACCTCGCTATATTGCCTATCCTGCTTGTCGTACTTGTGACATTGGCATCAAGCAGATTCTGATCTGTTTTTCTTCGACGAGTAGGGGTGGATCTCATTGGACCGGAACTTGAAGCCCGTGGCTGCAATAAAAAACTGTTAGCCGAGCGAAGAGGACAGATGTATGGTGTATTGCGTACATTTGCGTCAAACGTTGACATCATCCATGGAGCTGGGCCTTGCATTGTCGTTTCCTGAACAGAGAGAAAATCAGCAAAGGTGGGATAACAATGGAGTACTCAATGAAGGGATGGATATCCGGATCTGCACAGCAGTCCGTGGGAGTAGGTTGGAGAGTAATTGATGGCTCTATCCGTGAGCTGCCACAATTTTTATAGTACATTGAGCCTGGACAAGACACCCACGTGATCGTGACACCACTCGAAATGCCACCTTCGATGCTAATTTTTCATTGTCCGTCTTGTCTCAGGCTAATACTGCGCTATTGTTAAAATTATTACGCTATCGTACAGCTGTGTAAGTACATTCATAGTTTTGAATGGTATTTGCCACCCAAACGCCACCAGACCACGACAAGCTGCTAACGCGAGAGATTATCAAATTATCTCTGAACGATGGATCAGACGATGATTTGCACCATCAATGGCAATCAGGCACACGCTGCCGTAGTTACAGCTCCTCAACACTACCGTTGCTATGGATCTTCTAGTTGAACCTCGACAGACAAGCCCAACGAGATAGCGGTATCATAATGTTTACTTGAAGTTTGAATAGTACGATCTGAAAAACTAAGAGAAACAGAATTATCAGAAGCCACAACGGTTTCGAGCCATGATCCAGAGAGATAAGAACTGAAATAAGCCACCCGAAGTCGCGAAAACCGCCGACTCAACAGAACATAGACGTCTGGAACTCCATCGACGTCTAAGTCTACTTCTTCCAAGGTGCCCTGCTCTCAGAGATCTACTACAGATAAGGAAAATCGTAAAAAGAATGTATTCTCCATACGTGTATTATGCCAATCCGTACACTACCAAATCAAATCCAGAATCATAAAAAAACGACCATCGCAACAAATCTAATAAATGTCTTCTGGAAGCCCGTAGCCACAGGAAAACACTAGACAACTCAACTCACACGAAGTGCAAGGAACGAGCTTGGTATTCGTAGAAACGACGGTACAGGTGGTGGTAGACTAGAGAGAGAGGAACGTACGTAGCTGCCTATCTAAGTCATCGGCTACCTCCGGTAGATAACCGGTGTCCCCGGTTACATCTTCCTCAGGCTTCATACTCCAAATCTCCATAACAGTCTTCCCCGCCCTACGACACATCACCGCCAGAGTCTCCCTATCCCGCCCATATGCCACCTTCCACACACTCTCGCTCGCCTCCGTCAGATCCCTCACATGGATCCCCGTATCCGTCTCAAACAACTTCACCCGCCCGTCGTTCCCACCCGTCACCAGCCACCGGCCATCGAACTGCAGACTCGTCACGCTCGAGTCGTGTGCAGCGATCCGGTGCAGAACGTTGTACGACGATAGTGAAAAGGTGATCACCCGCCCGTCTGACCCACCCGTCGCGAGGATCGTAGGCGACAGCTGGAGCTGGCAGACGAGCGCCGTATGTCCTTGGAGCATAGCTATGCAAACGCTAGAGGGAAAAGTCAGAAATGGTGAAATAAAAAGCGATGAGACATGCCCAGTCTCTGCATCCCATATTCGAACAGTGGTGTCCAGACCCCCCGAGGCGATACGTACTCCATCAAATGCGACAGAGTATATCTGATGATAGTGGCCTCGCAATTCATGTATGCACTGGCCAGTATCGACGTCCCATACCTAAATGTCGATTAGAACATCCCCGAGAGAAAGAGATCGTACGAACCCGGCATGTATGATCGTAGCTCCCACTGACAGCCCTGTTCCCATAGACATCCAAACACCTCACGCTATCACGGTGTCCACCCAACACTCTCAGCATCTCCCCCCTCTGCACATCCCACACGCGCAAAGTCGAATCCCGAGATCCGCTCACTGCAATCGGTCGATTCTGCAGCATCTTGATGCACCGAATCGTCGATGTATGGCCGTGCAAGACGTATATGCAGTATCCCGACTTCGCGTCCCAGACCCGTATCACCTTGTCGCAGCCCCCGCTGACGACGAGGGAATTCGGCTGGCCCCATCCTTCCGACGCACCACAAACCCCGAAATGTGGGTTCTCAGTGTCGTCCGCTTCCTCATGTTCATCGCCTTGACCCTCCAAACCAAGGGCGACTCGTAGCGAATGAGGAATATTCCATTCCTCGCCATCCTCCTCCATCATCATATTCTCTTCCTTCTTTCGCTTTCTTCCCCCGCAACTGACCAGACACACACCCCAAACGCCGGATTCGTGGCCCACGAGCGTCCGAGCCAAGACACCCGTACGGGTACTAAAAACGTGTATTCGCGAGTTTGCAAGTCCCACCACGATCCAGTCATCATCTAAAGCGATGGAGGTGATAACGCCGTTCGTTGGGTTGACTACCGGCATGCGATGGGCGCGAAGCAGGTGGCCGCCATGGCGCCAGTTCATCACTGTAACGATCGTCAGCTGTGCAGTGGACATGGGAGAAGCGAGAACTTACTGGTCGTATACGAGTACTTGAAATGAGCCTTGTACGAAAACGGAAGGGCGAAAGAGGAAGACGTGGACTTGTGTCTGTGCTTTCTTCTTCCCTGCCTCCACATCTCATCTTCCTCCTCGTCATCATCCTGTATTACCCTATGCACCGGGGAACCAAACTCCCAAATCATGCACATCCTCCTCCATACACACTCGTCCTCTACCAGCTTCCTCCAATGCCGGCTCACTTGCGCGGCTCTTCCCAGCGTCTTGGGGTCATCGACCCAGCTCAAAATGTGTAACGCCAGCTCTGGTGGTAGACAATATAGGAAATCGCGCTTGAGCAAAGGAGCGATGGTCGTGGAGATATACAACAGTTCCGTGGGAGTGCAGGTAGATAGCAGCGCAGAAATATATTGGCGGCGGAGAGTCGGCGTTTGTGGGAATGGGGACAGCGACATTGCGATATTGGGTGGTCCTGGCGATGGTGCCGGTGTCGGGGGTGACGCTATAGGCATATACAACGTCGCACTCGTCGGTTGGCTCTCCATGAATTCCGAGTAAGCTGTCCCCGCATCGTATGTATCCTCCATGTCAAAAAAAAAAAAAAATCCTGCGGCTGCGGTTCCGAAAACGCTGTTGAGGAAAAGACAGAGAAACGTCCGTAGCAAATAAAACGGTCCGCGATGGTTATTGTAAGATAAGATTGTTCCCGTTTGTCGCAACTAGACGACAACGTAAGGCGGTATCCCGTAACCGATAAGGGGGGTTGGTATCCAGTAAGTCTACGGGGTTGATATATAGATATTACGAGATCCAAGCAGTTAGATAGTATGTGATGTCCCCAAAAACGATAGTGGAGGTCTGCAGCAGAGCAGGGAAGAAACCTATATATGGCCATGTCAGCCTGAGTACCGCCGACTGGACATTTATCTCACCAAGAAAGCTAATATACACCCCCTTTGGCCCACCGAAGGCGAGGAGAAGAAGGAGGAAAGAAAAGTGCCTGCTGGCGATGATGAGGGTTCGAATTGAGATGTAAGCTCCGGAAGTAGGGTTAGGGTTCGGAATCTCGGTTCAGATCGAACGGTATTTTCGGTGACCTGATCGGTATCAATATCAAGACCAATCTTCCTTCCTTCTGACGTAGTTTAACGTCAGCGAACGGAGAATTGAATGTGCCAAATAAGCCAAGAACCAAATGCTGCCGCACCCCGTTTCATGGAAATTTGAAGACTCTATTGCGATTCTTTTCTCGTGACTTTAGATGTCGAGCAAGCGTCGAGAGCGATTCTCTGCTTCTTGATACAAATACCGGTTAGCTACCCTAAATATTGTCAAAGCGAGGCCTGGCTCGAGGTCAAGAAAATCGAAGGCGATATCCAACCCCAGATTTCCAAAACGATATCGATAGCGGACGCTAGCGATCATGAATGATCATCAAGAAGATTTAAGCTGGGTGATGCATTAGGTGGAATAGGACGCCAAGGATAAATAATAACACTCCGACTCGCTAACCCTCCCTACTAATCAAAGTTTTCCAAACCTAAACGCAGGACTGCCTTTCTCCAAGAACGCCCATGTCAACTTCTCCTTCCACCCCTTCTCCTTCCAATCATTCACGCTCTCAGGGAACTCGGCAACGATACCGGGAGCGGTAGCGTCATGCGCAATCAGAACTAGAATATCAGGACTCGCGTCAAGCTTGCTTAGCTTGGTGATTGTTTCACGTGAAATCTCCGGATCAGCATACGCTGATTTCCCAGACGGAACGGTGAGGAGAGGAGTAGTACGCGAGGAGACAGAATCATCTCCCAAGGACTCGAGGATACGCCCAGGGCAGGGAAAGTGCCTGTGATGGTTAGCGGTGGGGCGGAGCTGCCCGGGATGGTGACACGAATCGCCGCCCAGCAAAACGAATGTCGTCGGGGTAACTCGGGCGAGGGCAGCAATGTGACCAGCTTGGTGCTATTTGAAAGTTCCCTCAATTGCAAAGTTCTTCTCAAATCAAATTCTTGAGAACACTCACCCCGGGAGAATTAAGAATGTACAAGCTACCATCGGAGAAGTAGTCGAGGGCTTCGTATTCGCCGATATTAAGTGTGAAATCTTCAAGGGGAAGTTCTGTCACTTTGCGGCCTCTGTGGTCGGAGTTGACCGTCAAATAGAACATCCGAAAATGATGTACACTTACGCAAAATCCGTCTCGAGAAGGGGAGACTCAGGAGTGGTTGGGAAAGTATGCAAATCCATGCCAGGACCGACAATAAGTTCCGTCGTGCTCGGAAACTTGGACATATCACCTATGAAACCTGTTAACCAAAAGTCTTTGATGTTCAGGCTAAAAAGCAATACCAGTGTGATCCAGATGGCTATGACTGAAAATCAAACAAGAATCAGCTCTGCTCATAGTTAGACGACGGATACACCCACCTCCAAATGACCGTATTAACACTCGCAGGATCAATCCCTCCCTCCCTCAGCCTCTCAAAGACGTCCGTTTCAGCCGACATCCCAAACCCGTGGCTTTTCCACAACACCAGCAGTTGCTGAATAGCAGGGGGGAAGTTCTCCTCGTCCTTGCGCAACCCCATGTCGAACATGAGCCGTTTCCCCGTCGCCTTGTGCTCAATAAAGAAAGCATAAATAGGCGCTGTCATCGCTTCGTAGCCCGGGAGGACTGGTTCAAGGAAATACGCTGCAGGCAAGCGCGTCGACGGTGGCCCAACATTCAGCGCTTTGACAGTCACGATCGACTGCGAAGATGGGATGCCGAGGTCTAGGGAAGACATGCTAGCGATGATGCTAAGAAGACTCTTCGATGCGCTAATCTTATACCCATAGTAATCTTTCAGCTGCGGGGATACTTGTGGATCCTAATCCCACAACGGAAAAATTCGTATGGCTTCGGCAGGTGGAATAACATGCAGTTTTAGTCAGACCTAGGTCACCTGCGCAACTGTAGGGCCGACTCGAGAAAGAAGATCTTCGCGTAGAACCGGCGCGTTAATCACTTTTAGTCAAGCGATGATTAACGCGTTACCAAATGTCAATTGTCCAATAATCCGTGGCGTGGATCGGGTCGGTGCGACAGGACCGCAGCCGGGAGGAGGCGTCCCGGTACGTCCGAGTGAACCTTTCAACTGATCGCGATTCTTCGAAAGCTTTTGTTTGCGATCTTGTCCGAATTGACTTTTGATCAAGGATATGATCCTCGTTCCGACCACCGCCTTGGGAGGGGATCTTCAAAGGATCGAACATCCTTAACTGCTTCCAGTCGATGAGAGGAACGATAAAGCCTGATCATTATTGCAAGACTTCCTGCCGCCAAAACGCTGATAAAGGTGAGACCGTTGCCAGTATATTCATGCACCAAGAACGAAACATTATGAGATATGTTTATCACGGGAGAAAACGGGACATACGGATTTGCGTGTCACTAAATCCAACGCTGCGAAAAAATTGCTAGTATGTGATCTCGTCATCTTAATCTCTTTGAGTGCAATGATCTCCAAGCGCCGCTGTTACTGATTACTTCGAAGACTAACAAATATCCTCTGGGCCCAATGAGAGTCGGTTGAAGAAGAGTCTTGTGTTGACACGTATTTGTTTGCATCGTTCCCGGTGTCGGTACACCCGGACCGGCCTCCGAGGTGTCTGTTACTAACAGACCTACCGCTGGACTTTGGTTGGACTCCTACCACGCTATATCAATACCGACTTCGCCCTTTCGCCGCTCATCGATCTAGATTTAATTCGTCTTGACGATGAGGGCCTTGTCGTCCTCGTTTACCATCCTATGGGCTATGGCGGCGCTGGGGGGGACCCTGGAGACTTCAGAAGCTGAAATCCTCAAATTGTACGATAATATTCCGCCAAAGACATCCACAGAGCTTTTAGGTACTTCCTCCATCGTCAAGATGGAATTAATTTTATATTCTGGGCGACTGAAAGCTTGATGCTGTTGAATTGCCTACGGATATATTTTTAAGGTCTTTTCGTAACGGCAAGATTCCTATCTGAGTTTCATCTATAAATCCCACCGACCGTGCTACTCATCATCTTAACAAGTGTCCACTGTCTCTGGCGGACTTTTTGGTGTAATCGGCAACACGATTCATTCTACTTTTTTGCCTGGTCTGTTTCCTCGAAAGGAATTTACAGAAAATCCACGCTTTCGCATCTCCCAGTTTCTATCAATCCAACGACGGTTTTATACAGATACGACACTGCGAAGCAGCAACCTTAATGCCCTTCTCACTTTTGGATACCATCTGCAAAGCGTGGGGCTTACCACTCGTCGACATGTTATCTCTTTGTCTTCTCTGGCCTCGACCCTCTGTCTATGCGACTCATCGCCAAGCCTACAACCTTCTGGACAAAGTTCGATGTTAAAGAATCGGCATTCGGAATTGGAATATAAATTCTTGTCTGCACTACCTTGTGCCGTAGGTAGAGGGTTCTGAGTCTTTGCAAGGTGATCAGCCCACTCCTGTCCTTTCCTCAGACAATACGAATCCACATATGCGCATAGTTATCGTCTTCATATTTCTGGAAACGACCCTCGAAACCCTTGCTACAAGAAGCGCTGAGCGCCGTATTCACTGTTCTTCCGTAATGCCTGTCGCCTAGACTCATCCAACCACTGACTGAGACTACGTCTTCGTCGTCAATTCAAAATGAGGTCTCATGCGCTGAATGTCTTAAGCCATTTCTGGAGGAGGCTCGGGACACATTTTATTTTGAATGAGATCGAAGAATTGCACTATGGAACTTCTTGGAAGCCGCTTGCACCCACGAAGTAACCATCCTATATACGAGCTCCTTCAAACAAATATTGACCCTTCTCGCCTTCCGGTCATCTGGGAAATGGTTCACGGGCCCGTCTGTGTCGGAACCGTCACCCAACTGGTAGAGATCACACAACACTATACGCGGAGATGAAATTACAGGTCCGAATTGACGTGTACTCGAGGCGGTCACGGTATATACTCGGGAGTCAGAGCGTGACAGTAGTATGATGGTGCGCGCATTAAGCTCCTCTTTCCTTCTGTTCCCTGATGTGTAGGTTAGCATCGGTTTCCAAAAGCACAGCCCATTGAACTAATGCGCCAGTTTCAGTGCCGATCTTTTCGTCAGTGCTGTGCAGGTGCTGTGTCACTTGAGCCGTCCCATGTCCAGGACATCCCAATCTACTCCCTTCAAACGCGAAATATTCCCAAATATTTATGTTCCTTCAATTTGCGTTCTGTTGCTATGCGAGCGTTGCATTATGTACGTAGGACTCCGTGGGTCTACCAATCCGCAACGTATCAAGGTCCGACTTGAAACCGTTGCACTCGAGTAAATGCCGTCATAAATGCCAACAAGTCTTCGTGGGTCTTCATGAAATATTGTGTGTATGCACCCCCTGAACTCCTAATCTATGCAAGATAGGTGTGTCGGTCTCCCGAATAATGGTGATATCCTTCCGCGCTCATAATTGTATCGACATAGCTCTGACAGTAGAGCGTTCGACCCAATATAGTAACGGAATGAATGTATTGCTGTCCTATTTGCTCCACCACCTGACCCATCTCCGTGACGCCCATGGCTCTTGAGTGGATATCCCGCATGTAACGCTTGACCCACGCTCGGTCATTTAAGATGTTCACAACAGGTCATATAAAAACTCTTGACGACCACTACAACCTATGCGAAGAGGCAACATGGTGAAAGAAAGTGCCGTGCCCCTTGTACTCAAAATGACTTACATTGCAACACTAACCTCTGCTCCACGTGGTGTCCTCATCGTCCAATTAATCACGATGTTCCGATCATTATTAGTGAGTGCTATGATTGAGTTTACTGTTCTCTCATTGTGCTCCTTCTGCAAGATTGCAATGAGGCGTGTTACTACCCCGGAAGACATCCTCAAGTCGCTGTTGCCGATTTCAAATCGCATTCTCATTCTTACGTCTCTGCTTGGGTGCCCAAGATCTTATACAGACAACAGTTGTATCCAAGTGCATGTACCGTCTTCCTCGTAAAGATTGTGATGACTACAGCTTACCTTTCTTATCAGATCCCTCAAAATTGCGAAAGAAAAAATGCTAGCTGCGAAAAGAGACTTCGGGGGATATAGGCAGTTCACTAAACGACGGGCATTTCGAATTTGCCTTCACGAGATGGCTCATGACATCAAGAATATAATAGCATCTTTCCTAACGGTAAGGTTTCCGCTCTCTTCTTATGTCACGTCAAATTGAAGCGTAAGTTATAGGCCTGGACCCGACATCATGATGAATGCAGCCTATCAAGGATATGCCTTGAGGAGATGACCATTCATGCTCGCGTATGGGAGCTCATAAAGGATTGCACCGTCTCTGAACCAAAAAAGCGGCCGTCGTCATTTATTTTAGAACAGATTTCAAATGCTCTGCTCCGTAAACAGGGCTATGAAGCACTGGCAGGATAGTCAACCTGCTTAATAGACATAAATAGGTCGCGAAAGCCTGGAAAGATGAAACAACAAGTGAGATGAAGAGAAAGTTTGGAGATAATGAGCCCTTACGGAGCGAACCTCAACGCGATTTTTCGGAAGCCGATGCCAATGGAATTAGTAGCTCAGACACACTAACCAAATCTAAACGTCGTGTTTTTATTCTTTAGCAATGCCCACATGAAATTAACGTTCCGCCCTTTCGCCTCCCAGCCATGAGCACTCTTCGAAAACTGTTCATTTACATGGGTGCCGTTACCGGGAAGCTTCAAGGAGGGGAGAGTCAAGCACGCTGAAGAATGTGCGCGTATCCACACCGGGAACCATTCCCGATTCACAAGTTCGATTTTGCTTGGAACCCGAAGTCGAACATGAGACACTCCTGTAGATGTGTGTTCCATGAGAAAGGTGTAGTTTGGCGCCCAAATTATTTTCTATCCCGGTAATACCGGCTCCGTGAAGTACGCCGCGGGTAGACATGTCAATAATGGGCCGAGATCCGTGGCCTGGACGGTAATAGTAGACTGCTAAGAGGGAATACCTGGGTGCTTGGACGTAAACATGTTGATGTTAGCTCCGTAGACGCGCTGATTCTACGTCCTTTATTCCCACAGCGACCCTCAGCCGCAGCTGAATGAGTCATCTGCCGTGGAACTGTGCTGTGTAATGCTGATGATGATGTTGATAAGGACGAGGACCGAACAGCGATGACCAGTAATCTATTCGTTCCTATGCCATAAGAACACAGTCAAGACAACTTCCTTTCCTTCGAACGAAAAGTAAGTACAAGCGTGAACAGCAAAAGTGAATGGAAGTTTGAGCTCATGTAAGAACTCAGTAGGTCGCAAAGAACACCCGTGAATATCTATAACGCAATCTCATGGCTTGTAAACACCGGCGAAATCAAATCAAGTTTCTTGCAAGATTAAGGAGTCGGCTTATAGAACCGTCCTCTGATCTCTCGGGCTACCATTGGGCATCAGCAAGTCATCGGATGTCTCAACGGAGCTCGTTTACAATTCTGCTCCTTGACCTGCAGAATGCCTCTCTGCTGCAACCCGGGCATCTGTGTCCGAATCCTTTCTGCTCGATTCAGGGGCCCAGGGGAGCGAGATCTACAATGAGAGGGCCACGTACAATACCAATTTTGACACAGATGTACCAAAATTTCGACACTCTGCAGAGACTGAGATGTTTGCGCGTTATTCAAGTACTCGTCGAGCTCTGCCTAGCCCACGTTCTCCTCGTTCCTCTCGCGATACTGGATGTCAAAGCGCATGTGCTTGACCGTGGATTTGAATGGAAGGTGCTTATACCATCCTTCCACCGGGAAGACATATGCAATGATGTCGACACACGAAAGGCGTGAGTTGGTACTGTCGTCTAGCGGCGCGTCATCTAGGAATCAAACATGTTCAATAGACATCAAAGTAAGATATTGTGACTCACGACGTCTATTCCATGCAGCGATAAAGATGGTCAGATGTTCCAGACTTTCACCAATTTTGATAACAATCTTCTGGATTTGTAGGATATCACCAGGTTCTATACAATGAAACTGTACAGATAAATGCCGGATTGTGGATAAATCGAAAGGCAAGTGTTTCCCAAAGAACGAATGAGATAACGGCTCATATCGCCTACCCATGAAGTTAACCGAAGGCTTTCTAGTTCTATGAGAGGCAGCCCTGGGATTTCACCGACATGGGAATTGACCGCATATGTAGGGGGTTCGTGCAGATAGAAGAGGGGGAAATCAATGGACAGGTGTCTTATGTGCGAAATTACTCTGCGAACAAGGGACACGAGTTCCGCTGCGTCAAGATATTTCAGAGGGTCTATCTCAACTATAGACACACTGTGCAGGGAGATTATCTTTGGCAAAGCAGTTGCCACCGCGGGATAGGCGATATGCCTAGGGGGTTCGTTCGACAGGAAAGCATTTGATAGTAATCTCCTGCACTTGGCCAAGGCGGGAAAAAATACGGGGAAGATATGGTTCCATATTGGAATCGTCGTTTGTCCAATGCAGCTGCTCGACTGTCTCAACGGTCGAGTTGCGAGTATGCTGATCATCGTAAAGATGTAGAACCTTGACGAAGGACGAAATGTGGGGGGATGTTTCCAGGAGGGACAAGAATCGTGGGCATGTATAAACTCTACCGTTAAGGGGGTTAAATGTCTTCGAGTTTTTCACCTCACTTCGGACTAGAGTGACATCGTGAAAGATGTAGCTTTGACTGCTAGGCAGAAACGAATGGGCCACCAAGAAACACGCTCTCAGCGTATGTATATCGTCATGGTTGAAGCTGACTATGTACTCCAGAAGTTCTTGGTATAGAGGAGGCATCGTCGCGTTGAACGTTCGTACAGATTCGGAGATGACGGAAGAAACCAGTGAGATGGCTTAGTCAGCTCAAAACTACCCGAAACAGGTGTTCCGGCCCAAACTACCACAGACGAGTCAAACTGCTTATTGTGGCTACTCGCTATGGGTACAATGGATTCTTTATTTCAAAATAGTTCCGTTGGCTGGGCTGGTTGGACTGCTAAAATATTCCTTTAGCATCGTCTCAATCGCCGTGAATCGGCTCTCGAATATGTTTTCCAGAGCTGCGAGCCGCTGATTAACTTTGTCGAACTTTTTCTCGAGAGTTGCCAGTTTCTACTCGGTCGGAACGACCTCCATCTGTGGGCCAAAATCGCATATTCGTAGAAGTGGCTCTCCGAGTTTGTGAGAGTTATTTGGCAGTGGTTGTTTCTTCTCAGTACCGCACTCATCGCAAATGTATGCATCCATTTCTGGGATCCGGCGTGTAAAAAAGAGGTCGTACTACGAGAGCAGACAAATAGGACGTACTGCAGATCAAGCATACCCAACAAGGTAATGAGATAACCTTATCACAGCAACGACATTTCGGGGGTGTGGCTGCGGTCGATATTTCGTTGTTCGTTTGGCTACTGAAGAATGAGCCACTCTTCTCCACCGGGTTGATAGTATTCTTCAAAGAATATCGTAACTCTTCTTTGATGCGGATTAGGAATAATCAACCGCAAACGAGCATCCAGGACGATATCGTCGAATTTCAGCAGGACATGGGACGGGTCATGCACGAACCCACGGCATTTGCAGCTTGTGACAATACAACTCATGCAAAGGTCGATCGTATCAGTGCAAGAGTCGTTCATACAGGTTAGGCAGGCTAGCCTGCTCCCCAGAATTGGACCCTCGCACGAGTCGCAACCGTAACCACTGGTTTGATAGAAACCATTAGTATTGGGGGAGAAAAAATGTGAGCTGTGGACTCACAGATATTTGCGTCGGGCTATCTGATCATCGACCAAAGAATAGTAATACCGACTATCCATCGGACAGATGGTGCACCTCAAACGATGCAACTCCTGTTCCTCCTCTTCGGACAAGGGACTTCGTGGACAATAATTATACATCGAGCATCTTTCTCTGATAGCCAGATCCAGGAAGCGACGTCTTTCAGCAAACTTGTCCCTTGCTAATTGCCAAGACGACGATTTCCTCCTCATTCGATCCCGCACAAACATGTAAGCAAACTTCCATTGCGCTACGGCATGGCTTTTCGCGCTCTCGTCGGGGGCTGGGGGGACTCGCGGATCACCGGGTAGGAATCTGCACAAGGACGCAGGAGTTCGACGTAGAATGAACTTGTAGGGGTAGTCCTCCGACTCTGGATCAGCAGATCCTGAGCTATCGGGCACTTGTGAATCATCATGGTGGACGTCAGCTTCATGATACTCGCGGCTTGCCATACCGCTATGACCTTCACCGGTGTCATCAGTATCATTGTTCTGCGCGGACGAAGTACTCTTCCCATTTGTGTCTTTTTCCAACACCACCCCGTCCTCTCCTACTCCGTCCTTGTTGTCTTCATCATCTTCCTCATCATTGGACGACTGCTCGTCACCTTCATCTCTGGAGCTGTTCTCTTTGGTGTCTCCTCTATCATCGTTACTGGCACCGTGGTCGCCACCTGCCTCCTCATCAGGTGACTGTTTGTTATCTTCATCTTCGAAGGGGCCCATATATTTTACCCATCCCTTTATTACGCCCTTTTCAATATCCAGGTCCTCAACAAGGTCCATAATATAACGGTCACCGAAAACGAGACGGATATGCATCTCATTGCCCTCCTTAACGTTGCCGGAGATATCCACGTCATATACCGATGTCGCTGCGTTCCCGGTCAGAGCGCCGCCTGTCGAGGAATTGATAACGAACTGCATCAGGCCCACAGCCGATTTACGTTCATAGTAAAGGTGGCCGGTCCATTGTCCTTGTATTGATTCTTCGGGGGCGTCATCCTCAGAGTCGGTGGGAAGATAGTACATTTTAGATCCAGAGGTGTCGGGAAGAGGATAACACAGAATGCTGAGAGGCATTTCCTTGACAGGCTCGGTGCCCAGATCTGTTAGCGAAGCAAGCCAAACGAACAGACCTTACCCGCATGCAAAGTCAAGAACCTACTCGAAGTTTCTACCTTACTCACTCAGTTATTAATTTAGGACTCTCATGGAACTTACTAGAATATATGTAGAGGTATAAAAGACCTCGTAGTTGTACCGCAATACAGATAGATTATTCTAATCCTCTTACTTCTCATCCTATTGCTGCTAATAGGTTATGGGCCCCGGCCATAACTAAATCTCAACGATAACACACTCACCTCGCATACTAGACTCACTACCCATTTATCATGTCCACCAACACTTTCTCATCCACCGTGAAACTCGGCGAATACTTCGCCAAGCTCCCCACATGCAAGGCTGATGGCACGAACTGGATCTTCTTTCGTGACCGCTTCCTTTTTGCTGTTGATGCTGCAGGTCTGAGCGATCACTTCGAGGATGTCATGGTAATGACAGAACCAACTGTGCCAGCTGTGGTAGATCCCAAGAATCCCACAGCAGACGAGACAAAGGTGTTGAATGAGTATGCAAAGAAGCATCGGATTTGGAAATCTGAGCAGGCCGTAATCAAGCAAGGAATTGCCTCAGT
This sequence comes from Armillaria mellea, assembly GCA_030407055.1. Taxonomy (NCBI): domain Eukaryota; kingdom Fungi; phylum Basidiomycota; class Agaricomycetes; order Agaricales; family Physalacriaceae; genus Armillaria; species Armillaria mellea. The sequence goes on from JAUDZF010000007.1 coordinate 177,781, forward strand.
CATTTCGGATTCGTTATTCCTGAAGGTGAAGGGTGAGGCGACGGCGAAAGCGATGTGGGACAAGGTAAAGTCGGAGTATGAGAAGAAATCAAAGATGGTAACGGTTGACCTGTGCCGGAAGCTCCAGGATGAGCGATGCGCAGAAGGAGGTGATGTGAAGACTCACCTTACGAAGCTACAGTCCATATGTGAGGACCTTATCACAATGGGAGCAGATCCAGGCGACAATAATTTTGTCACAATAGTCCTCGGATCACTTCCTGCCTCATTCGAAACATACCTCTCTGCACTTACAGGTGCATCAACACTCCTTGGCAAGGCTCTCGATCCTGACATGGTGCTACAGGGCATCAATGATGAAGCTGACCGATGGAAGGTCAGGTCAGCAGGGAAGGGTGAGAAGGAAGCCACATTCTATAGTGGGAATAGTGGAAAGAAGCCAAGGAAATCGGTGGAGTGCTATAACTGCCACCAGAAGGGACATATGGTGAGGGATTGTTGGGCAAAGGGAGGAGGAAAAGAAGGCCAAGGCCCAAGGAAGGGTTGTGGACAAGCGAATTCAGCAAAGGCAGACAAGGAGTTTGATGCTGCATGGTTCGCAGAAGAAGAAGATGATGGAGAAGACTTCTCAGAACTGCCATCCCTCCAGGACATCAGTGATAGCAAAGATGAAGACAGCGACGATGAAACTGATGAATTAGACATCAGTACACCAGAGCTCATTGGAGAAATAACCTCACTTACCTCTGGAAATCTTGCAGCCGCTGTTGCTGACACAGAGTGCAAGCACAAAGTTAATATCTTCGACTCTGGTGCTACACAGCATATGACACCATCACGTCATAGGTTGATGAACTATACAGCTATCAAACCTCGAGGAATAATGGCAGCGGACAAGAAGAAATTCGAAGCGCTCAGGAAGGGTGACATGCATATCACAATTCCTAATGGAAAGAAACAGATGATGAAGGTCCTTGTTAAGGATGTACTCCACGCACCTAATCTCAGAGTTACACTCCTTTCTGTTGGTTGCATCACCCAGGCAGGCTATTCCCTTGATTTCAAGGATGAGGAGTGCCACATTTTTGACAAGAAGCATCACCAAATTGGATCCATACCTCATGTTGATGGGCTATACAGGCTCTGAGTACCAGTTCCCCATCCAGAAGCCCATCACATTGATGATGGACCATGAATTGTGACACCAGATAAATTGCATCATCTGATGGGTCATCTTCCAGTTGATGTGGCAAAGAAGCTTGTCAAAGATCAATTAGTTGATGGTCTAGAACTCGATGAAGGGAGCCCTACCTCGAAGGATCAATGCCCATCATGTCTACATGGTAGAATGACAAGGAAAGCAATCTCCAAGTCTAGGGAGAACAACGCATCAGGGGGAGTAGGCGATCAGGTTCACAGCGACGTGTGGGGACCAGCAACCATTGAAACACCCCAACACAAGAAATACTACATCACTTTTACAAACGATGTGTCGCGCTACTCTGTAGCTATGCTACTTCACTCAAAAGACAAGACGCTGCAGTCATTCAAAGATCTTGAGGCGAGATGGGACAAGGTACATGGCATCAAGATAAAAATACTGCATTCAGATGGAGGAGGGGAGTACAAGAGTCATGAATTTGATGACTACCTAGCCAAGAAAGGAATCCAGCATCGATTCACAGTCCATGACACACCCGAGCATAATGGAGTCGCCGAGAGACTCAATCGCACACTTCTTGAAAAGATCCGAGCCATGCTCCATGCTGCAGGACTGCCGAACAACTTGTGGGGTGAGGCACTGAAGCATGCCATTTGGTTGAAGAATCAGACATCGTCGAAGGCCATTGGTAGTCATACACCATATGAAGTGTTCCATAAATCAAAGCCAGACTTGTGGGATATCCAAGAATGGGGCTGCAAGGTCTGGGTACATGTTGATGATGGTTCGAAGCTTGAAGGACGTGCTCGCGAGGGTCGGTGGCTTGGTTTTGACCAAGAAAGCAATGGACACCGAATTTATTACCAAAATAATCACACCATACATGTCAAATGCAGCATAAATTTTCCAGAAATGTGCAGAAGTGAAGGAGGGCTACATAGAGTGCTGAATGAGGGGGAGAATGTGGTGGTCAGTGATGAAAAGAAGACAGAAAACATCCAGCACACACCTGCATTATCCAAAGCTATATCCCTTTCCCTACCAGGTTCCCCACTCACCACACCACCAGACACCCCTCCATCAAGCCCAATACCAAAGCCAATACCCTCAATCATGCCACAAGATATTTCGAGCAAAATCGATGTAAAGAACATTATCGAAGGCACTTGAACACGTCGAGCTGCCCATCTTGTCCAGACTGAGCCGGTTGCTGACTCAGACATGATGGAGTATGCATATTCAGCTGTGGGAGATCTATCAGATGAACCAAGTGTTGAAGAAGCAATGAAGAGGGAAGACTGGCTGCTGTTCAAGCAGGCCATGGATGTCGAGATGGAAGCGATGAAGAGGACAGGCATGTTTGGTGATGGACCTATGCCAAGACCAATCGGATGCAATATTGTCGGATCAAAGTGGGCACTGCGGATCAAACGCCAGGCTAATGGGGAGATTGACAAATACAAGGCACGTCTTGTTGCACGAGGATTCACTCAAGTCCAAGGAGTGGATTACTTTGAGACATTCTCACCTACAGCAAAACTATCATCACTCCGCACCATTCTCTCACTCGCAGCTCGTTTCGATTGGGACATCAAAGTGTTTGATTACTCAGCTGCATTCCTCAATGGCGAGTTCTCAGCTGATGAAGAAATATTTATGGAACAGCCACCCCATTACACCAATGGAAATTCGAACAACGTGATCCACCTATGACGTACAATATATGGACTCAAACAGTCAAGCCGTAAGTGGTACGAGAAGCTAACATCAGCTCTTGCCACACTTGGCATCCACCCTCTCAAATCAGATCATGCAGTCTATCATCTCATTCGAGGAGATATTTTCATATTCATCGCTATTCACATTGATGACAGCACTATCACCGGCAACTCACCCGCATTAATCGATGAGATACAGGAAGAAATCGGTCGCATCTTCACGATCACGATGCTTGGACCTATCAGTTGGCTACTGGGCATGGAGGTCACACGAGACAGAAAGAAGAAGACTCTGACACTCTCCCAAACCACTTACATTGATTCCCTTCTACAAAAATTCCATATGACAGATTGTAAAGCTGTCTCCATTCCCCTTGATCCATCCACCCAGCTCTCACGTGACCAATGCCCTGCTCCATCAGATCACGAAGCCATTAGTGACATGCGCAACGTTCCATATCGAGAACTTATTGGCGGATTAGTATGGCTTGCCACAGCCATGCGTCCAGACTTAGCATTCACTGTCTGTGTCCTCTCGCGCTTCGTCGATAACCCTGGTCATCCACACTGGAACGCAGCAAAACGTGTACTCCAGTATCTGAAGGGTACTCGGACCCTGACCCTAACTTACGGTGCATCAGATGAGACCCTAGGTCTTGACATCTTTGGTGATGCTGATGGGATGTCACTTGAAACAAGAAAGGCCGTAACGGGCTATGCATTCATCCTAAACGGCGGCGCCGTATCATGGTCCTCAAAGCAACAAGAAATCGTTGCATTATCAACGACAGAAGCTGAATATATTGCCATGACCTCCACGGCCAAGGAGGCACTTTGGTTCCGTGCCTTGATCTCAGAACTCTTCGCTCCGATCACTTTTCCCCTTACAATCTACAACGATAATCAATCAGCGATTTCCCTTGCACATGCGGACCTTGGACAATATCATGCACGGACGAAGCACATCGACATCCGGTACCATTTTATTCGTGACAAGATACAAGCTGGAATACTCAACGTCATCTATTGCCCTACTAATGAGATGGCAGCCGACATTCTCACCAAGGCACTGCCTTCATTCAAGTTCCAGCCTCTCGTTCGGAAGCTTGGAATGATTTCGGCTTGAGGGGGAGTGTTAGCGAAGCAAGCCAAACGAACGGACCTTACCCGCATGCAAAGTCAAGAACCTACTCGAAGTTTCTACCTTACTCACTCAGTTATTAATTTAGGACTCTCGTAGAACTTACTAGAATATATGTAGAGGTATAAAAGACCTCGTAGTTGTACCGCAATACAGATAGATTATTCTAATCCTCTTACTTCTCATCCTATTGCTGCTAATAAGATCTTCAATAGTGGAGTCTTCGTTGACATAGTCGGAGATAAAGTTGTTGGATGGTTGCTTTCCGGGATTATTATAAGATAATCTGAACTGTAGGAAGGTGGCTTAAAACTTAAAATAGACGAGAAGGATACAAGTACTTACCATGCCAAACGCAAAATTCTCTAACTTTTCAACTATGTTCACATTACTCTGCTTGAAGATTGCTAACAACACAGTTTTAGCATTGGGAATAAAGATTGGGGAAGCATTGAACTAGGAACGTACATGCCAGATTTTGAACCCGTTCTTCGACTACTGAGAACAAGTTCCACAGGGATGTGGACATGTTCCAGATTTCATATGGGTCCAGAATGAATCTGGTGGATAGACGAATTACCCTGAGCTGGTGCCTAAGGAGAAGATACAGCACGGGATAAATATACTGAATTTTTATTATCAGAGAATGTCAATGATCGAGAAGTCGATTGACCTACACGCTCTATACGCCCACGCCCGGTTACCAGGGACATGGTGGATCTTCCGTCGATTTCGTAAAGAACATCCGCAAGATTAGCCCCAATTCGGGATTCTTCGAGCTTGGTGTATTCCTCAGTAAGTTTTTGCAGTTGCAAACTGCTTTCCAATGAGTTCGATGATACATCTCGAGTCGACTGAAGGAGTGTATCAATCCTGTAGATAACCCGATGCTGAAGATATGTGGCCACTACCTCACGGTTGGCGGGCAATACATTAGGAAACGTGTCGTACATTGCAGAAAGAATCATCCTAATCATCTTTTTGTACCGATTCACTCTAACATGCCAATCTATCATAAGATTTGTTAGTATGGATAACAGACGAGCAGCAAGAAAAACCTTTAGCTTAGTATGCAATCCGTTGGGGCAGTCTAAAGGAGTCAGTCAGTCAGCCGTGGGTGTATTGAATAGTGACCGGACCCACGTCCAATCTTGCGGCCTAGACTTTACATTCGTGAAAGTGTTGATCTCTTTGATAGTGATAAATCCGGTCGCATCGTCGTCCACAGCTTCGAGGATGGGTTGAAGGTGGGAAATATTCAAGTACGCCAGAGTCCATTGATCAGTGTTTTCTCTGAGAGAGAAGTATCCCGGGCTTATTGGGGATCTAACTGGGCTTCCCGTTTCGAAGCCAGGCGGCGACAGCATACTAGTAGGCGAAGAACTCCGAGTCGGAGTCTTGAGCCTATCGGTGAAGTAGTCATGCAGCGCAAGAATGAGGTGTCTAGCCTTGACGCTACTACCTTTCCAACCCTGTTGAAGAGAAATAAATGCGGAGGGAGAATCGTACATTGTACATACCATATCTTTCCAAAGGTCCCTCAAGTCCTTTGTGGCAATAAGCACACGAGCGTAATGAAACAAAGCTACTCACATCATCTGAAATTCTGTCATAGGCACTGGCGCTTAAGGCAGTAAGGATACTTTCGGTGTTTTTCTGCATCTGGATGTTGAGCTTCTTCTAAAACTCGGTAAAGTTTCTTTCTAAAGCTTTCCCGACGTCTTCAGCCAATTCTTTCCGCATCGCTATCTGCACCTTGTCCTTAGCTTTCGCCCACGTTTCATCCGACTGTTGCCCAAGTACACCTGTGATGCCTTCTCCGCTCTTGTCGACGAGCTCATGCAAAAGTCGCTCGTTATCAATACACACTTTGGGTCCGCCGTTATTTTTGATGAAATCCTGAATGTCTCGGTCTCGGTCCGTGTCCAACTTACTGAACACCAACAATATGTCCTTCACCTCGTCAAACTTGCGATCAATTGACTCCTGGTTCTCATCCAGAACATCCAGCTTAGCATTAGCAGACTCGACTCCGAGTGTCGTATGAACCAATAAGGCGGAATTGATGCCCTTACGATGTTCTGCGAATTTGGAGGCATAAGTTGCGAGACGGGTTTCGTAAGTCTTGGCTGATACAAGAATGAACAACGATTTCGGAATAGCTACAGTGATAAACCACGCACCTAAAAATCCCTTCTTTAGATAATAACTGCAGGCGGAGGCAGTCTCTTTAATGTCACATGCGATTGTTTTCATCAAGGTCCCAATCTGATCTTCAATCGTGGTGCCGTCCGGTCTAACCTCTTGAGCGTCACGTACATGACGCAGTCTTAAGGAATCTGTTGAGGACCAGCTTGAAATTGAAAGCACGTGAAGCACCCACTGAAATAGTGCAATCATCATATCCTGCATTTGAAGCTTCACGGCAAGGACTTTCTTGTTGTTTTCTCGGCGAGTCATATCGAAGGAAACAACCGTCTTGAAAGCGAGGACAGCCACTAAGAAAGAGAGTCAAAAATGGAGCCTACGCGCTCGTACTTCTGACTGACCACCAATGAATGGGTGGACTTGACCAAGCCCTGTTAAACCTTGCATCACCAGTTCAGCGGTCGCGGCATATGAGTTTAAAGCGTTTCCAATAGATTTTGCGTCAGACGATAGCGACCCAAGTGCCGTAGTTGCCGATGCGACCGCTGTTCCATTTGTTTCATACCAGTCGTCGAAAGTCGTGTAGGATGTCATGATGCTAAGCGGATCGATGACGTCCACTAAATTATGTTCACGAAAAATTAACCGTGGATTATTGCCCACTCACAGAGTTTGTCAGTCTTCTTCTGCGTCTTTGACAATTCTGTTTCCGAAAAGGCAGCTTTGTAAGCATCATCAAGCGATTGCTGGCGATGAAGACGATCCAGAACATCATAGATGTCAGTATCACTACCGTTGATGCGGATTTGGGGTAGAGGGAGAGGTTCTTCCTGGCCTGGGGCAGAAACCGTCGCCATGGTGGTAAGAAGATAACAGATTCTGAGCGCCCTAGCCTGGACTCGGCGAGAGATGAGGAATGGTGACAGGTGATCACTGCCGCTGATCCTTGCTGTCCAGCCGAGAATTGTTTCTCAGCAATCATGAGAAACTTTGGCTGCCACTTACTACAGCCTCAGTAAAAGTCTGTGTTAGAAACCCTGCAAACGAGCTGGAAAGTAACAATGAACTTTTCCAAATGATTAGAAACAGGTAGTCGCTGCTAATGTTCCTATCCTTCAGCGTGGAAACGATTCTGAATGAAGGCGTCTACAACAAATTTTAAGCGCTTTGTCAAGTATCAAATGCCACGCTCTACCTTCGCCGATCTTCGACGGCTCGTTGAGGTCTCGAATACTCACGAATGATCATATTGTCCAAAGTTCGGAGAGTCTGCTTATAAGGGAGATCAGTAGCGCAAAAAGAGAAGCGTCAAATGAATACTACCGTAGACCGCTGCTATCTACCTTTTTGAAAGAGCCGGTATCCAGAGAGATCAGAGATACAGCCAGCGATTAGCATGATGTAATAATTGTGATCATGGCAGATCTTAACAGAAAGACGCATCGTTCTGAGATGGAAATATGGGGCGCGTAGCGCAACTTGCTGTTTGTATGAAATCACGAGGGCGGCGACTTCACGAAGTTTACCATGCAATGCACTTTCCGGACCTAGCAAAGAAACGTAGCATTTGAATAAGACGAAGAACAACAAAAAACTGATACTATTAGGCCCTGCTAGTCATCAATTTGTTACCACTCTGCTTGGTGAAAATGAGTAGCTCCCCCAGCGGGACGAAATGGGTATAGATCATATGCGCCTCATCCTTTGTCACACCCTCCTTCGAACAGATCGCATCGACCTCCTCATCCCGGACGATCTTCGTGCTTGAGGATAAGGAAAGGCTCGCAGGAAGCGTAAGCTTGTCCGCAAATGTCGCAACCGCAGAGCAAACCATCCTATGAGGTGCCTCAGGCAGCTTCCACGCGTGACGCTGACACGCCTCAGAGTAATACAATACACGCTTGCACCCACCGCAACCCTGGAACCTCCACTGGCTCGTAAACATCTCTGAACACCCAGGCGACTGACACAGGTCACTGTGGGTAACGTGAATGACAACATCGAACGCAAGTTGGAACACGCTCTTCCCGCCCTCCTGCTCCTTCATTCTACATGAATTATCGACGATGACCCGACGGTAAACATCCTTGTCGTACGGAAGGTGGAAAGTGTGGTGTAACCGTGCGGTAATCTGCTTGACCCGACTTAGGTTCATATACAAGGAACCATTGAGGACCAGCGGAATGCCCCAAGTCGCATCGAACGCCTTGCAAAGGACTTGAAGGAGAGTATGCGAATCCTTCCCCCAACGACTCTGTACACCGCTCATATCTCCCTGTTGTATCATGATCAGCTGGTCATGTATACACCATCGACTGCTTGTTCGAGAATGTCCAGGTATTTTTGTGCTTCAGGCGGCTTCCGATTAGGAACGATTCTGTACAAGTCAACGTTCTTGTTGATGATCCCGATCGCTTGAGTGGTGAAGGAAGGTATGGAGTAGACGGATTTGTTCAGAGTGCTACCGGCAGTGTTGTACGGGGGCGTGAATACGGGGGACAACGGAATCGACTGGTGCAAATATATCCACCGCCAGATCATGCGGACAGCAGTGTCCTGTCCGACCGTGGACTAGAGGGTGTCGCGAGTGGTAGGCCACATGGATTTGGCACCACGGCGTTTTTCCTGGCATACGTGTTTGGGGATGGCGTGGTAGTATGCTCTTGCCAGCCTGCCCCGGATAACTGATAGCCAGGGTGATGATACAGGTCATGAGACAAACGACTTCGGAGAAGCGGAATCGATCCTGGGGCGCTGCTGATAGTTTGGAAGATTCCCTACGTGAAAACGAAACGGGGGGTCGTGATGAATGCACGCAGAAATGCAGGACTGGAAGGACTGTTCGAGAGAACGGATGCCACTGTCAGCTCGAGGGGTAGTAAGGAATCGGAGGATGGTGTCGAACAAGGCGGGGTGCGAAGTGCGCAGTTTCTTGATGGTATAGGTATTGTTGATCGCGCCGAGAGCACCAGTGTAGGCGACGGTACAACACGGCGGGTGATGTGGGTCAGCGAGGAAGTTGATGATGAAGTCGGCGATTGTATCTATACAGTAACGGGAACCGTCTTGCAAGAACGTATCAGTAGTCATTGTTCTACCTTGGATCGGACGTTAGTTTCGGGAAAATCCACCGTGCTTTATATTGAGGCATTTTTCGGAGGTTCCAAAGGAAGCAACAGAGAGAAAGCTTCCTGTAAAACGTTTTGAACGACGTGCGCGACGGAAGGGGAGTCAAGATTATCGTGTTGGTTGCCACATATAGTTCAACTTTACTTATACGAGCAATTTCGAAGCTGGGAGCCATTCATGACATCAAATTAAACCCGATTTGCAACGACGTTGAGGTGAACATCGACTGTTTTTAGCCTAATAGTTCGGTTAGGATTGTTGAATTTTCTGAGGAGGGTCGGAACATACCGTTGTCATCCTTTCTCTGATAGACAGAAGGATAGTCGATACGGAAGATGCCGGTACAAAAAGGTGAGTTTGCGATTTTAACTGCGAGAATCTTGAGATGCTGATGATATCTTCCTTCCAAATAAGACTCACGTTCGATTCTTGAATTAGACCCTACATGCTCGAGCCAGCCGACTCCATCTCCGCCAGTCACGTCGTTTATAATTGAACCGCGATATTTGAGCTTCCAGACTATAAGGTTATTTTCCAGTGGACGCCGCTCCTCTATTGACAGACGACGCCAGGCACCCCCGGAAAATGCAAATGAGCTATCGCGTATGTTTGCTTTCAGAGGGATCGACAGAGAAAGGGCAGCCTCATTATTTATTAAGTCCTTTCCCTTGATGACGATTGCTCGAGAAAACCAGCGTATACAGGAAGTATTGGAGATGAGTGACCGCGTCAACGAGGGGCAGATACGATGATGTGTACAACGACCCATGGCGTGGGGGACGTTCCTGGTGCTCAATAAGGAGCAAACACAGAAAGATGGAATCTTCGTCAAAGGCGCTATCTCAAAGGCCCGATGACACGGTGCTCTTCGCAGATGCCGGGACGAGGACCGCCAAATCGCCAGTTTCCGTATCGTTATTTCCGTCCTACTTGAACGTCTCCCGATTGCAAAAGAAGAAGAGCAAAGTAATAGTGGAAGGGATGCAAAAAGCGAATGCAGGAATAGTCGGAAAATGGTGGCCTCTCGCACTCGATAGATCGTCCGTGCGTATACCAAGGGGGGCTGTTCGGCATGCGAATTTGATCACTGGCTGTGGCGCGGTGTATCATCGTCTTTGAAAAGATCGTTGACGTATCTAACAAAGTATCAACCTCGGTTCGGTGGATCTAAGGGTAGCCTTACTCCTAGTCTACCACACATTGTACGGTCCTCGTCGCATATGGCAACGGACGCGGGCAGCATAAACAAGATGATTCATTCGGTTTCCAGGAAGACGATATCTTGAATGACTGTCAAGGCTGCAGACGAAAAGTTCGGGGGGAAGAGGCAGCAGCTAACTTCGTCTGATGTATGTCGCGAGGGTCCAGATGAGACGAGGAGAAGACTACATGTCTGATAAATTGAATGTTCGTTTTCAGAGAGCACGGCGTCGCCCAGGAAGGTCTGATTAGTAATTTCAGCGCATATAGCAAGAGCAATTAACATACTAACGACTACAACCCAGTTTCATGCGTCCTGATACCTGCTAGTCAATCCAGAGAGCCACCATCTTGTCGTCTTCGCCAAAAAGAACTGGAAAGCTGTTAGAGAAAACTGCCCAATATATAGAGGCCAGTGATTACCTCGCGCCCAGCACACAACGGACGAAACGACCTAGCCGAATCAGAGCCAACCAGAATGCACCACATAGTTCATGGCAATACGGCGGTGACGACGCCAGGCACAGCTGAAGGCCGTGATGTCAGAATTCTAATGACTGCTGTGTCAAGATAGAAACACACCGTTGCGCCGTCCTCAGCACTTCTTTTCACGGCAAAATGATCCTGCATCCAACACTGAAAGCCTCACCGAGGCCATGAAGGGTGCCTTTAACAATTCTTTGGGCGTGTAGTTCCCGTGAGTCGAGCCCGTCCAATAGAGGGTATGGTCGCGTCGACATACTCATGTCTGTATATCAGCCGTTGAGCGAAGAACAAGAACTATGAGTTCGACGTGATGAAGGAACGAACGCAACGTGCGGCAACTAGAATATGTGATAGCCGGTGCCATATCTAAAAATTTCACATCCCACCTTTTGGGTTCGGGAAACAATTACATACAGACGAGGGCCACCCTGCATCTCGACGACCAATCGGTGAAGGCTTATTTTTCTTTCAGGCATTACTCTACATCTAAGATCTCATCAAACACAGCAAAAACAATGGCCGTAAAGATGTAGGCATAAACCCTGGAATTACCTGAAATTTCTTATCCATACAGATTGAATTCTACCGCCCGCGTATTATTGTCCTTGCTGTACCGGTAAAGAGGTTGTGACCTCATTCCTGCACCTCAACATAATTGGCCGGGAATAACCCCACCTCACCCCCAGGTCCCTTCCCATTCCACCAATCTTCCGACGCGGGCTCAATCTCAGTTATCCTATCGCCCTCTTTGAACGTCAACTCGTTGTCCTCTGCAGCGTCGTAGTCATATAATGCAATAGCCGTGATCCCTTCGTCTACTGCAGGCGGTGGCGGTGGAGGCGGTGGCGGAGAGGGCGCGGTCACAGGCACAGCTTCCTGTTCTACAATCTGTACATAGTTCGCGGGGAACATCCCTGTCTTGCCTCCCGGACCGACACCGCTCCACCAGCCTTCGTCGAGTTCTTCGATCTGCTCGATGACTTCTCCCTCGATGAGAGTCATTTCGTTGTCTTCGGTCGCCTGGAGAACAGGTTAATAATCTTGAATAGCCGGACAGTATAAGTTGCATACCTCATACTCATACTGCACAATAGCACATATACCCTGGCCTTGTGCGGAAGCTGGTTCTGGTTCTGGCTCTGGCTCTGGTTCGGATACAGCGAGAGATTGCATCTGGCGACAATCAGCAATTTCATTCGGAAAAGCAGAAACAACTTACTTGTGCCACTGGTGGGGGTGGAGGTGGCGGCGCAGCTTCTTGAATAGGTGCTGGCGGCGCTGGTGGGGGAGGGGGTGGGGGTGGAGGGGGCTACATTGATCAGACATCAGCTAAAGGGCCATACCAATAGCAGAAAACAGACGTACAGGTGGAGGCGGGACAGCTTCTTCCTCTTCCTCTTCTTCTTCCTCCACTTCTGCTGCTACAGGTGGAGGCGGCGGAGGAGGTGGGGGTGGTGGAGGGGGAGGAGGGGGAGCCTAGGTCAACCAATCATATCAGTAACTGAAAGAGAACAGAGGAACTGAAAACGTACTGCTTCTTCTTCCGGCTCAGGTTCATATTCAGGTTCGGGTTCGTGGGCTGCTACGGTTGCGGCAGCACCGAGACCAATAGCAGCGCCTCCCACAGTAGCGGCAGCCGCTCCCACGCCAAACTTCCTGACCGGCGAGGGGGAAGGGACACTGGCTTGAGCAGCCAAACTCCTACTCTCCTCCTGCTCACTCTGTTTCTTCGCGAGCGCTTGTCTCTCTGACCAAGTCAATCCCTTCTTCACTGGCGTCACTCTCTGCGTCTCTTCCTGCTGCTGGAACCGACCTTCAAATGGGTTCCTAAGCTTCTTTGGCGCAGGGAGAGAGACCGGCGTATATGCCGTCCCAACTGGAGCAATACAATCATCCTCAGTGGGTTTGGTCGGTGTCGTTGAAACTGGAACGGAGGCTACGGAGGGTGTCGGACGAGGTGCCGATGGCAGAACCGGTGGACGCGATGCCGCTGGTGGTGGAGGCGGAGGTGACGGTGCAACAGGTTTTTCCTCGGGCCATGTATCAACGGGCGCTGGTCCTTTGCTGGCGGTGGCAGTTCGTCCGTAGAGCGATGCTGCAGAGGCCGTTGCGGGCTTCGGTGCGCCAAATGTAGGTCTAGCAGCGATGGGGAGTGACGGCCTCGAAGTGGCAGCCGCAGGTGAAGGAATCGGTTTCGTCGCCTTGAGCGCCGCAATATCGACCTTCCCTACAGGGGTATAACTTGATCCCACCGGCGCTATCGGCTCGTACTTTCTAGGGGCTTCCTTCTGAGCAGTATACCTTGCGCCTGAGGCCGCCTCGACGCGCTTCATGATAAGTTCAGGAGTCACGTCTTCCTACATCCACCGTTAGCAGTGGCTCGATACAAAAAAATACATGCACGCACCTCATTCCGGGCGCTTAGCACGACGTGGGATCCATGTAGCAATTGCCGCCCAACAGCACTGGAATGGGTATGGAACAGCCCTTTCTTTGCCTCTGGAACCCCGTCGCCGCACCAGTTTATCTGAACGTATTTGGGAAGGTTGCTCTGTGAACGTTCACCGTGAGCCACGGCCAAAATGAAGGTAATCGTAGGCGTACGTTGCGATCTATCACCCGAGCAAAAGCATACTGTATCCTTCCGTCGCTAAATTCTTCCTCGAGCTCCTCGAGCCCACCATCGCCCGTAGCCTGTACCTTCAGGTCGTTTGACCCTGCCTCGTACGTGTAGATCACCCAGTCTTTATTGGGCCCATTGAGTACGTCGAGATATGCTGTCTTGAGGGCAGCACTCGATAGATTAATTTGTAGCGACATCGCCACCTAGCCGCGTCGTGCTCGAAGGGCTGCTGCGATGGTGATGGATGATGTCGGAAACCTGTATGTGGCGGTGTCACCTTTGTTTCTCGTCATACGGCAAATGCCGGTCCTTCCTTTTCCGGCACTCACCTCCAACGGATATTTGGCGGAAATACTGGTACGGTCGGCCTTCCTCGAGCATTAGAGCACCGTAAAGGACTGAATAAACTGTTCAACATATAACGCTGATGCAGATCTCACTTCGTTATACTTATGCTGTGTCTTTGCAATCTTTGAGGCTTGATGCTTGATGGCCAAATTATGCACGATTATCAGACTGGGCACGACAACTCTGACTTCATTTACCATAGACGGGGACCCGTATTAGTTTTCTCTATTAAGCAATTTGGCTCTCGATGGTACTGCCTTCTACCTTCTGTCGAATGAACCTCGGCCTTGAAAGTTCCGAACCGGGAAGTACTCGATATCGCGGCTTTCAACCATCCGGCTCGATTTAGTCTTCCTGTCCCTGAGCTGTACACAGCGACCACCTGTGGTTATCCTGCGATCACTGTTCTAAGCTACCACTGCCCAGGAAACTCAGACTGCCATTCTCTTACTGTATCTCCTTTGAACCTATCAACAGACAAAAAAACCACCTTCTCCGAGGCTGTACACTTGCGCGACTAAGTTAAATAACAGCTGCGAGCAGTATACTGTCCTTCCAATCAGATTATCACCTTCTCATCCTTTTCCGAGAACTCTTTTCGTCCTCCCAACGTCCTAAATGATAAATGGCATCGGAAAACACGAGTAAAAAAGGCCGCTAAGCATTTCTCGAACATTCGAGCTGGAAATTGATGCATTACTGGCGATATAGACCGCCGCGAGTACCGTCCATTGCGTCTGGAAATTTCGATAACCTTCAGTCAGTGTTTCAGTTCAGTGGCATCCGGGTGGCGACCTGAGACCAACATTCAAAGTCGTATCGTACAATGGCAAACAACAACGCCGAATGAACCCGAGACAAGCAGACAATAAAAAACCAGCCTCGAAGGTGGCATTTACAGAGTATTGTCACGATCACGTGAGTGGTTAGCTACGGCTCAATATCCTATAAAGATTGCAGCAGCTCACAGATAGATCCCTCATTTACTCCCCACCTTACTACTACAGGCTGCTGTGCAAATCCTTATATCCCTTCATTGAGTGTTTTGCCCTTTTCCCACCTTTGCTGATCTTTCTGTGTATAGGACACAGTTAATCCAATACCCAGCTAGACGAAATGTATCACAAATGGAGACCCGATGTACGCAGTGCTTTGCCCTTCTTTTCTCTTTTCGAGTTTTCCTAACGGCGCATCTTAGAAACAAGAGACGTCCCGGGGCACAGGAAAATGCCCTTCAGAAAAGACAAACCATACGGCTCCACCGCCATATACGACGATGAGATCTGGAAATCTCGCCACGAAGGAAGACAAGTCAAGGTATGTTCCCCTGTCCCCCCTGGACTATCGACAAAAGACTTATTGGTTACTGTCAGGTTCTCCTCGGTATCAACTGACCCTTCGCTCCCCTACAGATGTGGGTGTGAAACATGTAACAGAACGTTTGAGAAGGTAACGGAAGGCGTAGCCCATGCGGCAACTCATAGAAGGTATCTAGGTGGACTTATGTGCCCGCTAAAGACCTGCAATCATAGGTTTGAATATTTGCACGATCTGTATGATCATGTAAGGCATGCCAACCATAAAGTTTGGGAGGACCTGTTTATATGTTTAGGCTGCTACAAAATTTACAGCCGCAAAGCAAACCTCAAAGCTCATCAACGTAAGTCGAAGGATCCTGATTGCGCGGAACAGACTTCGCCTTCCTTTTTTCCGCTGAATGCATAGGTTTCTTGCTTAACTTTAGGTACTAT
This sequence comes from Armillaria mellea, assembly GCA_030407055.1. Lineage (NCBI taxonomy): Eukaryota > Fungi > Basidiomycota > Agaricomycetes > Agaricales > Physalacriaceae > Armillaria > Armillaria mellea. Next base: position 193,487 of record JAUDZF010000007.1, read on the forward strand.
CGTTATATTAGCGTCATGTTTAGTGTACTCTCGCTTCCGCCGCCTGTAGAAATGTTATCATTTCCCGTTTTCTTTACAATATTCTCCGAAGGAAATTATGCTTAATTACTGCCGAAAATTTGAGATGCGGGTTTAATAAATTATTCAGAGTGTGAGGGACTCGAAAGAGAGGTGTCGGAGACATTAACTGACAAACAGTGTATTGAGGCGACGATGGTCTCAATCTCGTCGGCAAAAGCCATGCCTTTCTAAATAAACGAGCTGGACCAGCCCGCCTACGAACGATGTTTGAGATACTGCATAGCATTCTTACTGTAAACGTGCCAAGAATCAAGTCCTTAAAGAACGGTAATCGACGTTCAAGTATTTCCATGCAACCAGCTTCTGTGACTAAAATAGGTTGCAGAGATACTCATCCATGGCCCTTCTCCCGCATATTTTCTCAGCCACACCTGGTGCCAGAGGTTCATCTGAGAATTTGTAGGGGAGTATAGTCCGATCCGACAAGTCCCTCACCAAAGGGCATATGAACTTACGCGGGACTTTGACCAAGCTTCAAAACCGTACCAGACACTTTGAGAGGAATGACACTTGAAGGAGTGCCTCTTTACGGTCCTACCAAGTTCGCTAATAGGTATAGGTAATATAGAAGAATGGGAAACTATGACAGTGATCGAAACCTGCCCTAGAGCCCACATCGCAGAGGAAGAAGCGGACCGGACGGAACGGCAAGACACCAGCCCTACCCTTAGAAGTTAACCTTCATATCGAACGAAGCTTTTCCAAAGCATATTCCAATAACCTCACTTTCAATGTTTGTTCAATGCTCTGGATGAAATCCCCAAGTAGGACAGACCTTCGATTTGTCGTTCCGAGTCTTCAATATCATGGAGATGATTAATTCCAAATCAACATCATGAATCACGATGTATAAAGGTAGCAGTTGTAACTTGGAAGGAACGCATGTTCAGCATATATCAGGTCACAGATAGCCCTTAATGCGGACACCCATCCCATCCTCATTTCCCTTTTCTCTCTTCCCGCTGTCAGATGTCTCGCAGTCTGATAATACTAGACGAGTTGGCATTTTCTCCGGGCTTCAGTCCCGCCTCTGTGTGGATCCATGACGCTGGTCGTCCGAAGAATCAACAGTGGTATCGCCATTTTTCTTCTTGGGCAAAGTATAGCAATGCAAGCAGCTCTACATATGGAACCTTGTCAGTTACATTCGAAGGTATTCCTATCTTACTTTTATTAAATTATGGATATTTTCAATTCTTTCGCAGGTTCTTCGATTGCTTTCACCGGTAATACTCCCCCTAGCACACAAAAGCAGACCTTTTCCGTGTCCATCGATGGAGCAGATACATATGTGGTTTCATATCCTGCCAAGCATACGTATATGCAGTGGTACATGTCACCGACGTTGGAAGAGGGAACTCATACCATCACTCTGTCAGAGATGGAAGGAACTGACGTAGACTATGCCCTTGTCTGCGTCAGCAATCAGACAAATGTCCTTGGTAAAGACATTCTGGTGGACAGCACGAGTGATCGCATCATCTGGACCGGAGACTGGCAGACAAATACAAGTACCCTAATACATACGAACGACTTTCATATCCTCAACCATCCGCTTGGGAACTCAACACAAGACAGTAGAACTGTCAACAACTCTTTTTCTTTCAAGTTTGTAGGTCAGTTCGGATCGCAATTGAGGTTCCGACTCCAGCTTAATACTATGGACAGGGACGACCGTCTCTGTATTCGGAATCCAGAGGAATTCTGTAAATGGATCCATCTCTGCTGATTTCAGAGTAGATGCAGGGAAACCGACCACTTTCTCTACAACCAGTGCGAGTTTGGGTAATGACTTGGCTAACACGTTGCTCTTTTCGTCTCCAAACCTGAATTCTGGAGTTCACATGCTTGTCATGAGCATTACAGCACTCACTGGTGACCAGTCGCTGAAGCTAGATTACATTACTTATTCTGATCAGGATTCCAATACCAATGCCTCGTCATCGCCTTCAGGTACTAGTGCCAATCTCCCCAACAATCAGTCTTCTGGTTCTGGCACATCGGATTCAATTCCAAATGCGACCAACTCCAAAAGCGTTGTTGGAGGCGTGGTGGGTGGTGGTATGTTACTCCTGATAATAGCAGTTTTTCTGCGTTGGTGGCAACGAAAAAGACAAGCTTATCATCAGGCTACTTTGATGAGCTCGTCCCAACCATTTGCCTGTTCATTCATTTTCCATTCAGATTCGGTATATTTCACTGACACTTACGTTCTTTCAAGACAATTCAAACCAAGCTACCGCTCGCCAGGCTGAGTCTTATGTTCCAGCACCCTTCACAACCAAGCGTAATTTCAATGCTAGACGAAAAAATAGCGGCATATCGGTCGTGGGATCCACATCGATTGTCGGCCCCTCACATATGCCTCCTTCATTGCCTACTCTTTCCCGACGTGGGTCTGCCTCCGAGAATCGAGAGGAGAACAGGTGCGGACTAGATATAATCAACGGTTTGATAGCCCAGATCGAGCAACCTTCGATGGAAGTGACACAGATACAGGAGCTACAAAATTGAATTGAAATATTAACTAAGGAGAACACACGGTTGATGGGGGTACCTCTGTCAGGCTGGAACCAGACATAGTAGGGAAATAGGGGAGAAATAGTGCATAGGATTAGGCTAGCATATTCTTGGACTGAAGGCAGTGTAAAAACACAGGATGAAACTTGTTTGTGCAGGAGGAAACCTGTCTGCATGGGATGAAACCAGCATGTGCAGGATGAAACCAGTGTAAACAGCACTGGATTGACACAGCCGAACACTGGATTGTACAAATCATAGGACAAACAGTAGAATAGTATAAATATGTGAAGTAGAAGTAGGAAAAAAATAACGATAATTACACCACAGATTACACACCACACCAAATTTCAAGACCTGAATATTTCAAGCCTTACAAAGATGACAAGAACTTAACTTTTCTCTCTCAAGCCTTATTCTCATTCTCGATATTACCACTCTCGAATTCCAACACTATTATCATTCTCGGATCCACAAGCACTCCAAACAGCTATTCTTGACCATTACCAAACACCCACACCATTCCATTCTCGATATTACCGCTCTCAAACACCAGCTCTATTACAATTTACCATTCTTGGATCCACACACACTTGAAACAGTTATTCTTAGCCATCTCCCAAACAGCCACACTATTCCAATCTTGATATTACCATTCTTGGAACACCAGCACCATTACCATTCTCGACTACCAGCACTATTACCAGCCTTGTTTCCACACACACCCAACTGTTATTCTCAATCACCAGCACTATTACCCTTCCCAGAATACACACACACTCGAAACAGCTATTCTTGACCACAGATCAAATATCAGTACTACTCCCATCCATGAAATTACTATTCTCAGATATCAGCAATATTCCCATTCCCAACCATTCACACAACAAATAGCTATTCTCAACCACCTCTCAAATACCAGCATTGTTACCTATTCTGCACTCACATATACTACAGATAGCTATCCTTGACTCCAAACCCACATCCTCATTGCTGACTATTGACAACATTACCAATTCCAAACACAATTATCCCCTTTCACACAACACCCACACACACTACCTACTACCCATACCCTCTATTTTCTACCACCACATCTCAATCTACCATCCTAGTGACTAGATTTGATTTGACCATAGCATTTGTGCTTGACCCCTTCGAACTACAAACAGCAGTACAGACATCTGAGCTGTACTGAAAGGGAATTCGCCCAGTCCCGAATCCCGCTGACACCTCCGCCAGCATATGAAGATTGAGGGATTACGCACAGCATGTGGGGTTTACCCCACTTCTACTTTGCTAAGTTGGGGGGCTGCAGATACGATGGACCTGTATATGTTCTAGAGGACAAAGTCAGCAGTAAATAGCACATGCATGCAGATGTGTCGTCTATATAGGTAGGAACTATATCTCGGCCTCCTTCTCCAATATGACAAAGGATTATGATTCATGAATTTGTCTAGTCTGGGAGTAAAGATGTTGCTGATGAGACGAAAATATTTTTATCAAATACCTTTGTGCCAGTTTATACAGGCTATGTTTGGTGACGCCCGGACCCTTAATCCAAGGACGACGAAGAAATTAAAGTGAGCTGAATTCGAAAAGGGCCTTGTGGCTGTGCGCAGACGCGGTAGTGACCGAATTCCTTTCGGTTCACCACCATGATTCTGCGACGGCAGACCATGGGTCGCATTCCTTTTTCTCTCAGTACTCGAGCTGCTGGAGCTTGCGGTGCATACAACCTATTACTCACTCGATGACTTCCTTCCAAAACCTCCCAAACACCCAAGTGGCACCTGAGGTCGAGGCCATAAAAACTTAAGAAAAGACAATATTAAAATATGTCATAATGAGTGAGTACAGGGCTGGATAACCAGCTTCCGCACACCATTGTTGCTCTACCTTTCATGTTCGAAGGAATGATAGTCGTCAATGGTCATCGATTCCCTGACATCTCGACATGAGCTTTGGCGGTGATGCAGGTCGGCTTACCTACGAACTCGTGGAACTTTCATCAAAAGTCAACCGTGACAAGTGATATCTTTCTCTCTATAGTTTCATGTTGGCACCTGGCCCTGTGTTCGAGCACAGTACGGGATGGATGCCGAGCACAGGTGATGATAACTTCGTTTTTCGCTTATGGATTTCCTGCTGCCGATTGGCAGTATTGACAACAAAATTTGACCTTGGTTTGTCATGATAAAGATTCGGTTATCGAACGAACAATTGCTGATGGAGTCTTGACCAGGTTTTACGTCTCGGTCATGATGTCGACATGTCTCAGCTTTATTGCTACCGCGTTGCTTAATCCTGGAGCCGTTTCTGTGACGAGACGCCGTCTCGATGTGCCGCTGGATGTCCTAGCATGGATATGTTCGACCTCGACCCATCATTTTGATTTCTTTCCTGATAAACCCATCTGAGCGACCATCACCTTACACATGTTCCACACTCTTCCCTCGATTGATGCTATGTCGCCATGGCCGCAAAATGACTTGGACTGCACAACCTGCTTCGGTACTCTGAAATGGTTATCAACGTGGGACTATTTAAACCAATCGAGCCAACAAAAAACGAATTTCTTGACGTCGAACTTTCGATAGCTGACATTTGCATCAACCATGGTCCAATTCTATCAAATGTAACAGTTCTGTGCCTCAGCCATCGAGGTCAATCATTCAAGATCAATATAATGTAACATATGATCACGATCAAAAAGGCTGGGAGATTTCCTTCATGAAAAGCAAGTCTTTCCTTTCTCTCATCCCCAGTGGATTTAGCTGGCCTTTTGTTCTCGTTCTCCCGTACGCCTGATGTTGAAGTCTACTCTCTTTTTCGTCTTTCTTTGTCAGTCCTTCCTGGCTGTCAGGACAGCACCAATACCGTTTGATTTCGGTGGTCTTCTCGACGACGTCTTCGGTGGTGACGATGATGATACCAGCAATGGCGACACCTCTGATGGGGTCCTAGATAGTGTATTCAGCGGTAGTGGTGACGGAAATAGCAGCGATTCCGGGCTAGGTGGGATCCTGGATGACCTGCTGGGCAGTGGAGACGATACTACTGCAAACAACGGCGGGTTGTTAGATGATACCCTTGACACATTCCTTGGCACCGACAATACAGATTCCACCCCAACGCAAACTTCTAACAATACCTCTGGTGACGAAGACTCAGGCGGACTCCTTGACGGACTTCTTGGCAAGGCAGAGGATGCAATTTCGGATGGTGCGAGCGACCTACTCGGAGGGATCCTCGGAGGCGATGACTCTACTTCTTCCAACACTACTTCAAGCACCATTAGTGTCAGTTCAGCGTCCTTGACCGCTGCCTTTTCTCGCCCGGCTTTCTTCAGCCGTGTCGCTTATTGCTCCAGTGCTTCCGTCACAAATTTCAGCTGCGGTGCACCTTGCGACGCACTCGATGCACAATCGGTTGAGATTTTAGCAACTGGCGGTGACGGCGGAACAGTACCGAGGTGTATGTCACCTCTATTCTCTCTGTCAATCAATTCTGACGCTGATGTAGTCGTCATCGCACATGACAAGTCGACCAACTCGATCGTTGTAGCGCATCAGGGTACAGACCCGCAAAATATGTACGTCCTGTATACTCTCTGCAGAAGGAAACTAACCACTTCCTCAGACTTTCTATCCTTAATGACGCAGAGTTCGTCCTCACCCCGATCGACACAGAATTCTTTCCGTCGGCGGCTGGGAGTATGTACCCTTTCACACCCTGGTGTTTAGTGCTGAAATTTTACTCCAGAAAACATCGAAGTACATTCAGGCTTCCAAGGAACATTTTCGAGAACCGCTTCAACTGTCCTCTCCACTGTCCAATCTGCCCTCGCCAGTACCGGAGCTCAAAGTGTAGTAGTCACAGGCCATTCTCTCGGCGCAGCACTTGCTACATTGGACACGCTCATGTTCCATGATGCGCTCGCCAACATATCCATCCAAACGACCACATTCGGATCTCCACGCGTCGGTAACCAAGCATTTGCTGATTTTGTCGACTCCTCGCTCTTAAACGAGGGCTTTGCGAGAATTACCAACAAGGCTGATCCTGTTCCGCATTCGCCGCCGCTAGTTTTGGATTTCGTACACGCAGAAGGAGAGGTGCACCTCGGAGACATAGGAGCCGTACTATGCGAGGGTCAAGAGAATAAGTCGGATTCCTGTGCAGATGGCATCGGGATGTTAGATATCGCAGATGGAGTGGGCGATCACCTAGGTGATTTCGTTCAAAGTTGAGCGGAGTTTATACTGATTCCTGAAGCAGGACCGTACTTTGATGGGATATCCTTTGGGCAGGGGGAATGTTCCGCATAACCGTTCAGGTTCTACATTCCATTTGTGTTATGAAGTTGTCAGAGGATTGCTGCTATATACTTTGCATGTATTTATTTTATCAAGATAAATACTACATATTTTCTATCTACTGACTTAGAAATCATACAGGCATCTACGGCACCATCCATGGAAATCGTCATGTATTCATCAGGTGTTCATGTGCGTTCTTTAGTAGGATACACATTAGAAAGACTGAGGCTTGACTACCAGAATGTATGTCGCCGAAAGGGTATGGCCATGGTCTATCCACGACTTGATTTCGAGTCCAATGTCAAGATATAGGATGGTGTTTCATTGAATACGAATATGCCGTCAGTGGTGGAGTAGGAACCGCGTAAAAACCAAGGTGTTGAATTTTCGTGACCTAGTAATGATTTGCTTCGCGGAAGTAGAAGACATGATTTCTATGGTGGTAGCATCCGTGCCCAACGCGACATGTAGATGGATGGTATGGCACGCTTATCGTCGATTAGTGGGCGAAAATTGCGAACCAGGGCTCTGTTCACGGTCCTCATTGCTGTCTCTAAGATACAACAATGTAATACAGACTCAGATATCACTATTAGAGAACGAGAATGCGAGACACTTTGGTGAGGCCCAGATTTTTCAACCTCTCTATTTCGTCGACATCAGTGATTGACACCACTGATATCTTCTCAAATCCCTTCGCTGGCAGCCACCGCCCGACGGTCCAATATTGTGGATCCCGGAGTATGCCATCGGGTGACCATGGCCTAGTACCAAGAAGCATGTAAGTTTCTTCGCGTATCGGGAATTGGTGGGCGGCAACAAGTTTGAATCGATGAATCGTCCCATGCACATCTTCAACAACTAACTCGCCACGCCGATCAACCAGGCTCGCAGATTCCACAGCCAATCCATGTACAAATCCCTTCTCGATGCAAGGCCCGTCATGCCAGTCTTCATCCATCTCCTCACCACGATGAACATACTCGTGACAGTCAGAAGTCACTGGCAAAGATTTCGTCATGACTTGCTCCCACGTTGGTCTCCATTTTTTGAACCCTTGCCCGACTTCAGGATATTTGAAGAGGAAGGTACCCCGCATCCATGATACCATCGAATCCACCAGCGCCGTCCACGCATCCTCGAGAGAGTTTCTCTCATAGTATGCCGGTAGCGTATTGGACCCCAGACGGAATGCCAGTCCAGCGACTCTGTCTACCGGATTGGTCGAGACTCGGTTTTGCATTTCCGTTAGCTCAAAAAATATGCTTCCTTCATGTCTCGATGTCTTCCACTGTTTGTGAAATCGCGTGAGTATCCCAGTCTTGTAGTTCCCATCCTCGTCCATGGGCTGGGCATGCATTGGTCCATCCGGCGTATCCCCAGCAACAGGCCTTTCTACCATCCCAACTTCCTGCAGTGTCCATGCGCGCCTGAACCAACACCGATCGCTATCCAAGTCGCCGTCCTCCAAACTAAAAGCCCGTCCTAATCCACTCAAGTATGTCACCACTGTGATTCCAGAATAGACCCCTCCGATCGTGGGCACATCCAACATCCACTCCTCCGCACGCAGGTCTTCCCTGGGCCCACCCGCTTGTCTTAAGCACAGCACGTCCAACCACGTATACTCGAGTCCCAGATTCAACATCTCAATCCGGATGAGATCAAGGTTTGCATCCTTTGGCATGGGGGCGGGCCATTTGTAGCCGTTTATAGGTGTCCACACATCTACACGATTTCTCTCATCCACCCAAGCATGCGATATCGGCTCTGGCCATTTGTCAAGGATATACTGCGGCACCACACGATTACTGCAAAGATCCCAGACACGTCGAGGCGGCACCCTCGGATTCACGACATGGTTTCCCACCAGTGCTTTTCTACGCTTCTGGTTGTCCATATTTTCACGATTTTCCAGTTCATCTTGGATGGTACCGTGGTTATTTGTTTTCCATACAGCGCGGAGATGGCCGTAAGCAGTACCAAAGTCGTACTTCTTCTCGATGTAGTCTTCAAGAAGGGATACGAGTGATGGTGTATCGATGCTATGCGAGGTTCTGAGGATAGCGTTGAGATGATAACAAAACTCCCTGAATGCCGAGGGTTGCGCAGGGAGTGTCGGCAAGGGAGGACGGTATAACAGGCTTGGACCCAGCGTAGATCCGCTGATTCGGAACTGCGATTGTCGATTCTGGTTTGCCGATCTCGGTAAACGCAGATATAACTTCGTAGCACTTTGGGAGACACGAGAAATAGGTCAATTTCTTCTCTTCAATTGGCAGGCTGACTCACCCTCAATGATTTCGCCAGTCTACGAAATTCAAAGTCTCCAGGACAGAAAAACCCGCCGCTGCTTTCTCCGACGATGCTGTTGGGCAGTCTTAGAGAACTACATCGATTATTCTGAGAGTAATACTTGCCTCGAGCTCGCCAGTTCTGTTACCAATACGGTGACTGAACCAGCATCTTCTGAATCAGAACTGATACTGGAGTCCAATGTTGCCTCTTGCGAATCCGGACGCCCCATCGTGCCAACCTTCTGGACGCTATACTGCGAGAATAAATCTTCTGACATCGACGCCATTGAGGATAGACCAACCTAACGTGGCGTGAAAAAGATTGTCCTATCGTCTTGATGATAGTGCTGAGTACTCGAAACGTAAGAGACGGAATATACATACTGTTTCCTATTGACCTAGAGCAGACGAATATGCATTGGAAGTGTGCGGGGTGAAGAAACGTTCGCATCCATGTAGGGAGCCACACTTCGAATGTCATGGCATCAGCCAGGCATTTGTGTACACAGTAATGACACCCTGCACCTGGGAAAACCGAACCCACACTACGCTGGGATCACAATTGATTTCTCATCGTCATGCCTTCACATGACATACGTACAAGGCATTGACTTGAGAATACAGTTATAGTCCTGTAAATCCATCGAGAAATATGAATAAGGTTCCAAGCTCAAAACATCAACATCGAGTTACCTTTCAATCCAAGACGCTACTTTCACTCTGAAGCAATATCATCTCTTCTAGACCTCGCCCGGCGCCGGATCGGAAATGTATTAAAGGCAAGCATCATCGACGGCGACACGAAACTGCCGAGATATATCACTCAGAGCCAAGTAATCATCAAACAATTAGCGTGAAAAAAACAGCATAGAATTCTCGAAGCATATGTTCCCCATCAAGCTAGGCGAATGCGTCTATTGTCGCTTAGACGGGTTGCTTTGAACAGGGGTAGAAAGGACGTACCATTATCGGCAACAACTCCCTGGCGTATTGGGGGGACCTTCTCATTGTACCCCGTTCCAGCTTCCATCTCACAGAAGACACTCTTGAGTGTCGAGTGCACTCGACCGTGATCGGGAGCAATAAGAGTAATTCGACGCCCATCGGTGCATCAGCCCGTCATGGCCGTGTTCGCCGACTCTGAATAGTGCACGTGGAAGGATATGGTCGGAGCGGAGGTGGAGGTTGACAATAAGTCAGCTGAGGGGGAGAGCGATCGGAAGGGACGTACGCTATCAGAGTAAGCGAAAATGACTTCCAGATGGCAAATAATACTTGATCCCATGCGACTATAAGAGAACTTTCAGTTGATATGCGGAGGGAGGAACAGAAGACACGCAGATAATCTGCTTTACGAGTGTCAAGGCGGTTTGACGTGATATATCCGACTCCGAATTGTTTCGGGTGGGGTCATTAGTTAAGAGATGTAGGGAAGGAATGGAAGAGCAGTCACTTAGCAGGCGATGGAAACTCGAGGAATATAGCAGGCTTCCATTTGTTGAGGATTCCCAATCGTGCAAATTTTCGGGGAGTACTAGAGCCAACTTGATAACGAAAACAAAGAATAGATGCACCAGCGCATGCCTTCTGATAGGTCGCCTCTGGCTAGATTAAAACCAAGCGCTGACCCGTTTTTCAAATACGTAAGCTGCCGCAGTGGGTTAAGGTTTTTCGGAGCAAATGGTGTTTATGCTCGGATCGCGTGCCGAAGCTCAGTGGGGACGCAGACTCTCAACCGGTGCTCCAGACGTGCCAGATAGTGACAGTATGGTCGATTTCGGACGACGAAAAGATGAGGCAAAGGCATCGGATGCTAGGGAAGAGACGGGCGTCATAATGTTCCGGTCTCGGTAGATCATGTGGAGTCTCGCTTGCGGAATCTGCCGCTGCAGCTATCCAGTCCCTGCGGGGGTAGATGAATATGGATCCTGGAAGAGTACGACCGCTCGTGACAGAAAGTTGGAGAAAGACAGAGACAATCGGCAGTACCAGGCCCGGCCATCAAGCATGGCATTTTGCATACGGCAGAGGTAAGCCGAGGTATCGGCACCGCGACAGCTAGCACCTTGCCCTCAATCGTTCATCTCACGAACCTCATGTCACCTGTACATCTGTAAATATTGCACTAAAGAGATGCAAGGGCAAAAGAGGGCAAGCACTTCCTCCTCCAAAATTTCTGGTTCTTTGGTCACTGCTGAGATACTTATAGCCTGTACTGACTCAAAAGTCATGCATGCATCTACAGTACCACCATGGAAATTGTCCTTTATTCATCAAGTATTTGTGTGCATTCTTTAGTAGGTTATATATTAGAAAGACTGACACTTTAGTAGCAGAGTATACAATGCCAAATGTGTATGGCCATGGCTTATGCACAACTTCACTTTGAGTCTAAGGACAGGATATGGAATGGGGTTTTGTTGACCACAAATGTCAGTTATATGGTCCTTAAGAAAGGATGTTAGCGCAATTTCGATATGTTCATATGTGCATTTCATACATGAAAGTAAGTAAAAGTAAACCGGGAGAATTCTTGTAATTTCTTGTCTATTTGTTATGATTTTCTCGCTTATCTTATCTTATCTGGTGCTTATCGCTTATCTTATCACTCAAAGCACCCACAACTGCACCTTTACCGAATCACCCACAGCAGGGCTGCTGCTGCCTCGCTAACGCAGGACTGTTTACCACATGTACCATGGATCCTATTTACTATTCTTAGACAAGACCAGAACACTATATAAGTAGCATAGTTCTCACTGTAATACTCCAGCTTCGAACTATAGTTCATCTATACCAAACCACTCTCTACCGAGCCAAGCTCTAAGCAGCCTATCTCTTCTCAGAGTCTTAGACCTCAGTCATCTCTCCGGTGATTGTCCGAACACTGAGACAGCCGAAGACCTAGACCCAAGTCTTTGATCACGTGAAGTTTGGGTCTTACAGTTAGTTTGAAGCTTCTCTCACCATCATCAAATGGAGCACCTATGTTCTTCTACATACTTGTCCTCCTCGCAATCCTATCATCCGCCATCGTCAGTCAGAGCACTAACCATGCTTGGCATCACCCTCATCCTACTCACAACACTTTACCTCGACCTACACCCACACCCTCGAACCCCTCGTCCGTGGCCAGTATGAACTGGACACGGAACAACCCTCTTTGGAACCTCCTGCCGAGCAGGAGAGTTGGTCGGACTACACACACAGACAACAGGAACCCAGCACACCACCCCGTCCGGCATCCAGAAACTCAGACCATTCAACATATGACAGTGACTGACTCCGACTATCTGGCCCCCCCTGTCTTCATCACCAACCGGCAACCCACTGAGGCAGAGACTGCACAACTTGGCCTGGTACATTCTATGCACCCTCCGACTCAGGACTCGAGCCAGGAATCCAGGCCTGGACTGCCCTGGGGAATAGAATTCAGAATTCGAGGATGGAGACTGGTCATACCGCGGGCCCCCAATCATTGAGTTTCGACTCCGATTGGGATGAGGAATACGACACAGGCAGCAAACATGACAGCGAGGACTACCCAAACGACTACCAGGCTCCCCATCATTGAGGAGAACTCCAACTGATGACACATCCACTCTCGTCAGGGACCTCGAGCCATCCCAGATCCCCTTACCAGACACCCCCAAGCAGATCATCATCACCCTTTCCCGAACCCCTTCCCTGACCCCCTGAGTATGATGTTGAGGGATGGGAAGATCGAGATGTCCCTGAGATGGACCTCTCAGATCCCCCTTCCCCCCAGCCATACAACCCAGACTACCCCTGCCATCCACTACTGGCCAGAGACCAACTTCCCAGAGAACCCCACCCCCCTTCATTGTCAGCATGCCCCACAACCTCCCAGACGACCCACTCAACCCATATGCCCTCGACTACTGAGTGGCCCTATCTCTCGTCTGCCGATGAAGACATCCTTCGGACCAGCAAGGACAACAGCATGGAGAATATGACAGGAAGACATTGACATTCGAATGGGATATAGACTACGAAGATCCATGGACTTCTGGCTTGCAACGCACAGACCCCGCAGCATCGACCTCTGCTGAAGCCACAGCAGATGACATCGCTGTCTGCATGGAAGCCAACCTGGACAGAGAACTATATGCCCCAGCCAGCCAGGTTCAAGAATCATAGGGAGTATGCTGAAGGACACCAGATGAACAGGAGGAGCTGGAACGAGCCCTCCTTGCACTCAAAGACCAACACAATGCCTACAGGACTGAGCTCCATAGGCTTGGCATCATCTAGATTCGACACGTTCAACTATGATCCAGAAACCTTCGGGGATCTGGACTACGAGTTCGAATACCCCCAGCCACTACCAGACAAACCCCCCTATATCACTGAGACAATACTGATGCCACGGCCCCATACCCCCAGAGCCGCCTCTTCGCCGGAGCAGGACCCAACGAAGCTGGCCCCTCTAAACCACCGGAACCCCCTGCAGACCCCAACATGCCAGTAGACCCCCCCAGCCCTGGACAAGTAGAGTGAGACCAACTGCGAAGGCAGGTGGACCTCAGAGACCAGCTCCAGAATATGGAAAGAGACTTGAAAAAGGCTCTAGCCAATCTGGAACTGAAGATCCAGAAGCTCGAACACCCCAGCACCCCTGTACCAAAGAAACACATGCAGGACCGGGATGACCTGTACTCACTACCAGGCTATCCCAAAGAACCAAACTTTCCCCCAGATCCTCCGAATCAACCCACCGGTACAGGACCAGAATGAGCCCCATTCTACAGGATCAAACCAATCCTGTACCAAATCCTGAAACCCTTCACCGGAGATCACTGCAGACATCACACAGTTTGTGGTGGACTGCTCGGCATATTTCTCGAGCCACGGAATCTACTATCACACCCCTGGCACAGAAGACCCTCCTCGCCTCATCCCTTCTCGAAGGACCCGCCAAGGATTGGTAGGATCCACAAAGTCAGCGACTTCTACAACTCGTACGGCGGCGATTACTGATACCCTGACTGGGACGGCTTCATTAGCCTCGTCAAGGAACAATTCGGAAACCCTGCAGTCGAAGAAGAGCATGAGAAGGAGATGTACCTTCTCCGGTTAGGCAAAGACAATGCCAAGACCTACTTCAGCAAGCTCGAAGAACTTGCAAAGTTGGCCGGTCTATGCTACGACATCGGAGAAAAAGGACATATGACTCGCGCTGCTCGCAACAGAGTACCAAAGTACTATATCGACTCCATCATCACCGGCGGAATCAACGTCCCCAAAACCTACCCCGAGTGGCACGAACGGATCAAACTCATCCACATGGAACTGGATCAAGGATCAATCATTCCGCTCCAACATCGCCACCCACTTCTTACCCGGCACTAAGCCTGGACCACTGCACCCAAGCCCCAGCAAACCCGCTGGGGCCACAAGTTCGATGCCAGCTAAACAGACAGGAGATGGGAAGACCATGACCAGGGACACAGGGATGGGGAGATGGACAACATACCACAGCCAAAGGCAGGCGATGGAGATAGACAGGCTGCGAAAGGAAGGAAGATGCTATTGATGCCAAGAGAAAGGACATCTATCGAAGGAGTGCCCCAAGAAGCGGGATACGAAGGACATTCGCTCGGTTGTACTGGCCAAGCCATCAGAATCGAAAGTGGAGGAAGTAAAAGAGTAGGCTGTCAAGGGCTTGATTCCCCTTCGACAGCCACTTCCTCGGGTCTTGGTACACATTCATCATACGCAGGTCGGACTTATAAAGCTTCCTTAGTTACATCGCATATTTTACCTACCGCCTCTCAATCAACTGCTTTTAACGTCACCCACATGACTAGCTACCCAACACCCCTGACAGAATCAAACCGATATGCCGTCCTAGCACAACTGGACAACACGAACAACGAACCCAGACTTCCGAGCCCACTGTGAGGGAGGGGACATGTCAGATGGCACTGGAGCCCTCAACATGAGTATTAGGACTCGGGCCTGAATCAAGTAGATGGGACGCCCTCGGGCCTCTGAAGTCGAAAGATTCCGCGTCTTCCTCGAAGACCAAGGCATACCTTGCAAGGACCTGATGCAGCAAAACTCAAGCGCCTGCCAAAGGCCAAGACCATGGAGTCCTGAACCTCTGGGGCACGGGGCAGAGGGCCCCCACATGACACAGGCCGATGTTCCCTCAGGACCCCCACGACCATCTGACCTGCCTACAGGGAAAGGCAATGCCAGGGAAGGATTAGAGAAACAAATGAACCACCGAGTCGGAAGCGGCAAAGGAACAGAGCACAGCCCTACCCGACTGCTGGCACCAGTAGGTAATGGCAGTCACGGTTCATGCGACAAGAACGTGACGTTCATGGACCAGCCCCCCAACCCTCGACGGGTTAGCCCTGGTGTACAGACTGGAAGTAGGTATCCTCCCATCATTCCTCCTCCACCCAACCCCGATGAAGATGCACGACCGGCAAAGGATGACACCAAAGCCGCAGGACAGGAAGCTGTTAGCACCCAGACAGTGAAAAGGGGGCATAAGGTTACCATGGTAGAGGTACCTGACGAAGAAGATGAGACCGCATACCAGCGATGGTGGGCAGCCCAGAAGGCAGACTCCCAAGAAAAGGACATACAGAGTGACGAAGACTGGCATCCTACCACCCCAGACACTAGTGCTCTGCCACATTCGTGGTGTTGGTATAAACCTTTCGAAGTCGACTGGACTGCTCCTGAGCAATACAAGGGGCATGAAATTATTCAGAAGCAAAGGCATGCCTGAATAATTGGATCCACAAGGACTGACATGAAGAACTAGTAGACGAGCTCGTGACTCGACTACAGAAGGGAGGAGAAGAGGCAAGAGAGCTACTTCTCGAACTCCAAGAACCAATCCGATACATCTGCTGGAACCAAGAGTATCAGTCGAGACTTGACAGTGGACATTCGACTCAAATCCACTGTCAACCAAGAAGAGCACATCGCCAAGGGACTGATTGACAGTGGATGCACAGGAAGCTCCATCAACCAGTCATATGTAGAAAAGTATGGACTATACACCCAGAAAACCGCTACCCCTATCCCAGTCTACAATGCAGATGGAACATGCAACAAAGCCAGGAGCATAACCGAATTCACCGAGTTACGACTCACCATCGGAAACCACAGCGAACAGATCGACCTCACAGTCACTGACCTCGGAACCAAAGAGATCTATCTCGGCCACGACTGGCTAAAACGCCACAACCCGATCATCAACTGGAAAACGGGCATGCTCGTTTTCATATGATGCCCATGCACCAAAAGCCCATTCTCTTTACCCGATGCAGACCTGGATGATAGATGGGACGAAGAACTTGAAGAGGGAGAAACGATATTGGCAGTCAACATGCAGGAGGAACTGGTCATACAAGCCGTACATCATGCCAATGACCTAGCCGCTCAAGCAAACAAGGACAAGCCTGAAGAAGACTTTCGAAGAAATGGTACTGGAGCAATACCCCTCATACCGAGACCTGTTCTCGAAAGATGAACTTCGACTGAACTCCCAGAACGAAAACCCTGGGACCATGCCATTGAACTCACTCCGAATGCCAGATCCATGCTAGACTGCAAGGTCTACCCACTAAACCAGGAACAAACAAGAGCAACTCGACAAGTTTCTAGACGAAAACTTAGAATCTGGACAAATTCGCCCCTCGAAATCCCCCTTTGCCTCCCCATTCTTCTTTGTAAAAAAGAAGGACAGTTCACTCTGACCTGTACAAGACTACTGAAAGCTGAACGAAATGACGATTAAAAATTGTTATCCTCTCCCCCTTATTACCAAACTCATCGACAAACTCCAAGGAGCCTAAGTACTTCACCAAGCTCGACGTCAGATGGGGATACAATAACGTGCGAATCAAAGAAGGAGACGAGGAGAAGGCAGCATTCAGGACCAACCGTGGCCTGTTCGAACCCACGGTCATGTTCTTCAGATTAACAAACTCCCCAGCCACATTCCAGTAGATGATGAACGACATTTTCAAGGACCTGATTGCAGAAGGAAAAGTCACGATCTACCTAGACGACATTCTGATCTTCACAAAGACCCTAGATGAACACCGAAAGATCATCCGACACGTCCTCCAATGCCTACAGGAAAACAAACTGTTCCTGAAAGCAGAGAAGTGCGAGTTCGAGGTATTAGAAACAGAATACCTAGGGGTCATCATCAGTGAAAACTCCGTTCAGATGGACAAAGTAAAGGTAGCAGGAATCACCGAATGGCCAACCCCTGACCTAAGAAGAAAGAGCTACAATCGTTTCTCGGATTCACAAACTTCTATCGAAAATTCATTCGAGACTATTCCAAGATTGTACTGCCTGCTCACTCAACTTATGGGAAATGCAGAATGGACATGGGGAACAGCCCAGAACCAGGCCTTCCAACAGCTGAAGAAGCAAATGGCAGAGAACATAGTACTCGCCATTCTGACAGAGAAAGGAAGATTCAAAGTAGAAGCAGACTCCAGTGATGGAGCCATTGGCACAGTACTCAGCCAACAACAGGAAGGAAAGTGGCGACCAGTCGCATTCATGTCTAAAGCATTGAACACCACCAAGAGGAACTATGAAATCTATGACAAAGAACTTCTCGCCATAATGCTCGCCCTAGACGAATGGCACCATTACCTGATGGGAGCCTTGGAAGACGTGGAGATCTGGACAGACCATCAGAATCTCCAGTACTTCCAAAAGCCTCAGAAGCTGAATCGCAGACAGGCCTGATGGGTTACAGAATTGGCAGAATACCATTTCACTCTCCAGCATCTCCCTGGAGTTGCCAACAAAAAGGCAGACCTTCTCTCCAGACGAGATGACCACAGTCAGGGAAAAGACGACAACAACAACGTCATCGTACTCCAGCCAGAGCACTTCAGAGCCCTGATCATGCCCACAACGACTGAGACTCATGAACGAATCAGGGACGTTCTCCGATGAACAGAATCCTGGGATCAAGGAATCGCTAACTCCTTAAACCACGAACAAGGAATCACCAAGAAGGATGGACTACTCTTCTACTGATGGAAGAGTATATGTGCCAAAAAGCGATACCCTACTGAGGAGAAATCATTGCCCAGAGTCACGACCACATCACAGCCGGACACCCAGGAATCGAGAAAACAAAGGAGTTAATCCAGCGAGAGTATTGGTGGCCAAAACTGAAGAAAGATGTAGAAAGATATGTCAAAGGATGTGAGGCATGTCAGCGAACGAAGGCCAGCACCCAAGCCAAGGCCACACTGCTTCACCCCAACGGCAATCCCCGAAGGACCATGGACCCACATTTCTGTCGACATGATCACCGGACTACCGGAGTCTAAAGGATACGACGCCCTATTGGTCATCGTAGACAGATTTTCCAAAGCAATAATCCCCATACCATGCAATGTCAAACTATCAGCAGAAGGATGGGCCAGGATCTTACAAGACCATGTCTATGCGAAGCATGGAATGCCGCAAGTAGTGATCTCAGATAGAGGCCCACAATTTGTATCCGCGTTTATGAAAGACCTATACCGATTACTCAACATTACCCTGAACGCCTCCACGGCATTCCACCCACAGATGGATGGACAGACTGAATGAGTCAATCAAGAGCTTGAAGGGTACCTATGACTCTTCATCAGCTACAGACAAACAGACTGGAGCTGACTGGCTACCCATTGCAGAGTTTGCCCACAACAACAGAATTCATTCCGCCATGGGACAAAGCCCTTTCATGACCCTATATGGACGAAAATCCTAGAGTGGTACCAGACTCCAACCTGTACATCCCCGTTCACCAATCCCTGCCGCCGAAAAACTTCACCAGTCAAATAACAGAAGTCCACAGAGACACCCAACGAGCGCTACAAAAGGCTGCAGAACAAATGAAAATGCAATACAACAAAAAGAAGCTGGCCTGCCGTAGAATACCAAATAGGCAACAAAGTATGGCTGGACAGCACCAACCTACACCTTCCATGACCAAAGAAAAAGTTGGATGATAAACGAGTCGGACCATTCGAGATCACCCAGAAAACCAGAGCTTCGGCCTATAAGCTTAAGCTACCACCCCATTGGAAGATTCACCCCCGATTCAACTAAAAAACTCCTAACACCATATACACCACCGGCTTTCCCAAACCAACAAACACTGGCCCCTCCACCGCCAGACCTCATTGATGATGAAGAACAATACGAAATTGAAGAGGTACTAGATTCAAGAACCACAAAGCCAGAGGAAAGAAAGGAAAAAAGTTGCAGGAAGTAATGGATTATTTGGTCAAGTGGAAGGGATGGACAAGAGAGCACAACTCATGGGTACGAGACTCAGAGATGGAAAATGCTCAGGAAGCCATCCAAGATTACCTCGACAATCTAGAAAACCAGACCTGACAATCAGGACGATTGTCTTAAACGAGGGGGTAATGTTACAATTTTCTCTTATCTGGTGCTTATCGCTTATCTTATCACTCAAAGCACCCACAAAGCACCTTTA
Organism: Armillaria mellea; assembly: GCA_030407055.1. NCBI lineage: Eukaryota > Fungi > Basidiomycota > Agaricomycetes > Agaricales > Physalacriaceae > Armillaria > Armillaria mellea. Next base: position 213,226 of record JAUDZF010000007.1, read on the forward strand.
CCGAACCACCCACAGCAGGACTGCTGCGCCTCACTAACGCAGGACATTTACCACATGTACCACGGATCCTATTTACTATTCTTAGACAAGACCAGAACACTATATAAGTAGCATAGTTCTCGCTGTAATACTCCAGCTTCGAACTATAGTTCATCTATACCAAACCACTCTCTACCGAGCCAAGCTCTAAGCAGCCTATCTCTTCTCAGAGTCTTAGACCTCATCATCTCTCCAGTGATTGTCTGAATGCAAGACAGCCGAAGACCTAGACCCAAGTCTTTGATCACATGAAGTTTGGGTCTTACACTATTAGGCTCAACCCGCCAACGTATCAAATCATTCAAGGTGAAGCAAAGGGATAATCGGTAAAGCCTACTCCACTGGTATCTCCAGGCACATAGAATGTAGAGTGGTCATATTTCGTGAGTGGGATATTCTTCTCTAGTTTTGCAGGAAGGTCAGGCTAATAGCACAAAATAAGTCCGTCATTCTTATTAAATGAGAGAAACACCTACATTGGAAATATACCACTGGCCATAAGCAATAAGATCCCCTTTCCTATCAGCAGTCTCTATCCCAGAGTCTCCCGTATATCCACCTGCAGAAATAAGTGGCTTAGGCGCCCAAATCTTTCTGATAAAATCATTAGTTTCGAACTCCTTGATGTCCTCTGGGGCCACATCAGTCATTCCATCTACACAGGTCTCGACAACATGGATGTAGGCAAATTCAGGATACAACTCCTTTACCCACGAAACCAAATACGAAAAGGTTGGTATGGGATCCTCCATACACATTCCTATGAGAGGACTCATCAGCCCCCCATGTCTCCATAATACAAAACTAACACACCTTGACCCTGATTCCACGGACTGAGTCTGAATCCTACTCTATCTGCTCCTACTTCCCTCATTACACACTCAATAACCTCTAACGGGAACCTCGCTCTGTTTTCCAAGCTTCCACCATATTCATCATCCCAGACATTACTCACACTCTGGATGAACTCATCCACAAGGAACCCATTCGCACCATGAATCTCAACACCATCAAATCTGGCCTTGTGCACTGCATTCGCCGCAGAGATACCAAAGAAATCTATGTATTCCTTGATCTCCTCTTTTGTCATCGCTCGAGGGATAGGTGCGCTAGGCATCGGTGGCAGAGCAGATGCTCCAATATGGGAAATGTGGGATCACGAGATTTGAGGACATCAGGAAGAGCCTGACGGCCTACAGCATCTAACTACGTGTAGATGTAGCTTCCCTGTGCATGTACACCATCCATGACCTACATAATATAACTGAGTGTGATAATACCTGCTAAAAAGCATTTAGTTACCTCTTTCCAGGCAGCGATCTGCTTGTCAGTCCAAATCTCAGGTTGGCAAGGATAGCCAGAGGCCTTGGGCAGTGATGTTTGTACCCTCTGAGATAAGAAAGGTACTGGGAATCTTTGTGTGTTGGACATAGTAATCTTTCACTATAGGGAGTAACAGGGAAAAGGTTGTTGGACTGGCATGGAGTCAGTGTCAAAGGAGCCAAGACAACTCAGTGAGACAGGGAGAGATGGCCAATGGTGATAGGCTGGAATAGTTTACTGGTAGACATTGTGGGTCCTTATCTAAGGAATGAAGAAGCTTGACAAGTGTAAAGCAAGCCTTTATACTACATCATGAATGCTTAGTGATTATGGCCTCCCTGGCATTGAGCCAGTTCAAAATACATTGATGCACATGTTCCCTCTGTACTGATGATTCATCAGGGTGGTAGTGAGTGTGTATACCGATGTGTTCGGTAAATGTTCAATGTGCAGATGAGTAGAATAATGTGGAATGCACAGAAGCACACACTGAATCAGTGATTTCCAATACCCAAGAGTAATATTCATTATGTGTATGGGCCAATAATAGGCTCACACCTCCGAGTGTCTTGCACAATCATGGGGCCCGGGCTGTCATAACTGAATATATCACAACTACAGTGTAGCATATGTAACTGAAAAACTTATATATGAAGTACTCCCCACTTCACATTCTTCCTTTGTTCACACACTCAGTGAAAGTCCAGTTGAACTAATTTGAGAAAAATTGAGCCAAAGCGAACGGTGACATGCAGTGTACTCCAATTTAAAAAGTGCATCACCAGTTCCCTTCTATTTGCATATCATATCAGGTGGAAGATTTTATAGTCAACATGCTAATATATTAAATATTTCCGGGGCTAGGCATTTTTCTCAGTCTGGTCAAGCACACTGCTACCCCAAATTGCAGGGTTCACTAGGCAGCTAGGTGAAATGCTACCAATAACTCTGCTGGTCTTGAGAGTTTTAAAACCTGAACCATCATAGAGCCATCATTGGCCTGTGTAGCAGATAGATTACAACACTGCTGAGAGCTGATTATCCTTTCAACAGAGACAGGTATGTGCCCCAGAGTGATTCCGAGATGTGTCGACTTTCCGTAGCAACAGTTGCCACCGTTTAAGGTGTTTGTTTTCTTTAGACAAGTCGTATAAGTGGCGGATGTCAAGTTATTAGGCCGAAAACTGGAAAGTGCGATGTGCCTGTACATTTTATTGGACTCCAAATTTGATAGAGAAAAAAGAGCTTAGTATAAGAAGCAGCAGATGGGAGGGAAGTCCTGGAAGACTCCGACCAGTCGTGACTCGTGACGGAGAAAACTGGAAAACTGGATTTATTGGCCACCTCTGCTGAAACAGCTCAGAAAGACAGAGAGTGTCGGCAGTACCGGCCCGACCATTAGGTACGGCATTTCGCCGTGCGGCAGAGGTAAGCCGAATTATCGACAGCACTACGGCTAGCACCTTGCCCTCATTCGTTCATCTTGTTGCTTCACATACGAACCCCCTGTACATGTGTAAATATCGCAGGAAAGAAATTCAAGCGCGAAAGAAGGCAAGCGCTTCTGCTCCAATTTTTGTGGTTCTTTGCTCACTGCCGAGATATAGACAAATCAGAGCACTGTCGAATGCTGACCCGTACCCAGGCAACTTCATTGGCGACGTAACTCACATCCGTGCGTATTTTCTTCCATGCCCAAGTCCAACGATATCTGTCACGAGTCGCGAAAAGGAGATCCTCGTCGAAGCTCGGTCTTTGGCAGAAGGTTTCCATGGTAACGCACTCTACCCTCCCTGCTAGCTCCTCAAATACATCGTGTAATATGCTTGGGTACTTACAACATTGTGGTCCACAGGGACCCCAGAACTTTCCGACGTGGATCGCTCCGTTATCATTGTGACGAACCAGCGTTAAAGCTTTCCTTGCCATATGTCGACATGAACCAGTTTAGGCAATATGCCGGGCTTCAATTCCTCATTTTGCTTGACTTGGGCGGCCGCCTCTATCTCCATCCCTCCCTTTTTTTCCTTGACATGGATAAGCCGCTAAACAATCCTTGATCCTGATATGGATCTGCGATACGAGGCTCTGCAGCTGGTAGCATCACTTCGAATGTAGGGCTCCCGGAATATTTCCCCGAGATTTATTGACATTCTCGCAGAAGAGGAATTCAACGTCTGGTTTACGCTCATCCGGGCTCGATTATGATGAGTGATTGACGGAAAGGTTGTCGGCCCGGCTATACAGGAGCAATCTCGGTCCCTTCACATCGAAGCCAGCGTGCGCCTTCTAATAGAGGTTCTGTCCTCCATCAGTTATCTTCAGGTACATTGAATGTAACGTGCAATGAACGTCTGTCCACTGATATTAACGAAGATGTGCCAACTTCAAGAAGACTATCACATCCCATGAAAAGGCGAGTCCTTCGTGAGACGGGAGACCCTCCTTCCCTGCGTCCCGGTATCGTTTCTGGAGTAATTCTCGATGTTGGCGTCCGCGCTCATTTTTGCATGTCTTTCTCACTTTTCCCTCGCTGTCGGGGCTGCACCTGAACCATTCGACTTTGGAGGTCTACTCAACACCGCTGGCAGCCTTCTCAATAAGGCGGGAGGGGTCATTTCTGCTGGTGCAAGTGATGCTATTGATGATGTCTTTGGAACCAGCGGATCAAATGCAACGACCATCGTCAGTCCTTCGGATTTATCAGCTACGTTTTCTCGCCCTGCTTACTTCAGCCGGATTGCATACTGCTCCACCGCTGCTGTGATGGCCTTTAGCTGCGGCGCGCCGTGCGACGCTCTTGTAGATTCGGTTAGGATATTAGCATCTGGGGGTGTTGTGGGATTACTACCACGCTGTGTGTTGTTTTCTTTGCTTTTGTCGTCATACTCTGACTGATATTTGGGTAGTTATAATCGCCCACGATAACCTGACTAACTCGATTGTCGTGGCACACCAAGGAACTGACCCAAGTAGTATGTGCGTCTATTTTATGACCCTCTACAATGATATCAGACTCCCGATATGCCACCAGAATTTCCATCGCTAATGATGTCGAACTTCTCCTCACTCCCATTGACACTGAGGTTTTCCCTTCGGCGGCACAAAGTACGCGTTTTACTCTGCCAGTTTTCCAGTACTAACTCCTACTGATTCTTAATCTCAGGGAACAATCTAGTTCATTCTGGCTTCCTTGACACATTCTTACGAACCGCTCCGATCGTCCTCTCTTCCGTCAAGTATGGAATTTCCATCACCGGAGCAACCACTGTCGTCCTTACAGGCCATTCGTTTGGCGCTACGCTAGCGACGCTCGACGCGCTGATGCTTAATGACGCGCTCACAAACGTGTCTATCCAGACGATTACCTTTGGATCTCCTCGCATCGGTAATCAAGCTTTCGCGGATTTTGTTGATGCTTCCTTCTTGAAGGGAAAATATATGAGGATGACCAACGAAGCGGACCTCGTACCGCATGTGCCGCTGGCCTTCTACGTCCATGCGCAGGGAGAGGTACATCTGAGCAAGGAAGGCGCGATGGCGTGTGAGGGACAAGAGAACGAATCGGCGGGGTGTGCGGATGGGGTAGGGCTGTTAGTTCTTGCGGGGGGAATAAACGATCATACTGGTTCGTCTAGAGCTCTATCCTTCTAGAACGGCAGGCGCTGATTCGGTCGTAGGGCCGTACTTTGATGGGATATCGTTTGGTCAGGATCAGTGCCTCATTTGATCGTTCTGTCTTTGCTCTTGTTGTTATCGTGTTGTTATGAAAGGGTTTATGTTCATCGTGTCAGAGATGGCTGAGTTTTCATATGCGTTCACAGGTTTATAATAACCATTCAAGTGTGATCTCTAATGAAGATACACGATGTGGCTTTGAAGACCTTACATAACTTTCGGTCCTAAAAGGTTCCACCGTGCTCGTATCGGGCCAAATTACAGCAAAGGTATGTGTTGCTTCTCAATAATCCGGTATTAGTTTCAAAAGACCCGTGAGTTGTCTTCGTCTAAACAAATAGATTGTAGGCATAAAGAAATAGACTTGTAATCGTTGCTTGTCTAACCACCCTCCTCGTTACAAGCACTAGCTTGCGAAGTGAAGGAATAACAATACGTCATTTTATTACAACATTTACCGGTCCGTTTCTTCCTGATCTAACATTTCGTTCACCGCTCACCTACTCCGTCAACCCCAAGCCAAATATCGAATATTATCGAGTGCCCTCCTTGGTAGCGAAAAATGATATTTAAATGACTTTGCTCATGAATAATGTAACTGACGTCTTACCTTTGTTTAACGAAGGGCAGATATCTAGCCTCTACGACGATATCAGCACGATGTTCTGCCAGCTTCTTGAACTGTTCTTTGGTCACACGTTCAATGTCACGTAAAGGTGTTCGCCGCACCATAGCGGTCGCCGACGGATGGTAATCCAGAACGACGTGGAGAGAGAATGACGAGGATGAAATAGAATGAGAGAGCGCATGATCAACCTTCTTCCAGATAGGTATAAGATAGATATGCGTATCATCGTCTATGGAATATAGAGATATGATGACACGCAGTGTTATATGCTCCACTGAACAATCCGGACCCATGTGCTCGAAGATTCGATTCCAAAAGTCGATTTCGCTATTAAAGCGGTGGGGGGAGCCGTTGCGCAACTGCAAGTCGATCTCGAGCACTCTCAGGTTAGAAATATTCAAAGGCGGTTGATCCCGGCTGAGGTCATCTATGAATGCATGAGCTTAACAAACAAGAAAGCATCAGATACTTACTAATATTCCCGCTGTGGAAGGAAGGAAGGTGATTACACCTGAGCTTTCTAAGGGAGAGTGCTCCGCCCAACAACATTCTCAGGTGAACAAAGTATCTTGTATCAGGAATTGTTATGGTCATGGATTTCAGGGAGGAAATGAGAAAGAGGTAGGCAGGATTTGAGGACAGGATTCGAAACAACTCGGACATGGTCCAGTGTATCATTAGATGCTCAACGGGAGGAAGAAACGCATCGCCATGATTGTATTTCTGAGAAAATGGAATATCTCCGATCTTGCCAGAAATTGAAAGGGTTGATAGGTGAGTCGAGTGGGACAAGAGCAAGCGCATCTCCTGGCGATCTCGCACCTTCACGCAGATGAGAGTGAGAGTATCGTAGGAGCGGGAGCACAAAGCTGTGAAGCAGCGGGTAGGAAGACTGTAGAGCACAACTCCCACGAGGGTCAACTCCTTGATATTGATAAGCAGTTCGAGAAGAGGACACAGGGAGGAAGTTGACGGAATTTCTTTCTTCCATCCATTACGGCCGAACACGTATCGTAGAGGATTAGAGCAAAGAAGCAATGCCCTAATGGACTGGACGAGATAACGAGATGATCGGATAAGATCGAGGAGGCCATCACAGGACGCTTCATCCATCAACTCGACAGAATGAAAAATATGCTGGCGTGTCCTTGCGGAGAAGAGGGTCGATGTAAGAGAGCATGCATTTAACGACGGGAAATCATCGTGAAGCTCGTCGACGACTTTGTCGAAAAGCTCTGGGGGAAACACCGGGTGGGCCTGCTTGGTTACTTCACCTGTCATCTACTGATAAATTGATGTCATAAGACTGCAAGAACAGCAGTTGTCTTACCTACTCAAAAACAGTGTGCCCAGAGCGTGCGGAGCGCCCACTGACAAGCGGTTGGAGATCAATGGAATGAAAATGGTGCCAGAGATGACTATCAATGAAGTCCGGTGACTCCAGTATTATTCATCCACGACAAAGGATTTGATTTGATTGATGGATCGACGTCCTCGGATGCGGTCCGGCATTCCGAAATTCGAACTTGACTTTGTCGCTCATGGTAACAACCTGATTTCCTCGTTCCTCCTTCTCGGTTCGCATGAACATTGTTTTATGACCGAACAGTGTTTTTCTTTGCTTTGATGATGGATCCTGGGATTGAGGTACGTATTTTCAAGCTCGGTTAAGCTTAGAGGTCGAGACTCAATTGAAGTGCATAAGGATTATATCGCACCTGCTACAGCCCATTGATGCTCTTTCGTGTTGGCCGGTGTACAAGACTCATTTCAAACCTAGCTCTCATATACTAACCACCGTTTATCTACTGAACAACCATGCGCGGAACTGAGAGCCCATGAACCAGCTTTCCCACTGCAGCAAGAATTGGGACATACGGCAAAGCAATCCAATAACGGCGACATTGATCCTCGCTGACCTAATTTCTTTGCTTCAGGTCTTAGCATTCGCTGCAGCAGTATTTAGCAAACGAAAACGATGGAGAATGTGACCGGAATGGCAGCGGTGGCATTACCGAACCAATTCAAATCGAGCACTACAGCTTTCCTCTGGATCCTCGCGTTTTTCAACTGCAATTTGTATTCCATTATGGGATGCATTCTTCGATAACAATACTGATGCGATGCATTTTATTGAATGCCGGGACTGAGAACATACCCTCCGCACATACACTATGCGTGCGTCTCACGACGGTTCTGCAGATCCGACTTGGCCAAGCTGAAGTTCATCTTCGTAACTCCCACATGAGTCGTAAAACCAGGACCATATCGCGAGCGGCGACAAATAACATACAAACTGGTCGATTTGCCGCCGGGTTAAAGGACCTCAACCATTGCTAGCTTGTTGATTCGATCATCCAACAGCCCATGCTCACGCCAAATGACAGCTTTAATGCTTAGTCATGATGGTAACTAGCGGGCCATCATCAATCATCATGATAACGTGATCGCTTCTCATGCTTTGCAATTCATCGGGGCATCCGTCCCGGCGTATAAACGGGCACAATAGCGTTTCCCCATCATCTGCTGTCATTATCCTTACATTTTCCCTCAGAATTGTGACCGGTTTGTTTGAGAATGCCTGTAGAACCTCTCGACTCATATGAAGACTTCCAGAAAGCAGTAAGTACGTTTACTTACGTGGTGTCGCTTTATCCTAGTGCTGACCGGGCTTTCTAACTCTTCCTAGATCGGTGGAGATAAAACCGTTGTGGTCGATTTTTGGGCCTCATGGTGTGGACCCTGCAAAGCGATGTCTCCGATCTTTCAGCAGCTCTCTGAGATTGATGACTTGAAGATGATCGGCTTCTATAAAGTTGAGGTAGACGAGCAGACGAGGATCGCGGAAGAGATGGAAGTACGTGCCGTAAGTCTAATTTGATCCTCTTGTGTGCTACTGTCTGACAGTCCTCGCTAGATGCCCACATTTGCTGCCTTCAAAGATGGCAAGAAGATCCAGGAAATGGTGGGCGCCGACCCGAGGGCTCTCATGGTGTGTTTACTATTGTATGCGTCATTAACATACCTCTTGATCCACCAATCTCAGTTGATGTTGCACTCACTAATTTCCTAGAATCGACAGATTTTTCGATGTTTGTCTATTCAAGTTATGAAATACATTATAAAGTTTGCAGTCGTTCTTTTCTGAAAGCCTAGGGAAAATCCCTTTGGCTTTTGCTTGCCATCTTGAATGCTAGAAGCAGCATCGCGTCTTTGAAGCAACCAAGACGGCAGATACCATGTACATGTTGATCGCAGTATCATTTTTCAGTAGACGAATACCATTTACAAAGGTTGTAAGTACTCTCTGAAACATCTTGTTCCGCTGCACACGGTGAATTTGAGATGACTAAATTAAAGAATATAGGATTCCCATTATCTCCGTGAAAATAACCTGGCCTGTCACACTCTCGGCGCGCGTTAGGCTCGAACAATGGATAAATAATCTTGCACTTCAAGCCCAGCGATGTACTACATAACACTAACACAGGTCTCAGTGTTTTTGTGACACCGAAATTTTTACTGGGAAGCTTCAAAGTCCCAGGTCATGAGTCATCGAATCCTCTATCCCGAGCAGACGAGGCGCACGGATTATTCATCACCAGACTCATTTCTGCGTTTCTATTACCGTCTAAATTTTGATGAAGCAAGCTTCTCAAGTTCTCTGTTCGGGCTGCCATGTCACGAGTGGTCATTTACTCCGTCTGGATGTGAGGATTTCGCAAAAGCTTTCCTTTATTATAACTCAGTATCGTGACATTGGTTACTATTTGCAGAGCGCTCACGGTTTGATCTACTGCTCTCGCCTACGCCCAGTAGCAATACTGCTGATACGCAGGCGAGCCAACGGCTCCAGCACACAATAAGTTTGATTCCCGTTCATCATTCATCACGTCTTCGCTCTAGTGCGAATACATCTTTGTTCGAAGTCGTTAATTTTACCTTCGATGCATCCTGTAATGATTGTAGCACGCCCACGGGATCGAGTCACGACGCAATGGGCACACTGTCTTTGCGTATAAAATGCGACCAGAGCGTCGTAAATGACCATCCGTCAACCGGACTCTTCTCCTTTACACCATGCTCGTCAAAGGTAGATATCTCTTCACCCAGCTTTGCTACTTGGCTAACGCAGCATCTGTAGCTCTCACCTTGCTCCCAATGCTGCTCTCTGTCATCAGCACAGCGGCTTTGCCGTCGTCTGAACGAGGTATGGCCCGTGCTCGTTCTTCACGACGGCTTTCTAACTGCATGTTTAGGTATCGCTATCGATGGGGCAGTCGATGTGAAAGCCTCCCTCGTAGCCAGAGCACAAGATCAGCCTCTCACTTTCACCGACTCCAACTGGATCTGGACCAGGGAAACCGCCAGTCCAGGTGGCGCCGCTCCCAACGGTCCTCGTCCATTCCGCAAGACTATTCCTCACACCAATACAAAGTGCCCCGTTTGTGCAACTATCATCGTCATCGCGTAAGTTTCGATTCCTCAGAAACGACGATGGCTTTACTTACCTGTCCCTCCAGGGATAACCGCTACACGCTCTACGCCAACGGTGCTGAGATCGGCTCTGGAATAGCATACGAAGGATCTGGCTCTGCATCTCAAGTATACACGGTCGGTCTCAGCCCCGAAATCGACAATGTCATCGCCATAAACGCCACCAACACCGGTGGTCCCGCTGGGCTCATCGCCACCATTCACGTCGACTATTTGGACGGGACCAGCGAGACGTTCATCACCGACGCGTCTTGGAAGACTCTGACAACTGCAACTGCAAGCGGTTTCGAAAACCCCAGCTTGGATGACTCGGCTTGGATTGCAGCGAACGTCCAGGGTAAGGCGGGGATGGCACCTATAGGGGAGCCATCTCCCTTCCACCTGCTCTGGATTTGACGCAGAGCAGCTGGATTTGGACAAACGAGTCAGCCAACGCGGCAATAACCACCCCCGTTGGAAACAGAGCGTTTAGAAAGACTATTCAATCTCCATACGGAAAGGCAGCCGTGTGCGCGAAGATGGTGTTAACAACGTATGTCGATTCTATTAACGGCGTCGCCGGAAAGAAGCCGACGGGAACCATCACAGGGACAACGGCTATACTCTCTATGCTAATGGCCAGAACCTTGGCTCAGGAAGCGATTACACCGCTGCCCAAGCGTACTCTGTCCCCCAATTGAACCCGGATGAAAATGTGTTTGCCGTGAATGGAGTTAACACCGGGGGTCCCGCTGGTGTGATTGGCACGATTCTCGTCGCATACAACGACGGTTCCTCGGTGTCTTATGTCACGGATAGCACCTGGAAATCGTTCGTTGGTGTGCCGAGCGGATTCGAGCTCCCGGCAACGAATGATGATACTTGGGCTGCTGCGACGATTTCAGGCAAGTACGGGGTGTCTCCGTGGGGTGCGATTACAGTTCCAAGGGCTTGATTGGTGTTGGTCTTCGTTGATATACCCGTGTCGAAATCTTGACGTTCTTTTGAGTTCGCCTTAGGCCATCCTATTACTTAAAAATACAGTCATTTCCTGGTTCAAGGAAAGGGATGATCGAGACTTACCCTGAGCCGAACAATTAAACACCAGGTAGCTCAAACATTGATGTGACCTGCGCACATAATTGCTGTAAAGACCGTCCAGTCCAACGGACCCGGCATCCTGATATGTTTGGTAGACAACTAGGTACTAATGAGTCAGGTATGCTATGAGAAAGTCGGTAAGGCACAAACGTCGATGTTTAATTCAGATCAATGCGTGCGGATCAAATCATTGATGATATTCGTTCCGTCGCCAGACCTGCGGCCTAGGTAGAGACGCTCAAGCTGACCTGTGGAGGATTTCCCACAGAGAACATAGATGATGGTGGTGAAAGTTACGCGGCTATACTGAGGATTTGGCACACTGCCACACCACGTTCGTGTGCATGGCTTTCAAGAGATCGCCAAAACCATAGAGCACTACACGCGTGTCAGACTCATAGACATTTTCTGCCCCCGTGATGCCAACCTAGGCAACGCCAGGGAGAAGATTAGGAAATAAGTGACAAGTGACTGCCGATATGTCAATGGCCATACCAAAAGCAACAGTGACTCAGAATCCAGATACCATTGAATCCACGGAACGAGATCTGGGTGATATTCAGCCACGTGCATGAAATATCTCTTTTGCGACGTACCATAAGCTGGGTATATCCCGCTAGCTATGCCCTAAGCTTTCGGTACGGTTCTCCGACATAAGTTTTCATTCCATAACTGCGCCGGTGGTTCGCGTGGTCGTCTGACCAAAAGCGCAATACCTCCATCGTAGAAAAAATTCTAAGAACGGCTGAAATGCATCATAAAACGTTCATCTTTGACACTCCTGGGGATGAACATACATCCTAGAAACTAGTTGATTTTATGCCCCGTACAGACGTCCATCTGCTGCGACGTACCAGAAGCCTATAATGTCTGACCCCAGTATACGCGCACTGCATGGTCTACAAGCCCTCGATCCATCGACACAACATCACGCGTAATGAGGTCGAAGCATCAACAGAGATCCTGATTCCTCGATCTCATACTCAGGCTATGAAACTTCACACAACGACAATTTGGAGCAGAAAGGTAAAGAACGGGCAGAAGACGACGCGGAAGGTAACAGAGTTGGATTTCGTGGGAAAGGCATAGGAAAGATGACAGTGAGAGTAGGAAGAAGAGGAAGAGCTAGCAACGCACGGCCAAACATCTCTCTTTCCGGTCCGGTGCCGGTATTCTGTCGCTTATACTTATCCGCTCGCCACGTTCGTTCGACGCCTCGTTGGCCTGCTGGATTCTTTAAACTCTGAGGAGAATCCGAGGAACGATCATCTGTAAACCTTATTTCAAGACTGTCAAAGAATTATCCTGCTACCTCACATAAAAACCGTCCCGGGCCCCGGCAGCGAGACTCAAGTGCTCCTCGACGTGTCGAGCCCTCAGTTTCTCTGAAGATTAAATTCAAAATGTCAAGCATCCTCGGACGGCTTGGATTTCTTGAAGGCCTGACTCATTACGACGCATTCTTTAATTTGTTCTCTCCCTGCCGCCCTATCCATTCTTCTTTGTGAACTCTGCGAGAATACTCAGGAGTTCTACGAATTCCATCGTCCTTATGCACGCGATACATTCGGACGGATAACCAATCCGGGAGCCTGGACGTTTGACCCGGAGACAGGCAGGTGCATTAGCGATAGGTTGGTAGAACTGGGCGCAATGAGCCGTACTATCACATGTGCGTCAGCTGCTTGTGAAGTTTTCTGTCTTTCTATTGAATCTGTGCGCCGTGACTGACTGGGGACCCGAACGCCACAGACACGCGTGGGTGTACTCGACCGAACCACCAGCCTCATCCGATTAGTATGGGCGCCCTCTACACTCTCGGACAAATACTTCAGTGGTAAAGCCGGTATCAACACCCAATTGATTCTGTCTCGTCTCTAAGTTTTATTATCAAACTCCAAAGATGTATACTGCTATATCCGAAAATGTTTCCATTCTTCTCTTCTGGAGTGCAGGAATTCCGTGATGAGGGAGTCGATCAATTAAATCAAGGAATACCATCCTGTTCATCAGGAGAACCGATGACTGAAACATCAACAAATATTTGGGGTCAGCCTGAAATCATGTCGATGCTGTTAAGCTCTTTCAGAAGAGATGATGTGCGTAATTCTAGCAACGGGATAAAACCTATGATCTGACGAGGAATTAATAGATACTAGATGCTCGTGGCTGATGCCCAGCCGCCACAACGACTTGACAATGACCTGCGTAAAGGATCATAGATGGGTGATCAAATGCGACATAACGCAGAGAGAACAGCAGTACAACCAGGAAAGTCCTATATACCAAAGGAAGTATGAGGATGACCGCCCTCAAACTGACTATTGGGATATGAGTCCTCTCCTGCAGCAGTACACTCCTGTCATGCCTGAGTTTCTGTCCGAAGGAAATGCAAAGTGGGGCTGAAAATATTTCCTTATACAGTTTCTTTCTAGTCAGAAAACAAATTCTCCCTGCCAAAATCTGATTTTCGACAGACGGAAATCCGTCTAAGGAAACTTTTTCAGCTCCGCAATACATTTCCATCAGATTTCCTTTGTGCCGAAATTGTTGGGGGCTAGGAGTGGTACTAAAGAAAAGGTGTTTGACATGTCTGTGCCACAGTACGTTTGGAACCGGCGGCGAGTTCGCCCATTTGCAATAATGGCAATGTAAGGGATGCGAATTTATATGGGGTTAATATTTCATCATTTCTTTAGCTCTATTTACATATGGTTTGCGGCGAGCTACGTATACTCCGATTTCGGACATTTTCTTACTTATCCTTTAGTTTCTACCATGCTTTCGTGTCTTTGACCTAGCTTTCTCCTGGAAATATACGCCCGACTCGTACTCATTTCTGGGTTGAAAGACCCATCGCATGGCAGATCCTTTACAGGCAAAGAAAGTCAGTCGCCGGTTGGGTCGTATGGATTGTTTACATGTTCATTCATTTCAGAAGATTTTGTAGTATTTAAGTCGTAGTAAGCTCCCAAGCACTGGCACCTGGTGTTTCTGTACACAGATGTAATCTGTTCAGTAAAATTTCTCCTCACTTCGTTTGCTATCTGCCACGACAACGCCTCGTATATCGTCCAGTGCGGTAAAAATAATCTACCTCCCCTGTGGAAAACTTCCGATAGTCATGACGGACTCCCCCTCCTCCAAACACAGTGCCCTATTTGTTGTAGCCCTCAATGCTGTTAATTCCACATTTTGCGACGCCGGACCAACGGTATTGGAACTACCCTGCTTCCGCAGACGGAGAACCATGTGATTAATCGTAACACTCATAATAGTTACCCCCAATGCGGCATCCTGTATGAGAACTCGTAGTCAGAGTATGTTCTTGAACAAATTTGAAGCCTACGACAAAGGCCATAACTGGTAGGGAGCCGAGGACGCTAAAACAGTTGTCACTGAGCCCACGAAAGTATAGTAAGGGAAGATACTCACGCAATGAAGTACAGAGCTGAACCTTGAAAGACTCGACGTAGGATAGGCTTGGGGCCGTACTGAAATGGGCCCTCACTTTGCAACAAGAACGATCTCAGACCGCCTGATGCTTTGATTGCATGGTAGGCAGCGGAGATGAAAATAATCGCCTCAAATATTAAGGTTGGTATACTGAAAAACAGTGATTCCAGAGGCCACAATACATAACACAGCACTCACGCATATAGCAAGCTTGCTGAACCATTGAAAACAATAACATTAAGCATGATCGATGTAGCCGTGCTGCAGACAAGCAAGCCAAAGAATGTCCACAGGATCCACCGCCGCTTGCCCATTATTACCCAGACTCGGATGATAAGGATGCTTTCGATGACAAGGAGCTGCATTGACACTGGAGATAGATGTAAAGCCACGGAATTGTTATTGATGCGATAGATGAAAGCAGACGGCACGTACCATATAGAACCGAGTTCGATTCAACACCCACATAACAAGCTTCATAGTCTCCTTCCAATAGCCATAGATCTGCGTAAATGAAGTAACATGACCTACACGACGAAGTCCAGTTACCTACATTTTCCGCATCTATGCCGAAGGTTAAGCAAAGGAGCCAGAGAAGTTGGAACAGACCAACGTACACATGATTCAACAGCCAACCCTGGCCAATGAGAGGCAAGTAGAATCTTTATCTCGCAAATTGACTTACTGTTTTTCCGAGGCATTCCCCTATTAGAGAACGTTTCTTAGATAAGACAAATAAGACAATAATGATGGGCACCACGCACAGGCAAAATCCCATATTCGTAGAATCAATCCTATATATCGATTCTGAAACTGCTATATCAACCACTCATGTCTACCGGCCGAAAACGACTTACTGCCAAGTATAAGAATTTGATCCATGATCTTCCTGAGAACTGTCCATGCGATTTTCAGGTGCCATACAGATATAGGGCCACGCAAGAATGAAAACCCACCCAGATCAAAGTGATCTTCGAGTCGATCAGTAGAGAGTCTAACATGAGAAGGACAATAAGGACGAACTTCGTCGTCGAGGGTTATCAGATAGTCCCAGAAGATCAACGACCATGTTATATCTGCATTTTTGTCAGAAAAATCCGAAGAAGAAAGGACGATACCTACACGATGAAGCGTCATAAATATCCATATACGGTACCATCTTGTCGCTGATAAAGCCTTCAATGCACGTCCGCAGATGCATCTTTATAGTGTATTGAGGACGGTGAAACGATCAGTATCACCATAGTCGCCAAGAGGAACAAGCGCTCTCTGTACATTGTTGATCAATACTGCACAGCTTGAATTGTATACAGCCAGCTTGTAATTGTTTATAGTTCCCGCACATCTCATAACACTCACGATAAGAGCGATGATGTAGCGTCAAGAATCAAGATGGAGAAGCCATAGGGGGAAACACAGAAAGCGAGCGCTAATGAGATAGTCCAGTTCGAAGCTTAGATGCACCGTGCGGTAACAATCACCGGGATGGAGCTAGATCGTCATGCATCGTGCGTAGACGGCTAGCGAACAAGTCTTCAAACATAGCCTTGGATTGTGGACCTGTGATGGCCCTAGATAAAAGACAAACCATGGAGATAATTGAGCTCTGGAGGTTATGAGATAATTTACGAGACAGGACTGCAGGAGGGCTAGAAAGCGGCAGATAAATCGAAGCAGGAATCGCCGCTGGCGATCATCGGTCATGTGTCATACGAGCCACTGTTTACGTTATCAACCCACTGCTACCGATAGTTCCGAAGTTCAAATCTTCTCTCTTTCTCAACTCTACCCAGGGCACCAAACTTCTCCCGTAATGAGTGGCAGCGTCTGATAAAGCAGATTAAGGACTCACTATGGCCATAGTCTGGTGATATTAGACGAAATCGTCCTCTTTCACTCACTTCGACTTGATCGACAGGACGAGGGTTGTTCTTGCTACCGCGCCCTCTTCAAAGGTGTTGCGATGGATTTCATTATCGTTGCTTTTGTTTTGGTGGTGGTGACAAAGCCCGCCCACCCCCGGGTCTTTCGTTAATACTAAATACCGATCAACACCCTCGAATCAATCTATCTTTCAACTTCTTTGGCCGATGATCAGCGACAGAACCACAGCCTCCTCACACGCTTAGGCTTTGTGATTGATAGTACTCAGCATACGTGTCAGTCATAACGTTACAATGTTCGTCCTTCTGAAGGTGAGCAGCTTTCAGAATTAAATCTCTAGTATCCGGCTACCTTCCAGCAAGTACTCCAACCTGTTTTCGAGTCGTTACAATTGCCGTTGGAGACAATCAAAGAAAGAAACTATCGGTACGTAGCATGTGCCCAGACCCATCATGGATCCTGTTTCACCCTCTCTCGGTGTCTAAACAAGTACCCCCGCATGTGCTGAGTCACCTTTGATGTTGTCAGGTACCCCGTCGCAGAGCAATTGCGGTTTGTTACAATACAGACACCTAATAGCGTCACAGGAGGTACAATCTTTACAACCCCGAAACTTTCGATATGTATCACCCGAGAGTGGAGAGTGGAGATGCCGTCAGCTGATTAAATGTCTAGTAGGTCCGGAACAGCTACGATAACGGTTCCACCAGCGTTTGATCTACAACATTGGAGTTGATGACTTCGAGGCTATGAGTCCTGAATGACTCGTAACAAAGCAATGCAGTCGAGACCAAGAGATACGTCCGGAAGGATATAGATATTATTGCAAGACTGCTTCCCGCGAGGATCTAATACTGGTGCTGATATCAGCTGAGATGGGCGGAACAAGGTGTATCAGACGGTTTCGTCTCACGTACGGCGCGGATGTCTAGCCGACCCATTTGGAGGTCGCTATTCACCACTATCTTCCCTATCAAGGCGGAAAGGGATACCACTTTTTAAATATAAAAAAATAATCAAGAACCGAACCAGTGAGTTCTCATCCAACACGTCTAATCATCCTTGAATCTGATACTAAGTACAATGTACAAAATGTGTATCATGTACCCACCAGAAGCCTCCTAGCATCCTTTCTAATGGCGCACGCTCATGCGTCGGATGCAATGGATAATCCCTCAACCGGATTCGCTACTCGAAAGGACTCTAACTCCATGTCTTCAGAGCATGGCATAGTCAAATCTGCCTTTGCCCGCTTGCGTAACCTGAGAAGCATACGCGTTATAATAATGCTCATGAGATTGAGGCCCATCCTATAGTCCTGAAAGGTAGTAAGTACGAGTAGCAGACAAAAACAGATGATGTTAGACTGTTCACCACGAATGCTAGGATGGGGAGGCAGCACAGCACGCTAAGCGGCAGTTAACGTGGTCAGGCATGTTTAGTAGCGAAAGAGATAGCGCGACTTACACCAGGAAGTAAAAGACGCTATCTCTGAGCAGCAGGCCCATAATTGGCTTCAGACCAAAATTCTGTCGTATTTCCGTAAGAATTTTCGTGGCTTTCACCCCTTTGACCCCGTAAAATGCGGCGGTCAGGAACACGATTAGTTCGAATAAAAGCATTGGAAGCCTGAAGTAGCCATCGTGACGGCATCAGTCGAAGACCTTGATACGACACGAACAATGCCCCTCACCAACTGTACACCGTCAAAGCGAGCCCTTGTATGGGAATCGAGATGCAGATACCCAGAGTTGCGGCCACACTCAGGAGGAGAAGCAGGCATAAAATCCGTAATAAATTTCTCTTTCTACCTGCGATAGCCCAAACACGTGGAATGAGAATGCTCTCTACGACCATGATCTGTATTGTGGCTGCGGATCTCAAGTTTAGCACAGTAGTCAGTGTGAGGACTACGGGAGGAGCTAAGTACAACGTACCATATAAAGCGGAACCGGCGTTGACTCCTAAAATGCAGAGATAAAGTGACTGCGACGATACGATATTGTCACATCTAGTGGAATTCGTAAACCATGTGTATAGATGGCAAATAAAAGCCAAGTATTACGTTGGCAGTCGCGATGTAGGGGATGGATAGATCACTTGCCACAAAGTAGTAAGCTGTATTAGTTGTACCGGTTAAGAAATCAGTGTACAAAAAAGAAACGAGGCACACCTATTATATCCCAAATTCCAAAGGCGATGTTAAGATAGCGATTCTGATCAAGCCCGAAGTCTAGCGTTCAAACAGACGGAAAAGGACGCCGCTTACCACGAAAAATAGACATTTAATCCAGGACAATTTTGAGGACTTCATCGACATCAATGAGACCTTGGGACAAAAAATACTGTTGACATGTACAGACCCAAAATAACTCGACCTGCGAAATCAATAAGACTACGAGAATAGGACGTCTGGCTTAAAGCCTTAAACGATTACGGACCTCATCATCAACAGTGATGAGATATCCCCAGAGAAGCAATGCCGTATCAGCATCTAGGTGTCACGGAGGACGACGTTGAGGAACCACTCTGAATTGGACACTGACATCAGCGTAGATAGTGAGTAGATAGAGAGCTGCGTAAAGACTTGAAAAACAGCAGCCATTCTGGTATTCGAACTATCGAGAGATGGCCGATAAGCAGTAACACACGTTTTGCTGGGAAGGACTATTTCATAGCCTCAACTGCCGTCCTCTTCGCAGCTTCTCGATCCAGAGTTTACGTGTAACAATCCAGTGATCCCCGTCATCCCTGAAATAATACTTACGTACCCGTGCAGCTTATTTTCTTGATACCAGTGCATTTCTCTGATTACATGCTTCGATAGTTGCATCCATATGTTTTTGGGCATGACCAACAAGCTACCAAGAAGAGTATAAATGGATGATTCCGAGACTCACGGAGGCTCTGAAAGTGAAGAATCAGCGCTTCAGCTCTCACACCCACTAGCGACACAAAAAGAGATCAGAGGCTTGTATCGGAAAAGTGCAGAGCTCTGTATCGTTCGACGCTCAACTTCAACGTTGTTGACCGTGGGACAAATCGGGGATCGTTCATTGGCCGCGGCATGCCAAATATTTGCCGAATAAGATAAGCAGATAAGATCGGCCGAAAACACATTCTCTTGCTAACTTCCATGACTCATTCACAAATAATTACTTACAAGACAAATACTTTCCTTTGCTCTTTCTCTTCCAGCTGGGAAACACCATGGCCCTCCCTTCGCCCTCCTCTGTGGAATCTTTGGTCCTCCCTGCGCAGCAGCCAGCCTTCGGACGTCAGATGAAAGAGTACTTTCATTTTGATCCCGAATACGTCAACTTGAATCATGGTGAGTCCTTGGATCGTCGCTCTGAACTGCGATGCTCACCCCGTGGTTATCGAAGGCTCCTACGGATCTCTTCCTCGACCTATCAGCGCGTGGTGCAGTACTCTATCCGACAAGATCGAAACGAATCCGGATCTGTTCATGCGATTGACCTACCGGCCTATGCTTATCGCTGTACGTGAAAAGGTCGCCAGCTTCATCGGAGTCAGTGATGTCGACGAGGTGGTATTGGTCCCGAATGCATCGCATGGAGTTAATACGGTCCTGAAGAACTTCATCTGGGAAGCAGGGGATGTTATTATTACCTGTGAGACTTTTAACCTTCTCGTGGGGATTACAGGTGCTGATCATTCTCTTAGGCAACACGACGTACGGGTCCATCTCTCGGACGGCGCAATATATTTCCGACGTCCCGCCTCATCCGGAGGTCGCGCAGTTCACTATCCTTTTTCCAACGACGAAGGAGGATATCATTTCTCAATGGAGAGAGCACCTCCAATCTGTCAGAGAACGTGTTGGGAAGAATGCGAAAATCGTCGCTGTTGTCGACGCGATTATCTCTAATCCAGGAGCTCTCCTTCCTTGGGAGGTCATGACAGGTATCTGCCGCGAGTTTGACGTGTGGAGCGTCATCGACGCAGCGCATGCCATCGGACAGCAACCAAGCATCCAGTTAGATCAAGCCAAGCCGGATTTCTGGATAAGCGTACGTTGTAGCGGCACACTGTGAGGAGCTTTCTGACTGACGGCGCGTTAGAATTGTCACAAGTGGCTGTTCGCAAAGAGGGGTGCTGCGGTGCTGTATGTTCCTAAGAGGTGGGCGACGCGATCGTACAGCTGTTAATTTGTATCCACTGATCGACCATCCGCATAGGAACCAGCATATTGTCAAGTCGAGCTTTCCGACGTCGTCTATGTACATCTCACCGAAAGATCGTACAGGACCAAATTTTGTGGAACAGTTTGAATGTTAGGATCCTCTGTTTCTCCCTTGAGTCGCGTGCTTATTTGCTTTAGGGAATGGAACGGTGGACTGGGCGCCGTACCTCAGTATTTCTGCCGCACTTGATTTCCGCCAGTGGCTGGGTGGAGAAGGCGTGATTAATGAGTATTGTCATAACCTAGCAATTGAAGGTGGCAAGGCTCTTGCGAAGGTTTTGAACACGAAAGTCATGGATGAAAACGGCCAGTTTACTGCGCACATGGTACTTTTGTCCTCCCCCCTCTATATCACGACTCGCAACTGATTTTGACGCTTTTAGGTTAACGTAGTCATACCTCTTCCGGGTGACGTGAAGCCGACGTTTGAATTAGACTTGATGTTCAAGAATAAGCTGCTTGTCAAACATAACGTGTACGCCGCCCATTATTATCATAATGCGATGTGGTGGGTGAGATGTAGCGCGCAGATTTGGAATGAGGTATCTTTCGTTTGTCCTTATAAGATAACTCTTATTAAAACCTTCCTGTAGGTCGAGGATTTCCAGAAGCTCGGGACTGCCCTCCTTAGCGTATGTGACGATATCAAGAAAGAGTATAGAGCAAATTGAACGATGACATTAAGGACGGGCAGGTACCCCTTAGAAAAATGCATTCTGAATGAATCCATGTCAGTCTAGACGGGCGTCCACGATGCGGCGCGCCGTGGTGACCGCAGCCCTCCGACAAAAATCGTACGAGAAACAAGCATAAAGGAGGTTGCCCTGGTCGATTGAGCCTTTCAATATGGTCGCTCTGATATTTTAGCCTGGCCATTTTCCATTTTCCATCCGCGTAGATGCCTCGGCTTGAGTCATTGAGGACCTAATATTTAGGCAAGGAGAAGCGGTGCAAGAATAATCACGCTGATAATTTCTCCAAAGTGGCGGGTACCGGTACGCCTTGTTTCATCTAGATTCCATATGGTTACTCACTACCACGGATATGAAAGTCTTATTTTCTGCGCCACATGAACTTGAGAAAATTAACGTGTTCACCAAAGCGACATCTTTACGGCTATACGGCTATTTTGGGGGCATCTGCATGAGATGCCGACCAAAGTGCGATATGCGGATGAACGTTGCGAACGTCGGATATGGAGAGCCGAAGCCGGACGGGCCTTTTCCCGAAAACAGAATTATATTTGTCGTTGCTATGGCTTATGTACGTGTTGTTATGGCAGTGGCACTGTTCATATTTGCAACCGTGCTGTCCTTCATCTTCAACCATCACTTTTACCGCCCCCGCCCTCCTTCACCTACCCATCGACATCGACCATGACAGCGTACTCTGCATTCTTTTCTTCTGGTCTCCTTGCTCCTCGCCACATATTCACGGCCAACCTCAATGTCAACTCCTTTATAGACTCGCCGTCTTCACCTCTCTTGGACGATGCTAGCGACATCGAGGTCGACGACGAGCGAGTCCACATGTCAGTAACGGAGACACTGGCCACCGCTACTTCTGTCTTGCGGCCTCGCCTGCGGAAGCGTCGGTCGAGTCTGAGCATTGGAACGTCCATCAATGCTCTCAAGTCGCCTTCACGCAATGCGAGTACTGCCCTGCAGATACAGATCCACCTCCAGTCGTCGCCCTCACGTTCCAGGAGTGGTAGTCTCAGTTCGGTGATGGGCACTCTGGTGGAAAACGAATACCAGCCCCACGTTGCCAGTGAAGGAACGAGCCTCGTCGGGCGAATGAGGAGTGGCAGCGTTGGTACTTCTCTTCGGTACGTCTTCTTAACTTCTGCCTTCTTTGGAACTGCTGACATGTGGCTTGCTTTTAGACCCCGCAGGCCCATTCGAAGGACACAGGCACCCGCACCCTCTCTGCCTCCACCCACCGCTCCTTTACCTGAATTACCGTCCAGCGCAGCTGACAAGCCCAAAATTACGTGGCCCTCATGCAGACCATTACCTTTTGATCATGTCAGGCAACCGCTTGCGCAGAGTCTACAGCCGACTTCTGCAGCTCAGCCGCAGCCCTTCCGCGGGGAGCTCAGAGGGTGCTGCGACGAGGAAATGAAAGAAAACTAGGCTCCCGTTCCGTGCCGCCTTACTAAATTTACCGTCTTGTCTATGTCGAGTCGACCATCTATCCAACATATATCCTAATATCTATTCCCGTACATTATTTAATCGACACTACTTCTCCGACCGCTGCTCCTTTCTACTTCGGTCCTGGTGACCACATTCGGTCTCTTTCTATGTTTGCATCATCATCATTTCCTTTATTTAATTACCAGGTCACTATTCGGATTCACGGCCAAGCCTTCGTCTCACTGTTTTTTTACGTTGTATCATCCCTATGTCGTATACACTTGCATATTTTTACCCACATCATTTCCTACGACTTGAACGACTTTGTACGACTAGAGTAATAGATTTGTGTTGCATCTTTTCCTGCAATCGCCGCCTGATTCAGTTAGGTTCGTTTCCTCCTGCACCAGTTCGAGACTGACTGGTTTGCAGATATGCTTTAGCTCTTTTATTCGAATATTAGCTTCCGTTCCGGATGCATCAATACGAACGAACAAAATGCTGTTTGAAGGCACACGTAATGCGTCTAGCTTCTGATGTAAGGGCCCGCGGCATTATCGTCACTTCGGGAGCAATCTGTCGCTGGCATCGATACCTATCAGATTCTTGCGCCCGTCTTTGTAGTTGAACAATATTTCGGTAAATGCCATCCTTTTATTCTCTCGCGCTATGTCAGTTCGAAAGCTTTTCGGTAGCTCCTTCTACCTTACGAACAGACAGATATGAACAGAACGCTACTGTTTGGGGAATACGTTATAACCGCTGATGACGAAATTTGTTCCCTTGGGATCCATCCCCTAAATGCCTTCACAGGTTGACTTGTTCTGGGCATGCGCTCGTACTTCATGGGCAGGATAATGCATTCTTGAGGACCGACACCTCTCCAGCATATCTTGGATTAAGACCTTATTTTTCATGCAGAGTTCGTGTCGGTTTCTCGCGGTCTACGGGCGTCTGACCTGCTTTAGAACAGGTACCTGCGCATCGTGCTCCGCGTTTGGAACGTTGTCTGTAAGTGTCTCCTACTGCTCTATGAGTGCGTCAAGACCATGCCGTTCAAGCTGCTCGCTTCGAAG
Source organism: Armillaria mellea (assembly GCA_030407055.1). Lineage (NCBI taxonomy): Eukaryota > Fungi > Basidiomycota > Agaricomycetes > Agaricales > Physalacriaceae > Armillaria > Armillaria mellea. The sequence continues at coordinate 237,232 of JAUDZF010000007.1, forward strand.
ACAATGTGAGCTAATCAAATTGAAACCTAAGCGCTGAGCTGAGGTCATCACCAGCGCTTTTTGCTACGTGAAATCTTCGTGCTGGCTAATGTGTCCACACACTGACAACAATTACCAGATGTGCTTGGCAAGGAGAATATTGGCCATCATTGCTCTGTACAGTTGTCCCTCGATCCGATTCAAATTTATATGGCACGTCTATGACTAACGATACAATGCTCCAGAGCTGACTGTAGGACCCAGTGTGGATCCAGCTTGTCATTATGGATGCTTTCCTCATTTTACGTGTCTGGGCTATCCTCGGAAGGAAGACAGCCGTGGTTCTTTTTCCCTTCTGTCTATCCGTGTGTAAGGTGGGCACATCTATTGCTTTGTCCACCGTTGCCAAAGGACGTCTGGGAATACATACCTGCTACGTGCTCGACTCGTTTACATCCGTTATTGGATGTGGTGACGAGGGCTATCAGGGTCCCCGCATTAACGTTTGAGATCGTGGTATTTCTTACAACTGCGTTTCAGGGGACCAGAGAGATGCACCAGAACTTCGGCCCCGAGCCAGTCATCGCTTTGATTCTCAAAGATTGTGTCTTCTGCTTTGTCAGGCGCATTGCTCTCAATTCAGTGACTGACAAAAGCCTCATGGCACATCTCCAGTGTCCTCGGTTGCGTGCCTATCGTGTCGTTTGCGGTATGGACTCGTCTGTGTGCTTTCATACTTACTGACGATCGCGAATAGAGTGTTGTGATGGGTCTTACTATTATGAACTTTACTATAGCGCGCATACTTCTTAGACTGCGTAAGCAGGCTGGAAATGACATGGACGTATGGCGATGCAGAGAAATGGAGTTGGCGTCGTGTCGGGTGGAGAGGCCAGTACGAGAAGGATCTTCTGAGTCGGAATCGTAATCTATAGACACCTCATGAGCTGTAGGCAACGACGTCTCGGAATGTACATTATCGAAGTAGAGCTATGTCTCGATATCGGGTATCTCGTTCTTCCATACCACACCTGATGCACGAGCGACATCAAGGGAAATCTGACGAACAGCTTTGACTTCATCCAAAGTCGCGCCGTTCCTCAATGACCCTTTGAGATGCCAATCAACTTGTCGTGGGGTGTCATTCGCTATGAGAGTGGCCACCATCGTGAATGAAGTTTCCACAGCTGAGAGCACGCCAAAATAGCCGTAGGTATATCCATATCCGAAGGTTGTCGAAAAGAATTCTAGAGATCAATGTTAGACGTGCCTACTCCCATTTGAACGCAGATAGAGCCTACCAAAATCAGGGTATAGCTCCTTGAGAAAAGGCTGCACCGTTGCAGCTGTGTGCCCGTACGTACGATCAAAATATTCTTGTCCGATTTTGGTCCACGCTTCCGTCGGCAAGGATAGATCACTACGCGAGCAAGGGAATCAGCCACGATGTTTAGCCCAAGAAATAACGGGTACCGAAGGGGTTTTGTATCGCGCAGTTCCTTAGGAATGACAGGATGGAGCTGCGAAAGAGCATTGATGGCCTATCGGATTCGCCGCGCATAAGTCACAGTGATCGAAACACTATATAAGACGCGCCTTGGGATATCCAGACAAGAGCCCCGATTTGAACAACGCGTCTTTTAGCTTCCTGACCAGCAGCTGCCGTTCATCACGCGTGTTCACACCGCCAAGGGCGTATTTGAACACTTCCGGGACAGCCTCCGGGAGATTACTGGAGCTAAATGCCGTAGCTGCGACAAGAGACCATGGACTGACGACGCCCCGGGCTTGCCTAGGGTAGAGAGCTTCAATGCTAGCGAGGAATTCACGAGTGGCAACAGCTGCCATGACGGACAGAACGGCCAAAAAAATCGGCTTCGAAGCCGGGATTTATACCATTATTTTCTTATGAGGGTAATGACTTGTAATGTGAAGTGTGGGCCGGTTAGCTCAGTTGGTTAGAGCGTCGTGCTAATAACGCGAAGGTCTTGGGTTCGATCCCCACATTGGCCATTAATGTTTTGCAAAATTTTGCCTTCACGTGCCAACTAGCAGCAGGAATGTTGCTTATCGCTCGCAGTGCTCATTACTGAATTACTGAATGTTATGGACATTGGAAAGTTGGAAATTTTATTCCTGTTGTGCAAAGACAACTAAACCAGTGTGCGTAGATAGTGTCTTATGGTACTCTGCCTTTGTACGTGGACTAATTCTCTTTTCCCTGTGGCGATAAAATTAGAGCACTATGCTGGTACACATTTATGACACATCCTTGCAATCGGCTCGATCTGGCCTTGCACATTTTCTGCTCGCAGCTTTCCCACTAGTGCGCCACCACTGAACACAACAGACCCCTCCTGTTGTGTAGAATTTCAGGTATTTTCTTTTCCTACCACTTCCTTATTTCCAGTATTGAATTCACGTAAGAAAACCAGTGAATTGACCTCCCAAAAAATGATGTTATACAATTAAACGCCATCATGTTTCTGCTGGGAGCCATGTGAAAGAGCCGGCGGTACTCTCGAACGGACCATCATCATCTCCCCCTCATTTTCTCAAAATATCCGTTTCCTTACTACTTACTCCTCACCTTCTACCTCTTCTTATGTCATGTTGAAAGATCAGAGTCTGCCATGTATTACTTGCCAATTGCTTACCATACGGCTCAAAAACGCCTTTACTTTCGCTGTTGCACCGAGCAGCGAGGTCTCATATCCCGACAGTCACGCAAACGGCTTTTGTATTAGGCGTCTTTTGGTGCCCTATCTTGTGCCAACTTTGGCTCTATCTGTATGTTAGCTCCCCTGCACGGTTCGTTAAACTGATGGCAGCTCAAGCGCTCAGCGTCATAATAACGGACCTTCAACGACAAACTGAGTTGCTGTGCTAAGATGGATGGCAGCCAAGTATATTATAAATCAAGGGCTGAAGCACTGAAAATCAAACACTACTACACTTCAGGCTTAAGGTCTTCAGCTAATATCACAATTCCTCGCCAAATCTTTCGCGCTGCTAGAGTCATGCAGGCCTCATCCCTTCCTGTAGTGTAGTTCGGCCGAGTGGACACGATTTCAGGCCGACCCCAAAATGCTTCTTCATGCTTTCGACCGTCGTTTCTCTTGATTCATCATAAACTCATCAACAAGATCATCTTTCTTCGATTTAATCTATCAGATTCTTAGTCATGAAACACTGATGCACCCATCCGAGAAGATATAAAGACCTGGAGCAGTTGTATAAGCTCTCATCGTGTGCACATGGAATTTCGCCTATCTGACACTGTAGCGTGTACGTCCGGTACCTTTTACGCTATGCTTGACTAATCCTTCACAAAATGTAGATGTGGCGGAGACTTTGGTAATATGGGATTACCTGATAAGCATCGATGATGAGGTTGGCACTGACCATCCTGACTTGTATGCGACTGATGAGCGTTTCAATACCAGGTCGCCTTGTTCTGGGTACGTTTCAGTGCTTTGCTATGGAAAGGAATGCGGTCCTCTGAAACTAGCACAGTCCTCAAGGCGAACGTGGATCAAATTCTTGTTCTTTGTGGCAAGTCCCAACATCTTGATAATGATGGCGTTCGACGTGTTCATTATGATAATGTCAGAATCGTTACCTTGGTATATTTCTCCGAGTTTGGGGTGTATTCAGTACGTCGTATCATATATCACACCTCGTGACTTTCCAGCTGTCAAATTCTTAACTTCCGAAGTCTTTCAATATAGCGTGAGTTGATAACTTTGTCTGGCCTCTGGTGGCAATTGAATACTCGCTAATTTGTTAATAGCTGCTCCATGGCATGTACGTCAGCCTTTATCCAGCAATTTGGTATGACTTACTCACCTAGTAGATGCGGAATTGATGTCGCAGAGTATCGGCCCTTCGGTAGGTGACCTCCATCTTCCGATACCTCATGCTAGCTACAACAAGGACATGAAAAGATGCCTGTTATATGTTCATTGACCCTGAGTCAATGTTATATGGTACGTATTATCGGTCTGGCTATATTCATTACTTTGTCACTATTTCTTATGCCCCAACTCCTATACCAGTGGGTATACAGCTCATTGTCATGACTATCATAATGGTCATTCGTGCCTGGGTAATTATGGGGAGGCAGCACCGCGTCCTGTGGACCATCTTTGGTTTGCTCACCATTTGCACATCCGCCGTGATAGCCGTTCTTCCTATGCACGATCGTCCAAACTATTTCTACTTGTGAGTATCATATGGCCCTGAACGCATTTTCGTACTAAAATGGCATGTCCAGCCTACCGAATGTGTTCTTTGAAGTTGCGATTTTCGCTATTGTAGCATACCACGAGATCAAGTATTTGCGCAGTTCTAAGGCACTGCAATCTTCGTGTGCAGGTGTATCACAGCCCATGATACGGCCAATCATGCAGCTGATGCTCAAAGATTCGATTCTGTACTTTGTGATGTGAGATGACTTTGACTATGACTTGGTCTTTGAGATATTACTAAAATCTATTCAGCATTATTGCCGTTCTCATGATAGTGCCGTTTTTGACAAACGTGACGTGCCGATTATACCGGGTTGACTTCAGCTAATGTTGCCTTCCATACAGACTCTGCCGCTATGTATCTCCGTTGCGAGTATTACAGTGACTCGCATGCTGCTTCGTCTGCGGAAACAGGCACTCTTCGACTCTACAGGACCGACTTCTGCCCAGGAAGAGCTGTCAACGTTTAGACTCCGGTCGGTGTCAGGAGGAATAAACTCGTCTAATGAGGCGGAAGAGGATACATCTTTGTGATTCCATACAACTTAGAAACGTTCGTTTGTCTCGAGCTCATGCACGGTCATCCAAAAGTAGGAAGACCGACGCTATATACGAATGAGTCGATCCATTACAATATGTATACAACGTCGGAACTGATCTTAGCGCTGTTCGTATAGAGCGTGTAGCAGTTATCACTGAACCAACAAATATATTCCACATTTTTATTTTCGAGGACGAAATGGCAAGGCGCTTAGTACTGGTGTGAGGAATAGTCTTGCAGAATGGACCAGAAGTATTGAGATCGACGCCAACTTCCAGACTTTCGGCTTCCATCGATCGATAGCTCGACCTAAAAGCGCAATGTAGAACAGGCCTCCTTGGCTGGACTCGGAAGCTTTACCTGTTCAGATGACAGCGAAGTCGTTGTGCTTACTTGCGGAAAGTGACATTACAGGGAACAAAATGCTGATGGCGGTGTTGGTATCCGTCACACGACAATGAAACCAACGAGACTTTCTATTCGCAGCCGGAATTATACAAGGAAAATGTATCATCAGTTAACTGGAACCATTCTTGAATTCTCGAAGCCAATCCAAGACAGAACGTCTTCAAACTTGTAGTCTGACTGCGCCAGTAAATTAGAGTCGGTTTCACCGTGCTTGTCTTCAAACTCATTCATGACTTCAGCAGCCCCGCTCATGTCAAGGATTCCCGCTATCGCAGCGTGAAGACGAAGGTAAGCAAGACTGGGCAGAGGGATCGGGGGATCCAAGCTGCTGTAGTCCTTAAGGATGACACGATGCTCACGACCTCCGACTGGCGGAAATGTAAAAACGAGTTTGAAGCTGGGCCTATGGAGTTGTATTGTGTACGCGTTCGGTGCCTAAGACACAAATCAGGATTCATAGTAGACACAGACAAGCCGATATGCATACCTCTGTTGGATGTAAAGAGAACATGAAGCAATCAAAGGCAGAGTGGCAATAGTGTTCAAAACCAATTCCATTGCTTGGATCATCGATTGTCGGCACGATTCTCTCCATCTCTTCGTCGGTCAAGGCCATATAATTCCGTACTATATCCCACGTCGTCATAGCAAATTTGTAGGACTAAAAACAGGTAAACAGGCATCACTATATCAGAAGAAAGCAGCCACTCACATCTTTAGGATTATCGAGACTGAACTTTACTGCTGCTCGCTTGAATATATGAGAATTTTCTATCTCCGCCAAATCGAGGTCAGGATAATCGGAAAGACGGCGGGCGTAATGTGCCCAAAGGTAGTAATGGGGCAGAGATGCTGTTGTCACTTCAAGACCTAAAATGGGTGAGAACAGACATCAAGATTTATCGCAGCATCTGACCTGCTTTGTCATGGTAGACGTGCGGTAACCCAATTTATCAAACATGAACCCCGACGTTTCCACTAGCGTTGATGTCGCCTGCCCTGATGGATTAGCCTCGTGTGAGTATTTTCTGTAAGAGCTATGCATGCGGACTGTGAACCGAAATCAGACAGAGAAAACACGGATAACACAAAGACTTATAAACCCACAGAAAATGGGCAAACCAAGTTAAGTATTGCGAGAGCGCTGAGCGCGTCCGCTGTCTCAACTGACTCGCGGTGGGTTCCCCAGCAGGCGCATATAGCAGCGGCAGCATATCGCAAGCTAAGATGGCCGCGGTCAGGTCTATCACTCATAGGTGCGAAGTCGAGCATCGCTGTCAGGAGAAGGCCGAGCTTAAATTTCCCTTGCTGGATGTCATACCTTGGTCAGCCATATCGGTATGCTTTGGTGGGATTCTTTGAAGTATTCGAGCATCTCCCTAGCCTCCTCCACCATATTCTCGGTTGTCAGCTCAGCGTCGTCCATCAATTGTTTCATGTGGCGCTCATCAGGTGCGTCTTCGAAGAGATCGCGGTTGCAACACGAAGGACTATCGCCTCGAGGACGAAGTTTCAAATTCATCGGGCCGTGGTTTCTTGTGGTATTCCCAACGAAGGATAAGGTCTGCTCGTGTTTCCAAGAGGAGAAGATTACCTTAATATACGTTTTCGCAGGCAGAGCGTGGATGTTCAGTGGCAGCAACTTAGAAAGGTAAACCCGTCGCCGGCACGTGTCCGTGACAACTCCGATTGAAAGTGGCCGAACCGGCTAATCTTTACGGATTTTTGCGAGGCTCCGAATTCGTACGTCGGCCACTTCGTAAATGTCCTGGCACCATATCTATACCATCTGCAGCTGAAAATTTCTCGTTAAATGTCCTGCATTGCAGAGTCACGCCTCGTCTTCATCCCATCTTCCCTTGCATCGGGAATGACCAGACAGTGGAGACAATGCGCTCTTGCGGCAGGTACAATTTAGCGAGGGAATAGAAAAAACCCTTCCCCTTTTTCAGTGAAGCGATATTTCTTCCCTTCGAGAATGGGATTAATCATCTCATTTTACAGCTAAAAGTTTAACGCTGGTCCGGAGAATTGAACCTGGAAAAGAGCCGTTTTTCTCCTGCCGGCCCCCGCAACGACTCCAGGCTGACCCATTCCTTTTTATCTTTGCAGTCGTCATTCCTATTTAAAGAAGTATGATCAACTACATCATCTTAATCTAATTGTCAGCCCCCCATCAGAAAACTGCCGCAGCACCTATCGGAGAAAATATAAACACCCAGGGTAACTGTGCGAGTCTCTAGTCGTGTTTGCAGCCTCACGCATATGGATTCATACTCGTCTCAGGAGGTTGCAAGATGTACAGTCCGACAATCCTTTGGCTTACACTTCTCTGACAAAACACAGACGTAACAAGGTCGTTTATCGTATGGGACTACTTGGTCAGTATTGATGACGAGGTCGGTACTTCTTGACGGTCCTCTCTCTAGCTCACGTCGCTGATTCAAGCTTCCAAGGTCGACTTCTTCTGGGTATGTTTTTGATTTCAAAATGCGGGTGTGGTCCTCTAAACACTAGAGCTGGAACAGTTCTCGAGAAGATCGTGGATCAAATTTTTGTTCTTTGTAGTGTGTCCGTCGTCCGGCGTCGCGATTTAGGGGAGATAAGTTGATGATACCGATTCACCAGAATCGCTACCTTGGGGCTCTTCCTTCGATGTTGGGACGCTATCAGTGCGTCGCCTCCGAACTTTAGGGTTCTACATCAACTAACCCTTGGGTTGTAAAGGGGAACGATATCAGGTTAGTCGTTTTCTTCGTAGTGATGCTCTAAACACTCGTTGATTTTGTTCTAAGCTGAAGTATTCCACGTATAGTTTTTTGATCCGGTTCCATAGAACTTCTCCTGACCGACATTTGGTTTAGATGTGGAGCAGGTACGTATTGAATTTTCGTGTGAGAATAGCGTGATGTTATATGAGTTTTTTCCCCTACAGTAAGATCATCGAAAGAAATTCGTTGTCTTCTCGTTTACCCCGAGTCAGTTATATACGGTATGTGTCTCAATCGCAATGGATGTTACATCTTACGTATTTATATATTCAGTGACGATGCAGCTCGTTGTCATGGGAAGCATATTGGTCCTTCGCGCTTGGCCAATTATGGGTAGGCGGGGCTGTATTCTGTGGGCCTTCTTTGGCTTGCTTGTCTGTATCGCAAGCGGCTCTGTAGTGCTCTACTTTATTTTAAATCCCGAAAGTGTAGAGGCAATCGTACTCCGCTTGTGAGTACCAAGCTCATTGCCGTGTCGCGGACCTTATTTAAATCGAGTTTTAGCATGCTGGCCCTGCTATTTGAGGCAGCCATTTTCGCCACTGCAGCGCATCGTGGAATCAAACAGTTGGGAAATTGGAGGTCGCTGTTATCATTCAGTGGAGGCGCCTTCCAGCTCAACCCAAAGCCCATAATGCAACTTATTTTCCAAGATTCGCTTCTCTACTTCCTGACGTGAGCTGTGACACTATCCATTCTTAAGTTCGCACATCTGACTTTGATATTTGATCAGCGTTCTTGGCGCTCTCCCTATAGTGTCGTTTTTGGTACCGCATCACCATAATGATAATCAACCCCAGCTAATGTTACCTTTTGTTCAGGATCCCCAACTGGGTTTGACGGTTATGAGTGTAACTGTCTCTCACATGTTACTTCGGCTTCGGAGGCAGGCTCTCTCCGATTCAGCTGGATGGAGTTCTTCACAGGAAGAGCTGTCAACGTTCAGAGCGGCATCAGAAGGCTTCAGTTCGTCACAGGCAGAGGTATCAGACGGTTCTTAATTGAAGTTCACAGGCATGTATTTATAATTTAGCCGTGTATGCTAATAAACTAGCCAAGGAGCCTGTGAGCAAGCAGTGTCGTCGAAGACAATCTTATTTGAGAGCCAGCGCGACCGTAATCTTGAACAGTAAGAATGTTTGTCCCGACGAGTTTAAGGCTACAACGTACTAAATCAAAGGTGTTGGATCGGACTGAAGACCCGGGAACTAAAAAATACTCAACGAGTCCAGAGCTGAAACTAGCCGCATTCGTTGTTCGAAGTTGTCTGATACTGTAGGCGACTGGGTGGAACAGAGCTCAACAACACGGCGTTCAATGCGATATTCACAACCTATCACGGACACCCATTCAGGAGACACAACCGTTTGATGGAGTAATGAACCGGTCAAAACTACATTTTCGTCATCAGAAACTGACGGCAATACAAATAATACTATTCACTTTTTAGGGATGCCTTCTCGGCTACTGTACATAGATGAAAGGTGAAAGGAAAGAGAGACGTAAATCGTAAAGATAGGAAACAAAACTGACGGTAGCGCGTAAAAAATGAGCAGGAAACAGCGTAGAAGAAGATTCGTCCTCAACCTGAATTAAGCCACATCAACCATCTCCCGGAATGTGCAGCTCTCCTTGGAGCTTGAATTCTTTCGTCGCCGTCAGTCGGATGAACGAGAATAGTCGGAGTGGTGACATACATCCGGCAATCCATCTTCTGTGGGCGGTCCAGCCAGGACAACGCTACGGTCCACATCACTCGTGAACTCTTTGGTCGTGTCAATTTTGATGGATATGTTGGGTCCACGACGCGACGAGTATGCGGAGGCTTTGGAGATGTCCTTCAGCGAGAAGCTGATTTCGCTAGAACTGTTGATACCTTCGGCAGCGGTGCGGATACGCTTGCGGGCGTTCAACGTGGCGAGGAGGGAGTTTGAGTATACTTTTAGAGAGAAGTCAGTAACGTTTGGGGGAGCTTTTCGAAGGTAACTCACGTCGACCCATGCAGAAGAAAAAGGTGATGTAGATGAAGGTGTTGGGTGCGGTCAATATCTAGGCATAATCAGCCTCTAGACGAAATGAAAAGAGAATGCGACTAACGGAGATTAAGGATGCAACGGCACAAAGACTTGTCAGAAGGCCGGTGTTGACCGCGAAAAGGATCTGCTTGCGAGTAAGTACCTCTGGAAAGGACGGGAGAAAAGGTATATACAAGTTTATTAATCATGGTGTCACTCTTTTGGAATCCGGTCCTGGAACGGTGGAGAAGAAAACAGAGGGTGCCGGCAATGAGGACATCTCCGGCGGCGGCGAGGGCATTCACACTGATGGAAAGGTACTTCAGAGTGGCAAGCTCGGCAAAGTTGCGGACGTTAATCAAGCTGATGATAAAGGTCAATTGACGAGCGGCAAGATGATGACAGTACGTACGCTAGAGTTCCGAAAGCTAGGAAGGGACGAAGATGAAACTTTGTCATTGTGAAGAACTATGTTAACGTACCGATAACACAGCCTAGAAGGATGAGTTAGCACTGTCCGGAGCTTGATGTTGACACTACTCTTACCAAATTCAGCGACGACCAATAACGCGACGATGGATGTGACAAGCGCCCTGCGGTTGCTCACTAGCACCTTGGTCAACCCGACAAGCAGGGGAAGAATGAATCTAAAAGGACGTACAACGCCAGACACGCAAGGCAAGGAAACTAAGGACAGTTCAGAAAATCGGCAGAGTAAATGACCAAGAAACGGACCTCTGGACGAGGAAGGCCGTAAACCCATTGAACAAAACTTCGGCCAAAAGACTCCTGCGAACCCGTTAACGAAACAAAGAAACCATTACAGGAGCGGTTGGCTCACCAAACGGTGTTCTGAAGTTCAGCGGCATTACCATAGTGGGTGATGAGATAGGTATAAACTGTACGCAGTCAGTTTAGATCAGTATTAACGCAGGAACCGGAGCATATAAAACACTTTACCAGTATGACATATAAGTGCCTGATGCACAGTATCGAATACCATAACGGCCGCCACCTAGCGCATACGGTTAGCCAAAAGCCAGGGGATAAAGGATTAGGATTGAACGTACGATCGACTTCAGTGGCCAGTGATCATGTTGGTGCGTAAAATAGTACCATGCTTGTACACATGAAACTAAAACACTATGTTGAGAATAGACGATGAGGCATAGGCGAAAGATACTTACCACCATGCAGACTGCCCGAAAAAAGGGAAAGATTTAGAGGCGGAAAGACGGCCACAAGTGACAGAAGACATGACATACATTGCCGCAACGACGACACCGATGAACGCCGCTCCCATCCTGTGCAAGGAAAAAACTCTTCAGCCGAACATCATTCGAAAAACGGTGTCGGCTACTCACGTCTTATCAAGTGAGAAATCAGGTATCATTTTGAGCTGGAGGAGAGGAATGTGAGTGACAGTGAACGAGTGGATGTTCGGGAGGAAGGGGCAGGTATCCAAGATCGAGCGTTAAAAACAGGGATGAGCCCGTTTTCTACTTTTAAGCTTTCTGGGGTTGTTACAACGAGGCACGGGATGGGGCACTTCGAATTCAGGAAGCCAGTTCGGCAGAGGATCCGCGACTCTGTAGCTTAAAGGTATACTTAGTGAGAACATATTGATAGCAAAGTACTTGAAAGTTTGGAAAATATCTGGGCAGTGTCGACACCCGAGAGCGACCAGGGGAGAATATTCCCTTACTCACAGAGGGAGAAAAGCAAGACAAGAACATGCCCCGACCTAAGATCCACCGAAGTGGGCGTCGGACAACGGACTTCTTGACAGCATTGGCAGCCACGACTTTGCGGTTGCGCCCGGAAAAGGCAACACCTGACGTCAAGTCTGCCGCGGAAATTATTCAGAACAAGCGGGTACCACTCAGGATATCTTCTGTCGACCGAGGTTTACGTGCAAAAAACATTCCAGGAACATGTTACAAAATATCAGGAGCTTCAATGTTAGAAGATTTGAAGAAAGTAACATACCAGTACCATTGCACTCGATCTGATGGCTTCGAAAAAAGATGGATGGATCGTCGTTCACGGCACCGGTACAAAAGTGAAGTCGTAGGCCCTTCTAATCACTCACATGCATTACCGTTGCATGTGTGATAGCCGTCCCTTGCCCAGATCACCACAGTCTAGGCGTTCCCGCGTGGGAGTTGGGCGAACGTTCTTCTGGAATATGCCCGCCTTTCACGGTTGTTTCCTTTCTTCTTTTGCTGTTGACGAAGCACTGACTTCTTTTTTAGCTTAAGTGCACGTCGAATAAACATATCAATTCCATCGGTAAGCGGCTTTTGCAAGGCTACTAAGCAAATCCATGGTAGATGGCAAGTATGTGGAAGAAGCAAGATAGTGGCGCTCATAATGTCTCTGTGGCGTTTAACTTTTAGCAATGCTATGGGCATACAAAACAGGAAGACAGAAAATGCTTACTAAGATTCGCGGCCGGCGCTATAATTCTGGACACCGAACATCATAGAATAACCCGTATACGGTCGCTCTGGTAAATTAAACTGGAGTCCAGACCCCGGAAGAGCCTTTCTTCGAATCCAGAAGTGCCCCTGGTCGCATCGACGCTGTCGTTGTATGAGGACAAAGATCGTTGTACTGAACTACTGACCTTAGCAATTGATCCTAGCCATGCATCTGGTGCATACTCCGTTGTCGCTGGGTGGAGCGAATCCTTGGAATATTTATCATCGTGTCTAAACTTAAGATTTTGACCGAATGGTATTTTCTCTCCATCTCTTAGTTGGCTCTCGACCTCTAGAGGTAAATTTTGGGTGGGATATGTCGATTGACAAATTCGTCAGCTTCAAAGGCGATATTCATACCACGGGAGTCTCGGGAACCCCAATGTCAACGTGGGAAGTCAAGAACGATGGGATCAGGGTAGAAGGACAAGAAGTGAGTGAACAGGCGTCAAAACTACGACCATGTGCTCTGCCGACGGACTGACACGGTCAAACTCGGATGTGGTTGTCTAATTTGTCCAACAAAAAGCCGGCCTCACCGGCCCTCACGTTGTCGTGAAGTAATCATCTAATGTTCTTTTGCTTTTCACCAATTACCGAGATGCCGCCAACGGCGCCAGGAACTGTCGCCCTCAGAGCTCCTAAAATGTGCTAGGGTTGCAACATTTGGGTCTAAAATAGGCCATCTACTATGGACAATAATTTCGAAATATTATAATTTCCGGACAAGCCTTGGCGGGAGCTTCCTGGGGCCGCTGATTTTAGCTAACCCGGCGACCCTTCAAGATGAGTTGCTCATCTCACAGCCTTCAAAGTGCCTCTGGTGGTGCATCAACCTGAGGATCGTTGCATCGTGATTCTACATCGATAGGTACATGTATATTCTTATACACCTGTTGTACCGTCCCTTCCTTCCTCAATAGGTGCGTATTGTCTATTCGTCTAGTGAAATCGAATGATATTCTCTCTTCATCTCTCAGTTAGTCCTTGTAGAGTCAGAAAGCAGACTGTAGAATCGGCACGACACGACATGTATCTTACTGCACAATGGGTTGTATATAACATTAACGCGGCCTATACTGGGAATCACGTCGATGCTGACTAGCGCTGACTGCTCGATTCTACGCGACGGCTAGAATTAACCGGTATCACTGTTTGCTTACTGACTCGTTCCTCAGAAGCGCACATTCCATGGGTTTTACTGCACGATACTACCGGGTTGTATGTAACATTACCTTATACTGGGGACACCATTTGCCAGATGACCAAGATGCTTACTGCTAAATTTTACGCGACGCCCAGAATTTAACCGGCATTTTGGGATCATTGTCTGCTTACTGATCATTCATTGTTAAGTAGTGCGTCTTCCCCGGATCTTCCTGCACGACGGAACACTACTAGATAGGTTCCAAGTGACCTTACCCCGTACTGGGGTCTGGGCGACTGACACCGTTGTGTCCAGCAAGAAAACATCTTAAAGTCGCTGACCTTGGCAGCCTTGTTTTACTAAGCATCTTAATGTCGCCCTGCTGTCACAAGCGATCGGTCTGTGAGAAGACACAGTAGTGGCCGAACCTCGGTACCGGTCCTGAAGGAAGACCGATATTCTTCCTCAAATTGCATATAAATCTGCGAGGTATGGACGACTCTTCAATATCCGACTGCGATGGCTCCTAGAACTCATGAACAATTTGTTGCAGATCAGACCGGACCCGTGCCCGCCGTCGTCACTGCCGACTTGAGCGAGAAGACACTCGTTCTCATTGGTGCCAGTGCTGGACTAGGATTCGAAGCGGCAAAACATTTTGCTAGAATGAATCCTGCGCGATTGGTGCTGACAGCCAGAAATGAAGTGAAAGGGAGGAAGGCTTTGGCCCGTATGTTTGTCTGGTTATCAGATATATGAGCTTAACTCATCCTGGTCATTACAGAGATCCAAGCCGATACTGGATACTCCAAGGCGGAGTTATGGATCATCGATGTCGCTAATTTCAACAGCGTCGTCGCATTCGCTGATAGGGCTGAGCAGGAGTTGGACCGACTGGATATCCTCATAGAGAATGCTGGTATCTGGACCTGGGAATACGAGCAAGTGGAGGGTTGGGAGAAGACGTACGCAACGATCACTTTTGGGTAACAAAAACTAATTGCGATCTTTAGTATACACACGAACAACCTCGGTCCCGGGTTACTTGCTATTCGTATGATCCCGAAGATGCTGGAGACCGCACGCAAACATTCGGTCTACCCGAGGCTGGTGGTCGTCGCGAGCGATACGCACTATTGGACGACATTAGAAAAAGACGTCATTGCTTCCAGTAGCATCCTTGCGAAGTTGTCTGACAGAGAGTATTGCACCAAGGAGTACGTCTCGATCCATTACTGTCTGTCTTTACTACTGACTTGTGAACAGAGTGATGAGTCACCGATACCAAGATACCAAATGTGCATAGTATATTACTTCCTCTTAGCGCAGACTGACTTAACAACACCGTACAGTGCTTAACGTTCTCTTTGCACGAGCTCTGCACGGCCATCTTCCGTCTTCCCCAGCGATCACAGTCAATTCTGTCACGCCCGGTCTCTGCTACTCGGATCTCGGATCTGGTATCCCTGCCGGAGAGGTGGAACGCATGAAAAAGATGCGAGAAGAGCTGGCGTTTACTACGGAAGAGGGGAGTAGGCAGCTGGTGTACGCTGCCGTGGGCTCTCTGGATAATGAGGAGAAGCTTCGTGGCAAGTATATTAATTTGTCCGAAGTCGTAGAGGAGAGCGACTTTGTGATCAGTGAGGACGGTAAGATTGTGCAGGATAAGGTTTGGGTGAGTAACTCTTTATTGAACAATGTGTGTGGTAGACCGTTGATTTGTTTTCTTTAGGAAGAGATGTTAGAGATTCTGGGTAAAGTTGATCCTAAGGTCTCGGAGGTGGCCAAAGCATATCTAACGAAAGCCTGATATTCGCATACAGTATAGTATCAACAATGAATGAAAACACATCTCCCCCTTTGTCATATACGGTACCACGTATCACGTATTGGCTATGTTGACTGTGAGATCAACTCCGCACGACGCACTCAAAACTTAAAAGTGTGATCACAACGGTGCGACTGTTCGTGGCCATAGCACATGACACACCATGTTAGGGTTGTGGATCCGGCCGTTCCTTATTGGAATCTTGTGCCGGTACCTTGAACACTAAAACCTCTCGGTTCTTCTATCTCTGTTTATTCTATCTCTCATCCTCACCAAGCTGGTGACCTCACTTCAAGCTCTTATGACTCGCCGCTCGCCTCAGAGGTCTCAGATCAACCTGGGGCCAGCGCTACCTGCTACATCAATTTGTTCCCGTGGATTGTTGTATCGTGATTCTAGTCACTGTTAGAGCGAGAGATATTCTCATGCATTCATTTTGTGCCTTGATGCAGTGCTGGGACTACTTCAAGTAAATAGTTACAGCGCATCTGCTACTTGTAACTACGACCCGAACATGACCTTGTCCCCAGCCCGATCTGAGCTGACTCTCGTTCTCCCCAGTGAGGCTCCTGTAAAGGAATTCTTGCTTGACTCGGACACCCCCACAGACTGTTCTCTCTACCTTGATGGCAAACCCTTTTACGTCGTCGAATCAAATGATAGTAGCAGCAGAACAACAATCCGTCGGACTTCTCAGTCTGATGTTGTCTGCGACATTTCCTGGAACAAGTTCTCTCCAGACAAGATCATTTTCAAGGGAGAAGAGAAAATCATCAGCAAGTGGTTGCATTCGGAAAGCATCCTCGCCAAGCTGAAGACTTCGTGGGTTTCTATATTGTTCGTCATCTCCTTTGGACACCCTTTAAATTAAACTGATGATCGCTTCAGCCCGGTAACCTTAGTAGAAGAGGGCAGGCAATATGTCTTTCAGGGATCCCCAACGGGTAAACTCTCGGTAAAAGCATCGTCTTCCTTTCGAATTAGAATCAAAAGTCAAACTGAGCTCATGAACAGATGCTTATTGACGATCGTCCGATTGCGTGGTACACACCTTCCCACAAAAAGATAGTTGAAGGGCAGCTTCACGACATGCCTGCCACAATCTCGCTTAGTATCGAGGCCGCGTATGTACAGGATCTTGTCGTAGTCGCACTGATCGTGCTGGAACAGAGGTGGAGAACATCTGGCAAAATCGCGCTCAATGGAGGGCTTGCAAGGGCCCATGCAGTCAGAATCAGTTATCAAGTTGGAAACGCGTAGTCGTCTGTGTCGATCAAGTTGATCACATGTACAAATTCGAACAATTTATGTGTACAGTAACTGCTCGCCATATCCGAAAAATGACGAAAGATATCAATAGTACGATACTGAGGACTAGGAGGACACGAACAAGTCCTGGACACATCTCATTCCTCCCTTTGAGCAACCTTGATGTTCAAACGTAACAGAGATCCTTTCTCAATCTCGCCCTCCGTTGTAGGAGTCATAACCATCGTAGCCTCTCGGCGAATATCCTTATTATCGGCCATCGAGAACTCAAAGGATCCAACGAGCTGGATCAAGAACATTTGGATTTCCAGTACGCTTCAGCACACGGTGAGAAATATCCTGAGAGTAAACGGAAGAAGAACTTACGCGAACCTCCAGCCTATGCAAGATCTTTGGCCACCAGTGAACGTAAAACTAGATCTCTCAATTTTAATATCATAGCACCATGATCTGAAAGAATACTTGCAGGCTCCCGTATACGCCCAATGACGTGGTCGTTTTGGGAACAGACTCACGCAGCCACCGCTCAGGATCGAACACATCGGCATCCTCACCGAAGATATCTTTGTTCCTGCTAAGTATGAGCTTCGTGTGAGCTTAACAGGACAGCAAGGACGAGCCTATTGTATGCTGCAACAGAGGAAATAATTTGCAAGCCTTTCGGTATAGGCAACTCGTGAAGAATTTTGCCAGATTTCGTAGTAATTGGCTTGCTCAACGGAAGAACGTCGTCCTGACCGGAAACCCTTGAAACATTGTACACCACGGGGTGATAACGCAGCATCTCCTAGGTCATAATCTCAGCACCTTGTATATATTTCACGAGAGAAATACCGATCAAACCTTAACAACAGCAGCAAGATAAGGCATCGAGTCGAGATCTGAGGATGTGAACTCGGTACGATCATTATTGCGGATAACCTGCTCGGTGGAGTGAATTTCGCGACGAAGCTTCTGCTGTATTTCTGGGTGCTTGCAAAATTCCAAGAGACCAAAGCAGAGCGTATTAGCGGTCGTTTCATGTCCAGCAAGAATGATTGTACTAATATGGTCATCAGCGTGTGAGATCCAATCAAGAAATATATTCGTTTACTTCATCTGAGCTAATAGTTCACGCTCGGGTAATCTGGTCTTTGTATTTCCAGATGCATTGGCTTTGACTGATTTTCTTCAGTATAACGATATGCGAAGCGATGTATTAACAGACGTACCCAACAGGCTCATGATATCTCTCCGCCCTTTCCCTGAGAGCAGGGCCTCAGATTTCTCTTTGAATAGGTCTTTGGCGACGGCGGTCGTGAGCTTGTTGGCCAACATCCCGCGGGTCAGACGTCCAGGAACATGCCGCATCAGAAAAATAACGACGGCAGGAGGTAGATAGCCCATGACTGAGAGGTAAAGAATTGAAGCCTTCGATGGTATACCGAAGATGTCAAAACTGAACTACTGAGAAGGATTTACAATTTGCGGAACGGAAAGGACTCACAATAAATTAGTATAAACCTTCGTTAGTTGGTTATCAGAGTCGTCCAGAGCACCGAAAGAATAATCAAAGGCAGCTAAACATCGGGTCAATATCGTTATGGGTGCAAAATGTAAGGCAGGAACAAACCGTAGCCAATAGAGTCCAAAGTGGCCCTGGATATCCAGGAAGTAACATCCAGGACGATAGATTGGTCAGGGCTCAGTTCTATTTCATCCTTCCACTTATTGCACATCTAAACCCAGCCTGAGCGCTATTGTTCGAACACAATAATCCAAATCATACCCTCTCGGCGCACTGAGAAAATATAGGAACAAAAGCCTTTGATTCGGGACCGCCAAATCCAGGGAGCATGATCTTGCGCTGGCGCTTATGAACATCACCTGCGTACCACATCAACCCCATGTATTTCAAGGTTTAAAGGCAACTGACCGTCCACGTTAGAAAGTCCTGGTCCGAACAACAAGTGTGAAATTTGACGTCTGGCTTCAGCTTTGGGGAACTTATAAGTTGCAACATGATAGATGTATCGAATAGCCTTCGGATCCGAGATGAAGAGACGGTCCTCCTGACAAAAAGAATAAGATCGTCGTAAGTCTGTAACCGATGTTAGAGTACTCACGCCTAGCGGCGCTCGAATCCTGAACGCATCCCCGTATTTATCTCGCCATTTGAAGTCGATCTGTATGACTGTAAGTTTCTTGTTAAGAAATAGTCAACAGAAAAAACTCCTACCTCACCAGCTTGGCCTCCAACTTGGAACTCAGGGAAATTTCCTAGAGTGCGACTATCATGATCACGTGGGATGAACTAAGAGGGACCGACGAACCGTATAAAAGCGACTTGCTTTCTGGTCCGGGAACATCAGATATTGAGATTCTTCTCCATCGCCTATAGGCGGCACAAGCTAGGGAAAAGGTGATCAGTGCGAGGATGTATGTGAGCATTGGTTTGTAGACTTCTTCCCCCACGACGCGGGATTAAATCCTCTTCACAAGCCGATCCATCACGGACTGGACAGAAAATATCCACACAGTCCAACTCAACGGCCCATTGTACGGTGTCATAATGTGAGATATTATTAGGTCCATGCTAGGAATACCTTATCCCTTTAAACCCCAATTGGCAGATGGGGGACCAGGTCAAGACTTATCGAATGATCCAGAGACTAGCAGAGCTAATTATTCCTCGTATCGGAATATGCAGTCGATTGTTTTATCTCGATCGGGGCGTTCACTTGGGTGTTTCCGATATCTTCGGTGAAAATAGCATCGTTGCCGTATCAAAAGACGGGCAGGTCGAGGTCCAATGAGAACAACGTAAGGCCTATGGTATGAAGCATATGTAGCGGACCGACGAGAACCGAGTTCCTCGATTGACCAGATCACTGAAGGAAGCCTCCCAAGTGCACTGGGAAACGGTATTCGCAGAAATACATACCCACGCCAATGTGACATGAATTTATAGATGTAATACGAACGGCTCCGTCTGAGGTCGGAACACTGGGTGGAATGCCCTAAGATCGCAGCAGAAGCGTAATGTCGTCCTCGGCCCGATTCCCGTCGAAGCATGTTTGACAATGACAAAGACGGATACGGTACGGGCCCAGGTATTTTCCTGCTGACGAGATTCTCAAGGAGTAGGCAGAGAACCCGCTAGAAGACAAGGTATTTTCGGTACATCCGGAGGTGTTTTTGTCATTGACAACCACGGGCTCGTATTACACAGTCCGACGCTTTGTTATCGCAAAATGTGAAGTGGAAAGTGTTGCGAAGATAGCAGAAGAAGCCTGAATATCCTGAAAAGGGAACGAGGATGCGGAGTCGAATCAATGTCGTGACTGCAACAGAAGATAGCCAAATGAATAGGTAACCGGATAAGGCCTCGAAAAGGAACGCCGGGCCACTGTGCCAACACAAACGTACAATCCCTGAAGAACAGCCATTGGCCAGCAACGTCGTTTGCAATCTTGAGCCAAATCTATATATATATACAGAACAGATTAGATAGTACAAAAGCAGTAAAACCCATACGCAAAGATAGTAAACAACGATGATCAAGCAGCAACTGTCCGACTGGAGCCCTCCGAATGATGTGTAGAAGGAGATATCATGGGGCTGTCTTCTGTCTTTCTTGCAGGCGCCCCCTCGGACTCCTCAGCCTGAATGTCTCTGATAACGTCCTCTTTCCGCGACTTGAATATTCTCCCCTCGCAGATCGCGATGACCGTGAAGATAAATAAGAGGAGCCATGTAATGCACATAAGGATTGTCATGACAAGGTGGAATGTGAAGAACCCCTGGATTTGGAAAATATCACCGAGGGACCGTGTGGCGGTTATCCATCCCACTAGACGGGTTCGGTCAGAATCCTTTCTCGCAAAAGGAAGTAGCAGTGCCTACCATTCGGGAATGTCAAAGCCCAACCTGGATGGAATCCTGCGACTCAGGCAACAAGAAAATATGAGGAAATTATGGACACGTACAGCCAAGAATCTCGTTCATATGCCTCCGTAGGGAGAACCGGTAGGGAATGAGACCAAAAATGAAGAAAAAAAGAGCGAGCCCATAAAGTAGCAGGCTTGCCAACACGCTCGCCGAGTACCAGACGTCGCCTGCAATGTCAGCAACGTATCCGCGAGCAGGAAGGCTGTGTAAATATTAAACACGAGGTGGATAATATTATTTACCGCGACATACATTGTCCTTGCATGATCCCCGAGGGTTATTAACGTAAGCGCTGAAAACCCAGGCGGACCACATGCGACAAAGGCGCCGTTAGCTTGCCCGCCGTGCATGAATCCGTTCTATGTATAGCATCAGCTTATTATCTGAATCATGGTCTTTAGTATTGTGCTTGCCGCCATGAGCCTGGACACGATAAGGACGACGTAGAATGTGGAATGAAAAAGAAACTTACCGAAGGATGTAGATAGCGAGGTAGAAGAAAGCCATGTAAAACCCAAGGCCTGTTTTCAAAATGAGGAACGCGTTTTTCCAGTGATCAGGAAATCTTTTTTACCGTGAACGATGTAACCTACGAGCAAAACACCCAACGCTCTCGGATCGGAGGCATCAATCACCTTCAAGGTGTTCGCCGCCACGATCCCTGTAAGCATCTACCGATAGAGGATCCCAAGAGTATGTTAACGCAAACCTACTGAAGTCCTATCATGACGCACCAAAGGGAAAACCTAGGGGATAATTGTTCACCGATGGCTACCATACAAGAAGGGAATACTTACCAGAAATGCATACGCAGGGGCGAAATGAGCGAGATCATGCGATTGGCTGAACCATATCTTTAACATCGGGAAACACGTTGCGATCGCGAAAGCGAGGTATATCCTAAGGCACCCCTTGTGAGCTCAACATGCGCAAGCCTGCACGCAAGCGTGCCACTTGCCAAAACAAAGCGTAGATAAGGTCGGGGCCAATGTGGCCGTAGGTTATGTCGTAGTTCACGGTACCTATGACGATAGTAGCAAGAGAAAGGACCTACGGAATCCTTCTTAGCGAAGGGTCCGCAGGGAGGAGAGAAAGACTGACCATCAACGGTACAAATATTCCTTGTATTGGATCCTGAAGAAGAGTCCACGCATGGCGAGGGAATACTACGAGGGCCCGAATTTATCAACAAAAGGCAAAAGAAGGTGGGAGAAAGGGAAAAAACTTACGGATAGCTTGTGACAAAAGCATGAAGATATTCAAAAAAAACTGAACAATGTTAAAGAAGAAAAACACTGTCTCTATCTTCGACACAAACGCAGGATGGTGCTTCAGGTTCGAGAGCGTCAAATACACCGCGCTCGTACCCATCACAATGGGGAACTAAAGAAAATTACAAATTCTGGTCCCCGGATTTGCCAAGAGACTTACCGCCTGCCATGACCATCCATGGATGCGCCGTGCGAAACCGCTTACGTGGAGCGGTATGTCCTTCGCATTGTGAGACTGAGAGGAGGCGCTGGCTTGTTCGTAAAGAAAAGTACGGATCGCGAGCATGAACTCTAGGAGGGGGTATCGTGCAAGGAGACGGGGTATGAAAGACGTGGGCTGGAGCAGCGGCGGACCCGGGTCTATTTGACAACGCGATCATATTTCTACTTTTGGGAACTCTGCATCAACGATCACATGATAAAATTCACGTATAATTTCAAATTAGGGCTCTTCCGAAGGCCCAGAAGTTGCCACAGACGGCCGTCTAAGCAACCTGCTCATCTCAGGAATGCTCTCATGGTTCTGTTCGAGGACTAGAACCTACTAATCCTGCGTCTCCGAGAATTCTTAGAAATCATGCCATGTCAGGGCCATCACTGAAGTCTAAGGTTGCTAGTGAAGAATGGCGCAGGAAGAAAATCCTCCTAACACAGTACTTAGATAAGTACACGATCTATAGACAATCCTTGTAAGGGGAGGCTAACAGGACAAGTAAGGTTAGACCAGATTATACCTCTGTAGGAAATCCCTTGTCAACCTTCCCTCATTTCGTACACCTGTTACGTTCTAGCCCCGCGACTGTATTTCGTACGACGCGTAGTGACATGTCGCCTCCATTGCTAGGGGTGATAAACCACGGTCACCGACTAGACCGGGATACGGACCGATACATATTCGCCGTCTCTGGCCGAACTAAATATAGATGCTTCAGTGGGATGATAAGCAGACTGTTTGCCTTCGTAAAGCCTGTGAGAATAGGCAGTATGACGACATCAGCTCTACGTCAAATTCGAAAGGACATCACAGCATTGAATGACAAGCAACGCACCTGTACGCCAATGACCGATCTAACATCGTCAGTCCATTTGTGAGGCTGGTATCGGTAGGAATAGTTTTGTTGGCGCGCTACTTGGACAAGGATCATGCAGATATTGTGACAGCAGGACCATGGCACTTTCTGTGTCAGCATGCTCCAGTCGGACGCCTCTGAGGATGTTGCCGATGTACGTAAGAATCTTTGACGTCAATGTATCGCAAATAGAAGCAGAAACTCGAGAGAGCGCTACTTGTGGACTGTAGTGAGAAGACGGGGCGGGGAAGTATGACTCCCAGAATATGTAGTTCCGACCGTCGAGACATAATCTCTGCTCAGTAAAACTGGCGTTCACTGTGTGGATACTACCATGCTATACCCAGTCCATGGTGTCACGGAAACAGTCAAAGACTGCACTCTGAGAGACGGTAGATACATGGTGGATAACAAGGATACGGGATAGATTGTAGTGATTGAGCCTGGAGGGGCGTCTCTCGAGATGTAAAGTCAACGCCACAAACCGAGTACTGGGGTGAAATGGAAACTCGGTTTTCTTCCTTGTCCCAATAAAAGGGGGCGGTGGCATGGAACGGTACTCTTTCTAAGACCGCCTCCTTCATAATGTAATAACGATCTAGTCCATAACGCGAGTACTTCCTGTTTCATGCACATGAGTAAAACACTGCCAATTTCAGCGGTGACAACGTACATCTTCAACCTAGCACATGCTCTGAGAAATGGGCATAAGCCTCTAAACAACCCTCGGCGGCCTTTAAGGTCTCTAGAAACGCATCCCAGCTCTGAAAAAGCGTTCGGAGCTCGACGATCTTGACAATCGCCTCCCAGTCCACGACAGGCAAAAAGCACAGGCCGTTATCAATGTAGCACTTGGCATGCGTCCCAAATGCCTTGTCCTCCAGTTGACTGCAGGTCTCGGCAGAGCCAAGGGCATCTGGAACCAGCGCCTCTTGAAGGCAATGCATCGTGTCCACCATCCATGCCTGTCCTTTGGCGCTGAGCAAAGCGCGGTCGTTACTGAACTTCATGCAGAACTTTTCTCCGTAGCCGACAGGGTAGCCGGTTGGTCCACAGTGGTACTTTGTCTCCAAGCATGACGCGTAGAAAGAGCAATTGTCGCGGATAGGTGCTGCACAAGGATAAGTAGAATCTTGACTGCTAGCTGATGTCGTATCAATACATTACTTCAAAGGTCAAAAACGAGAAAAAAAATCACCCATTATGCGGTACCATATCCATCCTATAGTAGCGGCCAAAATGCCAATGGAATGAACGGACTTGCTGGAGAGTACGGTGGGCATCGACAGAGAATACAAAACGGGGGAACGTGCAGCCGGTTGCTTGAAACCAACGTCAGGAGAACGCGTGTAGCGCACGTTTGAAGGGCGAGGTGGCCGGGACAGAGAAATAGAAGACTGTCACAGTATCATCCTTCAGGGAGTCAGGGACTTCTTCGAGAACTTCCACGTGATAGCTAAACCCCGACAGATGCCGATTCTTCCGCCGGCCGCCGTCAAACCCTGCAGCTTTTCAAGAATCAAGAATGCATCAAGAAAGTTTCAATGATTCCCAGGGCATCCCAACTATCGTCTTTGGATATCCACTGTGTATGGGTACAGAGCAGTTGGAAGGGGGTGGCCCCGGGTTTAGCCGACTAGTCACTCAACCTGCTGTCGGCATCTAGGAGAAATAGGCCCGAAACACCCAATTTGCTCTGCCGAATAACTTGAAAGTCTCAACAGATATCTTGCACGGTCCCCCCTACTGTCCGTTCTTACGTCTCGCCTCTCTATTACGGTGCCACACGTTCTGCATCTGGATTCTGGAGCCCGAGGGAAGTTGAGTAGTGCTTCGGTCTTAGACTCGTAACCGTCTCTCTCACCACTTGACGTCGCAAGCGAGAAAGTGAGATGAGAGAGACTGGTAAAATTGGATCCGAATTTGGCAGGAAGCGCGGGGGGCTGTGTTAGCTGTCAGGTGGTTATCACGTGTGTGCTCGGACCGGAACGCGTCTGTCTAGTCATGTAACTTTACACGTCCAATACCGCTTGTACTCGTGGTCGGCGAAAGTGATGGCCGCTGCACAGCCGATCATTAGTTTTTTGTTTGTGTAGCTACTTTGCCAATGTCATTCCGCTTCTTTTTCTGATGCCCAAAGACATGGTGCGACATGAACACGACGAGGCAGCAAAAAACCAGTTCATTGGTGCTATGCTCGCTACACAGAAATTAAACGAAAGTGCCCTTCTCACTGGCATTCCATATGAGACAGCACGAAAAATCTGGCAGAAGTACAGGGAGCGCGGTTCTGTCGAAAATCTACCCCATAGTGGACATCCAAAGAAGATTGATGAGCATACCTCACGTTGTCTTGCTCGTGCAGCTGTAAAAAGCCGCCGACTGCCACTCAGAGACCTCAGGAATGAAGTCAGTATTGATGTGAGTGAGAAGGTTATTGCCAAGGCCTTGGATGACCATGGATTGCATCGACGTGTTGCACGGAAACGTCCCTTTCTCTCTGCAAACCAAAAGAAGGTGCTGAAAACAATGGGCGAAGGATCACAAGGAGCAGGATTGGAGGAAGGTGGTTTGGTCAGATGAATGTTACATCCATCTTGATGATAAGACGGGTCAGATTTTTGTGACACGGCGTGCTGATGAAGAGTTGGATGAAGACTGCATAGTGCCAACCTTTAAGCAGTCTCCCGTGCGCGTGATGGTGTGGGGATGTGTTGCATTGGGGTGGAAGGGGCCATTAGTTGTTCTCGAGTATCCTGGTGGAAAAGGCGGAGGAATGACAGCAGCTCGCTATCAAGAGCAGGTGCTAGAGGGTCAGTTGAAGGTGTTTTGGAAGGATTTGGACAAAGCCCAGCCAGGACTCACCTTCCAGCAAGACGGCGCACCAAGCCATACAGCCAAGACCACCAAATGCTGGCTTGCACAAAATAACATCCCTCTCTTTCCTCATCCACCAAATTCTCCTGATCTTAACCCCATCGAACCAGTCTGGCATGAGCTCAAGAAGCGTCTCCGTGCACTCCCAAGGCATCCGATGAGCACCAAGGCACTGCGGGAAGTGGTTTTGCAGGAGTGGGTCTTGATGCCTTTGAAGGATATTGATAAGCATATTGAGACCATGTCGGATCAAGTCAAGGCTGTTCTCAAGGCAAATGGGGGTCACACGTGGTTTTAGAGAATGAATAGTTGGTACATTTGGAACGATGGTGATGGTAGATAGCACAATTAGAATTTTTTGTGATAAGACCCGAGTACCACGCTGTGCCAAATAAGGCACCGGCCATCACTTTCGCCGACCACGAGTATAGCTACTATGGAAGCATCACAAAGCATGTCAAAGCTTCCAACGAACTACCAGTTCCTCTTTGATACCCTCTCATAAAATGGCTTTGGGCAGTAGATTACAAGATATATCATTGTCAAGAGGAATACTGGGAATGAGCGACACTGAGAGGGGTTTCGTGGAGCATTCAAGGCAATAATGGTACAAAAACAGAAGTAGAAAAAAAGTGCGGCTACCGGTTTGCCTCGGTCCGAGCACACACGTGATAATCACCTGACAGATAACACAGCCCCCCGCGCTTCCTGCCAAATTCGGATCCAATTTTACCAGTCTGTCTACTCTCGATTTCTTGCTTGCAACGACGATCGAGGTTAGACAGATGGTCACCAGTCTACTTCGGTCTGTCGTCAGAGGCCTGGGTGCCTTCCGGACCAGCGGGCTGCTTGCCGGTCTCATCACTAGAAGACCCGATCTGTAATTTCTACAGATGATGCACCGAATCGCAGGAGCGGATGTCACGACATTTTCGTTAGGCTAGCATACAGGAACACAGAGTAAGCCTTCGGTATGGCGATCAAACGAATTGATGTCAACGAAGGTCGGCTGGCACATTTTTTCGAGCGACGATGGTGGAACGTTTCTAACGGGTATGGTGAGCACTCACGGAGCATTCTTAGTAGATTTGTGGTTTCCTTGCTCAGCGAGCCTCAATTTAGCCTCAGTACAATAAATTACAGAACACCAAGTCTTGTGTGTGACGATACACGGCACAAATCTTATGTCCTCTGAACCCATAAACCGAGATCCTCTAGGCGGTCGAGAACCTATTCGTCGCTCGTTAATTGAAGAGCGGAGGGTCGGGCTGTTTGATCCATGAAGATCTTTCCCAGAATAGATCTAACCGATTCAGAAGGCATCCCCTTGAGCAACGCCGGCAGGTGTTGATCGCGCTCGTGCACCTGGCATACTATGAGAGCTATTCCCACAGAACTAAACTGAAGCAAACGCACCATTAAAATAGCCCGACCGGATATTTCCTTCGCCCATGGGTGCCCTTGCTTGAACAGTTCAATAATCGCCATTCCCAAACTCCATATATCAGTCTTCTCATCGTAATTATCACTGAATAACACTTCTGGAGACATAAACCAAGGGCTGCTAGAGCAAGAAATTACGCGTGCTACGTGACTGCATATCAGGAAATGTCGATAAGCTCTACTAGACTCGTACCAGGATCGATAACAGTTGCGCAACCAAGATCTCCAATTTTCACACAGCCTTCAAATGTGATGAACAAGTTGGATCCCTTGATGTTACCGTGCATAATGGACTGGCGATGTAGGAAGATAAGACCACCCAAGACCTGACGGATCAGCACCTTCACGTCCGCTTCGAGTAATTTGACAGATGCTGACAGCCCAGCAAGCGTTCCGCCAGAGAGGTACTCCCAGTAGATCCAGAAATCACATGCTCTTCGATCAAAATAAGATCTATGAAGAGCGAGTTAGCTTTTTTCTCAATACCGTGACGAGTCATCATCCCTTTCACCATTATGACCATGTCTTCTCCCTTCTTTCGGTATGCTCGAACAAAACCAGAACCACCGCGACCGACTCGGAGATTAGCAACCTGATCCCACTCTTCACCCTTGTGAATGGCGTCAGAGATAGGAAGAGAAAGCCCAGGCTCCAAGGAGACACATTTATCCTTCCAGTAATTTCCTCTACACGCAAGGAGGGCGTAACGGTACAAACCGATTCGGAAATCGTCTAAGCCGCTCGGGAGACTTGCCTCGTCGCTGGAGTGAGAGCCCGTCGCTTCGGCGAATTGGCGGTTGGAGTTTTGAGCGTCAAAGAGTAGGCTAAGTGTAGGACGGAACCTAAATGAGAGAATGAATGCTTGAGGATATCAATGGCTTCGACTCCTACGGGCGGTTTCCGCCTGCGATCAAGGCGGGCCTACCAGTCAATCAGCAACATGCAAATCATTCAGATATCTGCGTACATTATAGATGGAGACCTGGGTTTATGTAAGTTAGCCACATAGTTGAGATACGTAGGACGAGCGCACAGTTGAATCTGTTCTTCGAGAGCTGAATTCAACAGCTGTCTTCCGTTCTCGAAAGACACTGGTACTCTGTCACCAGGATCTGTCCTGATCTTACTGGCTTCCTCTAGCCAGAGAAAGAATGCGGATATTACAGACGTGGTAGACATTTTCGACGTGACGGGATAAACTCGATGGGTTGATTGTGCTGTTCGTCGCACTATATAAGCAGCAATGTGACCGTGTGGCTGTGTCCACCTTGTAGTATTGTGGCAAGAGACTCCATGGAGAAATTGGCTCGAGACACAAGCTCCTGTGTCCCGACTCGCCTTTTTTAGGCCGCAAGTTATTTGTTGAATTCTATTATATCATTAGCAGGGGTCAACTGAACAGCGAAATCAAACCACACCATCACGCATTTATATACATATCTTATGGTCAATCCAATGCCTACGCTGGCATCCGGCTGAGCAATAAACAACCTGTTCGCACGCTGAACATGTGGGAATAGCATGGCGCATCGCCTCCGAGGCATTCGCACACTGCACCAACGAGGAGTAGGTAAGAAAATGTTGAACAAGGTGTCAATTTGTGCACCTCAGTATATAAACACTGCGTGTTCTTCCCGTGTTTCCCCTCGTACTTCACTCCCATAGTCGTGTAGAAATCTGCGGCAGCCTTCATTTTGTTCCACGAGTATCTCAGTCTCATGGGGACCCCAGGGACATTATCACGACCGATCCTTTTCTCTACGGATTTAGTCGACCGGTTGATTCTCCACAACAAGAAGCGGTAGCACGCGAATGGAGTGTACTGATCGATAATGGAGGATAATAGCATCCACATCTTCGTGACAAGCATATTGTTTGAATCGTCCAACTGAAGAAGTCTTCCGAGCTTCACGATGTAGTCCAGAAGGTGATGATCCAAAAGTTTCGCCGCCATGGAGATTGTGACATCGCGTAAGAGGCGGTCTTTGAGTAAATTAAGCACTGCCCATAGGCAGAGTCCAGGAGCTTTTGAAATATCATGAACCCATCTGAAAATAGGCTCCCGTGCTGCGAGCGCGGTAAACCGCCGAATGGCATAGAACAGCCAGTGCAGAATATCATCTGCCACGAATGCCTGCAATACTGCCGTCGAACAAAAACAACTACTCTCTATCAGGGCCATATTATCTGAGAAAGTCTGCGGATCAAAGTTCGTCATGGAGGTCTGATGGACCTCCGATACGAACGATGACGTGAAGAGTTGCGCGAATAGCGACGGATCTTTTTCAATATCCGTCATGAGTGAATTTCGTCTGCGTTGTGACTTGAGTGTGGTCTTGTCACCCTGGGGCAAGAATAGATACAGGAGCCGCGCTTCTTCTACAGCCGATGGATGTCGCATTACCCGACTCTGTAGGATCAGAGGGCCAAGATATCGAGAGCCAGTTATTAGGCGGCGGAAGCCCAACACTAATCAAAAATATATAAAATCGAGAAGATGGACGGAGTGTGTGAGATGGGTATCGCTTTTCTGGTTAAGCAGGTAAATGGACCAGACATAAATTCTGGGCCACAGCGGTAGGATACAGTTCTTGTCGTCCGGGCTTTTTGTTCCGCGTATCAGGTTGGCAAAGCATTGGAGTGCACCAGATGTACCCGCTCCAGACCGGACAGGCACTTTCCCGGCGTCTAGGTGGTGCGCGAAAATATAAAAGAACTGAGGTAGAAATCGTCGCTTGGGACATCGTTTAAGGCAAGAGCTGACTGACTGTCCCGCTCCTAATAACGCTTTCCTTGAAAAGTCTAATAGTCAATATGAACGTATCGACACACCTTGAGAAGCCTCATATCAAGTGGGAGAAAGCGAGCTCTTCTTACACTTGACATGGCTAGATCAATGAGTGTGAATTGTCTCGCTCACTTACTTAAGCGAGAGGGGCTAAAAGGAGAATATGAGCGAGAACAGGGAGAGGGAATTTGAAACAATTTAGGAGGAAACTGGTTATCAGGGTTACATGACCAGTTGATATAGTTGCTTTCGTACAGGCAGAATTGCTGAGCACCGTTTGTCTCGTTCGCTATCGCCTTTCGCCCTACCGCAGCGATATTATTCACTTGAGATACAAGTACAGCTAAAGAAAATAAAACACGACACTTATTCCATCCTCACCCACATTCCCGCCTAGCAAAATAATCAGAACGCAGCAACCAGACCAGTACGAACAATTTACCTTAGCAAACATAGTGAGATGTGTTCCGAACATGATTTTGTCCCTTCTCTTAAACTGATCTTCGACCCAGCTTGCTGGTGGTTTCGCCTCTTGCGCCTGTGCATCCTCAGCTAGCCTGAAGGATGAGAACGTTTGAAGAAGCCGAATGAGGAAGTATGACGCTTCGTTGTATGCGAACTAGTAATACACAAAATCAATAACTCGGAGATCGGGACGAGAAGAACCAAATTAACGAACCTGTTGGCCCAGGCAAATTCTAGGTCCAGCATTGAAAGGCAAGAAGATGAACGGGTTACGTGTTAGATACTTTTGGACTCGGGAATCTAGGAACCGGTCTGGGTCGAAATCAAGGGCTATTTATCGAATGTTTGAGTAGGTGAGATAATTGTAAAAGGTAGTAAGCACCGTCGGGACCCCACAAATCAGTCCTACGGTGCATCCAAAAGACTCCCCATAGGACCCTGAGCAGGCAGAGCTTCAGTATCGATATTTGAAGACGGCGATAGATACGTCCTTACTTAGTGTCTTTTGCTACATAGTATGGCCGACCTGTTTTGTTGGGCAGCGTTGTATCCACATTAGCCGTTCTGATGATCATTAGCACATTTCAAATCCGAGCCATGGTCGAGTTTCCTACCGAGAGTCGAAAGGGCTGCGAGAATTTGCCTCGATAAGTAATAAGATTGGTAGCAGAAGAAGTTCTTACACAGGAGGATAAAGCCTTAACGTTTCTGCGTATCACACGGCAGTGAGTTACCAGCGCAAAATCCAACAAATAGATCAGGCATACCGTTCAAAAAAGCCCTCAGGTATTTCATATCGCGAATGTTGGCATAGGTTGGCGGTTTGTCGCCCAAAGCTTCGGTGATCTCTTCCCGTAGGCGCTTCACAATGTGCGGGTTCTCCGTGAGCGCATACACAGCAAAAGTAAGTAAAGACGCCGTCTACACATTGTTGTTAGGACGTATGCAGGAAAATGTATTTAACTGACTGTATCTCTCGAGGCAACGAGAATATTCACTAGCTCGTCGATGATTGCACGAGTATCTAGAGGCACCAAATGTCAGTAACGCTAACCGTACCAGACCAATGACATTACCATCAGTGTCCTTGACTAGGTCGTCTAATAGGGAGGTTACCTCCTTCTCGTCAAGCGCCTCAACGGCATCCTCCTTTCGCTTCTTCTTCCGAACGAACGCATCGTCGAGAAGCGGCTGGACAACCTCTTCCATTACGCATCTGTGCGGGGTGACCTTGTTTTCCCAGAACTCCAAGAGTGGCCAGACTGTGCCCGCTCGCGATCTTCGAGCAATCAACTCCTGCCCTTTCACGAAAGCCCGAACGAAGACATTCGATGGGTGATCTGCAGCGACGATTGCGTTCCCGGCTTGTGACCCAGACGGATAAGGAAGTCCGGCGGACAGCGAACCGACGTCCTGGCCGAAAAGAAATTCGGTGGCTGAATCCAACGTAAAGCGTGAAACAACATCCTGTATGACTGAGGTCAGCGATCGTTCTCAGGGCGCAGAAATTTGTACCTGAAACTCCACCTGGATATCCTTCATCAAGTCTATCTTTTATCAATTTAATCGATTCGACAGCGTGTCTCTCGAAATTGTCAAAATCACTAATCCGGTCTTTGTTGAAGAAAGGGCGAGTCATATTGCGGTGATACCTAAGGAACGGCCATTTCGGGTTAGAGAGAAGCCTGTCATACGCTTAATTGCTGGGCGCTCACTTCCACATGTCACCTAGGCACGATTAAGTGAGTATTCGCAGTCACCCTAATATGGAATGCGCGCTCATACCATCGGAATTGAATACACCGGTGCCAAGAAGGTCGCCCCACTGAGAAGATAGCCTGTATCCTAAATGCTTGTCATAAGGGGAATGTATCTGAAGTTGAAAAGGCTGCTCGCACCCTTCTCGAAGTCTTTGAATTGCGTTGCTAAGACTGCCTACGGAATAATCAGAGGTATCTCATTTGAACAACCATTGCAAATCACCTTCACATGGTCGGGCTCGATGGTGATGATCTTCGTGAGTCAACATAAGTAGCCGAATAGACGCAAACGACCACTGACATACCCGGCTTTCCGAGAGTACGTTGATACAATATGTGTTTCCGTATTGCTGATGCCAATCTCGAAAAGCTTCGCCTGTCTCTGATGAGACGGAAGCCGAAGTGAAACATTGTAGACACATACCAGGATAGAGCGTCTTTGGTTGCCTCATGAGTCTGCTCATTATGGAGATACTGCTTTGCTGAACATCCGGAACGAAGTCGGCGCCCTTGATAGCAGCATCTCGGCGCATATGCGCCAACCTCAGTAGGTAAGACATTATCTCCGAAGCGAGATACAACAACGCAGCACATGGAAACGTGATCCAAGAAACCTGGTAGCCAGGAAATAGTGAGGGAATCACAACACTTGTGAAGACAGAAGCGAAAACGACATATGGGAATGCTCGACGCAGCAGGTACGATGGCCCTGGTGGTAGCTGCATGACCGTAAATGTGAACCATTGATCGTAAAGCTAGTCTTTTTATATGGATCTGATCTCGGCCTCCTTGTGACCGGATCACGTTTTGGCGGGTCTCAGACATATGATATTACGGGCGATTATCCCTACTTGGCTATTCTGAGCGGGTGGCCCGCTCCGCAAGAGGCGGAGCGCTGAGGCGGAAAGGGAGCAGAGAAGTTATCGAAGCTGAATTGTCTTTCTTTTTTGTATGACCTGATACTTTCGGGAGTTAGCGGCAATATTGCGTTTGGTAGAAAATAGAGGGATTAATCGGGTCATCCGGTATCTTAGGATTCGGCAACGATATTGCTGGCAGACAGTACATCGCCGGCGGAATTTGGGAGCGGATGCGAGGCAGATGTCGAACAGTCCACTGAGCTGTTGATTGTAAGTGGTATTACCTTGCTAGAGAAACTGAAAGGTGATGAGTAGGGTGCTCGGTGAGTAGATGAATAGAAATCGACATGTGTGAGAAATGATGCGTTCCTAACGAGATAAAGGGCGACAGTGCTTGATTCTTTCTATTGATCCCGTATATGTCCACTGACTTCATGAGAGCCAAACGGTATATGCGAGGCAATGGTAGTCCACTTTACTCGAAATTATTGAAGATGTAGTCCGAGAATAGACGCCTGTAAAGAATGTCCGAATTGATGGAGCTACTTCCTCTCATCACCGTGAGGTAATGCATAGAACATTTGAAACGCAAGGCTGCACATCCGGTTTCGCCTTATGGAGACACACCAGGAGTGCGATGATGGTGAGAAGCAGAAGTGGCATTTTCAATTTGGAAATTCCAATTAGGACGCGCTCGCACACGTGACTGTTATGTGAAAACTTCGGACCAAGTCGACCGCCCGTCCGTCAGAAAAGCGCGACCTATAGTCTCGTAACAATCCGAGTCGTTCAAGCGATGTAGAAACAATTCCAGAAAAAGGAGTGACTGTGAGAAAATTTTCTCTTAAAGATAGAAAATCGGGACCCTTAATGATTGTACAGCTGGCTGTGCTGAAGAGGCTTCATCAAAATTTCTTCTCATTCTTCTCTATTCCGGTCACTGCTTTAATTGTTCAAGGAGTGAGGGTTTCCTTCGTATAATCCCATAAGACTCGCTGAATCGAGACCTGCCATCCATCCTTCGACGAACCCTCGTCGTGAATCAGAATGGTATCTCTCTAAATTACCTCCGATTACGGTCATATTGTTTGGAATTTGTTCTGGCGCGTCCTGGAGATTACCAGTAAGGGCTGGTGGACCTCTCTTAGTCCCAGTGATGACACTCAGATCTTAGAGGCCAGAGAAGTGTTTAATGACCTGCTTGTATGACTTTGGACCCTCGTCTGAACCAGGGCCATGACAACACTGGTTGCAGCGGACTCTGGGGTATGTAGACATAGATTGGTATATGGCAAACACGGTAAGAAAAGTCAATGGATACAGCAGTAAGTACGTTAAAATACACGAGAATATGTTAATTTTCGAGGCCAAGATATTGATGACTATAATAAATACTGTCATCAGTAACAGTACGTATCGGTAAATGTCAGTAAAATTATCCGTGGTAGCTTGAACCCGATACAAGCCCGTGGGACTTACCCCCATCGCCGGACGTACTCGAGTCCAGCCCAATCGGTGCACGCAAGTCTGTCTCATCCTCTAACTCAAATGTCATCAAGTCCTTATTACTATGAGTCATGGTAGTCGTCATAGAGGTACCTGTCATCCCCGTATTTATATCGTCAAGCTTCACTTCCGCGACATGCATGTGAGGGTGAGTTGCCGCCGTATCCTTGTGTGTGAGGACGCGCGTAGCGAAGTGCAAGAAGGTAGATACTAGTTGTCCTTTCTGACCCTTGCCATGCTGCGATTCTTCTCGTATCCTTATTGCCGCCGTGACAACCACAGGTACGTTACACACAATGAGGGAAAAGCAGTCCTAGTCACGTATGAATTCGTCAGCCCCCTAGCAGCGAGCAACATTACGGAGTTCACGTACCTCTACTATGGCTGAGATGACCACCTTGGTTTCGCCCAGAGTGAGGATATAGGCGGCATGAACGAGTGATACAATAGTCGTCACAATGCACGTCGAGAAGATGACCATGAGACGATGTCGAAGACCTTTGTCTTCTAGTCCGGCAAGGAGTTTTAGCGGAGCGAGAATCAGTATGAGATCCGCAATCACGTCGGCTGTCAGACGAAATGGAGTTAAACAGGGAGACCGATGATACTGGGAGCATAACTTGAACCGACTCACAGACTAATTGACAGATAGCCACTTGCTTATTGAGGGTGCATTGCGGGCTCCTCATATCCTTCCATCTCGGCTCTGGCTCACAGACCCAGTAGAGTTGAGCGATAAGAATCGTGAGAACGAGGATGAATAGAGCCGCGACGTATAACAGTCTATGTCGTCGGTTCTCGCTTGGATCCAGTCGGATAATCGAAAATAGTATAGAGAGCCGAGCCGTCCTGGTCTAGTTGTTAGAGAGGTAGCAATAAGGTAATACTCTGCTCACCATATAACAACGTAAAAAGTGGTAGCCATGAGGTAGTAAGCTGCGATACGCGTGGACCGCGAGAGGACATCTGGATAAAAATTCAATAATATTTTCAAAACGCGAACAAAACAGCATCGTTGGAATAGCGCTCACTGGGATTTGGTAAGTGCATAAATACGGCCGCAATCTGTAAAAAGAGAGCAAACATGGATACTAGCGCCCATGCCTGTGGTGTAGAAGAAAATTGATCAAAGGTTTTTCATCTCCCAGAGTGATAACTTACATCATCAGCCCAATACCGACCCCTTCGAATGAAGAGACGATGGACAGTTGTCGCAATAGCCACCGTAGAGCACACCGCACAGCTGACTGCCACAGAACATGCATCAGTTACTGCACTCTAAATTAAATGCGGACTTACTCACTTTTCAATATAACGAGAGGATCGCTTGCGTCGAGCATGGCGGCAAAAGCTGAAGACAGACCGATGCAGCGGCAGGCTTGGTTAGGCCGACGTTATAAAGCGAGGTGGATGCACCAGTAATAGAAGTGTAATGAATGAAGCTTAGTGCACATGGCCTTCCCGAGAGTCAAATCCGAAAGAAGATGTGCATTACCTGTTGGGCTTCTTGGATTCAATCGAAGACCACACTACGCACGCGGATACACGTAACCTGATTGGCCAAGTCCTCGGAAAGACCAAGACGCCGTACTATATAAATGATTCGTTATCGTCGGTGCGGGTATCCACAGGAAAACATTGTAGCAAGTGATGGAACTCCTAAAAGAAATCAATATTAGAGTGTGGCGCCGTGACGGAGAATGAAGATCACCTCGAGAAAACTAAATTGGGACTTGCGGTTGAAAGGGAAATGCTTTCACCCTGGTTCGTGTTCCGGAAACGCAGCTGACTTGAACAAGCCGTGATGATCATTGTCGCCTTCAATGGTACTTAATGCCACTGGTCAGTTAATATTATGGGTGGACTGATCATGCGTAATCGGATTCTGGTGACTATCTAAAAGGAGGCATTCATTGAAAGCGGTGTTTGGCAAACCTGAGTTTTAAATTTCGTATTCAGACCTTTCCTACGTACCCCCCAGAGGAAGGGGCCTAGGGGAGGCCTGGAGGGGGGAAGTATGTACTAAGCTTTTACTGTATCCTGGCCCTTCATGGTTATGCAACCAGACACCGCGTTTGAGATTAAGAAAATTCAACACTACTAGAATAAATAAATGCAAGAAGATAGGGCACTAAGATATTATACTTTCTATTTGAACTACAATGCACACTTCCTTACATAGTCAGACACAGTTGGTTTACCGAGTGGAGGGGTGTCGTATTGGTCGATAGTGCCACATCGTACATAAATCGTATACACTTGCGCTCGGCATGCCCAAGTACCGTGCCGTGTAATGATCGTGATCATCATAATGATGGATTATTTTTGAACTGAGGTCCATCGTGGGCGCCAACAGTGACCTTGCCTGAGGAGGGAGACTTTGGTCTGAGGTAAAAATATTAACGACTATCAAGACATATTTCGTTAGTATGAACAATCCATCCCAACTTGATTATCCGGGTTGTTGTAAGTAAGCAGAGGAGAATGTAAAGTAGAGAATTAATTAGCCTCTCGAGCGAAGAGACATTGTCCTTAAATACATTTTGTACTACTTCGAGAATCTACTACGAATTACTAAATATATCCAAATCATGGTCCGAATCAGCTGCTGCTGAATTGTGCCGAATCTTCGAGTACCTTCTTGTACTCGCTCGGGATTGCTATCCCAACACGGGTTCATGTAAGTGGGTTAAGTAGATGAAGACATTGGGAGGTAAGGGCGGCCCGGAGGATTAAAACCCTTTCTATAACAGCTGGGTGGCGACTGTTTGGGGCGAGTAAAAATACTTAGAATCAAAATTTTGGACGCCAGATCAACGCCAGATCAACCAGATTTTGGGCGACATAAAATTTTGACTCACCCAAGATAGTTTCCGCCCAACTGAAGGATAGGCATCTTGCATTAATTTTGTTAAAGTCATAGTTTGGTCATAATTAGCTTTCGAGCTCGTCCCCCTAGGAGAGGGGGGTATTGCCCCCCTCAATCCTAAAAAAGGAAGGTTGGGTTTTTTCGATCAAAGTCATTTCTTTCTCAGATCGCCCAGTCTTTCCTGCTTCCCTTCGCCACGTCCACGCCTCAAGGCCGGCAGTCACGGTTCTATGCTTCTGAATTCAACTGCTGCTTAAATTTGGACCATCTTACAATCGGAGCCAAATCCCTGGCTGCTTCTCTCAGAATCGCCAGTAGAAGACGATGCCTCCAGGTATCAGTCTTCATTACAACTCCCAATGGCTGATATTGCCACTCGTGAATTTCTTGCTCGTCTTGAAGCGCTTTATCCTAAGCAGGACAGGGGTATTGTCAGTCCCTGGTCTCTTGTTGCTGCCATTGCTTTTAGTTCCAGTAATCTACCGGAGGCCGTTCCAGAAGTCTTCAAGTACGCGCTTGAGGGCTTGAAAACTCACGAACAGCGCCTGCTCCTTGCACGGAAGCTCCGTGACGGTCTCTTCAAATCGGGGATGCTGTCTGGATTTCCTAAGGTACGTCGGTTCATAGTACTATATTTTGAGTGCAGGTGGCATCTTTGACTTGCGGTGCTAGGCTATCAACGCGCTTGGCCAGCTGCATACTGCTGTTCCTAACGAACTGCGTGATGATAAACCTCTCCGGTGGGTTATGTGGTATTTTTCTTCGTTTAAAAGTGTTCAGTTCGTGTCTCTGCAGAGATGTATCGAAGTCCGTAGAAACTTTGACGGAGAAAGGCCAAGATTACTTCGACAGGACTTACGGAGAAACCGCAGCTACTGTTCAACCGTTTCTGCGGGAGATCTGTCCCGATTTTGGTTAGCAAATGAATTGATTCCGTAGCCAATCAGATTTAACCCGTGATGACCACAGAGTTCTTTTCCACGACTTTTGCGTACGGTTACACGTACAGCTTTTTTGATGCTGTTTCGCCTGCCGAGACTTCGTTCACCATGGTGGCGGCTTTAATAGCCAATGATACACCACGTCAAGTCGATTGGCATCTGCATGGATCTATTAGGAACGGTGCTACGCTAGATGAAGTGAAAGCAGTTCGCCAGATTGCTATTGAGGTCGCCAAGGCATCAGGGCGTGAAGTGGAAGCATGACGTCCCTGATATTCACGAATGAACTTGGTGTACATAAATGTATTGTTGGCTTGTTATCCTTCCTTGCTATCGGTTTCTTGGCCCCCGTTTCCCCTCAAGGCACTATCGATGTTTATATATGTTCCTGACTTCTTGTGCCCGGGATCTACTATGGAGCCCTGACAGAGAGCGATGTGCCTAACGACTCACACCATCAGGCCCTTACCCTTCGAGGCTTTAGCTTTCGGCGTTCCTCAGTAGCGAAAGGATTCGCAATTTCGGATCAATGTGCACTCGAATAAGGCATCGATGTTTTGGCAGATTTCGTAACCGCATTCATACAACCCTCGTTACACTTTAAGAAGCACCGCGGAACCATCGATCATCAGTCTTGACATCCATCCTTTGTCTCAGTGCACCATGTCAACAGCAGCTGGATGGGACAGCGAGAAGAATATACTAGCGAGCACTGTTTCAGACGACAAACCATTGGTTGTCGACCAACGTATCCGACGGAAGATTGATCTGAACTTGATACCCGTCATTGCGCTCCTCTACCTTTGTAGCTTTTTGTGAGCTGTTCGCTTTTTCTTCGCTTCAACTGCTTATACTTGTTTAAAGGGATCGAGGAAATATCGGTTCGCATGCTTGTTTATAGCCATGTTCTGCCCGCCAACGCTAATCATCTGAATAAACTATAGGCAATGCAAGGGTAAATCTGGCAACGAGCTTTACAAGAAGTGTCTGCGAGCATCGTTGATATTTGTTACAGGTTGCCGGAATGGGGGTTGATCTGGAATTGACGGGTCTTCGGTATCAGCTGGCGGCGGCTGTGTTCTTCGTGCGTTTGACTCCATCTCTGATCTATGCTCGGAATTAACAAAAATTTAGATCCCATATAGTCTGCTCGAGATACCATGGTAAGTGGCGCTTACCTCATCAATTGAACGCCGCTGAGCAGGTCCCTTCACAGTAATGTCATCATGAAACTGACGCGGCCGTCGATTTGGAGTAAGTACCTCTGCAGCGCTCGAGGACATCTCGTTTAATTGGTCGCGTCTAGTACCCGGAATTATGCTTGCTTGGGGGATCGTCAGTGAGTGTGGATCGTAAACGACGAAACTGTCCTGAAGTTCCTTGCCGCAGTGTTCTCAATGGCATTTGTTAAAAGTTATCATGGCCTCATCATGTAAAATTTTCATCTATGTTTCTGTGACGTCTCCTACCTATTTTTATGTAGCGCTCGAGTGTTCTTGGGCCTTGCTGAGGCAGGCCTACCTCCTGGCATAGGTATGTCCTTCCGTAACTTTTTACTCGGTTCCAAGTACTCCACCATTTTCTCAAGCATTTCTCATCACCATTTGGTATCGTCGCGAGGACCAGGCGCGTCCATTGTCGCTTTACTTCTCCACTGCAACTCTGTCTGGTAAGTCAAGCTCAACGACAACTCCTCGTACGAACTTATTTTCGATCAGGTGCATTTGGTGGCTTACTTGCGTTCGCTATTGAGAAAATGGATGGGTCAGTCAACGTGCGTACTAAACATCCGTGTTAGTACTAATATGATGCCTCGCAGTCTTGGAAACCTCCGAGGATGGGCCTGGATCGTGAGTAGTTCTAAATACTAGAATGATGACAACATCCCGAGCATTGACTCCCGCGGCGTGCAGTTTTTGTTAGAAGGATTAGGTGAGTAACTTTTTAGTCCATACATTGACTCAGAACTCACATTACTGATGCCAGCAACCGTCATCGCTTCCCTGTTTGCATTTTGGAAGCTGCCCGACGTCAGAATCCTTCAATATTAAAATACGCTGTCGTCGCTTACTAGCATGATGATAGTACCCGGGCACAGCCAAATTCCTCACCTCACGAGAAAAGGATCATCTCGTAGAGGTACTTCGCCGTGATAATGAAGGAGAGCCATCGCATTTCGAGATGCGGTTTGTGTGGGAAACGTTACGGGATTACAAATCATGGCTGCAAACCATCATATACATTGGGTACGGCGTATCAGACCTATAGATGTCGAGCTGAACTAACGTCAACGTTAGTATGGTCATGCCATTAAACTCTATCTCGATATTCCTTCCCACCATCATTAATGCTCTGGGATACTCCGCTTCTCAAGCTCAACTGTACGTCTTCTTTCTCCAACGGCATGCATCTCAGCAATGATCAACGCTTTTCTATTTGCCAGAATGACAATACCACCTTACGCCATTGGTTGCGTCTTTACCATCGTAATTGGTTCTTTGTCCGACAGATTTAAGGTCCGCGGACCATTTATCATGGGGTGTTCGCTACTCGCCATTCTTGGATATGTGATGCTTTATACCACGAATCCGGCAACCCTACCAGGTGTCGGATATGCAGGTTGTATTTTGATTACCTGTGGGGTTTTCCCAACGGTTCCTCTGATGCTAGCCTGGGGCTCAGGGAATGCGGGCAGCTCGCTGAAGAAAGGTGTGATTATCGGGCTCCAGAGCGGTGTCGGTAATCTTGGAGGGTAATGCTTTGTTCTCAAGCTACAGAAAGACCTGCTGAGCTTCAGTCCTAGGATTTGTTCTTCGTTCATCTACAGAACACAGGACACTCCGAGATTTCACCTGGGTCATGGTACGCAACATTCTTGTTGGTGTCGATGAGATACTGATGACAATAGGCATCGCGCTCGGGTTTTTGTGTATGGCGTTCGTCATCTCCGCGTTCACAGAATGTGTTTACCGGAGACTCAATCAAGGGAAGGAGGCGCTCTGCGCGAAAGAACGCATCCAGGGGGATCGAAAGTCAGAATTTGCCAATCTGGGCGCTGACTCTCCTTTGTTTAGGTAAGTCGTCGTACTCGGCGAGATTCTCTGATAGGCTGATCATCGCACTCAGATACACCTTGTAGAAGAGCTGTATCCTTCCTTGGGGAGATCACGATGTAATTTTTGTTTAGGCGACTAGTTCATGTCCACGACTAACGATTAAGGTGGTCAGCACAACATACTTATGACTGATGGCTACACGGGCCAAATTCATCTCTTGAGCTTCGAGCCCTCTGAGTTGGATAACATTGATCATCGCTGGACCCGAACACGAAGTAGGAATTGACATATTTTAACTCAAACTCCTTACCGACTCAAAGGCGTGTCTTCACTAATACTGTGTTTCGCCTGTAGCGACCCACTACTTGACTGAAGATGTTTTATAGCGTGCCTTCTCTCGCTTGTTTTCACATTCAAAGCGCTTCAGCGTATCGGGCAGAATAATTAACGCGTACATATGGTATAATTAACAGGCGTCTAATATTAGATTTGGAAGCGTTGTAGCGATCCTGCGGCCTGCTGTTCTGTGTTCACTGCATTTTGCAGCGCAGGTATGTTTACCGCCTTCGATCGTGCCAGTGCATAGCAGGCTATACAGGCGACTGAGTCATACACAGACTGTCCGGTCTGGGTTACCATGATCATGTGAGGTTCACAAACGAAGAACAATTAAATGGCGTACTTACGCCGGATAACAACATTCTCTAAAGAAATACGCAGCTTTCTTTCCGAAGTAGAGCCTAAGACACGGTGTTCCCTTCCCCTAAAAGTAGTGGTTACGAGCCGGATAGAAACAGTGATCACAAGAACAAACCTTCGTTTTCTCATTTGGGTCCTGGCCATTATCGTACCACCCCAAGCTATTTGTTCCGTCGGAATAAACAGTGATCCTATCATGAGGATTACCGGCGAAGTAGCCGACATATGATATGCCGTTGTCATCAACATACGCGTAAAAGGTCATGTCGGCGTAGGTGGTTTTCTGAATCAGTGAGTAGTGTGCATATTGAACACAAGACTTATATACTAGACGGAGAAATCTAATCAATGAATGGGCGATGTCCTGATATAGCTTGCTGTGGCCGTGTACCCCCACGGCACAGCGAGGAAGCGGTGCAGTTGCCCCAGAATAGGAAAATCAGTGCAGATCGGTTGATCTGACGACTGGCCGATACCTCGCCTTAAGCCACACTCGGGCATAATTGCCATTCCGAGGCGGGGCGTTGTGTTCTCCTAGTCGAATGCATCAAAATGTCCGGCGGTTCCACACGATCGGTGGTCGCGCTTTAAAGTTATCAGCAGGGATGATAGTACACCGATGTTTGCTTGTTAATGACTGATGGCTAGGTAAGATGATGAGAAAGACGATTATGAAGTGTCTGAAAGCAGATTATGCATCCGTGCGCGACGTCAAAACAGATCGCGGCGGTAAAATTGCCTATATTTTAGTTCGACAGACATATCTAACATCGACTCAGTGCTCGTCGGTGCGTCGCCATAGACACGTGTTCAGAGCTACGAGTTACCACTCGGAAGTAGGTAGCGATCGTCGTGTGCACTGACATAGAATGCACTGCGATGACGAAATGTGAGTATTTTCGAAGACTTAGAAAAAGGGCCCGACGATAATAGTAGTGCTGACTCTTCGAGCTTCGACTCGGACTTCTACAAGCTACTGACGGCATTCTCGGGGATTGCTGGATAACTTGTATGTTAACCGAAGCACCGGCAATTAGCATGGAAATGCACAAGGGACATCC
This sequence comes from Armillaria mellea, assembly GCA_030407055.1. Classification (NCBI taxonomy): domain Eukaryota; kingdom Fungi; phylum Basidiomycota; class Agaricomycetes; order Agaricales; family Physalacriaceae; genus Armillaria; species Armillaria mellea. The sequence goes on from JAUDZF010000007.1 coordinate 280,519, forward strand.
GGACATCGACTTACATATCAACCGTATTTAGGAGAACGATGCGATGCTCGGAAACCTGGTAAACACAGGTCAAAAGAGCTCACCACCAAATCTTAGTCACTTTATTGGACGGTCTAGTGAGGATTTACTTTGATTCCAGGAAACGCGGCACGTACAAAGACAGCTCAGAGCTTCCAGTACGTCCGTGTGAGTGTGTGGTCAAATTAGAGCAAGCCGATGCAGTACTCCCGTGAGTTCTTTGCTTTTGATCACAGAACCCCGGCCCATCAGCAGGCGTACCTGGCTGATGAGTGTTGACTACTAACGATGCAAATAAGAATGCAGATGTTTACTAGTCGATGAGATGGTAAGTAATACATGTGATTTGATTGTCTGGTTGTGGGAGTGTGGTTCCAATTGATATTCTGTAAAGTAACGAGGGTCGGGGGTTAAACACGAGCTTACGCTCATGAAAACCAGTGTATGACCGCCTCGAATGTGGCAAAGGTTGCCATATTCACTGGTACAGCACTGAAGTGACGCAGAAATTAGAACTTTGAAGGCGGTCTAGGAAAGATCTTACCGAATGAGAGTAGGCGCCAATCCTCGAAAGAACACTGCGAGTCCTTCGGCTTGATAAGACGCAAAAATTGTGGACAACACAGTCCGATAGGGATTCGCCCTAGGTGGTAGCAGAGGAGCGCTTGGATTTAATCCTGTGTTCGGGCTTGATATCGAACTTGTATACGAGCTTTCGGTGCTTTGCATGCGGGTTTTAACAACATCAAGAGGAAAGGTCGTCATCCACCCGGCTGAAAAGCAATCAACAATCGGTGTAGCTATGGTTGATATCAGTGGAACTCGCCTATGCCGGCCACACCACCAGCCAATAACATTGCAGCCCATGGGGGTGTCCGAACCTGACCATCGACTTGTGACTAGCAGGAGCTGGATCTCAGAAGGATGGAGAGGCGAGTCGGGAACTGGCATGAAGTATCGGGAAGTTGCTTCGTACTGTGATTCTCGTCGGACAGTCATTGACAGCGAAACATAAAAATGTACCGCAAAGAAGTAGGATCCGTAACCCAAATCTCTCAGTGCAGTCGCACCCATGCCCCGGTACAGTCCACGGATTCCATTCTTTCTTAGAATATCCAGGATCACCTCATAAGTCGAGCTCGGGACGAGAAGAGATTGTTGACGAATCTTTATCAATTCTGTGGGTGTCGTCACGATGCTGATATTCATACATTGAGGATTTGTTACCGCTGATAGGCATATGGGACATACGAGGATACAATGCCACTCCCGGCACCCGCAAGCGCAATTTGAGTGAGAGTAGGAATTGAACTGTTGTTCTCTAATTGAATCTTCATGAAAAACTGATATGAGGCAAACACTAGACCGTTCATTAGGGCAGCCGTGGCCTGAGATATCAGTGCATCAAGAGGCAAATTAGTTTGACACAGCCAACATACTAGTGGCGAGGTGATCCCTTTATACATTCCGATGAATCGCTCCTCCTTAATGATCGTCGCGAGCGCGTGCATGGTCGAGCGATACTTTCCGGTCATCTCCGGATTCTGGAATCGAACTTTGACTGCAATGCTGTGATCAGCGGTTGCGCTGTAGCACCCAAAGTTAAATTACCAGTGTCAAAGGGGTATCCAACAATAAGACCAGCTATGCCCTTGGAGATAATCAGTCGCCTTGTCCCATGCCTAATAATCTGCTTACACTGATAGTTCCAGCAAAGAAGTCTAACAGCGGATTCAGCTCGACTAGAAGGATAGGGAATATGTTGCATGACAGATGGAGAAGAAGAGCGAAGAATACCTTCACTCATGACGGTAACATGTAGAGATGCGGCCCGATCCGGAACGCGGATGACCTATCCATGTTCCCACGCCCTGAATCATCCTCGCTTCCACCCCCGTTCACTTATTGATGCTACTTATTGACCATGAGGCGCTGGGGGTGCTGAGGGAATGTTTGGGCTTGATGGTGGCACCATATCCAGGGAATAACAGAGGAAGTAGATGCCCAGTCATCTCTAGAGCTTCATATTCTCGATATGTATATTTTGATAATCCAGCTTAGACAAAGGGCAGGAATGGATGAACAAAATAAACCAGAGAAAACGGTACCTTTTCTTTTGAAGGCTATGGAGGACCCAAATAATTTGGGTCACGCAACGGTGCACTTGTTGAAGGCGGTAAGTTGCTGCGATGCAAGCTTGAACGGGTCACTGCCTGATACCGGAGCTATCTTTGATGGTACTTACCAACGGCCCATTATAGCAACTTTGAGTCCTTCGAAAAATATGGTGTGCCTTCAGCAATCTAGTGCAACAGTATACATGTTGATTGTAATATTTGCTAGCTCCAATGAACAGTGATCGATGGAAGCACGATAATAACCTGCTTACTGGGCTGGTGTTTTGATTTATCTCAAGGTTACCTGCAACGGCATTTCTGGTCATCGTTCCATAATTCCTGAAACAATACGAATCTACCGGTCCGTATACACTACAGTGTTGGTATTGCTGGATTTAGATAATTGTGCATCAGTGGATAGATGGTCGTCTCTGAGCTGTATGAAATCAGAAAGATATATCCTCCTCCCCCTCACTAGACGAGTATATTCCTCCCGACACGGCCCTAAATGTTAAGAGATCTTCCTGGACAGAAACCTGCCCAGCAGAGTCAGAGAGAGTTTGTTTCCGCAGACGAAGCAGCATGTGAGTCGCTGTGATACTCACAACCGACATACATAGCGGCTGAGACTAGTATATGAAGGGCAGCATTAGCTAAAGATAACTTCGTATAGTTTGAGATGTTACTGCTGGCGATAATGGCACTATCGTGAGAAGTGCAATAATACTGAACGGATTTTAGGGTTAGATATGCAAGCATAAGCTAGCGACAAAGTCAGCTCACATCGCAAAGTACAAGATCAAATCTTTTAACATCAGCCACATGATTGGCCTTGGCCCGAGCTGCGATACACCGAGAACACAATGATTTCAGTGTCCCCAAATTGCGCAGATACGTAATCGAATGGTATGCTACAACAGCGAAAAGTATAACCTCCAAAAACATGGTTGGTAAGCTAAACATGCAATTTCAGTATGCAAATGCGGCATAGGCCATATGTTACTCACAAGTAGAAGTAGTATCTACCACCTGCAGGCTCGATAGGCAGAGCGTACAGTACTAGGGATGCAATAGTGCTAAGGGTGAGTAAACCAAGGAAGGTCCACAAGATGTGGCACTGTCTCTCCCATAATTGCCCACGCATGAATGACCATTATGCTTTCTAGGACAATTAACTGTATACCCACTGAGTAGAAGTTAAGATGCAAGAAATAGTGACAATATACACAGAGAACACACCGCATATCACACCATCAGATTCAATGAACAGATAGCATGCTTCTTTCCATGACCTTGGCAGTAGCTATCATACGGTATTGCAGAGTGAAGGTCACATACTGAAGGGTTTCAATGGTCCACATCTAAGTCTCCAGGTGAGCGAATCATACCGAATGAACCAGACAAAGTTGAAGTACATGTGAAGATCCAGCTTAAAAAGAAACCAGCGAATGTTTAAACATCACCAGACTCGGGCGAAGACGTCAGCTTACGTTGTATTGAAAGACTTTAAAAGTATAGAATATAACAGCTGGAAAGCGGCGAGTTCCAAATTGACGTATGGAACATATCCCAGATTCGGAGAAATATTCCAAGGTACCAATTCTAATAGCTTCATGATGAACACGATCAATGCCACTGTTGTCGTGATACTGGGACTTGCCAGAAAAAACACAAATTTGATCCACGATCTTCTTGAGGACTGTATCTAACATTTTAGAGAGTCATGATCCTTCAAGTTTCAAAGGACCAAAACATGCCCAAAACAATGTGACCTAGTAAAGGCTCGTTAGCGACATACAAGAGAGGCCTGTTAGTACCAACCTCGTCATTGATGCTTATCAGGTAGTCCCATATAATCAGCGTCTCCGCAACATCTACATGTCATGAAAATTAGTTAGACAAAGTTTAAGAGATGCTGGATGTACACACTACAGTGTTGGGTACATGGAATTCCATGATGTGAGCGCTAAGAGACAACAGGGCTGCTGCCAAGTCTTTATATGCTTACTGCGGGAGTTTCATGACAAAGAATCCGATATTAAACCAAGAAGTAGATTTACACGGCGGATCACAACGGTTGTTGTCACTGTGACCAAGTGACTGCCATGTGGCAGAAGGAGCAAACAGGGTCAGGGATGCATGGCAAGTCTCGGCAGAGAGAGACAAGGACAATGCGCCCGATCGAAAAGATCGCGCTGATCTGCCCCCACCGCATGCGCGTGGCCAATGAAGTGAAATGAAAATGAAACAAAGGCAAAGCAAAGCGAGTGAGAGAGGGTAAGACATGAAAAGACACAATGTAAATAGTAAAATTTAAAAATAGAGAATGGGAATGTGATGCGATGCGAGAATAGAATGCAAATGAACAGATGATGAATGAGACTCACAGCAACGGGAATGGCGGCTTCAATAATGCCAAAGGATCTGAGGAGGGTGCCATAGATAGGGAAGAAAGTGAGAGAGCAAGCAGCAAGCACAAGGAATAGAGAGAGCACAAGGAATAGATACAATACAAAGAGAGGAATAGACACCACCATCCACCTTATATATAAATGCAATGCCACATGCGCCATAAGCCGAAGCAAAGCCACAGAAAAGGGGGAGGAGGCAGGCGACATAAGGTAAGGGTCGTGGGTCCTAAAAAGAATAAGATGAAGAAACACAAGCTGTGAATGTCTTTTTGGTTTTCAGACTGGTCTTGAAACTGTCATTTTACCACTTTTTCAAGCTTCTAAATTGCTGTCAGTCCCTGCCAAAAAGATTTTGGAAGTTTAGCTGAGCCTGCAAAAAGACATTTGCAACTTCAAAAAAGACAGTCCCAATTGGATCAATAGAGCCGTCGAACTATGTGGCAATTTTGTCTTTGGTAGTCATGTCTACAAGGTGTTGTAATGGTAGTATTTATTTGAAGTGACATTTTGAAGCATATTGATGACAACAAGGCGAGCGAGGCAAAGAAGTCAAAGTAGTGAACCAAGGTAATTTATTTTATTGCGTGCAATCACAAGATACATGAGGGAATATGATACAACTAACTACTAAGGCTTATGGTAAGGAACAACTGGAGGACGGCCGAAAAAATCAAAAAAAATCTGAACATAATGTGCTGCCAATGCCTTCTCCACCTTTGCTGGTACCTGCTGATTCTGTCATCCCTAACAACCCATGACATGCTAGCTGGCAGTGGAACCACCCAACCTCGCATTAGCTCTCATAGGTTCCAGAGACTGTTCCCATTGCCTTGTCCATTCACCAGCAAATCCATCATCTTCTGCTGAGGTTGATGGGATCATCGAACCACCAGGAAAGACGGCTAAAACATCATTCTGACGATTAGATGTGAAGTCGCTGATGGTGTTTGCTGTGGCACTGACTTTCAATGGTGCCACAGGTTCTTGTGCCACACAATTGTCCAATGCAAGAAGTTCATAATGGAAGTTGAGCTCACAAAGCTCCCAGATGAGTCGCTGACTATGATGAACATCAAATGGTTGATCATCAGATGACGGCGGCAGCACAAGCTGTACTAGGACACCTTGACTATGCATCCATGACCCTAACATTGCTTCGACAGCTTTGAAACCCTTGACAGATGAGGAGTTCTTTGACCTGCTTGAACTAGGACCATCAGCGTGTTTGAGAGCCAGGGCTAGTAGGTCATGCCACTGCTGAGGGCAGAGCGGCAATGCTTCAGAATCTATAGAGGTTGCTCAATACTTCAAGGCTTCAAAACAATGGTCGAGTTGTCAGAGATATGCTTTCTGCCACACCATGTTGGCATTGTTAATGATCAAGGGATCAGGAAACATGTATGTTGTTATCACAGGATTAGGGAAATGAGTTTGGAAATGCTCAGATTCTTTGTTGATCGAAGACAGAGCATTCGACCAAGCACTGATAGTAGTAGGAGCGTAGTCACCATGGAGATCAGCAAATTTGTCCTGACTGATATCTAACTCAAGATCAGTGCGAGTTGTCCTGAAAATCAACTAATCACTCACTGTTGGAAATTTTCTTATTTTTGGGGCATCCAGCCTGGGATGAGTAGTTTGAATGATGAGAAATATCATGGTCTAGGTGCACAGGATCCTGTCCTTGGGGAACTTGGAGGCATCACTGTAGATGATCCAGCAGAAGAGGGAACAGTACGGAAATTGAACGGGTCACGATACCTCTGAAAACGGCATAGGCATCGGTGTTGGGTGATGTATTTTTTGGAATCTGAGGGTGGTCCAGCAAACACAATGGGGAAAGGATGTGCAGGAGGTATGGTGCAGGTCTTTGTAGGAGACAGCTTGATGACACATAGGATGACTTGATTAGTAAAGGATTCCCAAGGATGAATGAAAAATACAGGGATCCAGGCTTTGAGAAAGAGTTGGGTGGCACCGACATCCCAGGTGAATGTCCCAATGCGATGTTCAGCCTTGTGGGCAGGATCAAGAGGCTTGATGCCATCCATGACTGGCTTGACCCAGTCCATGTAGTCCAGAGCAGTGATAATCTCGAGCCAAAATCTTTGTGCTGTAGCAACTAGAACCTGGATCGTCAACGTATCCATAGCAACATGCACCAGACAGTTGAGTACTGCCTGTAAGCAAGAGCAGTAGGATGCATAACAAGTCATGGTATTTGGAGGATTTTTTTTGGTCGGCCAACATATTGTTACATCGGGTGTCAATGTAATTAAAGACACGGGACAGTCAGTCATGCCATGGCCTGTGTAACAGACCTATTCCTTGAACAGCGCCAGCCACCCACCCAATATCTCTCTCGCTCACATTGTCCCACATATATGCGTAGTCAAGATATGGATGGTGCTCCAAGATGCCAGTAGGCTGCTGTGGAATGAGCGGGAGATGACAGTATGCTTCTTCATAGTACTGTGGGACGTGGCTGTAGTCGTGTTCTCCAAAGCGACCATCTTCGTACAGGTGGACTTCATTTGTAGTTGGTGGCAAAGGAATGAATTCAGAAGTTAGGTGATGTGATGAAGAACTCACAGTTAGGGAACAGAGCACCAACACAACCATTGTTGAATGACAAGGTACCTATGGTATACATAAAATCCAGGCTAAGCAAGCAAGAGAATAAGAATCACATACCCAAAAAGGACCCCAAATTCCTTAACAAATCCTCTTTCTTAATGGCACGAGTGAGACTCATGCTGAGCCTTGTCAGCATAAATTGAGAAACGATTGGTACATACAGCACCTGGACAATTTATAGTGAGTGAGAAGAGTTTTGCACTACAATCTTGAGGGAAGAGAGGTGGGCCACAGCCATAGTGTCATCTCTACACCAATAGTAGAGGCAACGTTCAAGTGCACCAGAGCACTTGATATGACAGCAAGAGTCACCAAGAGTTTCTGACTGCATGCTGTACAGGCTATGAGTGGTTGTATCCTCAGGGAAGGGCAAATCATGAATCATGAATCGTGATGGCAGTGTGAAATATGTCACGTTGATTTTTGGTGCAACACTGCCACATCGGTCCATCCACTTTGGACTTTGTGACCTATGACCGCTGACCATGTTCAACATTCAGGTACTCCCTGCCCTTCAGATGGGCGATCTGACATATTTCAACAGCTTATATTATCCATGCCATGCTTAGAGGAAATGCTGGATGCATCTGTGAACATGTTTGGTTTGCAGCTTCCGACTCTGCAAACTAGACACATTGATTGTGTCTGTTTGGCTATGGCCTTGGTCCTTCCTCAATCGCCTCGTTCATTGCCCTAGTTCCACACCAATCAAACCCATATCTCTGGAGGCAGGTGCAGGGCTGTGGGCCCAGACTTTTGGTGTCTGGGTCCAGCATATGGGCTATTGGTGCCTATATGTTTCCGTTGGTATTCTCCTCCTGGTGGAGATTACTGGTGGTACAGTTCGTGTTTGTATTGTATCGCCTTTACTATGTTCAACTCCAAAGTCATCGTGTTCTACGTTGATGGCAGATAAGTCCATCTGGATGTAGGGAAGGAATTAATGGAACCATGTTGCTAGGTGCCAAATGGAACCATAAGTTCAATTTCTTTTTCTTTCTGAATCTTTTCTTAGTTTATTTTGTGTAGCACCACCACCATCACCATCGCCAATGATCTCGACCCCAGTGGACGCGTCTCTTTTTCGATGGCATGGGAGGAACTCAAGCAAGGTAAATCTTCCAACCCCATCTGTTTACACTTTCTAATAGAATTGCTTGTAGTTCACCAATTAATGTTCTGTTTGAAGGATTATTATTTTGATGAGAAGGTCCAAGGTGCAGTACACTAACTATGTAACCTTATACCTTTACCAACCTCCTTCCCCCTTGCCAGATGTGTTGCCCATTGATTCTTCACCCCCTTGAATCTGTCCACCTCCTTAAATACATCACCGTCTCCCTTTGTCGACTGAATGTGTTGGCATCACATACCCAACTCCACCAATGTCGCTGATGCTATTCCTGCGGAGGATTGAAACTTGAATTTCCCATTACCGATAGGCATCAATTGTGGGAGATGGTATGTGATAGGTGCAACATCGAGCTGGCGATGTGTTTGTTCTATTTGGTAAGACCTGCTCTTTAGCCTTGACTTGAGGCTAAGGAGCACTCCTTCCTAGGCTAGGTATCCTTCATTCAAGCTCAGTTATGGAGGGAACATTGTCTGCTTTGGATTCTTGAAGGATTTTTTGATGGTGGGGCTCAAGGTACATATGCTAACACCTACCCTCTTTCTTTTCCTGACCTCTTTACCAGGTGGGCTGCCATATGAGTGTGAGTCCACACCCCCCTCGAATGTGGGCACCTCGAAAATTTCGACGTCTCCCTTTGTCATCTAACATGTCGGTGTCATGTACTCAACTGGTGAGATCCCCTGACCTTGGTGACACCGCCATCTCCACAGAAGCCCACCATCAATCGACAGGAATCATATCATATAATGCATGGTAAGGTATGGCCCTCAAGGCAGCTAATTAGCAAGTCCTTCTACAAATGAGCCTAAATTCAAGCTAATGTTACTCTTTGTTAGGTCAGGTATCTTTCAATTGAGTTCAGTTGAGGAGGGAAGTACCAGCCCTCAGGTTTCTTTATACCAATGCATCCTTCCGATGCATGTTCATGGCTTCTCATCTGGTTTTGACTTTGACTAACTACGTTCCCTGACCTATGTATCTATTACAAGAAATCACATTTTGTCTCATTCTCACCGTTATCCCCTGCTTTCAGACACTCTTACACATTTGAGTATGAAGATGGTTAGACAACTCCTATAGCAATCTTCAACTTTGACCATCATGGGCAGTCAAAGGTGGTTGGAATGTATGCCTGTTTTTCATGTTGATTCTAAGCTTGTGCTTGACTCACTTTGATTTCCAGCTATTGGACTCCGTAGAAACAGTCTCCTTCATTGACTGGTCCTCGCAGAAGATCTCCACCGGTTTGCTTCATGAACCAGCCCTGCATATAGGCATAGATGCTAGGTAATTGTTATCAATTTATTCTTTCTTTTGCAGCGCGACTGATAATTGCCTCTTAGTGGATGGATGTTCACTGCAAAGTATCACCATGGACAGACAAAAAGTCCAGTGCAAGCTTCACTTTTCAAATGAATAGGACGTCTTTTCCACCTTCCAATAATACCTCTCTTTGTCTTCGATGGTCCAGGGCATCCTACCAATAAGCACAAAAAGGCTGTAAAAAAAATGCTGGACTGGTTGGCTGCCGATTTCAAGAAGCTACTTATTGGATTTGGGTTCCCCTATTGAGAGGTGAGCTCTCATTTGTGTCCAAGTCTTCATGCTGGTTTACTGATGGGATAAACAGGCTCCAGGTGAAGCAGAGGCTGAGCTGGTGATGCTCTCGTGCCTTGGGCACATCGATGTGGTGGATGTCCGAGGACTTTGACACCATGGTGTTTGGTACTCAGGTGTGTCATTCAAATGTGAGTAGCATCAGTCCAGCTTGATTTAGATTATTCTTAAGCCTGTTTATTAGCAAAGATGAAAGTGACGCTAAGTATGCAATTGGGGTCCATGAAGCTTCTCAGTTCTCCTCCAATGATCTCGTGCTGATTGCATTACTTGCAGGAGGTGATTACAATGTAAGTCATACCTAATTGTTCGGAAATAGTCTCGTTAATCTTCTCATAGGAGGGAATTCAGGGATGCAGGACACAGACTGCAGCTGAAATCGTTCAAACGGGTATTGGCAAACAGCTGTTTGATGCCCTTGAGGTGTCCAAAGTTGACAACTACCCTGCTATCACTTCTGCGTGGCATCAGGGTCTTTGTATGATGTTGGAAGGCAAAGGAGCTAGCCGTCTTTCCTCTCGCCACCATTTGCTCTCCTCTTGTATTCCTTCCGACTTCCCAAAAGCTTCAGTTCTGATCCAGTATCTCCATCCAGTGACATCAGGACTGGGTGGCCTACCTGCTGCTCCATCATTAGGTCAACCAGATCTCCCCAGGCTTGCAAAGACATGCGAAGAGCTCTTTGTCTGGGGACACCTGATGGGCATCATTAAGAATTTTTCATATCATGTCTTTCCAGGATTAGCAACTCACGAACTACTCCAAGATTTGTATAAGCAATGTGGTTTAAACTCCTGACTATCCATCCCCACTGTCATTTCTAAAGTCTGTGCTATTCGTGCAAACCAGCATGAATGAGCAGAGTCAGAAATCTTTGTGTCTCTTATCATCCCTCGTGCAACCGTGATGGATATTACATCTGTTCTTGATGTAAAAGATAATAGCAGGACTGACAGGAAGGCATCAAATCAGCTCGTAGCAAAGCACGAGTTTCAGTGTGTGGCTCTCATGCACATTGGCACTCCATGCATGCTCAAACATCTTGGGTGACACAGATCAAATTCAAATACATGAACCTGCTAAACGATGCAAGTCTACAAAACTGCATCTCAAAATTTTTGAAGAAGGTCAAGACTGTATTGGTACATCACCATCTCTGCTTTTTGCGTTTCTTCTCTGACCTTCATCAATCTTAGAGATATCAAGTGACGAGAGTGACAAGGACATGACAGGTGGGACTCACTGAGATATATCTCATCATGTTCTTACAATTCCTTGTCTAGAAGCTACCCCAAGGAAGCGCCAGAAGCGAGTTCTGTCACCAAAATACCTGCCTTGAGGTTTGCCATTCAGCAAGTGGTGAGATTCTCAAACTATGTACCGATGATGAGGGAAAAATTTGAAGTCTGAAGAGGGGTAGGATAGCCCCTCTTGGTTTTCTGTATATATACTATGGACGATCTCTCTTTCTTATATCCACCCCTCTTTTTCCTTCCTATACTCTATGCAAAATGGACATGAATACTGTTGACAATGTTTCAAATGCGATGGGCATCTGCCTTGTTCTTAACAACTCTCGAAGCACCGAAACAACTGAGCTCGAGGTCATGGATGACATTGAGGGCAAGCAAGAGACCTGTGGTGAGTTGTTAGATGATGGAGATGATGGTGACATTGGCACAGCTGCAGATACAAAGGAGGTTCTGGCAAACATTCAAGCAGCATTGAAGGGTGTCAAAGAAGGCACAGCTGCTGCATATGATGGGTAGGTTTGATTATTAACCCTATTTCTTGCTGTCTGAAATTATCTTTTTCTCAGTGTCATGGTGCAATTCAATACTTTCCTTGCTGAGGAGAAGGTCATTCCACCAGACACAGATATATTCACAGAGCAGACGCTCCATCCAAAGATCAACTATCATATTGTGGGCTTCATTATGCAAGGGTATGTTCATACACCAGGTCTGTATGTCATCCAACTGAAGAATGTCTAGCTGCGACAATGTTGATATGCATGGCGTGAGCAAGGCTCCAAGTGAGCCACAGAAGTTGTATTCATATGCTCAAAAACTCCATGCGAGTACCACATATGGCTTCTGTAAAGGTGGTAGAGGTAAAGTTCCTTGGGATTGGGCTACTGCATCTGGAAATCCTTCAATCTCAGATGTTGTGTCCTCATACATGCTGGGTTTATGGAAGCGTAAAGTATACTTTAAATATTGCACTGATTATACATAGAACTAACAAAAGAATACAGGTTGCAAAAGAAGAAATCCCAACAAGCGCTCGTGCCATCAGTCCTGTGAGTCCAATGTTTTAATCTGTGATCTGAATATACAACTCACCGTGTCCTTTTTTTCTATAGGGTACTCTAAAGAGGTTCTATGATCATAATCATGCTCTTGAAAACTGGAACGCTAGTCCTGAGACACCAGGAAATTGGTGTGGAGGGAATGTGCAGAAACTGCTCCAGGCGGTCTATCTTATCACATTTACCTGTCTTCTTCAGATTGATGAGGCACTCAAGATCCAAGTTCACAATATTGAATTTGGTACTGATGATGTAGATGGTGCCCATTTTGTGTCGATCACTCTGCCCTTCCACAAGAGCAGCCCGTTTGGTGGTATGTACATTAGTATCATCTTTTCACACTGCTGACACACAGATGGAAGACATACCTCCATTTGTGCTACGTGCTCTGCCTAAGCACATGGCACATCTCTGCCCTGTTCATGCTCTGGCAGACTGGATAGTCATGTCGAACATTACTTGAGGATATCTATTTCCGAACATCGACAAACGTGATCATCCTATCACAGTGAAGAATACTGCAATGGTAGGTATATACTTGCTAGTCTTATGAATAACTTATACTTATTTATGTCATGTTAGAAACCTGAAGTTTTTCTCCAGCTATTCTGCAACAATCTCTGTGACTTGGGCGAGCCTCCATATGCATACGGCACTCATTCTTTTCACCTGTGGAGGATGTCAATGGTTATCAGTCGATCTTCATTGGTCAATCTGACAAATTTGTGAATGGGGAGGATGGTCCACAGACTTCATGCATTTGACAATTGTCAAGTATTTGATATCTTAGAATGACACAGCAACACTTCGACAGTGATGAATTTTTCAAGCTTGATCATGAAGCCACAACTAAATGTTGGAGTTGCGGTCGCACATGTGCCTGCACATAGTCATAATGCTGTAATTTTTCATGTATGTTCATAAACATTTGTACATGGTTATGTTATTTAATAAGACTTCGATAAAATTTCATGCAGTGGAATGGAATACAAGAAAGAGTAAAATTCAAAAAGCATGACAGAGTGTAAGCTAAGCATTTTCAGCTGTGACCCTTATCTTCCTTCTGTATGTCTTTGCAATATCTGAATGCCTTGTCATGCAAATCCATCTTCCTTCCTTTTCATAACTGAATTGATTAATGAATTCCTTGTCAAAGACCTGCTCTGCTCTTTTTGTTGTGGTGCTATCATCTCACTGGCATTCTTCTTTGAGAATCTTCATGATATAAGTGAACTTGAGGTGATGGCCCCGAGAGTCAGAAAATGTTGACCAAAAGGCTTCAGGTGTGCCGATAGCTCGATAGGCCTCCATGAAGAACTAAAAAATTAAGGATGAGAAAGCGAAGGATAGTAAAGGACATGAACATACCTGCCAATTTGACCAATGACTCTTCAATCTCCCCCACTCGCCATTGGCCATCTTGTTAAATCTATATAACTCCCCCCAATCCTTGATCGGAATAGGACATCCATGTATAATGATTGGGTGATCAGAGGGTGGAGCCCAATCGGTACTGCTGTCATCCCAGCTCTGGATGAGATGCTGAAGATTGGTATTGTAGCAGAATGGCTGGGTTCGGTGGAACTTCATGTTTGTATATCGCCACCTTCGTGCCATTGGCAAAGGTCAGCATACACTGTAATGCTTTACCAGAGGCATCGTTGGAAGATGCGACAGGCCTGGGTGCTCTCTCGGAGATATGCACAAAGGCCAGCACAGCCTGAGAAGGCTCAGGAGATGGTAACATTGGTGAATCTGAATGGTCCACATCACTAGGGAAGATGTCAGCAGAAGCCGTGGTCAGACCTAGATCAGAAGTGTCAATGTCCATGGAGGGACAAGGAAATTCAGAGGAAGGCAATGGTTCAATGACGGTAGCAACAGAGGAGCTCTGATAGACAGCCAAATGCTCCTCAATGATAGAGGTGATGCGTTGGGCAAAATCTGGGTTCTCAAAGAGGTCCTGGGAGAGCATCAGAGAGGAAAGAGGTATAGACCAAGAGACACGTACCGTCTGTTGTTTGCTGATGCACGTCCCACTAGGCCTTTGCTCAGGTAAATGAGTGTGCCAGAGGTTTTTAGCACTGGCTGTCTCCTGTGCAGTCTTTTCCAGTAGACTAAGAGCCTGATATTGCTGTGAGCACCCTGATATTAGGGATGGAACATTGAGAGTATGCACCCAGGGTACAATCCTGTCAACAACCATCTGGCTACAAGTGTCCTTCAACCTTTCTGTAGCAAGGATCACTGGTGGAGTTGCAGTTGTGAGTAACCCTGCTTGAAGAATACTGATGGACCCACTTGGGTGGTTTTCTTTTGGTGACACTGCCGTTTCTTACACCTTTATGAGGAATATGTGTGGGAGTGAAGAGACTGTGATGTGAGATAAGCAAATTTGGGATACACAGACAATGAAGACAGACATATGCCGATTTCCACTTTGCCATTCCAGGACTGGCTAAACTTCACAAGGCGATCCCATCGGACTGGTTTGGTACCATAGGTAGGGAGACTGTAGCATTCACATAGTTCCACAAACCAATCTGCTTTATGAGTTTCGAGAGTCCTGGAACAATATCAGAGAAGGTACAAAAAGCCTGAAGTCAACGTACAAATCAATTTCCTCAGTTTCGAAGTCGCCATGCTTGTCGAGTTTGCCATCCATACGAGGAAAGAGAAATGCAGGCTTAGTTAGCTGCCCTGGAGAGGATGCTGTTGGTGGCAAGTGAAGAGGTGGGGGTGCAGGAAACAAGTCCATAATCCGTGCAAAAGAGTTGGTAGATGAACGGCTGCTGTTGTCGATATCACCTCTGCTTTCTGGTGAGCATGGTGCAAATAGCAATGATGGCTGCAGAAACGAGGAAAAGAGACCCTATGGTCAGACCAGTGGCGAGACCAGTGCCATGATGGACGGTGGTGTCATTTGTATCCCTGGCGAATGTCTCGGTTTAGTCAGGGATAGATAGATGAACAAGAGGATGGCATAGGGGCACCACATAAAGAGAAGAGGGAAAAAGGAATGAGGGGAGCAGAGCAAAAACAAAAAAAAGCCAGCGCAGTATTCCCCACCAAGAGGAGAACACCTGGAGGGAGGTAGGGCAGGAAGACATGTATGGGCACCAAGAGCCCATACAAGCCAGCCACATGCCACTCCCTCCACTCACTGCCCAACAGACACCAAGAGTCCAGAGGGAGGGAGGGGACATCGATCAGTGCACGATCATGCAGTGCAGTCGATCGCCACTGCACGCGACACATTGCATTTACCACACGCAGAGGCAATGGGGGAGGAAGCCAACAGAAGGTAGAGACAGTTGTAAGGGACGAGAACCATCTCTGTGGCTGTGGCATCAATTGATCGCAGGAGATGCCGCGTGACAGGAACGTCGGTTTCCCGAGAGAAGTATGATTCCATCCTGAACAACGACTGAAAATACCAAGCATTTGGGAGATCAGCCTGAAAGCATCGGCATTTGGCCATATAAAACCATAGGGATATTCAAGTGGTTGGAGTCCAGCAGCACAAAAGGATTTAGTGAGTTGTCAGATGATAAGCATAGCAGGCCCTGGTATTTGATCCTCAGCCGCCGGGTTATTATAAGGACCAAGGAAGCTGACCAACAGAGAATGTCAGTTTCAGTGCGCCAATGAGACGTAAAACAAGAGCTGTGCCCTTGATCACAGTTAGAGTTGAGTGGGATATCTCGCTGACGGAAGCAAAGAAGGTTGGCAAGAATGACAAGGGGCTCAGGAGCAGGCAATTCGACATTGTGGAGAGTCAAAAAGGCAAGGAAGCTGAAGCAAGATTGGTGATGATGGTGCCTATTCAACTCCTCTTGTGGAGTTATTCGGACCGTCAGCCAAATGAGTTTCTCCCACGCCAGTGACGTGTCAGCCACGTGACAGCATAGATCTACAGGTGCGTCTAATTGGTCAACTTAGTGTCCGACTCATCAGAAAGGGTTTACCGGAAAAACTACCCCTAGGGGTATAAGTCCAATTCGGCGAGTCGACCAGGCACCGCGTGTACGAGCGCTGGGAGTGGCGACATTATGTTACATGAAGTAAGTACAAGACTAATAACAATTCAAAGTCTGTAGGTGTCCAAATCCAAAGTGAAGGGTCCGAGTCGGTTGATATAACTACATCGTCCATATAAATAGTAAAGTCCATAATGTCCGGGTGGGCGAAGAAGAAGCTGCTCTAGTGAGAGTCAGCTCAATGTACATTGTAAATACGAACAATAAGGTCAATGTACCTGGTGGTTCAGCGAGAGCGGCGGGGGCTCGAGCTGAGACCAACCAGGTAGTTATAGTCTGTGAAAAAGAAAGACACGGTGAAGGATCTAGGAGCCCGTAAATCGATATCCGCTAGAGATCGTGGCGCGTACTCACTGGTGAGATGGCTCAGACTCCCGGGGGAGGCTCCCGTTGGGAGGCTAAGACCGCATACCACTAGTATGGAAAATTACGCGCTGCGAGGCGGCCGACGCCTGCGGAAGGCGTGAGGACGGAAAGCAATCCGAAAAAGGGAACAACTCACCAATTAGACTTGTGTAAATTCCACCTTTAAACCCGATCAAACTCAGACTGAGACTTCGTATTTTTGACTGAAAACTACCACGACAGCACTTGCAACTTGCTTCTGACGAGTTGCACTAGGCACCGCTATCTTAAACTCCGTAGCTCAAGAACAGAAATATCGAGTGGCGTCTTTCTTCGCGCAGGAAACAGTATTGCTTCAAGCTTGTCGCTTCTATAACCACGATGGCTGTAAACAAGGGCGACGAGTGCGCCTACTCGCATGCTGCCGACTCCGATAGTATTCAGGACGCTCGGTGCATGTCAAACCCTGGGACGACGATGCTATGGTAAGTGTCGATCCCTGATATTCTTGACAATTGAAACATATCTCTTGCAGGATGTACTTGATGCCCTGTAAGACTACTATTAGTTTCTATGTGCAACAGCTACACTCTTCGGTCATTTTCTGGCAAGTGATGCTTTGCTCGCTTGATATCTGCGTCACGCCGATGAGCTAGTGCCTAAGGACAACGGACCATGTCCTTATTGAACAGCGATACGCTCAACTCTGAAAATATGTCAAACGCATGCTGTTAGCCGCAGAATTGGCGGTGATTTTTCGCATTAAGATATGTCTGGCCACTCCTACGCTTAGCGCTAACTCGTGAGAACACTCTTGAGCCATGGTAACCATCTAATGCACACGTTTAGTCGGGACGCAAAGTTCTTAAACCCACTGAGATTCGCATATTGCGAGGCTGCTCGGTTTGCTAACTAGAGGATACCGCAGGACGCCTCCCATGTTGCAGGATCTGCCTTTTCCATAAACACCCTGCCAGCAATAGCAAATCCTCAACTGAATTTCACGAATGAAATTGTTGCGGAGGAATTTGGGTCTAAATGAGCGGGTTTTAGAATCAAATTCTATAATGCGTATTCACAGTGCATGCTTTTCTAGGTCCTAGATCACGAATGCGAAGATTCTGCTTCGCCCATTTAGTGGGGTGCATCCTTGTGTTGTATGGCGCTCATCATCACGACGATCCCTAGAAATATATGAAATATCCGCGAATACTCGGCTCGACATCGGAAGTGTGAGAGTGCTTGAGAGATAAGGGGCCGCTGAACCACTTACTCGTGTTTTTGATGATCTCTGTGCTCATGGTAAGTGTTGTTGTACACAAGACCTCCGCACTAGAGCCTCCAGTTTTCCTCCAGGCTTCACAAAAATGGGCCCCGTTTATTGATTTCCGATGTTATAAAAGGCGACTCTGAAGGCCCTTAACTGTATCCTCTCAACAGAAATGCCTCTGCTCTGGTTCACCTTAGCCTGCGACAGTTGGACCTACGTTGGTCATTGGCTGGGCGATGGCCAAGATGTCTATATGGTATGTTGAGAGAATCTTTTGACTGACTTTTCGCCGTCGTTATTCGTTTCTAATCAAGTGTAAAGGATGAATTTGGAATTCGATACTACCAGCTTCACTTCCTCAACAATGAAACTTTGTGGTGGCCACAGATTCTTTGTAACCTCGTGTTCGTATTTCCATATCCATGGAATCTCCTGTTGGCCGGTAATTGACTATGCCTATAGAATAGCACTAGATGTCAAAAACACACGGGCTCCTGGAGAAGCCACCCTCCCCTCCGGTTTCGGTTCTCATATACAAAGCGCGTTGACTTGGGAATCTCACAATCAAGAAAACAATATGGGTTAAATAATTTCTACGTTATTCTAGATTGTTGTATGCTACTGCGGTCTAAGATGCGTATTCACTTGTGCCACATTATTTTAATTATGTCAAAAATTTGTATAATACTATTAGTCGCAGTTAGTCCACTTATTGCATCGGCATCATCAGTCGGGACGTTCACAAACCTATCGATGGGAAGCCTGCTTCCCATCTATCCAGCACAAATGACAATATTACCATCAATTCGTGCGATTAATCTTGGAACCACAGCCGCGCATATTTGTTCTTCCCAGCAACGATTGGAGTCTGATGGCGCGAGCGAGGTAACGCTTCTGCAAGGTCGGCATATGTCGATTCTTCTCCCAAGTGACCAGACTTGAGAGTTTGAACAAGGTCCTCTGTAAAAACGCCATTAAACCCAACCTTCCCCCGCTGCTCCTTCGCAAACTCATACTCCCTACACGCTGCCAGGACTACATGAGAATCCATATCTGGCTGCCAGTCCCCCGTCAATACGGACTTATAATGAGGTAAGCCTTTCAACGTCTCGTCCGCGATGAGGAGCATGTCTTCAAGTGAAGCAAGTGGGGGGACAGTGCGAACCCCCGGCTCAGGCAAGTCCCGAGTCATGCCGCCGGAGTGACAACAGTCGAGGATTAGAGTGATCCGATGTCCCTTGATGCGAGAGATTTGGGAAAGGATTGCGTTGATCTCTCGGTCGCTAATGTCAGGGACGAGGGTACCGTTAGTGCCGGGGGTGTTACGGTCCATAGGACAGAGTGCCTCAATGGATCCGCTTCCTGCAATATTGGCTTGCCCATTGTCAGAGTCTGTGTCCCAGAAGTACTCTGAACAGGAGTAATGCGAGCCGTGTCCAGAGTAATAGATGATGATATTGTCGCCATACTCAATTTGGGGGTTGGCCATGACGCTGAGAAGGGTTCGAATAATATTGACACGGGAAGGGATAGAGGTATCGCCTGGGTAGGTATTTGCTTGGGTGCCGATAAGGCGCTGGATTCGCTCTTTCGGCACGCCAAGGCGTTCGGTCAGGTATTTCTCCATGAACAACGCGTCCGACACACAGCCGCGCAGCGGAGAGAATCGGTAAGCGTCAATGCCAATGACAATGGCCCAAAATCTGGAAGCGTCTACTCTGCATGGTGCCTATAATACTGTTGGTGAGTATCGAGGAAAATGGCAAAAAATGTAATCCTACCATAACATTTGTCATCAAGGGCCATTCATGTCTCACTCGATAACGAAGCGCGCGCTGCTTGGTTGCAAAGTCGAGGCGGAGCTCATAAAGATTATTGAGGGCATTCAATGCCGACACAGACTCCGCGTTTCTCTGTGATAGTGCTCTGGTCTTAGTCTCTTGAAAGACCTCAACGGAATCGATGACGCCAGTAATACCGTACTGCTTGGCCAGTCGAGTCTCCAGCTCTTGTAACGGGCTTATCTTCTCTGCAATGTCTATCAGCGCCTGATCTAGATCGGTCTGCTTAAGAGTTACTATGAGCATGTATCTCAAAAGGCTAAGAAGATAAATAACGGACATCAGATGCATCGCCAGATGCAAAGGATCGTATTGGTATGGCGGTGGTTGGGGAGAGATGATACGGCATATATCGAGCACGGCGGGGAGAAAAAAGATCGAGGCGTTGCAGATCGAAGGAAAGTGGCCACAGCGTCGGGTACATTGACTCTACCCTGTGATAAAGAGGAAGAAAGCGCTTTGCTAATAATTTCTGTTAGAAAACGCTTTCGGTTTGTGACATGATAAGCTGGCTGATTACCTGGCAGAAAGTAAGAGCTGGGAGGAGAAAGAAGAGTATTTCGATATTGTGGTGGGGCATTGAAGTTTGCGCAAGGTTATAAAGGACAGAGAAGGGGTGGCTATAACTCGAAGCCAGGTTGTCGCCAGAACAGAAACCATCTGATAACCTCGAGGAGGACAACTGCCTATGCATCATTGGTCAGGAATCAAAGCAAGCGCCAGCCGCGATATCGATTTAGCTAAGCGCCTTACATATTACCTTTGTTTTCGGGCATAAGTCCAGATAAAGCGCGTTTCCCATACAATTTCACTGCATTCAACCGACATTCAGCAAACTGCCGGTGAGGTCGCGGTAGGCCTGCACCCAACTACGCTATTATCGTGAAACAATGAAGTGGGGCTTTTCAGGGGCGGGCTATTTCTTCCATCAGCTATGACTTCACGGGTGAAAGAACGTATCGCGAAAGGAAAGAGACATTGTGCCGCGATCGGCAGATGCCGAGCACCTGTCACTGCATTTCGGAGACATTTTGCGGCGCCACCACGATGCCGATGTTGCTCGACAACGTCTTCAGAAACATTTCCTACATTCGATGCACGCGCCTCTCAAGAAATCGTGTACCTCTTCTCTCGAGCCAGTACTTCAATTAGACATCTTGGAAATTTCGGAATTTCTCTCGAGTTCAATCCAAGTCAGCTTTGTTGTGTGGGCCTTGTGTTACCATGATTACAGCACGATAGTCTACAAGCTCCGTCGCACCTGCGAATATTAGCTATGCTCCAAAAAACTTGTCTGGGCCTGCCGGATTATCGTATAATGAATTCATTTCAGAAGACACACAGGCTTGCATACCTCAGACACTAGTGATGACTGAGCCTATGTTTTCAATATTAAATGATACAGTTTGTAGATCATCATCGCATTTTCCTTATGGAACTTGGAGTGCGATAAACTATACCTGTCCTTCGCACTCTTGTCGTCTCTTATTTTCCTTCCGGTTCAACCAGTGATACGGCTTAGGCTGTCAACTTGATTAACTTCAAGTTCAGACGTTCGACTGGCCACAGGATTTATATTTTCTCTGGAAACGGTTAGTTGTTACTTAATTGAAATAGGCCATAGCTTTGCTGCTTACTCTCGAGTACTTGACTCTTAGGCGCCTCCTACGGAAGGAGCTTGACTAAATCCCGATATATCCGACTATTCATGACGACATATATTCCAGGCGGCAGGAATTGACACCTCACCCACCAACCACCAGGTGACTTACATCGATATATGCCCGCGGGGCTGCTCATGACGCTACGCCTCGCTTTATTCCGAGTCTAAAGCCCTCCGTATCATTGCTCGCCAGATACCTGGTATATATGTTGATAGATCCGTGTTGGTTCCCACCCTACGCCAATCCAGAGAGATCTCATCGTTGCTTATCCTCGGCCATCATGAACCACAAGCCTTATCGTGCCACTCACTATGCTCGATGGATTATGTCATCAATACCGATACCGGGAGACCGGGAAAATGGGACACGAACTTGATGTTTGGACTATACCATCCTTCATGATATTGATCAGACTATCCGACTGGATGGCGAATGAATGCATAGCTTACGGCAAAACTGGTTCTCAAGAAGCCCTCACTGGTGAACACCTTGTAAACCGAATTCTAAAACGTCATTACCATGATTTCAACCAGCTACTAGTCTGATTGTTTATTTGAACTGTCTTGCGACTCGCACAATCCCGAAATGCTAGAGGTAATTCATATCATGTTCACCAATCCCTGCCCGGAACTATTCCGACACAGCATATCGCCATCAGCGCCAACTGACACGACACCGCTAACTGCTGGGAAACGGCTTATCCGCACCCAAGCATACTCAATGGACGTCCAGAATAAAGTTCCTCAGTTTGTGACATTCAGTCTGCCCACCATCTTCCTGGAAGCCGTACAGGACACCATGATTTGCGACGGCATTGACTGAAGAAGCTTGAGATTGGAGTTGTTGATAGCGGAAAGAGAGGGTTGACTCTATTCATCGTCGTAATACTACTTCTTTGCCGCAGAATAGCTTGGGATGCTTTGATCTCCGGCCATTCAGAAGAGCCGAGCTTGCTTCACTCGATACGAAAAATATAGCCCGAGACAGGTGTCAGTATATCAATCGCCATCATCGCATGTTCGTATTGATTTCCAAACCCTACTGCTGTCCGGCGATGGGGTTCCCTGCGTCACAGGCAATGCCGACTCTTTCTACGCTACATCCCTCAACATCGTGTGCGACTGAGTACATGTTTGTTAACGTGGATGTGATACACTGCGACGAATCTGAGTAAGTGAGTAAAGCGATCCTCTTGCTGGCCTTACGGAAATAGCGAAATGAATTTGATCTACATACATCCGTCAGGACTCATCTCATACGAATGCAACGAGGTAGACGGTCAGTGAAGTGGAGCACATGAAGGAAAGTATCACAAAGGCAGAGAAGCCAAAATATATGACAAAGCAGGGATAGATGTTCGCTGCCAATACAAGTCAGAAATACGCAAGAGCCACTTCAATTGTATTTGGGTATTGCTGAGGTAGCATGCGAGGGTAGAGATATTGAGAAAAGAAATTGGATCAATACCAACTTGTCGAGAAGACAATTAATATGATGAGGAGTGAGGTGATTTGCCAGCGCCGGTCCCAGGTAGTCCAACGCCGCCGGATAGAGTGGACAAATATATCAAAAGAATTTCTCGTAATTATAGTTCGATCCACCATAACGCCAGAGGCTAGGATGGTTCGTATGGCACCTGTGATGAAGTGCACAAATTACCGAAAACAACGAGGCCAATGGAACGCGACTTCAAGATGGATGCCTGTCGCTCCGAATACCGCAGGAGAGCTAAGGAGAGAAGAGACTACGTAAAAGCTATGACTGTGGCGATTATGCTGTAGTGTTCATTCCCCTGGCACGTTTCGACACTGGGGCTAAGATGTTAGCCACATAACGTATGCGAATGTTCCAGGCCGCGAAGAAAGTCGAAACCCTGCAGATTATCAGTTTTGTCGCAGATAAAGTCGGTATCACTGTCGTTATTGTCAACCTAAAATATAAGAAACTGGTCGCCACATAAAGATAACCGGACCATATTCTCGTGTGGCAATGTA
The DNA here is from genome assembly GCA_030407055.1 of Armillaria mellea. NCBI lineage: Eukaryota > Fungi > Basidiomycota > Agaricomycetes > Agaricales > Physalacriaceae > Armillaria > Armillaria mellea. The sequence goes on from JAUDZF010000007.1 coordinate 303,919, forward strand.
GGAATGAAGGGGCTCTGAAGCGAGATCAGCTAGTAGGCGGCACTGTCGATGCAGAATTGCACCTAAGGCTACTCCTTCCATAGGAACGAAGCACTGCGATGATCCAGACGCTGTGACAAGTCCCTTTTCGGGATTCTACTGTGATGGTGTTATCCAACACCAACGGGAACCATATATGCATAGTAACTAGGTTCTTGCACTGCTAAACCATTCAGGATGACGGTTACCAGAGGAGATTACGAGGGTCCCTGTGATCACGACCACGGTTTTGCACTCGAGGACTGATGCTGTCCGTTGGCCACATTGGCAACGTCATGGAAGACGTTCACCAATGCTCAGCGGACGGCGGATCACGTCAAAATGATTGGCCAAAAGGTGGGTGACCAATGATAACGCCGTCAGCATCACTGTTTCCGGCAACAATTTTCCAGGAACGGTCTCAGAGACAGCTGATGATAGCAATGTGGCTGATAATATGCGCTGCAGGCGAGAATCCCTAGACGTGTCCGCGTATAGCCGACACGGCTGATTCAGGCTACTCATTCGTGAACCAAAACGTTTCCTTCCAGTTCCGAACAGCACATTATGTCGAAACCGATATCATCCCACAAATTTCATACATAGCATACTGAATGGCCGTACCAGGCCACCGTGGTGACTCGACGAGAGAGTCAAGCGTCTTTTACAAGATAGAAGAAACGGGCTTGACAGGTTTTCGCGAGTGGATCTACGAGTTTTTCACGCAACCCTAGTGGTTTCGTCCTCTACGTCAAAGTCACGATCGCGACATAACATCAAACAAACGCCAGCGTCGAAGTCAACCATTTACAAGAAATGGTAAGCGCACAGCAGCGTTGCTTGGGGCTATGAAAACTACAAAACGCAGACATCAAACAAGTGCTGGCATCGAAACCAACCATTTGGCCATGGTAAGCGCGCAGCAGCAGAGGTCAGGCCCATGAAATCCTCGAAACGCAAACACAGAGCCTTCACCAGCGTCGAAGCTGACCGTTGACAAGAAATGGCATGCACGCATCAGCGGATGTCGGGCCCATGAAGACAAGAGACGGTGAGAATAAGACGCAAAATGGTGGGCAGGAAAGATGGCGGTAGTCAATAGTATATGGACGGGCCACGAGCGATGTAACAACCAAACAGGCGGCAGAGCGGAAAGAACAGAAACGAGATGCAATCAACAAGAAATTACAGCGTCGCAGCACACCAATAGAAAATGGTGCGGCGGCAGGAGCGATACTCGTAGCCACAAGGGAAACAAAAGTCAACAGGAAACAATTCTCGTGAAAGGGAACAAAAGGATCGGGGAATTAGAATACTAAAAGAGCGCGCATGATGAGAAATAGTTGAGGTAGTAAATGGAGGTTACTGAGCAGCGTAGTGGAGCTCGCCGGTGTCCCAATGAGGGTCGGAAAAATCGATGATGGTCGATCATTCTCTACCAATCACAACCAGCTCGACAACGAGCAATAACCACACTCGAGCTGACGCGCACCTGTGTTGTTGCACCCTCGCACCCTCCTATGGCCTTCTCAGCACGTTGTCTCCCTCAAAAACCTGACGTTGCACCTTCAAATATGTGGGGGTGCCGGTAGCAGTTTGGCTCGCTCTCCTGAAGCGGCATGATAGCGGATGTTTTTGAAGCAGGTCGCTATAAAGTAGAAGACTGGAAAGGAAGAGTAACGATAGGTGGTTATTGTTTCTTGATACTCTGTTGCCGGGACCGACTATTCAGAGAAAACGGACGTCATGAGAGCGTGAAAAAACTGTCGTCATTCGGCAGAACGGGCCGGTCAGTCTTCCCCTTCCTCTTACCACCATCATTCAAAATTCGGTCTCTCTTCTCTGGCCCCAGCGATAGACTGGCATTTGCACTACGGAATGTCAGCTCAGCTCGCATGTAACGCGGTCGGAGCACTGGAAAGGCAACATCCAATTCGATGTAGGGCAGGCTCATATCACCATTGATTAACACTAACCACTCTACTTAGCAGGACCGTGAGTCCTAATATCGAGCGCAGAGTGGCTTTGTAGCATCTAATGGTCGCTAAACTGCTCAATGAAGCTGGTGCCGACATCGCCTGCTGTGACTGGATCGACTGAGGCCCGTTGTATGCGCAAAAAAACGGACGACTCACACGTAGCACTTCGAAGAAACTACGAGGATACCAAGTTTTGGGTTTTCGTCTAAATCTCTCTTCTATATTGGCGGATGAGGTGTTTTGGATGTAAAACGGGCTAAAGAGTGCGTGTTTTGAAAGCGTAGTGCCTCTTGAGTTCTTGTTAATCATTCTCGTAGAAAAATCTGTGGCCAGTTTTGTCCTCTGCCATTTGTTGCTACCACGCAGCGGCCCGCCAAAGTATAAGCCTCCAGCCACCTCGAAGACAGCCCTCCCTTCCTCGATATCGTTGGGAAGAACCGGCGCAGGCATTTTTGTCAGTTCATTCTGTTGAATGTACTATGAAGGTACTGAACCGTATAAAATGCTGGCGCCATAGGCACCCCCGGCATGATATGGGTGGATAAGACTTTTGCCACATTCAGCTCTTCTTGCTACTTGCGCGGTCTCCATGGAACCTGGACGACGACTCCGTTAACACATAAGTTGATTATTATTGCTGGCGGCTGCTGAAATACTTGGGGAGTGTTAGCTATACTCATATGATCCGGGAAGGTATCATAATACCAAGGAAAGATTCCGGTGTGTTACTTTGTTTAAACATTCCGCTGTTGATTTACAGGTGTTTCTGGGATAGCCAACTCGAAGCATTAATCCATCGCGCCGCCATGCATCGGTCGTATAGCGCCGCTCAGTTGATACCGTAAACACCGTCGTCTCAACTTTTTGTGCCGAATCTCAAACGAATTCTTTGAGCGCGGAGAAGCTATTTAGTGAACCTCTGACTAATTTCCCCGACCCTTCTTGCCAAGTGATCATTTTGCGCAGCCAAACGACGAGGACGGATTGATCCAGCCCTTCTCATCCGCCCGATCGAGGCTGTTTCATTGGTTTCGCTTGCGTTTCCACTTTTTTACGTCTTACTGAAGGAGCTCCTTCCAAGTCCATTTGTCGTTAGGAAGGGGTGAGTCGTATGATGCCTCCATTGCAAAGGGCGGGTTTATCATATCTAGCTCTATTTCGGAAAATTGGACCGCGCCGCTTAGACGGAAGATGACGGAAAATGAGCTGGATGAATGAAGTCGGATGTAAAGACAACGTGCTCACGCCAGACACGCCGGAAAGAACCTCTATGGTATGAAAATCGTTCATAACGCTACTAAATTTGTAGACGCTCTTATGATCGTTTGCACAGAACGCATAGGAAGCGAAAACTCACGTCTGAAGACTGGATCGGACTTTCGGATGACACATGTTAGACTAGAGGGGACCGGGCGGGCCGTGTCGCTTGAAAGGCTCCCGTACAATATCATATCAAGCCTTGTTTCGGTATGCAGATCGTCTATACGTTCTTTGAAGAAGGTTATTTTTAGGCATCCACCTCCGTGAATCTTCCTGCACAGTCTCTGGGATGGTATAAAGCCAGAACCCGTTGAGGTTGAAGCACTCAGCATCCTCTTGTTTGCTTTCAGTCCTTCCCATTCTGCGTCCTGGTCAACATGTTCAAATACGCTTTCCGTCAATTCGTCTTCACCGCCGCCGTGCTCGCCCTCGTGTCAGCTATCCCAACTGGAGAGCTTGAAGCGCGTGCCAGCTGCACGATCTCCTCTGTCTCGACGGCCTCGTCCATCTCGAGCTGCTCATCAGTCACCATCTCGGCATTCACTGTTCCCAGCGGAAGTAGGTATATTATACACTCCTTTAATACACTTGCTTACAGCAATTTCTAGGCACTTTGACACTCTCCGTACGTCGCATTCGTGCCTGCATCAGCGTGCGGAGTATAACTCATGTATGCTATTAGCCTAAATCAGGTGCGACTATCACGATGGCTGGCGACATCACCTTCGCCAAGACCTCTAGTATGTATCTCTCACAGGTGCATATGCATCAGAGCTCACTGAGTTGATTCCCTCGCAGGCGATGGACCATTGTTCACCATTGACGGCGATGACGTTACTTTCAATGGCGCGGGATACTCATTCGACGTGAGCGGCGTTTTCATTATTTTAACCCTTTAACGTTATAACGGCATTAATAGGGAAACGGCGCGGAATACTGGGACGGTGAAGGCACCAACGGCGGTGTCGACAAGCCTCATCCGTTCTTGAAGTGCGTCCTTTTCATTTTCGCGATGATACTCGAGAGTCTGATGCTATGCCTAGGTTCAAGGGCTCCGGCACGTACTCCGACTTCACAGTGAGTAACTGTGCTCTGTTTTACTGCGTGACTCTGAACGTCAACGACAGGTCTTGAACAGCCCTGCCCAGGCTGTCTCTATCGGTAACAGTGACGGTCTCGTCTTTGACAGCATCACTGTATGTTTCCCATCTCTAGTTCGCACCCCGTTGGCCTCTGATCAAAATTTCTAGGTCGACAACAGCGATGGTGATACCGATGACCTCGGCCACAACACCGATGTAAGCACAGTTTCACTTTTCTTTGCTCGAAAAGCTTATCATGTATAGGGTTTCGACGTTTCCGCTGACGACGTGACCATTCAAAACTCTGTCGTTAAGAACCAAGATGACTGTATCGCCATCAACGATGGCTCAAGCATCATGTATGGTGCTATTACATTCGTGAAAGTGATTACTCACCCGGTGCATGTACCAGTTTCAAGAACAATAAGTGCTCTGGCGGCCACGGAATTTCGATTGGTTCTATCTCTAGTGACAAGTCCGTCACTGATGTCACCATCTCTGGAAACACTGTTACGGACTCAATGTACGGCTTCAGGTAAAGTTTCCGAGGCTCTATCGGTGTGTTCGCTCTTCTGAATTCCTACTCAGAATCAAGGTCAAAGCCTCAGCCACTGACGCGTCGGTTTCCGGTATCACATACTCTGGGTGAGCAACACTTCGATTCACCAGGTTATCACTTATGCTTGCCCGAATAGGAACACCCTCAGTGGCATTGACGAATACGGTGTCTTGATCACCCAGTCTTACCCTGATGATGAGGGTACCCCTGGAACCGGTGGACCCATCTCGTGAGTCAGATCCGTGTCCGAACAATTAGTGCAGATTTTGATATAACCTGACAGGGACGTGAACTTTTCTGGGAGTACTACTACCATTACGTGAGCTCGAGTCTCCTCGATTGATTCCCTACCGTGCTCACGCGAATGTCTGCTAGGGTTGGAGATGACGCTAAGCGCCTGGCTATTGACTGCGGAGCCTGCTCTGGGTAAGCTTCCATTTTTAACCGTGAACGGAACACATTCTAATGCGCTCGTCGGTAGAACTTGGGACTTCTCGAAATTGAAGATCACCGGTGGCTCAGCGGGAACAGTTGATAGTGATGATGCTACTGTGTGTACCAACTCCCTTCCTTGTTATCGATCGTCCTCTGACTTTAAGTATAGATTTCGGGGGGTACATACTAAGGTCGTTGATTCCACGCCGTCTGTCAGTCGATAATACTATCCTTTAATATATTCTTCGCTATCCTATTTTCTTAAAAGGAAAGAACGGTCTGTCTATCTGGTTCAAGGGCACACACCTCCCCGGTATTTCATCAAACCCCGAAGAAATGTTTGTCTTTTCATGTGCAGCTACCATCGAACAACAAATTGTAGGAAGAGGAGGTCCTCGGCTTAGATGACCGGACGTTCATCGTCATATCGGGATTACCTCTCCATTGAACTACGTTGGACTCTTGACTCAAAACGATAGTCATCTAGAATGCCCGGTCTTACCCAGAAATTTGGGCGACATTCGTGGACAATCCCCCTCGAGATTACTGAGAGCAAATCAGTCAGTTTCATTTTAAGTGTCCATCGCCATTTCTTTTCAATGACCTCAAAGTTTGGCCGTATAAACGCTTAGACGTATGTCTGGTTCCCATTCTGCTAGCTTCTTCTGGTTAGTCAATAGATTCTCGCAGCGGTATTAATTAAAAGTATCTACAAGAGGCCGGAAAAATCCGACTCTGACGACTCTGGACGAGCCGTCAGCCGGTCACAAATTTACAGAACACTATGGCATGTCCTAGTCAGTCTTCCATATCAAGAGCGGATTGTCAATTACCCCACTCACGATTATCTCTGAACGGAAGCGAGGCCTCATATAACCTGAAGGTTCGACAACAGATTCACGGCTTTGTGACAATTCCCAGAACGCTTTTTGTAAATCTTTTTCTTGAAATGACTGTGTCGCTACACGGAATATGTAAACTAATCAGTCAGGATCACCAACGGTCCTAAAACTAGTGTCATCTATATTCAGCTGAAAATCCAGTCCACTCTCCCTCCACCGTCCGACCACGAGTTCTGGTCAAGTACTGGTAAGCCGCAGGGGAATCCGTGTATTATGCATGCTACAGAAGTTAAAAAAGACAGATAGAAAAAAAAGACATGGTCAGCCTTGATAAGCATTAGGTGCTGGAACGGAAAGCCCAAATCGTTGCGAAGGTAGTAAAGAAATCCCCCGGTGAACCAAAAACGTGTTGGTGAGGATTCTCACGCCACAAGTCGCGCTTAGGGGACTGAGATTTGATCATATGTTGCGAACGTGTACGATAACCCGGCAGATGTTGAACCTTTTACCTACAGGTATGCTCTTCTGTATGCTTCTTAGGAACAAGCAAACCCGAACGCAGAGGAGGAACTTAAACTTACGGTCTGATTAAAGTTCGTTCTTAACAACCCCGCCGAGCTGACATTCATATGAGTCGTGAGGATAAACTAGCCGCTGGCAACGGGACGACAAGGCCCATCGTTTCACGAGATGAGCTCCACACCCTATGGTTCGGGTATGATTCCGACTTCGTCCCCCGAGAGCCACAGCATGCTCCTGAATAAAATCCCGAAGTGGTTCGCGCTTAAGTTCCAGAACTCGTATGGTCGATTTCCCTCGTGCTTCCAGATTTTGTCGTGCCATTCTGGTATCATTTTGGACTATCCAACGCCGGCCATGACGACAGTCAACTTAGGTTGTTGAGCAAAACAACGACGTTTGATGCTCTGCGAGTGTGTGAGTGTCTGGGCTTGGTGTCAGTTCTGCATATATCACTGTCAGGTACGGGTCCATCGCAGGCACAGGCCAGGTTGCAGCCACAAGAGACATTCTATTCTCGATCTGTGGTGTTGCGCCAATGATGTTGGTACGAGAAGCGATGGGTCGTAATCTTCATAAAAAGAAATAACTCTATGGTCATGCTACAAACCGTCAGAGGCAAGACTAATGCGTAGAAATGTACGCTCACTTGACTTCAATATTCAATGCCGATTAACTTTTTCTGGATGACTAAGGCGCTCGTTTTGGCAGCAATAACCTAGTCGATAATTAGAATCCATGTTTAGAAATATCTAGCGAGCGAGCTTTACCCAGAGCACAGGCCTTATATCGATAATGCAGATTTCCTGAGATGAGGTGTTCCCTGGGAGTAATGGTAGCAAGGCCCACTGCAAGCTATCTCCAGAAAAATATCCTTTGAATATGTGGAGGCTGCACGATTGAAAGAGGACGCTCCGTAGGCATCAACGCTGTCCATACCTGCAGTCAAATTCAGCAGGCCTGGTAGGAATCAGGACAAAATTTTTCACAGAACAGGTTGAACACGAACCAGACCGGTTCATTCCGCTATGCCATCTTCATACTCCAGCGTCAGTCCAGTCAATGCTAGCGCTCATGGTCAACCTCTGTTTGCTTCCGAGGCTCGAAAAGTGCAATAGTTCCCTTTTTTCTTCCCCGAGCAGTTGGTTATAAAAACCGGGCATTATGAGCGGTGTCCAGGTGGTCTTTGGCCCCACCGATGCTGCTAAGGTTCGTTCACAGAGGATGACGGCCGTGACGGTAGTCTTGGTCAAGAAGAGAGAAGGGTCGATCACAAAATTAATCAACGGCAACGTCAACGCTTGGCATCAATAATAATCCTTCCTCTCACCATCACCTCACTCCGTGCCTCCCCTTCAATTCTAAACCGCCAGTTCCTATTCGTTGCCGAAGTTCAGCTCTCACCGTCTCGCGGCGTTTTCGGCACACCACAGGCGTCGACATGGAATTCGAAGTAGTCCTCCAATGTCTGGCAGGCATCATAGAGCTGGATGCCGAGCATATCATCTTTCGTCGTGGCGTAGGACTCTTGCATACCGTGTGGCCTGTTGTCGACTGCCGCCCAACGTCACCGGATGACGGATGAGCTTCTAGGATCCTGGACTGTTGGTTGATGAAGGAGGTCATTTCAGTCGGCGACGGGGAAGGTGCGCACCTCACAATGTCTGTTGATTATTCGTGCTAATCACTAGGAAAGATTTGAGAAAAGCGGATCGCCTACGCTTATACAGGTTGTCACCGCGACCCCCCATTTGCATCCAGGTTTCAAGCACACCAGAATCACGTAGGATCCTCAGGCCGCCGCCATTTATCGCATCAATAAAAGTATTTAAAACTTGGTTCAGGCGTCTCTATAGTTTCGTTGCTAGAAGCCGGCTGTATCGATGGGAAGAAAAAGCGACAACCGTACAAAATCTTCCAGGAGTATGCCAGGAAACTTCAGTGAGTGTCGTGTTACCTAGATGCCCCTTTTTTGAAGCTAACAAGAATGCTCCTTGCATTTAGCCAGTCTTGATTTGTGACTGCTGGCACTGCTTACCGAATGTCCCAGTGTGCCAATAAATATGGGACAATATGAGTGGCGCCCGAGGCGGATCTACTATCTAACGAAGAGCAACTCTTCGCGCCCGTTTAAGCGTCCCGGATGTCGCGTCAATGCTGCTGTCCAGTGGTACAGTCATATTCCCAACCGGCATTTTGTCGGTAGTCTCACCCAGGCATACTCATATCTTCGTCACGATTGGAAATATATCTCCTTTGCGTCGGACAACGGTTGCAAAAGGACGGTTGTATGTACACCCCAGCGTGGGCTCGGATCCTCTCCCGGAAATACTGACCGCGCCGCTTATCAGCAGGATGGTCTGGACAAAACGAAGGGCGAACAAGAAAGAATAGTACGAGCACAAGAAAAGAATATATGCCTTGCTTGTCTGCTGTTGAAGATGTGCTAGAGGTTGGTGATTATAGTTCCCATAGTTCCAATTTTTACAAAGGCCCCATGTCCTTCTAGCTATTCCTTCAACGCCGAAACCATTATCACAACAGCCAGTTCGACAATGCTCGCAGATGTCCGAGTAGACGCGCCCACCTGACCACATCCTCGGACTTTGAGCGACGTTTGCTGGACCGGGTCGCTATGCAAATGTCCCGTGCAATATTATGCCAAGCCCTACTTCGTTATACCGATCGTCCAGTTGTTCTTCGCAGAAGCACATCCACCGTGGATCTTCCTGCACAGTCTCTTGCATGGTATAAAACCAGGATATGTAGAGGTTGGAATACTCAGCATCACTTGTTTGCTTCAATCCTGGTCATCATGTTCCAACACGCTTTCCGCCAGTTCGTTTTCACCGCCGCCGTGCTCGCCCTCGTGTCGGCTATCCCAACTGGAGAGCTCGAGGAGCGTGCCAGCTGCACGATCTCCTCTGTTTCGACGGCTTCCTCCATCTCGAGTTGCTCGTCGGTCACCATCAAGGCTTTCACTGTCCCCAGTGGAAGTAAGTCGAGAGCGGATCTATTTTTTGCGCGTACTCTCGCTGACCGCTATATTTTTAGGCACTCTGACTTTGTCTGTACGTAGCTTTGGATCTTGCTTCGAGCTAACGGGTCTAATGCCATTCATGCATTAGCCCAAGTCAGGCGCGACCATCACCATGGCTGGCGACATCACCTTCGCCAAGACCTCTAGTGCGTGCCCTCTCACAGCTGCTCCGCCAGATTCTGACTTGATTCCATCCTAGGCGACGGCCCATTGTTTACCATCGACGGCGACGACGTCACATTCGATGGCGCAGGGTACTCGTTCGACGTGAGCGGCGTTTTACTATTCTGCCGTTTCAATCTTACCATCTTTGCAATAGGGAAACGGCGCCAAGTACTGGGACGGCGAAGGCACCAACGGCGGTGTCGACAAGCCTCATCCGTTCTTGAAGTAGGTCCCCTTCGTGTTCGCGTTGGTGTTTGGGAGTCTAATGGTATGCGTAGGTTCAAGGGCTCCGGCACCTACTCCGACTTCACGGCGAGTAACACTATTCTCTCTTGCTGTATGAAGCTGAACATGAATGACAGGTCTTGAACAGTCCCGCTCAGGCTGTCTCTATCGGTAACAGTGACGGCCTTGTCTTCGACAGCATCACTGTATGTTTTCTATCTCTCGTCACGCTCCGTTAGCCTCAGATGTGCTGTATAGATCGACAACAGTGATGGCGATACCGATGACCTCGGCCACAACACCGACGTGAGAATATCTCCTACCACTCTGCCGCGAAGACTGACACTATACAGGGTTTCGACGTTTCCGCTGACGACGTGACCATTCAAAACTCTGTCGTTAAGAACCAGGATGACTGTATCGCTATCAACGATGGCTCGAACATCATGTATGTTCTGATCCATTCGTGAAAAAGATCACTCACTCAGTGCATTCACCAGTTTCAAGAACAACAAGTGCTCTGGCGGCCACGGAATTTCGATCGGTTCCATCTCTAGTGGCAAATCCGTCACTGATGTCACTATCTCTGGAAACACTGTTACGGACTCGATGTACGGATTCAGGTAAAGTTTCCGAATGTCTACCGGAGTGTTCACTCTGATGGATTTGCATCCAGAATCAAGGTCAAGGCCTCTGCGACTAGCGCGTCCGTGTCCGGTATCACGTACTCTGGGTGAGTAACACGCCGATGGTTCAGTCCCTCTCTTACCTATTCATTCTATAGCAACACACTCAGTGGTATCGACGAGTACGGTGTTCTCATCACCCAGTCTTACCCTGATGATGAGGGTACCCCCGGAACTGGTGGACCCATCTCGTGAGTCAAGCCGATGCCCAGGCTATGAGGACATGTTTTGATATACCCTGACAGGGACGTGAACTTCACTGGAAGCACCACCACCATCAAGTGAGCCCAACACCCTATTCATGCAGTCATTGTACTCACACATATTTATCCTAGGGTTGGAGATGATGCCACGCGCCTGGCTGTTGACTGCGGAGCCTGCTCTGGGTAAGCATCCGTCTTCGATCAGGACAGCGCAACATCCTGATTGGTCTACAGAACTTGGGACTTCTCCAAATTGAAGATCACCGGTGGCTCAGCGGGAACAGTCGATAGCGATGATGCTACTGTGCGTATCCCATTTGTTCCTTGGCTTGACTTTCTGCTGACTTTGGGAATAGATTTCTGGTGGATCGTATTAGGGTTGATGATTATTATAGTCTGGGAATAGTACTTCGTATTTAACTAATATTGCCGGTTTCTATAATTCAACAATTTCTTTCTCATTTTCGAGTCTGAAGTCATGAGGAAACAATCAAATTGACATGCCTCCTTGGCCCTTTCGATCCATCTAATATCGCCTCTGTCTCTAATTACCTGCAGCACGTACACTCACCTTTTGAAAGACAGTTCTTGTTCTTGTTCCTTTTGTACCTCGACCCTACGTTCTTGACTCTGGTTTCCAGAGCATGTCCGCGTGGAGTCTAGAATATATCGGTGTGCCAGCATTCTAGAAGAAACGATTGAGGGACCTGATTCCATTGCCCTGTAAATAATCAACATCCTACAATAAGATATTAAATAAGTTAAAGAAGAAAAGCGTGATGATTTACCGTAGATGTCATTGCCTTAGCATGAAGCTGTGGTTCCGAGGTGTACTCTTGCTCCTGCTGGAGCTCGCCGGCATGATGGAATAGAACTGCTGGACTGGTAGCTTTCACCACTACGAACTTGAGAGGCGTGCACGTTCCAACGCGGAGAGTCTTCCAGATAATATTTCCCTGCTGTGCCGAGGAGGTGGACTCGACAACACCAATTGACTTGGCGTTCAGAGTCTCGACAGCCGTGCATACGACATTGTATATTTCTAGGAATAAGGACCTGACGGAGGATTCGGAGGCGAGCCTGTGTAGTGATAACTATTCTGTAGCCGTCTGAACGATGTGGCCACATCTACAGAGACAGGTTGGCCCAAGGGTTCTCTATCGTACATAAATGCGTAAAAAGAGTCGATAATGCGCTTGATGATAGCTGGATCTAGATCTGATTGTCGAAGAAAGCCTTCAGAAGCTGGAAGGTTGGAAATGAAGTAGGCATCGATTTCTGCATGCAGAGGAGTGTCGTCCACGGCTACATGATGATCAAGTCGAAGATTTAGAAAATCGAGCCAAGTAAGTGGCGGTAGCTGATTCATGACAAGCAGGTAACTGCATTGTCGGAGTCACTGAATCGGTGAATGAGATATAGGGATGTGAAACCAGTTTCCTGAGACTTTGTGGGGAAGCAGCATGTACATACAGGCACGAAAGATAATTCTGAGAAAGAGGTGGTATAATATTTACAGACCGAACAGAGAAAAGGACTTCGAGACACAACTTGAACTCCACAATGAGAAAGTCGCTCGCGACGTTTGAATGGAAGCAGCCAACTGAAGCCAGAGTAATGGACCGGATACAAACCGTATCAGCAGTACATTACCTATTTTGTTGCGCGCCAACACCTGGGGAACCTTGCTTCAGGAGTGGAAGACCTGAGAACGTGGATTAAGAGGGAAAGAGACTTGGAACCGAGGGATCGCGCCGCGCCTGAGGGAATAATGTACCTTTAGCGATCAGGGAATTGCAGATCCGAAGGAAATATAGGAAGACAAGAAGCAAACCACCATCTCAGAAAAATCAGGAAAAAGACAAACGGTTAGTTCCTGAAGGCCTGATAGCTAGAGTGACGTTCGGAAATCGCGGGACTGCAACCGCTGACATCAGCCACGTGTTCTTGACGCCTTTGCTCATCTCCTCGAAGTCCGATTGTTTTCCTTTTCACCTGGGCTTCAGAGTCGCCTCGCTTTCTGACGAAGCTATCTGGCTATTCAAATGCAATACCTGTGGCTCTGAAAGCCCTTATCGTCACGTCTTCGGCGCTTAAAGTCGTTAAAAATAGTTGCGTCGACCCGGAAGCGGAAGCTTGAACATCCACGATCAATCTCCGAATTCTGAGGGATCTGATGGGCACATGGATTAATTCCCACCATCTCCCGTCCATTCATATACGTCAAACGGTCTGAGGGCAAGTCCACAGCCGTGACACAAACGTCCACATTGCACACTGGCATGCTTTCCACAGCAATTCTTCTATTGGCTATCTCTTGCTGTTTGGCCCAACAACATCCAGAAAATCAAGATACCACGAAGAAAGTTGATCTAGGTTACGCCACATACCAGTCAAACCTCCAACTTGTGGATGGAGTCACAACCTTTCTCGGTGTGAGATATGCTGCACCGCCTACCGGTAAGCCGTCAATAATACTTACTATGTATCGGCCGGAGTCAATAAAACTATCAGGGAGCCTGAGGTGGGCTGCGCCACATCCGCCTGCCTCAATGTCTGCTCTCCAGAACGCTACGACATATCCAAATCAATGCATCCAAGCCTCAATTATCGGGTCTTCCGGTCAAGTCATCAGAAATCCCTACCGTAGAATGCGCCATCACAAACAGAAGATGCCGCTTCCAAGCTCTCATGCTGGTGATCAATTATTAGTACAGAGAGACACAGCCGTGTTCTCGGATGAAGATTGTTTGTTCCTTGAGTAATCATATGTTTCTATTCTATTTCGCTCAGGTTCCGATGCTATCTGGCAGCGTACACATACCCTCGAACAGACGAGATGAAGGACATCTCCTACCGGTTATCGTTTATATGCATGGTGGTGGGTCAGTTTCTTTCTTTACGCCTGGTCCAGTATGCCCCTGTTCATACGTGGAATTGCAGATATGATGCCGGCAACACATCCCTGTATCCAGTCCAAGACTTTGTGAAAGGTTCCGACTATGGGCTCGTTGCCGTCAGTATTCAGTACCGTCTCGGAGTTTTCGGCAAGTGAATTATGATTCAGGCTTATATTCACGTCCTAAGAATCGTTCTCAATTAGGTTTCCTACCTGGGGCTGCGTTGAAGTACGGAGGCGTTCTCAATGCCGGACTGCGTGAGTCGCAGCCCAATTTACTCCAGCATTTCCATATGTTGATGGCAGTATCTTCTTAGTCGATCAGAATTTCGCTCTTCAATGGGTACAGGAGCATGTACGTGCCATCTAGTGGTACGTTGTCACAATACTAACGTTCAATATAGATATCATCATTCGGAGGCGACCCTAGTAAGGTTACGATCTGGGGTCAGTCAGCCGGCGCAGGTTCTATGCTCCAGCACCTCGTCGCTCATGGAGGGGACACTCAGCCTCCACTCTTCCGTGCCGTGTTGATGAATTCTCCTTTCCTTCCGTTCCAGTATAATTACGACGATGCGATACCTGAGGTACTTTTATTGTTCTTACGGCTTTGTATCCCCACTGATCCTGGAACAGAGGGTGTACTCAGAAGTAGTCTCAGCCGTGAAGTTAGTACTTATATGCTGAAGTTTCAGGGATATACAGCTAATCTGCCTCGTTTCAAAGCTGTGGCCATGCGAAAGACTCACTGGAATGTCTCCGCTCTGCGACTGCTTCTTCCCTTCTCGAAGCAGATACGCAAATTGGATTTGCTAACTTTATGGGAACGTACACGTTTGTCCCGATAGTAGATGGCACGTTTATCACGGAACGTCCTATGGTCACTTTACAGCGTGGTAAAGTCAACGGTGTAAGAATTAGGATCTGTGGATTCATGCCCCAATTCTTACTACTATCTCTGTAGGAAGCCCTCTTGGTGACCACGAATTCGGATGAAGGCTCATTATTCATAACTCCTGATGTGCTCACTGCGGACAAGTTTACTCTAAGTCGGTATATTACTGAGCTTTTCCCTCGATTAAGCAAAAAGCGGATACAGGAAGCCGCGGAGATGTATTCGAAAATGGGCTTGACCTCGGTGCCAGAAGAAGCGTCGGCAGTCATGGGTGAATGTAGGTTGTTCACTGTGTCTTTAATGATATCGCTGATGTTCGCAATTGTAGCCATCTTCGTCTGTCCTGCTCTGGCCGCTGTATCTGCTTTTGGTCGAAATGGTTGGAAGGTTACTAGTCGATCTCCATTTTTTGACTACCGAGATCTGAACACGTCTACAGGCTGAATTGGGTATCCCTCCTGGTACACATGCACTTGATCTATCCTACGATTTCACAACGTGAGGTTTTACTGGTTAAAATGGACCTTAACTGGACCCTCCTTAGTTTTGCCATCCCACCCACATTCACCAATCCCGAATTTTTGAAAGCATGGCAACAGTCATTCCTATCTGTCGCGGCGTCGCTCAACCCGAATGATGCTACAGTCGTTACCCCCAACTGGAGCAGCTGGGATCACGGATTCACGGAGATGATGTTTAACAAGACGGATGATGACGAACCTGTCGTGAGACCTTTCGTGACGGATAAGAGTCTGATCGAGCGTTGCGAGTAAGTCGTCTACCCTCTTCCGCTACAAAGTTAAGTGTTAACCCTGTTCTTGCTAGTTTTTGGATCAAGGTATCTCCGGAGACATCTCAGTAATGATTCTATCTCTCAAGCTAGCGTGGATGTTATGATGCACCTAACGAATGAATATTTAACATCGCAAAGTGACAATAGGGGCTAGCTAATTAAGTCTGCAATAATATTCTGGAAATGTTTCTCACGAACAAGTGGAAAACTCGGGCCCATGTTAACACGCTGACCCTTTTTCTGGGGCGGCTTAGGCACCGAAACAACGACACACATCCTGTCCTTCCTACACTGTGAGATGGAGTTGAACGTTTGACGAGGTACATTATATTATTCTTCCATGACAACATATTTCAATAATACGATCCTGAAAGCATATCAGCACAACCTGCGAAGTGAGTACCTTCGGCCTCGTTGTGTTTGTCTCCTGTGGCGTCACCATCGATGCTGATTAGGTGGATGATAATGTCTTGATTTTTTGACGGATGGGTGATAAGTAGAAGGGAAGATAGGTGGAAAAGGTTCGTACGTACGGCCTGGTTAAAGTTCACTTTATAGATGACGATCCTAGGCTGACATTGATAACAGGCCAGAAAGGTGTAGCCATCGGGAAGACAAGGCTCGTCGTTAAGTTCCATAGACAGGGATGAGATTCCAAGCCGTATTCCGAGAGCCACAAGATATAGCCTTTTTATGGAAAGAAATTTCTGAGTGGCTCACGTATTCAGAGATCGTATGGCTACCTTGGTGACAACTTCGCCGGCCGGCGAGCAGAGATTCTTGGTTTACTCCAATTTGTTTACTGCAACTCTAAAACCGCCAAATGGAGGTTTCTTTCGTAAACAGTAAGGAAAAGGAGGTCAAGCCATCCATGGTTGGAATGTTGTGGGTGAGAGACAACCAGCGTGATTCGGGTTGTCCGTCGCTGCATGATATGCTTGGGTGAACGACTGGCACCTGAAAGTCAGACTCGTCAGTCCAAGCGGTAACTATGTTGAAAGATAAATAAATGTGCGCCGATGCGGAATCGTACTCCCGGAAACAAAAAATTATGACTCGTAGACAATCTCCATACTTCTCCATGGTGCCATGAGCCGCTACACCTCCATGGCACTGTAAAATCTAATGTGATTATCAATTTAAAGACAGTGAAATCAACTGACTTACTTTTCCAAAAACCGACGCTGGCTTTGTGGAAGCTTTTGCCATACAGGGAGACCCAGACGACTAGCCGCTTACAGATACAACGAAGGGCAGAAAATAACCGAACCAGGTCGCTCCAGAATTTCCAGAGACTTTTGAAATTTCTCCTGAAGCTCGGCGTTTCCGATGACCTTTGCAGCGGAAGCCATTTGTCGCAAGAGCTCTCCAAGCCGACGAAAGACTCGGATGATACTGCCCTCGAAAATATCAGCGGTAAGCTGATGGCGGAACAGTCAGTTAGAGAAATCGGGGAGGGGTGCGAAGACATCATACCTTCTTTATGTCCTGGAACGATGCACCTTTGCACCATTGCATCACTGCATCCATCAATCCCACCCTGAATGACGCGACGTAGTCCTCTTCATCGATGGGCAGTATACTCTTTAGATGCCTTCGCTATGCGCCTGGCAATCTCCTGCATGACACGAAGAGGAGCGACAAGTTCTGCCCTCACTTTGGTCTGCTGTTTGCTCTGTACACCTTATCAGCTGTCGATACCATAGCATGACCAGCTCGTAGACATACCTCCTCATAAAATACGAAACAGCTGAGCAGAGCAGCACACTGCTCCGGAGACAAAGTATTAAAGACGCCATTGAAAATGAGTTCTGTCAATAACAACTCGTCCCCAGAGCTGAGCTCACAAGCGACTCGTCCTTTGACATCAACAATCTCAGCCGAGATAGTAAAACCTAACCGTCGAAGGACTCGTTTCCGAGACTTCAGCTCGTCAAGTTGAAGGGCAGCTTGTGACGTCTGGATCTGCTTCTTCACTGATCGTATCCGTTCCGGTACCGCCATTTTCTTCGCATAAGCAAAATACAGCTCAGGAAGTCGAGGATCGGAATGCAAGGAACTCTTGAAGATCGCATCTTCCATCGCCCCGATTTTCTGGGAAATCAATGAGGTTAAGAATATGAATCAAACCATAGCACACACCTCGACGAGAATGGCGAACTTCTCATCTCCGATTCCCATATCCCGCAACGAATCGAGCAGCGGAATACCTTGTGGAAAACGTCGGCGGGTCTCTGATACACTCTTCCACACGGTTTCCCGCTGCTGACTTTGCGTTAAATCTTGAGGTAAGTAGACCCTGAGAGAGCTGATACTCTCGATTGCGGAAAGCAGGACAGGGACGATTAGAACGACACCCTTTTGTCCTGGGGTGCAAGGCGATACTTTTTGTCGAGTGACAGCGGACGTAGAGCGATCATTCGATATGGCACTATCTGGGCCAGACTTCAGGAGGACGTCAACGACGTATTGTATATGTAGGGAGAGCTCATCGAGGACGCGAAAAGAGCGATTCTACAGGAACAACAAGAACATCAACGACCTGAGCAAGTAGGAAGAACACCAAAGATACCTTTGGAGGATGAATCTTCTCGCAGTTGATGACAACTCCCCAGCCCAAGACAAGCATCTCGAGCTTCACTTTGAGAAGCCGTCCAGGCTTTAGGAACGGTAAGGAGTACGCGGGATGTGCGATGACCGCTCTGAAATCAGACATCATATGGCCCAGCTGAGATTGATATTCATAGTATTGGCTGATGAAATCCTCGTCTGGAATAGACATTTTGGCCATAGCCTCCTCCTTGCGTAGTTCTACAAACAACTTTAGTCTGACATCCATCGAGACAACCAACAGCATACCTTCCTCTAGACCTGGGATCTTTGCGCTGTTCTGAAATTGAAAGAAAGACCTCTGCAGGAGATACTCCGGACTGATACCCTCGACCTTCATGAGATTCAATACCATATTATACCCGACACGAAATGCCGAATCCAGTCGATCTGTCTGTCCTATAATCATCGCTTTTGCTGTGACCGGCTCAACCTTCTCGCCGCACGCCATTATCATGATCCCCCTTTCGTCTAATCCTCGCCTGCCGGCACGCCCAGACATCTGGATATACTCCCCAGACGACAGACCTCGCCGTTCTTTTCCGTCCCACTTGGTCGTCCCGGTAAACACAACCGTCTTTGCGGGCATGTTGAGGCCAATGGAGAACGTCTCCGTGGCAAAGAGGACCTTGATTAAACCCTCCTGAAATAGAATTTCGATCACCTCTTTCAGAATGGGTAGTAGCCCGCTGTGATGGGTGCCAATGCCTCGCTTTAGTAGAGGGAGGAACTGCATGATTTGCGGTAGCTGCCTGTCTTCAGCTGAGAGGTTATCGACGGCACTATTGTATATGTTGGCGGTGAGGTCCCCTTCCTCGACCGAAGTGAACTTGAACTTGACCATCTCAAGCGCGTTGCGTTCGCATTCCCGTTTGCTGAAGGAGAACACGATGGCGGGGTTGTAGTTTTTTTTGCATGATCATCTGGACTAATCTTGATATGTCGGAGGATTCTATACCGGAATGAGATGAAGAAAATTGGAACAAGAGAACAAGAACAGCCCACATTTTTTATTCCCGCCCTTGTTAGAGTTTCCTTTCTTTGCTCTCCCACTTTTAGGATCGGCCGGATCCTCTCCAAATCCGTGCTGCAATAGCCCCATCGCCTTCGTGAAGTTGCTCTCCCTAAATTCCCTTTTCTCATTTACTATCATATATATGCCTTCACCGCCTGTCGGAAACAAGTATTGTTGGAGCGGCGTCGGACGAAAGTCTGTGTAAACAACATGACAGGGCTGGTCGTGAGACTTGCGTATCCATTCAGCGAACTGTATGGCATTGGGAATGGTGGCGGATAGAAAGATGTATCGTATGGCGTGGGGGAGGAGAATGATGGTTTCCTCCCAAACGACGCCACGCTCTTTGTCTCGCATGTAGTGGATCTCGTCGAAGATCACCCAAGCGACTTCCCGCAGGACTTCAGAGCCTCGGTAGAGCATAGAACGTAGAATCTGGGAATGAGAAAACAGTTATGTAAGAGGGTGATATATGAGTAGATAAAATACTAACCTCAGTGGTCATGACTAGGCATGTCGCGGAAGGGTTGATGGCTACATCCCCTGTCATTAGGCCGACGTCGCCAAACTCTGCCAACATTTCACGGTATTTTTGATTACTTAGAGCCTGTCGAAGGACATTATTGAGTGCTGCATTATGGTTGAATCGAAATACGACTTGCCTTGATCGGGCTAGTATATATCACTCTCTGCTTCCTTGCCAATGATTGTGCTATGGCATATTCCCCCACGACCGTCTTCCCTGCACTAGTGTGCGCAGAAACAAGGACACTCTCATTCCGCTGAATCGCGTGTATAGAAACCTTTTGAAAAGGATCAAGTTCGAACTTATACTCTCGATGCAGCTTTGCAGGAGGAACATGTTGGGATATCGGAATGTAATTGTAACACGGAGGTACAGCGACCTGATGTCTAACCTTTGGCATGCATTCAGACGGGCTGCGATTTTTTTGTCATGTAACACATACCTGATGTTTGAATTCCAGGCCGCCTCCAGTTTCCAATGCATCATCCAATCCAGCACTCAATGCCACCTCTCGTTTCGCTTCGGTTTGAATATTATCGAGCACAAGAATTCCTGGCGAGATCGACCGAGGCTTCTTCACTGGCTCATGGTGATTTGCATGTCCTCCGAAACAAATGAGCGAACAGCTAGGCTTGTACTTTGCAGCACTGTAGCCTTCCATTTTCGACCGGTGAGAGCAGGCCTGTCGTGAACTGCCTCCAGAATGTCCTTATTAATCATTACGAAATGGTCTTCGTTTCCGTTTGAAAGTTCGAGGAAAGAGAAAAGGACGTTCCCGTCCATTTTGGAGAAAGGTTTGTAACAGTTTTCAGGGAGCACGATAGCCACGTGCCTTCCCGATGTCTACAACCAACGTTCCCACAGTCCAAGACTCCATTTAGGTCGACGGAGCCACGTTCTGGGACGTGTGGTAAGTATTTAGGCCGGATGAGCGATTAACATTTTAATATTGGCATGGACGGTAAATCCACAGGACTTGTAGAGAAGGCGGGCTTCTTTCTGTTGTGATATGGGGGATCAGTTCATCTTCCATACGTACACGCGCTGTGTCGAGCCAGTAGTATTGCGCTTGGCTGAGCTCTGCAAACGCATGAGGATGTACACTACAGTACCTACTTATATACTTAAAAGACTATCTACTAGAATCTTCTATACTTTTCCTATATCTTCTTCCTTAATCAGCATCTTCGGCATGATGCCGGATTGCCATATTCCAACACTTTCCAACCAACGGCAGCGCTGTTCTGAGCTCAAAGTCTGTCACAAAGATTTTTCCTTCGATGATGTGCCCAGCAAGTTCTTTACCCAAGTTACTCTAGAGCTCTGTACCATCCATGCTGTCACGAAATCTCCGCCCTGAGCTTCTTTCAAGATACCACCCAAAACGAGAAAAAAGGTTAGTCCTCCAAATATTGACTTGTCATCACCTTCGAATTCGCTACTTTTTGGCTCATTGTCTTCAGCGCCTGTGATTTAGACTAACTCATGGTTGGACTAAATCATGAGGTTCGCGTCCCAATAAAAGTCTCACCCAATCAACCCAGCACTGATAGGGTGAATTAGAATTAGGGACATCAATTAACAACTGTTTGGAATATCCTTCGTGGTGTATTGGTCAATTCGTCCACCTCAGCGTGGACGCTGGTTTCAATTCCCAGTGCGAGAATGATGTTGTCCTTTCAGTCTTAATTTTTTAATATTGCATTGCCCTCAAATCCTGAGAGGCAACCGGCGCGGGGAACACGACTCAGGACTGAGAACTCACATGCAAAGATATTCTTCATACCCTAGCGTTACATCGTACGTGTGCCGCACGGTACAGCAGTGGCCCGATGACAGTTCTTTGACAGAACCATATGACAAGACGGCTCACGAGGCTCAAAAGTTATAAGTCAAAAACCAGCGAAGGACCAAGGCATGCTCAAGGTTAAGAAGAAATGGATACTTACAGTAGCATCAACGCTATCAACCGTTCCCGCTGAGCCGCCGGTGATCGTCAACTTCGAGAAGTCCCAAGTTCTGCAATGACAAACGAATCAGGACGTATTCCGTTGCTGCTTGAAGGAAAGCGCCGCGCTTACCCAGAGCAGGCATCGCAGTCCACATGCCAGGCGCTTGGCAGAACCTTCAATCCTAGCAGACATTCGCGTGAGCATAGCGGGGAATCACATTAAGCCCGTGACGGTGTTTCCAGAGATAGAGTGACATCGGTGACGGACTTACTTCCAGCGATGGAACCTATCGAAATGCCGTGGCCACCAGAGCGCTTGTTGTTCTTGAAAGTGATGAAGGCATCGGGTGAGTAGCGACTTTCACGAATGGAACAGGGCGCACGTTATGGTTGAGCCGTCGATACAGTCATCCTGGTTCTTAACGACAAAGTTTTGAATAATTACGTCGTCCGGACTCCGGGGAAGCATCAAAACCCTGCAGATTGTCAGATTTTGGAGCAACAAAATGTGGATCTGTACTTACATCGGTGTTGTGGCCAATGTAATCGGTATCGCCATTGCTGTTATCGACCTAGAAAGCGAATCTGAGGTCAACGGGGCGCGAAACAAAGCCGTCACTGTTGCCGATAGAAATGGCCTGGGTGGGGTTGTTGAAGACCTGTCGTTTATGTTCAGAGCCATACAGCAGGAGATGAAAGAGTAGCTCACCATAAAGTCAGAGTAGGTGCCGGAGCCCTTGAACCTAGGCACGATATCAGACATTTGAATATATCGTGAACACAAAAAGAACCTACTTCAAGAACGGATGAGGCTTATCGACACCACCGTTGGTGTCTTCACCGTCTCAGTTTTCAGCGCCATTTCCCTATTAAAGGCATTGTCGCCTTGAAGCTACAAAGCAAAGAGATGGTGCTTACGTCGAACGAGCATCCCGTGCCATTGAATGCGATATCGTCGCCGTCGATGGCGAACAATGGGCCATCGCACGAGAGGGAATCGTCACATATCGCCTCTAACCTCTCGCCCATATCGTCGGTTCTTCAAGCCTGTTTCCTGAACTCTTTAAGTGTCCCATCTTCGTTCCTCTTAGCAAGAGTCTAGGTAAAGTACACAATTCATTCGTTTAATGACCGGCTTTATAAATGTTGACAGTGAGAATCATGTGGATCAAGTCGCATTACGCGCATTGAAAGACCAGCTTCATTACCTGGGGGTGCAAGGATGATGCCAAGCCGGAGTAACCTTATGCAAAGACACTCGATCTTGGTAAACCTCTTGTGCAAGGAGACAAAGAAGTACAATACTGATACCCCCAGGAATAAGACAGGGCAAAGAAACACAGATGAAAACATCTGTCCAAGCTCACCGATCCGACTACGTTCCCGGGAGATGGATAGCAAGAGCGGGCTTTGTTTGTTTGTTTGTTTGGCCAATCCCAACGTCTGTCCCACTTAGGCACCGACGCGCCAGATGGCTGCACTATTTTCCCTGCCATCGTACACTCGACTCTTTCTGTCAAACTTCGACTTGAAGCGACCTGGAGCATATTCTACAGCGAGTACGGGTTGACTATTATGTCTCCATGACCATGAACGGTATGGGCTCGTTTCTTGCGGTCCAATCTTTTCATTCCATCTCATAGATCCAAGAAGCGCCATCGCGACCATGTGGCCGTCATCGAACAAGAATCTTCGTGGGCAGCGACGCCTGGACGCCTGCACCACGATTATAAAACCATCTCGTACTTCTCCATGTCCTTCGCCAACGCGCCCCACCTACCTCCATACCACGTCGAGACATCCCTCCACTCCTCGCTATCCTCCCCAAATAGTGTGCGAAACCACATGACCCACGCGCTAACCGTGAAATCCGCAAACGACAGGACATCCCCCATCACATACCTATCCCCCTTCCCATACCACCGATCAACTTTCCCGAAAGCGTCTTTCACCTTCGCCCACTCCCTCTGCCTCTCCTCGCCCGTCGGGACCGGATCTTCCAAGATCTGGCTCCCCTCCCTTGCCCTGTTATACTCCTGGCTGACGGGATTCATTATAGAGTTGGCCTTGGCAAGGGTCAACCGCCAGAGAGCAGGGACTCGGAAGTGGGACTCTGACGCCTCGGTAAAGGCGTGGTGGAGCGCATCGGTGCCTTTGGGGATAACAGACGGTGTTTCGGGGTAGGTTCTGTCGAGGTATTGGGCGATAGCTGCTGAGTCGGAGACAAGGGCGCCGGTGGATGGCATCGTGGAGAAGAGGGCACGTGTAGTGGGGCGTGACGCCGTCATCCTTGGTGGCACTGGCTTGGGCGCCGAGCTTCTTGTACAGGCCTTCGATGTCGGGGTACTCAACCCATTCAGTGTGGTATGGAAGGCCTTTGTAGTTGAGCACGTATCTAGATGGAGTAATAAGCGATAGGTACTATATGCGGGGGAGAAAACGGGCCTGGCTTTCCAGATGTTAGGCGACCAAGCTTTGCTGGGGAGAGTCGATGAGATGTCGTATAGGGTAAGAGAGGTGGACATTTTAGCGGGTCGGCCCGGCCTGAAGGTGAGAGATATATACTCGGAGGCTTTCGGAAGCAGTCACATTGACATAAGCCGACTGATGTTGATATCATCGATAAGGGAGGCTATAATTAAAAAGATATGGTGCACGACTTGATGTGACATCGAGGTCGTGGAAAGAGAGGGCGGGGCTTGTTTGTTTGGCCGACCCTCATGCCGTTGGCTCCTTCCGCCGGCAACGACGACGGCGCTGCTCTATTACCTCTGTCATCGTAAACTTAATTCTTTCTGTTAAATTTCTACTTGAAACGTGTCGTCGCGCCTGCAGCTTCTGTGCTCCGATCTGTGTTAATTCTCAGTCTAGGCTTACAAGGCTCGGGCTGCGTTCCACCTGATAGCATCTCGTTTATTTGTGAGCTTACCAGGGGAACCCGGTCAGATTCCGTTGATTTTCTGATGTACCCTACGACACAATAGTCCAAGCTGCCGCGTTTGAACCCCGCTCTTATTCTACCTATTGTGCTCTGCATTGCATTTGACTACCTTTTGTCCCGAATTCCCCTTATAAAATGCGTGTTAGCGAGTTAGTATCATCAATTTCTAACATTTTCGGTTCCTTGTAGGTCTCATTGCTCTCTGCGGTCCGCCTTTTATTGACCGCCACACTCACAGCTTTTCCCTCTATGTCATCCACGGAGACTTTTCTCGACGACCTGCTGGACAGGTACATCTATATCCCATCTATCGCCCGCTCGCCAGAGCTATCTACCCTCATTGACACAAACAATGCACCGTTGCCCTTCCAGACTGCCCAGCTCAAATCATTGGTTGCAGATCTCAGTCTGAAGACCACCCAACTGTAGGACGAGATTGACCTTCCTGTATGGGACGACAGAGACCTTACAGGAGCACGCCTCCCACCTTGGGGGAGTCACGCGCGACTACGAAACAGCACTCTCACCCATTCGTCATCTCCTTGCAGAGATCCTCGTCGAGATCTTTCGCTGGACATGCGTCGATTGCAACGCCTATAACCCATATCAGCTCTCCGGGTTCAGTGTCTTCGAGATCAACCAAGGGCCCTGGTTACTCAGTCATGTGTGTAGTTCATGGAGGAATATGGTCACGACAGTCTGTTCTGAGCTCTGGTCGCGCTTCGTACTCGAGATCCCTGACCAAACAGTGAAGGAAGATATGTGTACACTTTTCGAGTGTGCGCTCGAACGGAGCGGAGGGAGGAGCCTTGATTTCTCTTTCCGCTATTTTAGGCTTTTATGAGGAGTGGGAGTACTAGGGGTGAAGATGAGGGTGAGGAAAAACGAGGACGATGTGATGTCCTATTGCCTCGATAGTGTTGATTGGCCAGTCCAAATGCTGGAGGTCGGCTGAGCTGGTCTTGCTTGGAAATCTTCTTTCAGAGCTTTCCTCAGTCAGAGGAGACTGTCGACAAACTCGAAGAGGTCTATTTGTGCTGTTGGAAGGAAGACCCTCCACTGCAAAATATTGATGGGTTCGAGATTGCAGCCGATGGCTTAGAGCCGTCCATCTCAAGAAACATGCACCCAGATGCTGTTATTCCATTCCCTACAGACAACTTGGTCTCGTTTCTTGATCACAGAGAGCTTCCAGAGCGCAAGAGGCTATCTGAGTATCTGGGTATCGTCCTCATTCGGCATCTGGTCTCTCCTCGTTCTCGTACCATCACTACTGATCGCTGTCCCAGAAACTGGCTTGGACGAAGGAAGTTTCTCCTGTCGAGAGCAAATCACTTCAGACGCTATCTGCATTTCTAGGCACATTCTTGTCCGGGCTCAATCTTACCGAACTTGAAGAGCATGATTCTGACAACTGGTCTCGTTGGCGCGACGATTTTTTGCCCATGCCATTACCCATAGCCTGAACAACGCCCTCTTAGCGCTCCATGGATTGATCACCCGCTCGGAGTGCTCCTTGACGAGGCTTAATCTCGTGGACGTGATAATGGATGACAACCTGCTCCCTGTCATATAGCTATCGCCCAAACTCGAGACTATTATCATCGAATATAAGGGGCGAATGGCAGGACGAATCAGAACCAATCATCAACTCGCTTTTTTGTCATATGTCGAAGACCGATCCTCCGATCTTGGTTCCATTTTTGAAGGAACTGGTGATTATCTCGCATACGGATAACAGGGACCGAATTGGGTGCTTAGGTGAAGACTTTGCTGCAATGGTGATTTCACGCCGGAAGCCACATCTCTTGTCAAAGCTTGAAAAGGTCGTTGTTGATGTGAGGGGGGGGGCAATTGGATAGTGCCCTATCAGTCCCGTGAAGAGCTTGAGGGCTTGAGGGATAGGTGGACTTGATTTTCAGCTGAATATATATGATCCTCCCCCTCAGTGGTGATCCTGATTTATTAGTATATACAGGTTCCGTATCGTAACAGAGTCATTTTTTGGAATACATTTACGATGCCATCATCCGTGAAAAGGTATTCTGGGCATTCTGGTAAAGTCGTGACTATGTTATCCAATGTCCGTCTTTTATATGGCTATATGTGAAGGTCATTGGAATGAAATTGGTGGGAGACACATTGAATGAACCTGGCCGTTCTGCTATCAGATCATTCGTGAACGTTGTCCCATGTCCCAGTTGAGACTGACATTTGAGATGATCATCTTTTTGAGTCGATAGTTCGATAGTACTTAGTGGTCAGAGAGAGAGTCCCGATTTGGCGACTGAACGCTTCATCATCTCTCAATTATGTAACTGGCGCGCAGAAGTGCCAGCGCAATCAGCGAGATAATTGTTGTCAAATTCGTCAAACTTAAATGTATCCCATGTATGCAGAGAACAGGAGTTGCATTTCAACCAGTGCTCACCATTATTGCCCAATTGCTATCGTCGAACCCTGAGCAAACATTAATGCTGCCGTGGCTTCAATTAAATCACGTCGTAACTCTGCGGCAGAGCTGCTTTACAGGGCATTATTTACATTGGTATTCAGCAAAATAATCAAGCACTATGTCGACCGCTTCCATCTAGCATCGCGATGAGCCATCTATAATTGTGCATCCATAACAGTGTCCTATACGACGGTTTCGTATTTCTCGAGGTTCTTCACTAGCACTCCCCATCTACCTTTATGCCATGTCAATATATCCTTCCATTCCTCACTCCGCACGCCATAAACTATACGGATGTATAAGAGCCACGCACTTATAGTGAAATCGGCGTAGGAAATCACGTCGCCCATGAAGTATTTGTCCTCCTTTTTCATCCACCCATCGATATTCCCGAAATCATCTCTTAATCGCGCCCACTCCTTCTCCTTGTCAGCACCCTTTGGAGCCACTTCCTCGAGTGTTTTTCCATTGAACTTCTTCTCCTTGCTGTCCCTGAAGAACCCTCTGCTGCGGGGATTCAAGATGGGATAGGTCGCAATAAGTGCGAACTGCGGCAGTGCGCTGAAGTTATTTTCCAGAGCATCATTGAAGGCATAATGGAACGCGTCGGTTCCGGACGGGAAGACGGTGGGTGTGTCAGGATAGGCTTTATCGAGGTATCGTGCGATCTCGGCCGAGTCGGATATGACAATTCCGGTTGATTGGTCGTGGAGAACGGGGACTGTGTAATGAGGCGTCACGCCATCGGGTTTAGTCAAGTGGGATTTGGCTCCGATTTTCGCGTAGAGCGGCTCGATGTCGGGGTATTCAACCCATTCTGTTTGATAGGGAAGGCCCTTGTAATTGAGAACGTATCTATGATAGATGTGTGAGTCGGCATCTCCGATAACAAACCGTACATTTAAGCATACCTGACTTTCCAGACATTAGGGGACCAGGCATTGCCCGGGGCAATTGAAGGAATATCGTATAGAGTGATGGGGGTGGACATTTGGACAATGAGCAGCAAGAATTACACCTAGTATATATAAGGCCTCAGACAAGGCACCCATCTGGGAGTTGTCATGTGAGTTGGACATTATTTGCTCGACGAAGCATCGAAACCCATCGGATTCCTGCCGATATGAACGCACGCATAGCAGCATTACTGCTGTTCCGATGTGACATCGTAAACGCCCACTACCGCCTCGCGTGATTCAACCCCGATAGATAAGTTCGATTTAAAGCAGTTCCGAAGATCGAGAGTTGCCAGAAGAAGCAAAGAACTGGTAGAAGCCGGATACTTTGTGGGTTACTGCTTCTAGAGTCGCGGACCATCATTCACATCAAGCGGTGACAGCTCACTGAGAATATGAAGCTTCTGCGGGTCATGAAATTCAAGTATCGACGGTTGCGACGAACACTAGGAAAAGCTGGCTGGCTGCCATACCGGCGGAAGCCGGCATTGTGGCAGGGGAGAACGGCTTCATTAGGGTAGGAGATACCTAGCATGGAATACAGGTCAGGTCTTCACTCCTTCGGCAACTGAACTTATAGCTCACTTGGTAAAGATATTGATCCTTGGTCTTGCCCCTCCTTTTTGCCTTGCGCAAGACCCAAAGGATGGCAAAAACGAGTTTGGGGTTTCGCTGGTGGAGTTGGAGATCCGCCGCTTCGGTGACGCTTTATGACTGGTTTGGGGTACCAGGAATGCGTGCATTCAATTGCAGAACCGAACATTTCTTCTTTGCCGTCTTGGGACAGAGATTCAAGCAAAATAAATAATCAAGAATATATTAGGGATATTGTTACTGAAAGACAGCGGGCGTATAATCCACAACATTAGTATGTACCCCCGGAAATCTATGCTTAAGGTCAGCAGAGAATCGAGAAAAGGAAAGAAGTGGATACTTACAGTAGCATCATCGCTATCAACTGTTCCCGCTGAGCCGCCGGTGATCGTCAACTCCGAAAAGTCCCAAGTTCTGCAATGTCAGACGAATCAGGACGTATTCCATTGCTGTTTGAAGGAAAACGCTTACCCAGAGCAGGCACCGCAGTCCACGGCCAGGCGCTTGGCCGAACTTCCAACCCTAGCAGACATTCGCGTGAGCACGGTGGGGACTCATTGAATCGCGGGGCTGCAAACTCACGTAATGGAGGTGGCACTTCCAGAGAAGTTCACGTCCCTGTCGGGCTATATCAAAATCTGTACTCATAGCCTGGACGTGGATTCGACTCACGAGATGGGTCCACCAGTTCCGGGGGTACCTTCGTCATCAGGGTAAGACTGGGTGATCAAGACACCGTACTCGTCGATGCCGGTGAGGGTGTTTCTATAGTATGAGTAGGCATGAGAGAGCCTAAGCAACCGGAGAGGGTTACTCACCCGGAGTACGTGATACCAGACACAGATGCGCTAGTTGCAGTGGCCTGGACCTTGATTCTGAATGCCCGTTCATAAGAGGGAATACACGGATAAGGTATAAGAATTTTACCTGAATCCGTACATCGAGTCCGTGACGGTGTTTCCAGAGATAGTGACATCGGTGACGGACTTGCTACTAGCAATGGAACCGATCGAAATGCCGTGACCACCAGAGCACTTGTTGTTCTTGAAACTGATGAATGCATCGGGTGAGTAGCAACTTTCACGAATGGAAGAGGGCGCACATGATGCTTGAGCCGTCGTTGATGGCGATACAGTCATCCTGGTTCTTAACGACAGAGTTTTGAATAGTCACGTCGTCCGCGGAAACATCGAAACCCTGCAGATTCTCAGATTTGGAGCGATAAAGTATGTATTTGCACTTACGTCGGTGTTGTGGCCGAGGTCATCGGTATCACCAGCGCTGTTATCGACCTAGAAAGCGAATCTGAGGTCAATGGGGCGCGAACTAGAGAAGGGAAACATACGGTGATGCTGTCAAAGACGAGGCCGTCACTATTGCCGATAGAGATGGCCTGAGCGGGGCTGTTCAAGACCTGTTATTTATGTTCAGCGTTATACAGCAGGAGATGAAAGAGTAGCTCACCGTGAAGTCAGAGTAGGTGCCGGAGCCCTTGAACCTAGGCACAATGAGACATTTGAACTTATCGTGAACACGAAAAGGACCTACTTCAAGAACGGATGAGGCTTGTCGACGCCACCGTTAGTGCCTTCACCGTCCCAGTAATCGGCGCCATTTCCCTATTAAAGGCATTGTCATGTTGACGCTACAAAGCAAAGAGATGGTGCTTACGTCGAACGAGTATCCCGCGCCATTGAATGTGACATCGTCGCCGTCAATGGTGAACAATGGGCCATCGCCTGGGAGGGAGTCAACCCGGTCAGCTCTCTGCCGTATACCTGTGAGAAATACACACTGGTGGTCTCGGCGAAGGTGATATCACCAGCCATGGTGATGGTCGCGCCTGACATGGGCTAATAGCATATATGAGTTACATCCGACGCAAGCTCAAAAGCAACGTACAGAGAGCGTCAAAGTGCCTGGAGAGTGCCGTAAGCAAGGGAGGAAGTGTATTCAAGGAGTGTATCATAGACTCACTTCCGCTGGGAACAGTGAACGCCGAGATGGTGACCGAAGAGCAGCTCGAGATGGACGAGGCTGTCGAGACAGAGGAGATCGTGCAGCTAGCGCGCTCCTCGAGCTCTCCAGTCGGAATAGCCGACACGAGGGCGAGCACGGCGGCGGTGAAAACGAACTGGCGGAAGGCGTGCTTGAACATGATGCAAGATATGAAAGACTGAAAGCAACGGAGAGATGCTGAGTGCTTCAACCTCCCTACATCCTGGTTTTTATACCATTCAACAAACTGTGCTGGAAAATTCACGGAGGTGAATACCTAAAATTATACTTCTGCAAAGAAGGCATGACAAGGCTTTACCTGATATCGCGTGGGTCCTTTTCAGCCATCCATAGCGACACGGCCCGCCCGATCCTCTTTCGTCCAACAATGCGTCGTCCGAAATTCCGAGCAAGAAGCTCCTCAAGCGTCGGTGTCTACATTCATATTTGACTCGCATGTGTGGTTTTGGAGTAGTTTTCTACCTGTTCTGTATTGGACAAACAGTAGTATGACTACATGTAACACATTTAAATTTGCGTACCAAGTCTCTCTCTCCAGCACGTCTGATGTGAACACATTGGCTTTGCATCCGATTGCATTCATTCTGTTCTTCCTCCCTCCCACCTCCTGGCATCCAGACCATCCTCCACCCAAACAGCGGTCTAATTTTCCGAAATGGCGCTGGATGCCAATAACCCCGCCCCTTGCGCAGCCGAAGCACTAGTGCTATAGCATACGACCCTGAACGACACGCGTACAGTGCCAGTACACCTGTATAAAAGCTATTTTTAGTACACCCAATGTAGGAATATTTGTAAGGAAAACCGATGAAATATAGCCCAGACCCGACGGATGAGAGGACTACATCAATTAGCCCTTGCACTTTGGCTGCGCAATATTTTCAACTGGCAGGAGGAGTCGGTGAAATTAGTCAGAGCGTCACTAAACAACTTTGACGTTATTCCCGAATGATCAAGAGGAAATGGATTCGGCACAAGATGTTGAGGCGACGGTGTTTACGATATCAACACTAAGACTATTGCTTTAGCGTGTATTTTGCCGATACACGACGGCTTGGTCGACTGGACAATCTCGACAAACAGGGGAAGGGCAGTTGCGCCTAGTATACCGGCACAGCCATGTAGGAGGCCGAGGATCAGACTCAGGTCATCGAAGCCTTGCAAAGGTAATCTCACCAAAAGTCTTCAATCCCGCTGAAAAATGGTGCCATGGAAGTTATCTCCGTCGTAATCCCACCTTCCCACTGTTCTGGGGTATATTACTTGTCAATATGGCTACAAGTCGATTCAAAGTTGAATACGATACAAAATGATAGTTATGGTGATGCGTATAATCTGAGAAAAGTGAATTAGTAGAAGCTCTGGTGATAACCGTAAATGCATCACTAACCAAGAAAACACAAATCCAACATCCGCCCACCCTTGTTCGAAATCGGGGTAGTCTGCGATAAATCGTGCCACTCTTCGATGACTCTCTTCAATAAACCAGCCCGGCATCCACTGCTCTGACGGTGAGTTCACCCGCACTTGATGGTTATCCTTGGCCATATCTAGCAGCTCGTCCAAGTCATCCACATCGGTTGGCTCTTTCTCCTGCATATACTCCTTCTCCGAGTCGACATGATCCTCCCACCCACGAAGCTTCATCAACAGCATGCACATGAAGGGCATTAGAGGCAAATCTCGGTAACGCGGAACATACGTTATCCGACTAGAGGGCACGAACGGGATTTGAAGGTCTGTCGAGTCCCCAGGAGTAAGGATGTCCACTTTACAGGAGCGTGTACTTCGACCTTTGGCATTGACCCGGAGTGCATACCACAATACACGATATGTCGCCTGTGGATTGACAGATCGCTTCAGGTAAAACCTGTCGTCTGAGGCGACGAGGAGGTCCTTGATGTCTTCGGCATGCACGCCGTCATCGAGGACAATGAGATCAGCATCCTACATAGAAAATCAACGAAGGCAATGAATCATGAGGCGAAACATGCACACATTGGGGTTTCTATAGTTCATGCCGTATATCGAACAAGCCGCACTCCCGAACAGACAGCATTCATACCCGCTATCTCGGAGAACCTTCACCGCTGCACGGGCAGCACGCCGGACTTCTAGGGCAGAAAGTGGGTCGGCAGGCATGGTGACGATGATGGTGGTGGTGGAAGATCAAGGAGCGTTTGTGGTACCATGACCGTGAGGGTGAGAAGAACAAAAATGCAAGGCCAAGGGGTGTGTTCGATATTCCCACGAATATGTAATCCTTCCTTGCACCGTGACCACTGCCGTCTTTTGTCCCTCGCGACGATGGCTTCCCTAGCGGCAATGGCAGAGCCCCCTGCTCGCCACGTCGATGGCGCAATGATGGACTATTTCATGATAGAGCTCGTTAATACCGTCCGGGAATCTTCAGCAGTTGCACTGGCTCGCGCAAAGAAAGTTGAGCAGGAGATGGTCGAGTCTGGACTGTTACCACCCCCGGCGCCTCCAGTACCAGTGCTGCCTCTCAAGGATAACCCTAGGGACTCGCTGACTAGCATTGCTTCGCGAAACAGCGCCAGTGCTAAAACGAATCCGGCGACTGAGGCGGAGGAGGCGGTACGAGTGCGCTTGGAGGCAATTGGGATGCATGTTGGTGCCAATTTTACGGAGAGGTGCGTGATGCTCAAATAATGGGAGCCTATTTGTGCTGAGATCTTGCCGTAGACTTTGCCTGGAAAAGATGCTGTTCTCCGAAACGCTCGACGCTGTCAAGTTTATCTGCAAGGACATCTGGACGGCTTGCTGGGACAAGCAAGTTGATAATCTGCGGACAAATCATAGGGCATGTATACTTTCTCTCCCTGGCACTAATGCTGCTGACGCTGGGTTAGGGTGTCTATGTTCTCCAGGATAATTCGTTCAAGACAATCTCTCACCTTTCCTCTTGGAAGGGCCGTGAAGACGCCTTGCAGCAAGCTAAGATGGTAATTCTAATGCTCTACCTAGATCGTATTCTCATCAACGATGTCTTGCAGTACGTCGCTCTACCAGCTGGTATCATCAAGGGCGCCCTCTCAAGGTTGGGGTACAACGGTTCTGTCGCTCCAGAAGTTACATCCCTCCCCCAATGCAAGTTCTGTCGCGTCGCTCATGTCCGTGCTCTGACTGATCGTTTGGATTAGGTACCTTCCAAGTTAAACTACCAAAGTCGTGAATAAAGGCCTGTATTACACGGCAGATATAGTACGTCTACCTTCATTTAACAGCCCTGATCGAGGGGATCTGACACAATTGACTAGCAACGACATGGCGATTCCAGTGCTTGCGTGCTGGAGATGGTCGTGAAGACTCCTGTGTCCGAAGGGCTGGAGGGCCATGGCTTCCTTTGGGGCACTATGCTGTCACCGGGCTACCAGCATATGTCGCAACAGAGATTACGTTTCTGATTACGGGCGTGAGCTGCGATGCATGATGCCTCCAATATTTTCTTCTGCAAATGCACATATGTCTTCTACTCGTCTGCACAGAAGAAGTAACGTTCCTAGATTGCAGCATACACCCCATCATCTCGATGAAAGCCGGTTCATGGAAAAGACATGTTTTCCCGTATCGAAAGTTGTGCGGGATCCTTCCCTGTAAAGGATGGCTTATCGTTCTGTATAACCAGTGTCGCATTCCTGAGTGTGAAATTGTATCCGACGTCGATGTCGCAGTGTCCCCTCCAGCCCTTTCCTTCGACACCCATTAAGTATCCGCTAGCGTTCATCCATGATGAGACGGGTTCGGATTAATATGAAACCTCAAGGCCTCATATGCAACACTCGTGCTTATACAGCGCTTGCAGAAGTTGTTCTGCTGTCTTACTGCCTTATCCTCGTTTCTTTATATCTCTTAGGTCTACTGGAGGATTGCTACGCATCCCGAGGGCCTATGTCCTTGCAGCAGAATCATACCCCTTCCTGGTTCGAAGATCCTCAAAGACTTCTTACCCGTCTCGTTCCAAACCTTTGCATTGAAAGTATAGCAATGGAGTGCTTTCTCTTTGCTTTTGTTTCTTTGGTGGTACTAAAGTCGCACGCTCCCCCGCACTGTTCATAAATACCGGCACTGTGATCAACAATATCGAATCAATGTACCTTACATCGCCCTTGAGTCGCTCAGCCACAACCTCGCCGCACACTTTGATATCAATAGTACCAAATCCTGCCGTCATAATTTCGCAATGTCTTGTCGACGTTTGAAAGCTCCGCAGCTTTGCGGAATCAACGTTCAAATCCTTAGAATCTGGCAGAGTTTCAGCAGATGCTCAAGCCTATCATAGTCGTGATCATCGTTGGTCAATGGAAGAAAGAAACCATTCGGTACATTGTGGGTACCTTGAGCTACCCCCTCTCGGCAAGGTCTAAATAACCATTCCCGCATGCGCCGATATCACCACAGTTGCCCAGACATCCCTTCAAGTTATATATCGTTTAGGAACTCTGCGATATGCCCATCCGAGCTCAAATTGGTCGTGTGTAGTAACCGAAATCTCTTCCTGGTCTCAGCGATGAATTCGGCGCCACTGTTAATTTGAACACTCAGGCTGACTTACTCGGGTTCATCCAGTGTCTTGGCGACCTGGCAGGAGGTATGAAAGGCTGAATGGATAGCAGACGCTTAAAGGGAAGCTTCTCGACGCCTCAACCTACAAGTACCATGGCGCTACATCGTCTATTCAACGGTGCATCTGAAGGACTGCTCCAGTCGCTCGAGCTCGAGACACCTATCTCAACCTTTGTTTCCGAGGATTCGAACGCCGCTGACTGGGTAAGTCGCCTGCTACTCCTGACGCAATTTGCATTTTGAGATCCTCGTCTAGGTTATCGTTGAACAGGACGCGCTTGTTACATTCCAGAATGAAAAACGAGGGGTTTCATAACGCTCGGCTCTACAGTAAAATTTCTTCATCTCTATGTACTACTGTTTTCTCAGACCTGCTACCCTGCTAGGATGAATTAACGACTACAGGCTCCCTTTCCGAGGCCACTCAATTTATCTTGGACACCATTGAGGAGGATAATTCAACACGTCAAGTACGCATCCGTCTCAAAGACTCGGATATCTGTTGGCAGCCCGAGAATGGAGAAGAAGGCGGAAATGTACGTTATATGCTCCTTTAGAAGGCAATGGCTGACAATATTGTAGATCGTCTTGAGAGCGAGCCGAGATGACGAATCTGAGAAAGAAGTCAAGCATCCGGTTGCAGAGCAGTTATGGTTCATCACAAAATAGACATATACTAGCGCGGCGGGACTCGAAAAATCAGTCATTATAAGTCTGAGCTTGTACTCTCGATGGCTTTACGGGTATAATAATCGTTACGCCGTTCCTCTACGCAATGATCGAAGAGTCTAGCTCGACACCTGAGCCTGAGCGCTAGCAGCGGCGACGCTTGTCGATGTCAACAATAACGTAACAACTGAATGTGTCATGGCTGTCAACTATCCCTTAAAACGCATTTATACCTTCATACTGACGAGCGCTAAGATGTCAGTACGTGCCATAGTCACCAACCTTCCAAAAATATGGCGTTTTCTTAGCCTTATTCCTTTACCTAATGATTTTTCGATAGGGTTGATGCTGAGATTCAGAATCAGGAAGACTTGGGGTGCGCATGCTCACACGCCGGAATGGACTATTGCTGATACTAGTGTTACAATAGTCAATTAGGTCTCATCGATCCCAGAAGTTATGGTACCAATCACAATATTCCGACCGAGTCGAGTTGTCGTCTAGACGTATCAGCACATTAACACATCTTACCTAGTTCGCTAAGACTTCAGGATTGTCCGCAGTGATTTTCCCCAATTGTAGGGCAATCATCTTCACTACCAAATGAAATTCTCATTCTTTCTCTGATTTACCAGCAGCGAAATGGCTACATTGCTTTCACCATGTGCTCGTGCCGTAGCCTTTTTTTTTGAAAACGATACGATCAAGGTCCGCAGAGGATACCAGTAGAGAAGAAATTCCCGTCCACAAACACACCTGGACATCTAAAGTCAGCTACCTGTTCGCAGGTGGAAATACGATACCTTGGAGTCTTCATATTCTTAAAAGGACCTGGTCGAATGGATACCACAGATTTTACTTTGTGTAAACACCCAACCCCACACCAAATAAAGGACGACGCAAATAAAATAGGTATAAATGTTCGTTATAATCCCCACAGGATATCAAATTTTAGAGGAAGAACGCGAACACCACAGACGATATACCCATCGCCATTAGTGCTTGCCATGCCCGTGCATCAAGGCTCACTGCTCCGTTACCAGTCTTGGCAGTATTCGAGCTAGCACTGCTCGAGGTCGCTTCCTCTGCGCTGCTAGTATCCGATGTGGTAGCCAATGTCGTTTCCTTGGTCGTAGTGAGAACCTTAGTCGTACTGGCGATTGCTGAGGATGTAGCGAAACTGGCGGAAGTAACGACGCTCGAGGAGTTCGAGGAGAAATTAGGGGCGGCAACGGCGAGGGAAGGATCAACAAGGGCGCCGACTCCCCAGGGAATAGCAGAACCATCGGGTTGAAGAGAATTTGCGGGAGCAGTGCTCGTCCCGTCGGCGCCAGCGATGGTGAAGCGGGTGACCCAGGTCGTGTTGGGAGATGCAGGGGCGGTGAATTGATAGAAATAAATGGCCGAGTTTGGGGTCACCTGTCATCAAAAACGAATCAGAAATGAAAAGCAGAACGTCGCCCATGCCGTCGAGAGGGTAACACTTACGTTTGGACAGGTATAGCTGAATGTACCATCCACCGTTCCGTCCTGCCCTGTAGCGACCGCTAAATTGCAAATGACATAATTAATACGCAGCACTGTTGATGTAATGGCAGCGAAGATCTTACTTGTTATGTGGACCATCGCCGTATTACTCCCGGACATCAACTCGATGGCCATGTTCTTCCACGCCGTCGTCGATGATTGGTCTCCAGTCCATGTTATAACGCAGGAAGCCCCCACGTCATACGAGTCGCCTGGTCCAGGAACGGTAGGAGTAACGTCGGCGTAAACACCAATGATGGCAGAGACAGCAGCGATGGCGAACAACTTTGAAAACATGGCAGAATGATTTGCGGGTGAGTCTGGAAATGAGATGAGGTACTGAGGAATGGGTAAGGAGTAGTGCTCACTCACGTCGAATGGAGAAGGTTTAAAAGGGAAAATGGAAAAGAGCGATCTTTGTAGGAGTAAGAAAAGAATGTGGTGGAACCGGTGCAGCTAGACAGTGGAGGGTGGAGGAAAAAACAGGAGTATTCAGATGCCTACCATGCGGAATCACGGTAACGCGTGACTAAAAACATAACCCTTCCAACCCGAGACGCCCGGGGGCCTGACCGTAAGTCTGACTGTCAATACTGGCAACGGAATAGAAAACACAATCATATCAGCACCAGGGGGATATGGGTTGATATTGTGAGTTTGGAGTATATTTGGTTAGGTCTCTTTGTTGCTTGAGGTACTTTTTCTCGCGTTGCGCGTATACGTACGCGTCGCATTGAACTTGTATGGATATTACTGCGGTATAGATGTTTGTGGAAATAGCCTAAGTGGCCCTGCAGTTCCTGGAATAGGACCTTACACCGAGACTATAGTTTTTCTGCGGGAAATTTTAATTACTCTCTCAGTTATCCTAAAGCGATGCCGCTAGCGCTCTGGCAATGCATAGTCTGTAGAACATTGGCACAAGAAATTGTACCAGACCATAACTAAGCAGCCTGAGACGTTCTTCGAGGTTTAATCTCGCCACGAAGAAAGCACTGCTTAGAGGAACGAGGCGGGGCGATGTGAATCGCTGAGGTGAAATAAATATCCATGGACTCAGACCGATTGTGGGTCCTTGGTCATCGATCAGATAGACACGCAGCAGTAAATCGAAGAGATGTCTCCCGTCTGTTTCATTGACACTTGAAATCCCCGTACTTACCTTGAAGAGTGCTGAATTTTCCGGACAGAAATACAAAACGTCAAGGATCCCTTCTGCTACCACGACTAGGGATCCTAACGCTGGGTATAAAAATCAAAAGATGGTCGAGAGGTCCAACTATTAAACGTAAGTAATCCTCGACGGTGAAGCATTTCGTGTCAGCCTTAAGGTTTCTAGCACGCGTGTCAAAGATGATTGACTCGTGGTAGCAGCAGACAGACCAACACAGCCAGTCCGACAAACTGAGAAGAGGCGGTATTATGCGTCTAACTCAAAACGATCGATGTAGACATTCACAAGTAAGGGAAGGTCCTATAGATGCAGGCTTGTACTCCGAAGATAGATGCACCACGGGGGAAGGTCCCAAAGAGGAACGACACTGCCGACACAGCAATGCCAATACGAATTTCAATTTCGGCAAAATCCGGGATCATTTAAATCACGTGCAGAATACGTCATCGGACACATGCCTACCGCTTCGTCCTTTAGTCCTCCACCAGTTTGCCTGCATTTTCTTGATCATGTAGCGGGATAATACTTCATCCAATCTGTTCAATTCTGCTTGACCTCAGCAGCTTTTATTATGGCCTACCTTCAGCCTGAAATGGTCACTACTATGCTGGCCCTACTATCGACACGTCAAGATCTTTGGCGAATTATCCGAACACACAAGAGCGTGAAATTTTGTGCAAACCCGACAATAATTGAAGGACGCCAAAAGGACTTAGTTTTTCCAAGAATGATACAGATATTTACGAGTGCGTTATTTTCTGCTTCAACCAGAGAAGTAAATCAATCTTGATGACGGCAGCCCCATTGCCCAGCGCGTGTATACATTCTGTAGCACATCTGGAAGATCAAAAAGGTGGGCTGCTTCTTCTCATGCAATATCGGCGGCAGCCCACAATCAAACAGGAATGAAACTCAGAGGTTCGCCAAGCCGAGAGCTATGGCTACGCTTTTGAGAACACGCTGCGGCCCCGTTTCCGTTTCGCTGCCGACAAGGATTGCGTGCCAACGACGGCCCCTTCCTGGAGAATCTTTGGCCAGGGAACTCTGTGGCGAGGGATGGCCATGTTTCCGTCAGCAGAGTACGTGCATCTCTATTGAAGAAAGGACCCTGCTAACGGAAGCTCAGCGCTCAACGTACGCAACAGCGATCCAATATCTTGAAGTCGAACAGGACTCAGATTTATCATGCCCTGCGATAGCCAGCCTTCACAAATCAAGTACCGTAATTCGAGATTCAAATGTGACACCTTCTCAGCCAGGAGGCGTTAACGTTAAGCTTGAAGTGTATGACAGACGGAGTCTTCTATTCCGACAACGATCAGAGCGCTGCTGGACTGAACAACCCTGGAGATATGTTTTTAGAGTTAGACGTTTGTGGCGGTCGGCATCAGGACGAAGATCCGAAAGGTCCCACGGTCTCCCATTGATTGACGTGTCTTCTGTTGACTTGCGACACACACGTTGAAACGACGGCGTTGTTCTTACCTTCTTTGTTTTGATCTACATTTTGCTATGCCAGGTTGCAGCCTAAACGCTCGTCAGGTGTGTGTTAATGGCGTCTAAATACAGTAAAATGCAGACTTTATTACGATTCTAGGCTCACCACTGGATCCCCTTAGAGGTCCATGTGTGTCGCGTGTTCCCCAAGTTTTCCGTCTAAGTGAAGTCACGCAATCAGACGATAAGGAAGGGAGTGGTGATACGTGAATGACACCGATAAACGTTAAACTAATGCGCGTTAACCTCGGTGCTCAGTGTTGCAGTGTCAACAGCGTCGGCCCCGACCGGTGGTCTATGAAATATGGAACTGCAGTGGCGTACTTCCCATGCGCGGAATCGGCGACATCATGATCAAGGCTTACTGTTACAAGCCAACGCTCGCGCTTACAGCGTGCTGAAGATGTTTTATCTATTTTAAGGAAATAGGCCACTGTTGAGCACGACTTGCTCTACGACATGTGACATTCGATGCGCCGCAGCTGTATCATTATGGGACGGTAGGAGTTTTGGGAGAGTACGGAGAAACGGGGAAACAGTTGTGACTGCATCCATCTGGTTTGTCGCTTAACGCTTGAACATCTGGTGCATTTCTTATCTTTGTGGGGTAGATATCATTAAGAGGCTCGGCGCGGCACATTCTGTATAGATACCGGCTAGTCGCAAGCGGGCAACGAGGCTAAATGCTATCATCCGCGTGTTCAAGCGGAACGCAAACAACGAGGCACGCAGTAGCCTCTAATATCCTCTTGTCTTCGACTCACACCAGGGTATCTCTCTTTCCACTACATTCTCTCAGTAACTCGCTGGAACTACCGTCTCTATGCTGCTGTTTCCGATATCCGATCTTAAGGTAGTCGTCTGTGGAATGGCGACAATCGCGGCTTCCGTAGGGTATGCTTGCTCTCGGAGGCTTTCAGTTCAGTACGTTATACTTTCAATGCAGTAAGCTACTGCTCATGAGGTTCGTAGGACGCCGACTACGGATCGCAACGAAGTGCCTGTCTCGGAGCAAGAGCAAGTTGAAAACCCGATGGAACAAACCTCAAAGGACGCGAATAGCAATGATACAGTTCGGCAAAACTCTTTGAAGCGCAAGCAAATGCATGACCATGATGAGAACAACAATGTGCGCTTGTGCAGCCGGCCCATTGGTTTCTCTGCTTATCAGCTTGTCGCTAGGACCTCGATTATCCGCATGTAAGGTAGCCCCACGGACGATAAGGCAGCAGTTCTAAATAGGACATCACTAGAACCTATTATCTATTTACCCCAATAAGCGGAATAGGACCCCGCCTATTTCTGACCGGGAAGACGAGGTGGGCCATGTTGAATGACTGTTTCATGTTTTCCCCGCTTAAACTCCAGATAGCGTAGTCAGGATGTCTCCGTGGATCGTGATTCCCAGCAGGATCTTGTACTAGCTCCCGAATCTATCGCTGTCGATACCATGGACAAGGGTGCGGCCCGGGAAACACCCGACAGTCCCGAAACATCTCGCATCGAAGAAGCAACTACTGAGGCTAGCCCTGGGCCTACAACAGCCTCTACCCCTGACAGGGCTGCTGTCGAGGATGCCCCGACTGTCGTATTGAAAACTGACTCTGCGAAGCCAGTCCTCCCGCAGCCCAAGCCCAGGCGCAGTGTACGGTGATCACTTGGTTGAGAGTTACATATAGACTAAACTGTCTAATCTTGCAGCCTATCAAATCCTCAGGCGGCTTCGCATCGTATTCCGGGACGGCCTCGCCTTTCAAGAGTATCAAAGCAGGGTCTAGTACGACGCCAATATGGTCTCATAAAACTGCCGGTTCGTCGACAGATCGCACAACGATCGATCGGCCTTTGGCCGTCCCCCGGGCCACCGAGGTACCTCGAGAGTGCGCCGTGCCTCGTATGTACCTTCTTCAGATTAATGCCCGAGGTTGACGCTAGTTTAGATCTCACGGGCGAAGAAGACGAAGAAGTAGCGAGTGATATTAAGGGCGTGAGGCTATACATCAAGCGAGGGGGGAGAGATTTTACTTCTGGCATGCTGGGTCATGTCAAGCTGCTCTCCAATAAGACGTCTGAAAACCAGAGACTGCGTAGGCTGACTTCTCTCTCCCGCTCTATAGTCTTTTGACTGACGGTGAGTCTAGTCCTACGCCGCGACCCACTGTGGCAGGTAACGATGAATGTCCGCCTCACCCCCGCCGTCAAGTGCATCTTCGATGAAGAAGACCTTTCCCTTCGTGTTATCCTGGCTGAAACCATTGAACGGGAAGACGTTCCAGTAGAGCAATGGGCTCGCGAGGTCGTCGTTTACGCGCTCAAAGTATGCATAGCCTCCTCCCTGCCGTTATTTTGCCCGACTGACACATCGGGTTTAACAGCCAGGAAGATCTTGTTCGAAACAAGACTTCCGAGAATTTGCCGCATCACTGCTAGCCAACACTAGTTTGAAAGAATAGATCCTCGATTATTGTATGCGCCGCAGTCCCTGCTCATAATGAAGACGCAATTTTTTTTTTTACGATTCTCACGTGGATTTGAGCTTCTCTCGCGTTCTGTTTCTAATCCTCCGTGCTTGACGCACATGGCTGACGATATTCTTGATCTTCTCGTGCAGCTCGATAATGGGCTGATTCTCAGGCACCACCTTATCAGCCACTGTTTTCTCACGAGAGTCGCTTTCGCGCCCCGCCGCGCTTGGTCCCTGGAAACTCCACACTCTTAGACAAAAACAAGGCCGACGTTCAACACTGCTCAGCGCTCTATCATACGAGATCTATGACGGTGACTTGAAACGCCGGAAGGACGCCCAGTAAAGGGGTGTACACGTTCCATCGGACTCCAACATCGTGCTTGCCACGACGATCAATGACGCATTCCGATTTCAAAACCAATCATAGAATTTGATTATCGCGACAGCATAAATATAGCCAAACGATTGGATTTTATGGGTCCCAAGGTATAAAAGGTTGTTGTTTACCCAGAATAGCTTTTGTCCCCGAGCACGACCTCTTTGCACACGTCAACCTCACCATGAAGTTCAGCGCGATTGTTACCGTTCTTGCTGCTGCCTTCATTGCTGTTGCTGGGGCCGCCCCCGTTAAGGACACCAACGCCCGTCGTATGGCTGCGGGCCTTCCCCTTCTGCCCCCAGTCCGTCGGGGTAGTGGTACTAATGTTGCTGCTCGTGAGTAAAATCCCCTTGGGCCTCTGAGTACGATTCGTCTGATATTCCCTCTCGCAGGCGGGCATCCGTCCGATATCCCGAGGGCTTTTAACGCTTGATGAACACAGTTAGAACGGCCATGGTGAGTCAGATTTCGTGTGTGTTTGAAAAACTGTGACCGACG
This sequence comes from Armillaria mellea, assembly GCA_030407055.1. Classification (NCBI taxonomy): domain Eukaryota; kingdom Fungi; phylum Basidiomycota; class Agaricomycetes; order Agaricales; family Physalacriaceae; genus Armillaria; species Armillaria mellea. Next base: position 347,384 of record JAUDZF010000007.1, read on the forward strand.
TTCTACGGCGTTAGTTAGAGGCCGTCAACTGTCCTCATCCTTATCGATTATCGGCCATAGGCAGCTACCGGACTATTATATAGAGTCGCACCACGGACTATCATCTATCTATATATGCCCCTTCTACTTTACTGTCTCAGCCCCCGTCCATCCTAGCTCCCGCTCACCACCATCCCGAACTTAAAAGTTATCATTAGCTTTAGTTATTGTATTCACCTTGCATGAGAATATCTCTTTGAAACTACCCAATATCGGCGAGCTGTTGAACCTATTTTCGCACGACGGCGAGTCAGACCCGTTCGTTGTATATACAGCCCCAACGTCCAGGGTATAGGCCAGGGTTTTTTTGATCGCACTCTACTCCCGCTCAACAGATTCGGGGTGTACAAGTGACATATCGCAATTGGAAGGGCTAGCCAAGTACATAATTTGTGGTGCCATTGGCAATGGTGGAGTCGATAGCGCAGAGTTATGGGAATCCCGCCCCGGATACGCCCAGAAAAGTCAATATGAACGTGTCTCAATAGCGGGCTTTTTGACCGAAGATAAGACGCACACTTATCTCCCTCTAAGGGTCCCAGGTAAAATTGTTTTGAAACAGACCCTCGGAATTGGCTTGTCTATGTCGCGGTAATCAAAATAGCAAAAAGAAAAGATTTGATGGGTTGGAAGATAAGACGCTTTGCGCAATACTAGTCGATCAATTCGGATTAGCGCAATCAGACGCAATCATGGTCTGTCACCTCGCGCCTCCCATCAGCAATAATATTATTGACGACTTGGCGTGCTTATCCTACAAATATTCCAACGGGAAGGGACTAGAGCTCGTCGACAGGCCGTGGCTCGCTCGGAGTGTCCAGAACAACCTGCTCTGCCTCTGCCTCTGCGACAACCTCAGGCTCTGACGCCTCATCTACAGCTTCAGGCGTCTCAGTCTTCTCCGAAGACTCCTCAACATCCTCTACTACAATATGCTCCGGAGCAGGCTCCTCCGGCTCAGAAGTCGAACTCTCCTCATCAAGCTCAGCCTCAGCCTCTGCTTCTGCTGGCGTAGGTTCAGGTTCTGACGCCGTCGCGGGATTATCGATCACGGCTTCGGCTTCGGACGTGCTTGCAGTTTTATCACCGGGCGCGACTGTAGGCTCTTCAGGAAGACTCAAATCGGCTGTGCCACTCGCAATGGCGTCGAAGTATTCGGTGAGTGGTTCGAGTTTGGTTTTGCCACCTGGTCGATCGTAGGTCAACAAGAGTTGATAACATGGCACAAAAGGATAGACGCACCATCGTAACGAACTGCTCTTGTTTCACCTGGAGGGTAAACGAGCACTATGGACGACTCTTCTTTCTCCTCGTATCCCAGTGACTTCGAACCCTTGCCCTTGCGGTTCCGGTGGGATGCGAAGTCGATATTGTCAGAGTACTTGTTTGCGAGGACCTTCCAGAGGAGTGGGACCTTCTTTGCTTTGGTCAGCAGTAATGCTCGAGGCTTTGGAGATGAAGCAGACTAAACGGACATCAGACCTGGCTAACTCGATATATGCGCTATCGCACCTGCTCAATCCAGGGCTTCAGATCGTCCACATTATACAGCTTCTTAACGACAGCAGGAACTCTCCGAGAAGCCCAGTAGAAGAAGGCACTAGCCGTACGTTCAGGAGCGTCATAGGTTATCGGTGGGATTTGATTGCCTTTGGGGAAGAGCTAGGTGATCATTCATTAACATTGATCGTCTTGTACGGTGAATACAAGTATTACCTTGACCGTAGGGAATCCTTGCACTCCCTACCAATAATTCAGTGAATGTCACGTCCATCAAAACTAAATACATACTTGTTCCGCGCATAACCGCTTGTTCTTCTCATCATCACAATCAACAGCATACACGGGAATCAAAGGAGTCAGCCCTTGGGCAGCCGTGCTGTACTCTGGTGCCATCCGTTGGCAATGCTATGGCTGCTGGTCAGCTGCCTCGTACAATATCATCGTATGCCATACTCACCCCACACCAGGGCGCGACAAATGCTACCATGCTCGTTTCCTAAGGCAACATTTAGCATTTCCTTGTTTCGTGTTGCGATATCTACGCACATTCGCCTTCATTGCCTTCTTGAAACTCTTCGCGTCCAACATCTTCACAGTAGTATCGGCAGGAAATATGGCCGCTGTGGCCAGCGACGGAATGAGGGAGAACATCAACGCAAGTAATGGAGTCGTCAACATCTTCGGGGAGTAGGTATAGTAAGAAGCAATGTAATTTCTTTTTGTATCGACTGGACTGACGTGGAGGTAGGATCACGTGCTCCGTACCGGAGTCGGTCAAGTCTTGGCTACTTCTCGGTCCGTTGGCGTACACACGCCATCCCATTGTGTCGGAATTCGCTCCCCAGAAATGAATGGCTTGTATCACACAGGAAGACTGCTGGCCAAGGACGATTCCAAAGAGCAACGTGGAGAAACTGGAAAGCGTCACAGCACATGACGTGACTGTTAGCTAACTTAGCTTTGCGGACAGCGGAAGAGATCGGTTCGTTCCTTGCTGCGTGCGCACGCGCTTGGACGACGCGTCGTGTTCTGTGATCCAGGGTTTAGGTTTTTTGTGCCAACGGCCGGCCTCTCCGAAGCCGCTTAGATAGCAACCTGTCTCAATATCCATCTTGATTAATGATTCTTGATCTTACAAAACCTGGTGTTTACGATCTTGTCACAGCTGCGACCGAAAACTCATGTATATAAAGAGGCGCAATTCACCCCAACAATTTCATTTACACAATGCACGTTGCACTTCGGATCGCAGGGGACGTTGAAAGTGCGAGAAGATGTCGCTGCTACTAGCAGCCAACTGTGGTCAAGGATATACAGAAGTTCCACGACACAAATTATCGTGCATAGTTGGAAGTGACGTGGCGCCCTACTTCCCATCCACAGGGCTCACAGTGAGTCAAGAGGAAGTCAGACATATCGACATTTAGGATAGTCCGGATCTGTGTTCATGCCTTCGCCTAAATTAGACTCTCCGCAATGAAAAGAGATACACCTGCCTTTGTTGCTCCCTTCGTGTTACCGAGGATCCATCGATCTTCCCTAGCTTCCCAGGAGGCAACGAATCCGGCGGGACCTATGGATCCGGACAATGGGGGGTGCTCAAGGACGGAGGTGATCATTTGTTGCACTCTGAACGGATAATTCTGATATACTCGACGATCTTGGACCAACCGAGGTATGGGACATCTAGCCTGCGAATCAAGAAAGATGATAGCATGAAGACTGCTTAAGGGTAGACGGAAAGTATCGTGTTCATATCAGCTCACACTCTGTGAGAAATCTTCTATGCCAACCAGATCATCACAGAGGGCGTCGATGAGCGCTGAAATACAGAACTCGGTCGTGGAAAGAACTTGACAGGGCGGAGTTTGTTTATTTGGTCGATGTTCGATGCCGTTCGCTCCTTCCGCCGGCAACAACACGTCTATCTGAAGCAAAGACGCGCCAAATGTCTGCACTATTTTCTCTGTCGTTGGTCACTCAATACTGTCTGTAAAATTTCGACTGGAAGCGCGTCGTGAGGCTGCTGTGCTTGCCTCCAGAACGAACGATATGTGCTCGCTCCTTGTAAAAATTTTAATGCCATTTCATAGATAGCCGAAGTCCAAGAATTCCGATGAAGTGTTACATACCGCGATAATATAGTCGCTATCGAACTAGAATGTTCAAGGGCAGCGATGCCTGGACTATCAGACGGACCAATTAGAAAACGATCTCGTACTTCTCCAAGTCCTTCACCAGCACGCCCCATCTACCTCCCTGCCACGTCGAGATATCCTTCCACTCCTTACTATCCTCCCCAAATAGTGTGCGATACAACCTGACCGACGCGGCCACCGTGAAATCCGCATATGACACTACATCCCCCATCACATACCTATCCCCCTTCCCATACCACCTATCAACCTTTCCGAAAGCTTCTTCCAATTTCGCCCACTCCCTCTCCCTCTCCTCGCCCTTCGGGACCACATCCTCCGGTCTCTGGCCCTCCAATAATCTACCCTGCCTGGTCCTCCTGTAATACTCCTCGCTGACGGGATTCATTATGGAGATGGTCTTGGCAAAGGTGAATCGCCAGAGAACAGTGGCTCGGAACTGGATGACTAGGGCTTCGTCGAAGGCGCGGTGGAGCGCATCTGTGCCTTTGGGGATCACACAGGGCGTTTCGGGGTAGGTTTTGTCGAGGTACCGAGCGATGGCTGCTGAGTCGGAGACGAGGGCGCCGGTGGAGGCATCATGGAGAAGAGGGCACGTGTAGTGGGGCGTGACCCCGTCAGCCTTGGTGGCACTCGCTTGGGCTCCAAGCCTTTTGTAGAGTGCTTCGATGTGGGGGAATTCGACCCATTCTGTGTGGTGTGGAAGACCCTTATAGTTGAGGACGTATCTGGATGCAACAGTGAGCCGCCTTACATTCCTAGTAAGCAACGAAAGGAACGGACCTGACTTTATAGATGTTGGGCGACCACGCTTTATTGGGGAGAGTCGAAGGGATGTCGTACAGGGTAAGAGAGGTGGTCATTTTAGCTGGTCGGCCTGGCCTGCGGGATCGAGATATATACTGAGAGGTGCTCACATAATGGCTGATTAGCGCTGAAGTCCTGACTGATAATCGATATCATCGGTAAAGTTGGGCTATATTTAAGAGTTCCCCCAAGGTTTTGTTTATTTTTAAATGTGCAACGGTCTACCTTGAATGTAGTCATAGAGAGCCGCGCCGCAGTTATCTAAACTGTTAACTACAAGTGACATGCCAAGAATACGTGTATGATACTAGCCAAGAATCATGTCAACTTCCTTTGCCTTCAGACTGCGGGAACTTGAACGGAACGGCTAGATTGTTTGGAGATTGCCATATTAATGGTCTATACCCTACTACCGGTGTGAAGTTTGCGCCGTCGGGATTCTATACCATGTCTTTGGCTACGCAAAGGATTGTCAACTTCCTGGAACACGCTCACTTATGTAACGCGGCTTCATATTTGCTGATGGGTGGTGCTACAAATCTCCCGCCCTTTTCGTTAACAAGTTCTATGAAGGGCTTCGACTACCGGAATTTTCTTTCTCGGGGAGCACCAAGCCATTCCTCTTCGACCTCTGGACCACGCTCATCGTACGCCTCGTTCTCCTCTGCTTCAATTGCTCTCGTGTCCTGTATTTCCGTGCCTGTGCATTGTTGTTCTTGTCACTGTTTGCGTTCCCGTGTTCTCCTGTCTCGATCCCGCGTCTGCTTGTCGTCCCGTCCCGTTCATTTCCATGGACCCGAGCACTAATTACACGGGTTCGTGCGTCATCTTGCATCTTCGAAGTTATATCTCCCATCCCACCTCATCACATCTCCAGTCAAAGTAGAGAATTCCCCCATCTGGTACAATTTCAGCATTGACGTGCTAGAGTATTCCAGCCATTTCGTGACCAAATTCTTGGCGTACCCCGCTCTGGGTATGGAGCGCGACTAACGCAGTTGCGATCCCAGATTCGAATATCTTTGGGCATTGTACCCTACGAAGAGTCTCTACTCCGCATGACACGCTCAACAGTGGGATCAAGACGGTCTGGGTCTTTCGTGCCCACAGCGCGTGGTTGACTCGTTCCTTATTGGTATCTTGTGCTGGTAACAACACCAACACCACCATCATGGATGCGACTCCTCCTTTTTTCTGGTCCATTGTTCCCTGTTTGCTCTCAGAATGACACCTCTAGATTTGTCTCGAGAAACAAAACCGTTATTGCTTCAAGTACATTCTTGGTAGGATGGACCAGTTCTTCTTTGGCCATGATACCCTTCCAACTGAAGAGTAGGGTGAGAAAGCATGCGTGTACGCCGCTTGAAGTCAGTTCGATATCCATTTTCTCGCATGCTAGTATCTGACCCTAACTGAGCATATATCTCTCCCTTTATTCTGTCCTCATACGCCTTCTTGTCCGACTTCCATAGCAATTCGACATCATTCCATTGTTCATTCACCCGAGGCTCAGCCCATCATGTCATGTCCTCAACTACCTCAACTGAACTCGTTAGGTGCGGTGCCAGGGTACTGTAACTGATTGTCTAGACTCATGTCAAGCTGTTAGGGAATTCGTCCTAGTGTGTTTATCTGCCAATGTTTCTATGTGCTCGCTCCTGACAAAATTTCTAATGCCATTTTATAGATAATCCAAGTCCAAGGATTCTGATGAAGTGTTACATACCGCGATAATATAGTCGCTATCGAACTAGAATGTTCGAGGGCAGCGATGCCTGGACTATCAGACGGACTAATTAGAAAACGATCTCGTACTTCTCCAAGTCCTTCACCAGCACGCCCCATCTACCTCCGTGCCACGCCGAGACATCCTTCCACTCCTTGCTATCCTTCCCAAATAGTGTGCGAAACCACATGGCCCACGCGGCCACCGTGAAATCGGCATACGACACTACATCCCCCATCACATACCTATCCCCCTTCCCATACCACCTATCAACCTTTCCGAAAACCTCTTCCAATTTTGCCCACTCTCTCTCCCTCTCCTCGCCCTTTGGGACCACGTCCTCCAATTTCTGGCCCCCCAACAATCCAGTTTCCCTTGCCCTCCTGTAATACTCCTGGCTGACGGGATTCAAAATGGAGTGGGTCTTGGAAAGAGTTAGTCGCCAGAGCGCATTGACTCGGAAGTGGGAGAGTAGCGCTTCGTTGAAGGCACGGTGGAGCGCATCTGTGCCCTTGGGGATCACACAGGGCGTTTCGGGGTAGGTTTTGTCGAGGTACCGAGCGATGGCTGCTGAGTCGGAGACGAGGGCGCCGGTGGAGGCATCATGGAGAAGAGGGCACGTGTAGTGGGGTGTGACGCCGTCAGCCTTGGTGGCGCTCGCTTGGGCCCCAAGCCTTTTGTAGAGTGCTTCGATGTGGGGGAATTCGACCCATTCTGTGTGGTGTGGAAGACCCTTATAGTTGAGGACGTATCTGGATGCAACAGTGAGCCGCCTTAAATTCCTAGTAAGCAACGAAAGGAACGGACCTGACTTTATAGATGTTGGGTGACCACGCTTTATTGGGGAGAGTCGAAGGGATGTCGTACAGGGTAAGAGAGGTGGTCATTTTAGCTGGTCGGCCTGGCCTGCGAGATCGAGATATATATTCTGAGAGGTGCTCACATAATGGCTGATTAGCGCTGAAGTGCTGACTGATGATCGATGCCATCGATAAAGGAGGGCTATATTTTATTAAAGTGCAACTGTTTATTTGCAGAGAACCGCGCCGCAGTTATCCAAACTGTTAACTACAAGGGACATGCAAGAATACTACACTGCCTAGAATCGTGTCAACCTCTTTTGCCTTCGGAATGGGGGAACTTGAACGGAACGGCTGGATTCTTTGGGGATTGCCATACCAATGGTCTATACCTTACTACCGGTGTGAAGTTTGCGCCGTCGGGATTCTATACCATGTCTTTGGCTACGCAAATGATTGTCAACTTCCTGAACGGCGTTCACTTATGTAATGCTGCTTCGTATTCGTTGATGGGTAGTGCTACAAATCGCCCGCTCTTCTCGTCGACAAGTTCTCTGAAGGGCTTCAACCACCGTTTTTTTTTAGGTAACTAAGCCATTCCTCTTCGACCTTTGGATCGAGCTCATCGTGCGCCTCGTTCTCCTCTGCTTCAATGGTTCTCGTGCCCTGTGTTTCCGTGCCTGTGCATTGTTGTTCTTGTCACTGTTTGCGTTCCCGTGTTCTCATGTCTCGATCCCGCGTCCTCTTGTTGTCCCGTCCCGTTCGTTTCTATGGACCCGAGCGCTACGTACACGGGTCCGTGCGGCATCTTGCCTCTTCGAGGGCCTACCTGTCTCGTAACTCCCACCCCACTTCATCACGTCTTGCAGTCAAAGTAGAAAATTCCCCCGTCCGATATAATTTCGACATCGACGTATGTACCGAGAGCATTCCAGCCGTTTCGCGATCGGATTCTTGGCGTGCCCTGCTCTGGATATCGAGCGCAAGTAGATCCCAGACTCAAGTATCTTTGTGTGTTATATCCTACAAAGAGTTTCTACTCCGTGCGTAGCGCACATGCTCAACAGCTTGTGATCACAACGGGATCAACTCTTCGTGACCATAGCGCATGGTTGATTTGTGCCTTATAAGGACGTTGTGCTGGTAACTATTGTTGTTCGAGCACGGGAGGGAACGAAAAGAGCAACTCGTTTAGACCTAGTATGTCGACATGGTGGTAAACGGTAAAGAAAGGAAAGTTACGGGTACGGTAAATAACGGGTTCGGAGCCGATTGATTCCGACGGCTCGTACAGCCACCAGTAACTCCAATAGTAACAACACCAACACCGACGCGACGACTCTTTTTCCGGTACATTCTTCCCGTTTTCCCTCACGTCCAGGTTTGTCTCGACAAACAAAACCATCATTGCTTCAGGCGCGCTCTTGGTAGGATGTAGATATTGCGAAAGCTGACCGCCAAGTTCTTCGGCCGTGATACCCGTCCGACTGAAGAGCAGTGTCGGAGATGGGGGTGAGAAAGCATGCACGCACGCCGGTTGAAATTTTTGCAAGTGTCGACATCCAGGACTGATTGAAGTGGACTTTTTGAAGTCGGTTCGATATACACTTTCTTGTGTGCCAGTATCTGACCTCAACCGAGCATCTATCTCTCCCTTTATTCTGTCCTCATACGCCTTCTTGGCCGACCTCCATAACAATTCGACATCAATCCATTGCTCATTTCACCTGAGGCTCAGCCCGTCATGTCCTCAACCACCTCAATTGAACTCATTAAGTACGGTGCCGAGGTACTGTAACCGATTGTCTAGACTCATGTCAAGCTGTTAGGGAATTCGTCCTAGTGTGTTTATCTGCCAATATTTCGCAACCGACATGCTTCAAATTTACCTAACAACACAGTCTGTCTGGGCACGTTTCATGCCCTGCGTTCCTTTTTAGGTATCTACCAATCTACTTTACATTGATTCAGCCATCCGTCTTTCGTATGCTATCATGCGACGTATCGTATCGTATCTCAAGCCTCGTGCTCCTTCCGAATAACGTCCATTCAAGAGCATGGTTCGAATTCCCGGGGCTTTCCTTGATCATTTGGTAACTATGCGCTATTACAGGTTGTCGCGTGTCCTCGCCACATTCATTGATAGTATATTCACATCAAGATCTTCAGCACTGCCGAACAACAGCTGCTCTCCCAAGCTTCTTAACGAAGCCGTCTTATTGACGCCATTCACTTCGTCGTATACAGTAGAAAAGAACAGCACCTGCTTCGTATCAAAGAAGGACAGCGAAGGCTATAGCCCGCGAACTCATCACAATTATAACCGGGTCCAAACGAGGAGAACAGCGACCATACTTCTTCTCGTTCGATCTTGATACCCCAGGCATGGGAGAATGCCAGTGGCGTGGAATGCATGATTTGAGAAGCGCATCGATCCGGGTCACGAAGACGAGATCAAGTTGATGTGCGAACCAGGACTGCGGGGTATTTTGCGGGGGTGGCGAAACACGTTTTCGGAGACGACAAGAGACCGTGACAGTTTTCGATGGCCGTTTTCATCTCGAAGAGAAGATGGAGCAAAAAAGGGGAAACCAGCACTAAAGAATGCGAGTGATTATTCATGTCCGGGCTTGGTATCCATGCGGGGCGAGATCCGAGAAGAAGAGGAGCAGACATCTCTACTCCGGGACATTGATGGTGATGGTCCCGAAACACGGTTAAGGCAAACTTCGTGGGTCACCGCATGTCTTGTTCTCGAAGTAAGAATTCATCTTTGGCGGGCGGCTGTTGTTCGAATACGGGAGATAGACCTTGAACAGAGTCGTATAAAATAAATATGGTACAAAGATATTTGCTGTCCTGAATATGCTCCAAATAACGATCACGAAAGAGAGGTGAAAATATAATAGTGTGAAGTACTACCAGATAGATGTATAAATGCGGAGGCCTGAACAGACAGTAGGATCTTATGTTGGAGATTCAACCTTACCCATGAACGGTAGTCTTACTATTTCATTTGTGAACTGATTTACTATTTTTAGATCTTTACCTCTATTTTAACGTATACGACCCAAAATCCAGCAATAAGAAAGTGCGCAGTAGTCCATCCTTCTGCACCGTTGAACGTTAACGTCAATGACCTTATCCTCACCAGTTCGACTGTGCTCCTTCAGTGTTAGTAGGTTTGAAGCGTTTCGGTTACGACGTTGAGCAGCTCAATGGCGCCAAAATACATTATCTTTGCAATATTACGACAATGCAATCAGATTTCCACGACTGGTTCGAGAAGACAGTGCACGTTCCGCGAATACTAGTACTTTTACCCGCACGCCCTACTGATTCCACTACTGCCCAGAGAATCTTCCGGTCCCATCCGAGGTGCTTCTCACCTTGCATCCTGCTTGTGCCAAGGTTACGTACCTTTCTGGGGCGGCCGAATACATTGATAAGTTGACCGTGATATTGAGAATCTGGGTGTCCTAGCACATAACGGAAGTTCGGGGGAGGTATTGAGCAACCCCCTCTTGAATCACATGAATCAAGTTATTGGCGTCGTTCACAAACCGGCATCACATGTTATGGTCAAAGCAGATCTTCATTTTTTCAGCATGCATTCGCATCAGATCAATATCAGATTTGTTCAATTCTCTGCTCAGAAACTGCAGAAGCAGACAATTCGGACAATCCGTTAGTAGGATCACATCAAAATACTCCGGAGCCAGAATTGAAGAACAGGACATCGCCGTAGATTTTAGAGTGCACAGCAGTGCGAAAATTTTCTTTCTTGACGGCGAATTGACGCAAAACGTATCATCTTCACTGTGCTGTGTTATGGTCGTAATAGATTTCGCGTAGAAAGATATCTGGTTTGTCGATAGCTTGGAGCCTTTGCCCGGCAGTGAAGATATGGGAGAATTTACTAGCTCTGTGGCGCAGGATAAGTATCAGAATGTAGTTAAGAGGCGTTCCAGAATTGCTCGTGAGGACTTGAAGACTGGGCTCGTACGACGTCCTTACCACTATGAGCCACCGGGAGATAGATAGGGATTGGTAGTAGCGAAACTTGAAGGGGCGGCTACAGCCAAATGGTAGTCTAAGGTTATAGTGACCTCCAAGGAGAAGATCCCATGTTTGACGTGCCAATCAGCACAAAAATGACTTCCCGAGCGACCTGCTAGTGTGACAGGGATGAGCACTCTAATACAGCAGCGGGAATCATATGTACTCACTTACGCTTCATAATCCTTGAACATCGGCGTCTATCCCACCATCTACGCCATGTCCACCTACTCTCATCGAAGCTACGGCTTGGAGGACGAGTACCAACCGTGAAATTCTTTGAAGTGACGGAAACGGTCAGCTTCTGGATATACTGCTTTGCAGATGTACAGTGGCTCTCACCATCCATAGCAAAGAGCAAATCATAGGGGTTACCGGCCGTACTCTCTAAATTTAGTCGTAAATGCGAGAGGTAATGAAAGCCACGGAGGGATATTTCCAACAACGACAGAACGTCGAAGGGATCCCCCTTCCAGGCATATTGGTTCATTTCGAGAAGCTCTAGGTACGGTGAAGTTTGAGGTATCAAAGAAAAAAGACTGCTTTCGACTTGGTTTGATTCTCACCTGTAGCATATGGTCAAGCTTCGAAGGTTCGTGAACGAATCGGAAGCCATGAATCGTCTTAACTGCATAGCAAGACGTGATATCAACAGGCATCATCGATATATCGTTCCCCAGAAGTGAGAACGGCTCAGGATACGATGTAAGGGATAGCTTTTCCAGGCGGTGGTAGGATGCTGAAGAAATCACTTGGAAGAGGGTTTGATAGAGTCAAAGACCGTAGCCTGGCTATGTTTTCGCGGGTTGATACCGGTGACATCTGGCTTCGCAAATGGAAGCTATTGCTGGAGGCGGTATCGATCTGTAGTTTCTGAAGGTAGGAAACTGGCAGTAGGGCATGAGCCAATGCATGTGGCTGGAATGAGTCGGATGCATATCCAAGGAGGGATAGCTCCTTCAATGACGGAAAAGGCGAAGCAATGAGACCGTCCGCCAGTTCACCAGGTAGCTCCAATACCTCCAGCGAACACCGATTAGAGTTGAGGATGAGTCGCAAAATTGTGCAACTCTACGTTGATCTGTTCAGTGCTCCTTTTTCCAGAGCCTGCGGGTGTGAGCGAATAGAAGAACGGAGCATGGTAGATAAGACGACGAAGATGGGCATAGCACAGGGTGAAAGGGGAGAAGGATTCTGCCCTTGAGGTCCACGGTGCATTGACGACGAGTGATTCTAGAGCTGGTAGCAAAAAGATAGCCTCGAGTAACGTACGCCATGGGCCTAAACCTATGTCCTCAATTTTGAACCGAACTGTGTGGACGGCGCAGTTTAAGGGAGCTACTGTGACCATCATATCTAAGATGACTGCCAAATAGTCCCTCACATCACGTAGATTGTCACGATCCCCGTAGTACTTGGATATCCCTGGAGGGATTTGGATTATGATGATATCCAGCTCCCGAATAAAGCCACATATGGACGTTGGGGGAAAAGAGGAACTCTTTGAGAGAGATTGACCCACGTCCACGCTACCCTTGTGAAAATGGTGGAAAAACCGAGGGCGCGCAGTCGACGACATGTGCGAATCAAGGGAGCGATGTTGGATGGAAGCCGTTGACTAGAGGGACATGGACTATACCGAACAAATCGGATTACAAGAATCAGTACGTCGTCATATAGGACTCCGAAGCTGGCCATCACGAGTAGGTAGAAGTAAAAGAGGTATAGCCCCTATCAGCAGATTTCTTATCTTAGTCAGCACGATCGTTTTTCTTCTTTTCCGTCCAACCTGAACTATGGTGCTTGCTTTTAGCTCGCTTGCTTAGCTCTTGAAGCCATATTACTATAGCAGACTCCAAAGCCACGTACTCCTGATTGGATACTTTGCAGGGGAGCCAAGACTATTGACTGAAGGGACATTCTGTTCGTTTTTGGTCGAGTTTTCCAAGTCCCTGTGATACTGACTTAAACGACAGCTCAATCTCAGCATACGGAATGATTTTACGAATATCTCCTGCGTTGCGGAGAACAAGTTTCACCTTGGGATGCCCAGCGACATTCCATCGTACATTCGCCATGTCCCTCCGTGCGTGCCCGGATATCTCGACGCTGAACCCAACCAATCTGTCGCCGGATGACTTATGTAACTTTTCAAACATGGTTTCAGCCGGCGTCCGAGGGGATCCTTCTCCACAGCGGTTCTTGTACAAGCGCGTCGGCAACAATAATCTTCCCTTTCCTGAATACTGTAAAGGGTTCCTTTACTATTGGACGCATACCGATCTCCCTGCCGTTTTTGGAGGTATTCGCTTCCGCATCGTTCCGTCCGGAGAATTGCCCTTATTCAGTACAGGGAACGACCTATGCCTGCCCAACGGCATACCATGGTCGGTTCCCCTGGGTAAAGTAGTGGGCCGGAATGGGAAGATGCTGCAATTGCTGTCAAAAGACGGTCTAGTTGACCAAAGTTTGATAAACTCGGAATATATACGCGCTTTCCTGAAGCTACGCTTGAAGACGGATTCGATACTTTTACAGTCTTTCGAAGAATCATTTCCTATATCTCTTCCACAACATTCTACGCGACTGTATTTGTTGTCTAAAGGACACCCGCCCAAAATGGCGATTCTCTTTTTCAAGGCTATGCCTGAAATCCAGAATCTCGTCAAACGTGGACAACTAGGTCAGTATTCTCGTTGTGATATGATGATGTTTTGCTGATTGTTGTTGCCGGATAAGTCACCGCTCATGTCCGTTTTGAGGTTGCACGACCTAAAGGCAATAGTATCCGTCTTCGTCTTCGCATCTTACGCGTCTTTGTGCGGGGTGTCCCTCTTGACGGTGAATTCTCACCAGTCGAGTGCAGATCTATAACGGGGTTGCCAGATTTCCTGTCTTGGCTTCCAAGCACATACGATCCGCCTCAAAGTTTCGATGGAGAACATATTATTAATGATGGATGATATGTTGAGGAGTCGAAGGATTGGTGTTGGTGTTGGTGTTGTTACCGGCGCCCAGTAAGGAACGGCCGGGTCCACAGCCCTGACATGGCAAGCCATGTGGAGTGGCCAAGTTGCGATTTATTCAACAAGTGTCCGCCGCAATGCCGGCGCACAGGACCTTGCTGGTCCAAATACATAAGCAATCATCGTGAGAAAGAGGACAACAAAGCATTGTTGGTTGGTTAGCATAGAGATACGTTAGAAGTTCATATTTATTGCTTATGCAAATGCCGTTCGTCGGCTTTACCTTTTTGAAGCTCCGATCGGCAATTGCCACCACAAGTTTCAGAGGCACAATTGTGGGGGCGGGGAGACCTTGCTTACCAGCAAGGTAATCGACTATCGACTCGATTCCTTGTTTAGGCGTAAGCAATGCAAGTCGCAGATCCAGAGCCAGGGGTTCCGGTTAGGAGATGGGATACGAATGTAATAAAGTAAAAAACGACTCAGATAGCAACCTCTCCAGCATGCCGAGCAACCTCGTCCTTGCTCCAATCAAGTGAATGCACACCGCGGCACTGTTGGCCGAGGACGCGTGTTATCGAGGCCCCTAAATATAGCATTCATTACCTAATACACATTTGAATCAAACATGCGCAAAGGATGAAGCCGTAGCGACGCGACGCGCACAAAAAATCTTGCTGTTCATCTTTCACCTTCTCTCCATCGTCGACCATCGCAGTCATCCCACCATGGACTCCGACCTTATAAAGCTGGTTAACAAGCTTCAGGACACCTTCAGTAACCTTGGTCGGTCCTTTCACATTCTGGAGATCTTCAAAAATTGAAATGATCCTTAGGAGGGGAACTGGATATGCCGCAGCTCGTTGTCGTGCGTTTATTTTCGTGTTATTGGTTTATCCTACTGAAATTAATATCTAAAGGTGGGCAGTCAGTCGGCAGGAAAATCCAGTGTGCTGGAGACGTATGAGGTTCTTTATTTCTTTGCAATGTCCCAACTCATGATTCTTTTAGAATTGTCGGTCGTGACTTTCTTCCTCGAGGTCAAGGAATCGTAACGAGACGGCCACTCGTCCTCCAACTTATACATACCCCGGTACCGTCCGAGCCTTCACCCAACAATCCGCCGTACACCGAATGGGCCCAATTCCTCCATGTCGATAAGCGATTCACCGACTTTAACGAAATACGAAAAGAAATTGAGCAGGAAACGTTTCGCGTTGCCGGTCAGAACAAGGGTGTCAGTAAACTACCCATCTCGCTCAGGATTTACAGCCCGGATGTTCTCGATCTAACATTAGTGGATTTGCCTGGATTGACAAAGGTGCGTCAATTGCACCCCGTTCTCTTTCATCTCTTTCAACGAAGCTTAGATTCCAGTTGGGGACCAACCCAGTGATATTGAACGTCAAATCCGCAACCTCGTTGTGGATTATATCTCTAATCCAAATAGGTATGTGCCCGCCTAAGCTAGCATTGCACCATCTCATCCTCTGGTAGTGTTATATTGTCGGTGTCAGCAGCCAATGTCGATTTGGCCAACTCGGAATCTCTCAAGCTCGCGCGGACAGTTGACCCACAAGGCCGTCGCACCATTGGCATTCTGACGAAACTCGACCTCATGGATGCGGGCACGAACGCGCTCGACATCCTCACCGGTCGCGTGTATCCCCTCAAACTTGGCTTCATCGGTGTCGTTAATCGTAGTCAGCAAGATATCAACGCTGAAAAAACCATGAAGGATGCCTTGGACAGCGAAACGGAGTACTTCCGCAACCATCCTGCCTACCGCAATATTTCTCACAAGAATGGTACTAAATACCTAGCTAAAACACTGAATCAGGTGCGTGCTCTTTATACACGTGGGAAGAAACGAGGCTGAAGGCTAGGCAGGTTCTGCTAAATCATATCAGGGAGAAGCTTCCTGACATGAAAGCGAGACTCAACACACTCATGGGGCAGGCTCAGCAGGAGCTGAACTCGTTTGGCGATGCCGCTGTTTTTGGGGACAAGAATCAAGTGCGTTGACTGCGCCCTCTTCTCATTGCTAATATTAAATTGCCTGCGCGCACAGCAAGGATCGTTGATACTACGACTCATGACCCAATTCGCGAGGGATTTCGTCTCGTCGATAGACGGCACCAATATTGACATCTCTACGAAGGAACTATCCGGCGGCGCACGGATATATTACATCTTTAACGATATCTTTGGCCATGCGTTGAGCTCAATTGAGCCCACGCACGACCTAGACGATCAAGACATTCGAACAGCGATCCGCAACTCAACAGGTCCACGGCCCAGTCTCTTCGTTCCGGAAGTCGCGTTCGATCTTCTCGTGAAGCCTCAGATCAAGCTGCTAGAAGCGCCTAGTCTTCGGTGCGTGGAAGCTGGTATACGAGGAGCTGGTGAAGATATGCCATAACTGTACGAGCGTGGTATGTAATCAATTACGTTTGGTCAATCTACGGGCTCATCGTCACCCTCGCAGGAACTACAACGATTCCCTCGTCTTCATGCCCAGTTGATAGAGGTGGTATCAGAGTTGCTACGAGAGCGTCTGAGCCCGACGTCGGAATATACACAAAGCCTCATTGCGATCCAGGCGGCTTACATCAACACAAACCACCCTGCATTCGTTAACGGGACAATAAACGCACAATCCACGCAATACCAGAGACCATCGATTCCTCCACGAGCAAGTTTGGCAACATTGATGCAATGTACTGTTCTGATTTAGTTTTTATATAGCCTGCATCCGCCGAACCTATTAACGGCATTACTTCTTCGGCAGACGATGAAGACGAGACCTCATCTGAAGATACGAACAGCACCACCAGTGCAGCCCATGGTGCCCGCAGTGATAATCGCTCGGTATCAAACACCATACACGACCGCTCACGAAATACACCCACATTACCCAACGCCCCTGCCAACTCTTCCACACCCACTCTCAACAAAAAGATCCCGTCTGTTTTGCGCAACCAGCCCCATCGGCCGCACTCCGTCTCTGGTTCATCATCGTCCTCAGCCAGAGAAACCTTCCTCAATTACTTCTTTGGCCAAAACGGACCTGGGCCTGTGTCTGGAGCGGGGCCACAGGAACGGCCAAACAGTAACAATATTGTCCCTGTCGGGCGAGACACATCGGGTGCAGATCCTGCCATCTCATCTGGATTGATGGCTGGGCGACGGAATTTGGATGGGAACAACGCTGCATATGACATGAAGAGTCTGGGGAAGCATATAGAAGCCGTGAGCGAAATCACGCTTTGTCTTCCTCCGCCGTTGACGCCTTATATTTTCTAGATTTCTTCAGAAACGAATCATCTCTCCGCACGGGAAGAGATGGAGACCTCGCTCATCCGGTCCCTCATCACTTCGTACTTTGAGATTGTCAGACAGAGCATCCTTGACTTGGTGCCCAAGGCGATCATGCATTTCCTTGTGAACCATACATCGCAGCAGGTGCAGAACCGACTTGTCGCGTCACTGTACAAACCGGAGCTGTTTGCAGATATGCTCAATGAGGACGAGAGTCTTATTGCTGAGCGGACGAGGGTGAAGGCCCTGCTGGATGCGTACAAGGATGCATTTAAGACACTCTCGGATGTTAACATGAAATCGATATGAATCTTTGTGACTTGGTCTTTTAACGTTACATCGTGTATTGTTGTCCCGTTCGAATTTCGAACACACTATACGTACAGCCTTGCTATGCATAAAATAATACATACGTACACCTCATGCTTGTCGGGCTGATGACATTCCGTCAATAACAAACATAATAGTCCAATAGACGCTTTTAAGACGCCTCTTGAAAGAATTCTAATTGCAAGCCAAAAAAACATGAGGACTGGTAACAAACACGAGGGACCACTAAGTTGTATATGGAATGAAGAGATCGTGACAGTGAGCAGTGAGTGTGAGTGAGTGACATGAGCTGGAACAGGGAGACCTTTCGGGCCGGAACAAAGACAGAGGAGTGGCAATCAGACGGAGGCTGTAAATAAAGTGAGATGAGATGGAAGCATTACGCCGATGTTGTCGGCTCTACGGCAGCTTCAGTAGTCTCAGCGGGCGATTGACCCTTCACTGCTACCCACTTTTCCTTCTTCTTCCCGTTCTCCGTGGATGCGTCCTCCTCCTCAGATGTCACACTTTCCTCGGTGTCTGCGTCGACACCTGTGGTATTCTCAGACTCGGACGATGAGGAGGAGTCGCTGGGAGACTCGGCAGTGGTCGCAGTGGACTCAGTGCTTGCAATGGGTTCACTCTTCACGACTACCTCTGCGCGCAAGGCTTTCTTGGCCTTTGCTCGTGCTTCTTTCCTTTCGAGTTTCTAATAGGAAAGCGTTGAGCCAATGGAACGGAACGGGACGGATGTAAGGAAACACACCTCTTTGGTTTCTTTTTCCTCCTTCTGAATAACGAATGTTCGTGAGAATCCAACTACGAGCATAGAAAAGATCCACCAACCTCCTTGGCTTCCTTTTCCTCCTTCTAAATCACAGAAAATGCATTCATCAGCAGTGCACGGCAACGAAAAACCGAAACACTTACCTCTTTCTGTGCCTTTTCTTCGGCCTCTTTCTTTTCCTTGGCCTCACGCTATAATGAAAAATTCACGTCAATAATCCAAATCCGATGGTTCGATCTAAGGGAAATGAAAAAAACCTCGGCTTTCTCCTTCTTCAGCTTCTCACGCGTCTCGCGTTCCTGGATGACCCATTCTGCGACTTCTTCGACGGACTCGCGAGGACGTGTTTTGTTCTTCAATAGGTACCCTTGCAGAGCAGCGACCTACCAGAACATGAGCACAATCATCCAGCGCGCAGAATTATAAGACTCACGCTCATCTCATCCTCAGGGATGGACTCGGCAAACTTTTTGGCCAACTCTGAAATTTCCTCCTCGCTTAGCAGAGGAATCTGATGCGTCGACTTGCGCTTCGAACCAGGAAGGTTCTTCTGCGAAGAGTCGGACGCCGCTGCCACTGCAACAGGGGGAGTGGACGAGTTGACAGATGAGGGCTTGAAAGGGAAGAAACACTTGAAGATACCCTCCGCCTGCCATTTAGTGGCGTGTGTGAAGTTGACCCACACATCCATCCGGCCCGGCCGGCTCAAGGCAGGGTCGAGGCGTTCGATGTGGTTTGTGGTTGCAAACAATAGACTGTTAGGGTAAAGGGACCGTATAAGCGGGACAACCGAATCTAGGGATGCACAATACAAGCTCACCGACCCTCGGCGGCGGCGACACCGTCGAGACTGTTCAAGAGCCCACTAAGACTGAGAGTCGACCCATCGTTGTTAGTAGTGTTGGTGTCAGAGGTACTCGCAGTGGTAGTCGTCGTTGTTGGCGCTCCGGTGGAAGTCGAGTCTCGGCTCACGGAACGAGTGAACGCCGCGTCGAGATCTTCCAAGAGGAGTATGCATCTGTACAATCGGGGTTGGTGTCAGATGAGATGGGAATGGGGTATGTTTTCGAGGACCGACAAACCTTGATGGCACGTGTCCCATCAGTGTCGTTAAAGTGTTGTCGCTCATACTGAGAAGCAGGGGTCAGGATTGATACATGACACGGCAAATGGCAAGGGGCGGGATGTGGGGGTGTACATACCCCTTTGATGACAATGAAACGACGTAGATGTCTAGCCCCAGTTCTCCAGCTAGAGAGTGGATAAGGGAGGTTTTACCACTGCGATATGAATTCATTAATTAATAGACCCAGCATATGAAAGTAACCCACCTTCCCGGTACACCATGAAGAAGGTACCCACGCCGGAAAGGTATCCCTATTCTAAGTTTAGCGTCATCGAATTCCTTCTCCCATCACCAAAATGATATTACCTCTCTCGGCGTACCTGGGAAAAGAAAAAGCATTCAAACCCGTTGAATACATTGGGGTAAATGAGAACATACCATTCTTCCGAACACAAGAAGTCCTTGCAATCAGCCAGAAGCATATCTTTGACACCTGGTTGGAGAACGATAGAACTCATTGGACGCTTTTGTCGAGCGCCGTTCCAACGCCAGCAAGGATAAGATCTTTGTTGAAGTCAGACATCAGACATCTCAGAGGAAAGAAATAGACTTACGTATCAGCAAGGAATATATGGACACGGTGTTCGGCGTCCTTTTCATACTCCCGCTTTGCCTCGAGGACGAGCTTCTTGAGAATGTCGTTATTTCGTGCTACGACACTGTTGGGGGAAGTATTTGAGTTTGATGGAACGACAATGTCGGAGACAGGACCAAGCAATGTTTACCTGATCTTGAGAGATGATCCGTGGCCGTAATCGGGATAGCGCTTAGTTCTAGTTATCTGAGGAGGTTAAAATTTTAGCCACTCCGTAAAATTAGTGAACGGTCGAGACATACTCTCAGCCAGTGACCGCGGTAATATATGGTATGTGTCGTGTCTAGGGACGAGTACGTGGCGACGTCAGCCAAGAATAGAAGGGCAGAAAAGAATACGTACCAATACTTGGCATGAAAGCCACCTTACGCTTCCGTCGACCATGAACAAGCGCGTCATCCTCGTCCTCCTCATCTTCGTCGTCTAGGTCACCAGTGGTGGACTGCGTTAAGCCATTCCTGCCCGTAGAACGTGTCGTAATTTCGAATTCTCGGCTCCGGCCCCAAGCAGGTTGCTGTAAAAAGGAGAGTCAGCGCTTAGCCCAACCCCAGCTCCGCCTCCCTTCCGACGGCAGCGTACCTTGGATAACCAGTGCATCAGCCTAGGAACGACTAGCGTAAGAATAGACTCGATGATAGCGATAGAAGTTGTCATACCAATCATACGGATAATCTTCCTGGCTGAAATGTGCTGTGAGGAAGAATGCTGTAGACTGAAGTAAGTAAGGCAAGTATATAGGGTCCGAGGCCCACAAGAGACTACCACATACAATCCACAAAACCATTCCATGCAGACACCGATGCTCTTCGTGCTGTCTCGACGGTTCCCCCGATGACGACGAGTTTCTGTTATCATTGGCGCGGTCAGCGACGACAGCCTTAATAGGTAAGAGACCCTTAAGGACCCACAAGCGTATCCTGGATAGCACCAGTATTCATGCCCAAGGGCGAAAGAATGCTCTTTATGGCGTCCATTGGCAGAGAAAAGAAGAGGGGGAGGGAGGGGAGGCAAATGGAAGTGGGACGCGTCGGTCTTATATGGGCTGTGCCTCGTGTTAGAACAGGGTCGATGCAGTGCCTTTCTGGGTAAGATTCTAATCTAATCCCCGACCGCGCCCTTTTTCGCCTTTTTATTCCCCCTTTCTTTTACGTCTACTGGCACGCAAAATTGGATGGCATGCTCAACAGATTTTAATATTTAGTAGTAGTAGCAGTAGTAGTACTGAACGAGGCTAATTTTTGCTCTCGGGGGATACAGCCCCGCGGCGGCAATTTGGGCGGCTGCGAATGGCAGGTAACAATGACTCACGCCATGCAATGACTTTTTTTGAATGATACTTACACTCCCTGCCGCAGTGACATGAAAACAACACGACATGGCCTGCGTAAATTGTCGGCCGATCCAATTATGTATCCTTTTGCACGTGTATGAACGTGTATGATATACTTGCAGGCTCATAACT
The DNA here is from genome assembly GCA_030407055.1 of Armillaria mellea. Taxonomy (NCBI): domain Eukaryota; kingdom Fungi; phylum Basidiomycota; class Agaricomycetes; order Agaricales; family Physalacriaceae; genus Armillaria; species Armillaria mellea. The sequence continues at coordinate 369,040 of JAUDZF010000007.1, forward strand.
TTCAATCACAAGGACTTTCGGTATATGTGAAAATACAGTTTCTTTGTCGAAATTCTAGCTGAATTTCAGAGATGTGTGTGTGTGTCGGAGCCCAAGCGCCCCATATTTTGCGATTGCCGGGCCAGACAATTAACCCATCCTCTCGTGTTCCAATCACGCCGCAAGATTGATTCTGACTTCTTACTCTCCTACGATCAGTATCCGAGCCTTCGGTTTCGGGACTAGTAGGGGCCTCTGTGGCGGCATTTTTACTCCTTTCCGGTTACAGCATGCACTTGCTTACCATTACTTACACGCGCCGGATATGAAAGGATATGAATGTTTGCAGGTAGAGGACAAGGCGAGGCGGTACTCTCCTGTAGTCAACCCAACTGACCACGAATGGTATATGAATCGTAGATCAATACATAGTCCCTGTGATTCAGGATCAAGGGGACGCAAGATTGTCCCGGAGCTACGGCGGCATTACACCAGACCCTCATATCGGAGGCGCTTATCATGGGCCATAGGGCCCTGGGCAAGTATAGTCGTACATGGATCGATTGCTATGGCGGCACCGAAATGACTCTCCTCTACTCATGTCCAAGGAACTTTATCCGCCCCGGCACAACTGATTTGGAAAACAAAGCTCATTCGAATATCATTACTAGGGGTCTATTTCCAGCGAAAAGTGAACATGTGCCAGGAATCCCGTTGTCCTTCAAGACATGGCCCGAACAAATCGGGTCCTTTAGGCCACATAAGGTCCTACCACCGATACCGAAGCCCCATTCAAGTACAACCGATACCGAGACTCAACGAAGAACAACCGACCCAGAATGCTGATCCAAGAAAACTGTCCAGTTACGTGTTCAACAGAGAGGTCCGTCAGTGGCGTGCGTAGTGCGGATACGGATATGAACACGGGGAGAGAGCATGAGCATATGGATAAAGCCAGAGATTGAAATTCATCGGACATAGCACAGTAAGGGAGCGACGGGCCGTTATCAGACACATGTTGGCGGCGGGTCCGAAAACCCCGAAAGAGAGGATGAAGGATCCGCCCCCTCCCCCGCTCAGCTTTTACGCAATCACCGAAATCAGACCATGAAATGGCATCGGAATCCCGTTGATGAGTACGGCACCATCCGTGCCAGCCGCTCATACCGATAACGCAAAGGGGAATCAGTCATCAATATCTTTTTACAAACGTGTAGCTAACTCACCCAAGCGGGGAGAGCCACCACAAATCGGAAACACCACCAGACCTCCAACAACCAGAAATACGATCATCGATGGAGCCATCGATGACTTGAGGTCCGGTCCCATCGATCCCACCAACCAAAGAGAGCAAGTCGGCGCCAAAGCAGAGTAAGGACGCCAAAAATCGTTAATCAATCAACCTTTGGAAAACATATGCTGACGGTCGATGTAGGAAGGGGCTGGCCGCGTGAAGATAGATCAGATTTGGTGGGAGGTAAAATAAAAATGAAGGAGTAAGGTGTGGTGGTGTGGGCTTTATACTAGCTGCGGGTGTATCCGAGCCTGATCGATTATCGATCTCTCCTAATCCGGTACAAGGGCGGGGTCGGGAACGAGTATTTCCGTCAGGCCAGAGACCGATTCTACAGGACTGCTGTCTCCCCCAAGGGCGGGATGTTCGATACATTCAACTTTGAAATCCCGCCTTGATTGACTGAAAATATCGCTAAGGTTAGAAAGGCCCGTACCGGTAGCTGGATTCTTTTCAGTTTTTCCGGGATATTTTCCCATCTTGTATCTTCGTATATCACCCCACCCGAATCCGATATAACTCAAATCATTAATGAAAGTTCTGTCTTCATTTGATTGTAACCTTGGAGTATTCTGCCCCCCGGCATACAGAGGTCTATCCAGCGTACAATCTCTGCGCCGCTTGCGCACGGTATCTACCTACCAGAGAGTTAACCGTCATAAGTACCGAAGCCAGTGACGCAAACATTGACACTGACAACAAATATCCATGTGTTCTCGGACTCTGAACGTTACCGGTTCTTCCGAGCATTCTCCTTGAATGACAAGCCCAAGTATATGTACACGTAGCGGTGGAACTGCTGCAGCGCCACCAATGCTCCTTTTACGTGTATCCATCCGTGGGGAGGGAGAATCCTTGTCAAGGTGTCGACGAAGGTTCGGCGCCACAAGAACTCGAAGGGAGTTACGCTCTTCTTTCTTCCGTGCGATTTATGTTTAGCCTCAGGGCCGGGTCGAAGGCGCGTGGGAGAGGAAAGGAAAGTCATACTACTCTGGGGAGTGGCTTCTTGCGGGGAGATGATTTACGATCATCGCAAGAATGCCGTTACTACGCAGTTGGCGGTGCGGAAGTAATCGCGCGCGTGCAGATTGGATTGTGTATAATGAAGAAGAGTCGGTTATAAATGTCGGCCCGCGCCACGACTACTCAGGTGGGTGGAGACTACATCTCAGTACCTACATCACAGCTACATAATAATGTACCCCCTGATACGAGGCTTGCGCCCTTGGGGGATGGGAACAACGCCGCATAGATGTGGCGGTACCCGACATAATGAAGGGTACCCATGACTCGGGAGATGGAAACTAAGATCTCGATCCTGCCGCTATAAAGTAGTCGGGACAGAACGACCAGAATGAATATTCGATGAAAATACACCTGTTTAAGCCTGACAAGAAAAGGATTCCAACTCTGGGTATACTTGAATGATTAAACTTTAAAAAAATCATGAATGTTCGGGAGGATCGAATCTAAATTAGTGCATTCCTCAGATCGTGGCTAGTATGAAACGAAGAGGTATAGTAACATGAAAGGATGCGATGCAATCATCCTTGAGGGAGTATTTTATTCATACTACTAGTCCCAAGGGGAAAACCGGACGACCTTAGGCTTCAGGATAGGCAGGCTCACAAGGAAGGGAAATGGAGACTAGGTCACAGTTATGAAATGAGGCGAGCAAAGTCTCGGCCACTAGGTAATAGCCCAAGCTCATATTGCGTCTACCAAAATGAACAACGAGAAATTCCGCCAAGAATGCCGAAACTTGAGAGGACAGGCGGTTTCTGCGTGCAAGGCCGGAGGCATTGATCGGACGCAACCCCTTGACTATCACTACCATGGGGTAGTAGAAAACTAAACTTGAAACCATCCTAGGGGAGAAAGCAATCTTCATGTGAAAAGTCGAAGTTCGAGTTCGAGTTGAGTATAGCGGGACGCAGCAAGATGGTTGATGGGAGGGAACTTCGAAGCCGCACCTTTCAACCACGAGCAGGAAGGATTGCAGCATGTGGTCGGAAGCTAAGATCGAGTCAGGTAGGCAAAGTGTTAAATGAACCTGAGAAAAGTTGGGGGATGTTCCTTACCTGAGATCAAGTAATCGTACGTCATACTAATGAGCGGCGATCCTCGCAGGAGGGTAATCGAGCGTGCAACGAATGCGCCACAGATAATGTTGAAACGAACTCGTTGTCATACTCCTGATTTACGTCCGGTGCTACAGCCGCCGGACAAAAAGGAGGGTTGCGAGGGACATGACATGAGATAATAAGATGTGCATTCATTGTCATTCAAGGAGGAAACGTAAGTAGGTCTTGAGGCCTTACGAATCGAAGCTTGGAAGTAGAACTACTCGAGGAGCAGAAAACATATCAAAAGATTCTATTCGACTGAGATGCCAATCTGGGACCCGAAAAGCATACATAGATGCTGTCAACCCGAGACTGATCGCAAACGTTTCCTTACCATCGTGAGAGTGAGAGTAGAACGTGCATCCAGGGGTCAAGCGTTCACGTGTCTGAACGGAAGGCGGGCGAGGAAGGAGGAAGTCTAGGCTATAATTTCCTCGAGCCGGAGATTAGAGCAAGTAATGGGTACGTCACTATGAAGAGATCGCAGAAGTCGGGGTTTATCGCTATCTTCGGGATTGAGATGGGGTATGGCGTTACTATTGATTCAGAAGGACGGCACGAGAGGTACGTCATGATGGTCCGCAGCCTGGAGACCTCAGGATATCACGGTAGACTAATAGCGGTCGAATAAAACACTTGCAGATGACCCAGGACGAGGGTAATATTCCAGACTTGGCGAATATGAAAGGCCTAGAGATCAGACTAGGTGCGGGACGGGTATCGTTAATGAATGTCCGCACACTGACAGACCTGGAAAAGTGTGCTTGGCGTCACAGGGTTGAAGAAGACACACTCAAGGTAAAAGAAGTGCTGAAAGCAGAAAAGGGCAAGTCCATCGGGTACGTTGAGAGTATACAAGAGGCTTGTAAAGGAACCGAACCCGGGGTGCCCTGGAAATGAGAGCCCCGCACGAGAATATCGGGAAGCGGGAAGCGGAGATGAGAGCAGGTAATAAGTCGCTTCATTATCGCGTACAGACATTGATCTCCTACCCAATAACAGGTAAGGGAGGTAATGAAGAGCTATTTCGAGTCCCAGAGCGCGAAATGACAGCCGTTAAGATAGGGATAGGAAATAGACTAAAGCCTATAAGAAGAGATGATGTCTTCCGGACGATGAATTATCGCCTGCGAGGCGGTGTTGAATGTTCGACGGTGTTGAATTTACGTTTAGGCACCGCAGAATGAATGAACGGGGAGAGGAGAATAAATCCAGCAAGGCGCTGGATCACCGCCGCAGAGAACGCCTGAAGGTAGAACGGCGAGTCCCCGATGGAAATGTACTAACTTGACTGCTTTACAGCGACTCCGCGGGGACCTTAATATCTTGTCCTATACTCTTATGGGGTTTCGCGAAGTACTCGAGGTCGGACAGCCTCGCCTTGATCAGCTCTTCGACGGAAATACATGTCGTTGGCGCTACCGTTTGAAGGGAACATAAAGCAGTAATGAACTTTCAACAAACTCGGGTGATAGGTGGGGATCGTAGCGTCCAATGGGAAAAGACCGAAACCTACGGGCGCCGGTCAATACGTGATGAACCCCTCCCTCCCTACCTAAATGAACTCAGGGTCACAGCGATAGAAAGGAGGAAGAGAAAATTTATACGCTCACCCGGAAATGAAGGTAAGTAAAAGAGAAAAAGATTCCATGCTTGGCGACCACGAGTGCCTATGGTAGATCCTCGAAGCATCTGGAACTCGTGTGCAACTCCCAAATGAACGGCCTACGCACGAAGTCCTCAGGCCTGACCTAGGAGACGGTCTCCAGGACAGAGAAATTTTGTGTGACAGGGGTGTGTGTTTGTGGTAGTGACCTCGCCTTGAAGAGGACGTGGACGGGGATGACTTTTGATATGAGTGGTGGTACTGGAATCCCTGCTGAAGATCAGCTAAACCCACACGACTCGGTAATTAAAGGAAGGGAATACACAGCAGACATAGCAGAGAAGAAGGGCAATTACCGAATGAAGGAGAGGGCGCACGAGGAAAGGCACCGTTTGTAGGCAGGGAAACTAAACAGTCATCGTGACAAGTCCGTCCCTGAAGTCTGGAAGAGAGTGTCTGTGTCTGTGTATGTGTGTGTAAAAGCTGCACCAAGAACCAAAATCGTCAGAAGGCGGGGTCGAGAAGGAAGGTATGGGCACGCATCAAAAACAGAGTAGGATTTCATGGACTGGAGAGGGGACTGCACCTGTCTGCAGGGCTTTGGAGTCGAGGAAGTGTATAGATAACCTAGCGTCGCGCTGTGGGCCCAACGCACGAATCCCGAAGCACCAAGAAACACACGAAGTGACTGCTGACTATCCCGTTTAATGTGCTGGAGGAGCTCGAATGACAGAGACTCGCGGAGGAAGACGCTGTCGTGGCGCAGGACAAGTCGGTGTACTATCAAGATTCAACAAATGATGAGTAACTCAGGAGTACAGCGCGGGGCCCGAATATCATGTAAAGAAGATAATTACGATGCGAAACCACGCGAGTCGGTGTATTGGGAACCGAGAGTATTTAGATGAGCGATCGTGGATCTCGTGATGGGAACCCAGTCATAGCTCGAGGAGAGACAGAGACAGAGACAGAAAAAAAGCGCGCCAATCGCAAAATTCCTGGAAGCCGACTTTAGAAGGCTGTTAAGAAGAAATGCCCCTGTCAAGTAAGTAGCAAATGAACTGGTATCCGAAAAACGACAAACCCTACGTGATGCGAGCCTGCAGGTTTGAATCGCGGCGGGATGTGGGGTCTGGCCATGGGGGAGATGTGCGCGCGAATCGCGAAAAAAAAACACACACCCAAGGGCTCCCCCATACGTTGGGGTGCGGCCAATTGAAGAAGCTGATCCCGGACCCGAGGATGTGTGATGGTCCACATGGGATGAAAGTTAATCACTTCCCCGGATTTGATGGGTGATCTGGAATACGAAATGGGACGAAGGATCACCGGGGAGGGGGACACACATATACGAGACCTAATCAGAGGGGACGTGCATTAGAAATTCGAATTGAGTTGTGATATGCACGGTAAGGTTTTCGTTTACCTGAGGCGTTCCTGCGTTGACAAATACATATGTTCTTGGGTTATCGTGCACGCATGCAAAAAAAAACGCGTTGATCATTCGATTACGGCGCAGAAAACATTGGCTGTTTCCTTTTTAGGGACCGCTTGCCAGTGCGACTACTACTACTACTACTACTACTACTGTGCGCGAGTGACAAATGCAGTGAGCTGTTTTGTATTCCTTGCGCGACAATGCCGGGGATAATATCTGGCTTATCATTGTAATAAATCCGAACTTGAGGTAGGGCTTCTAGGTTCTTCATGATAATCCATGTTGAAAACCCTGAGCCTCCGAGGAGGACGCAGGGCAACTGAAACCGACTTTGGAAAAACGCGAAACGGGCCTAGGATAGCGCTACCGTCAGATACACACTGAGCTCAGAATATTCGAGTCCGAGCCAGTGCCCGTGAGTCTTGAAGTGACAGGATATGGATGATTTCAGTGTCGACGCGCCTTTGGCGCACCTGTCTTGACGCGTTGAATTTTGAACAACGTGCGTTTTTCGGCCCGAAGTACGGGCGTGAAGGTCCTAGATCAAAATCATTTCGATTGGTATGCAAGGGTTGTGTTTAGACGTACCCCGATGGATTTTTTCTTCTACAGAAAGTCATTCCAAGGCATCAATCCGAGCTAAAAATGATGCTGACTGGCCTTTACAGGAGGGTAAAGACCGATGGTTCTACTACATAGATCTGGAACGCACGGCATCACAAAAACCGCGACCACAAAATAGCCAATGGGCACGTCTGGATAGGAACGTAGAAATGTGCTCTTTTTATCAGATGCGACGAGGTGCTTGGTCCCAAGGCGGGGAACACATCATTCAAACGGTAATGGCGAGAGTACATCGGATATAGCTGTGCAGTGCCTCTCGCCTATCGTTTGTTGCGCAAAAGGTCCGGTTCTGCGGGTAGAGCAGTCTTTTGTTGGTAGAGCCTAAATTTCCAGGCGGACATGGGCTCGGTAATGCGAAGAGCCTGAGGAAGGAGGGAAATAGGATTGAGAGATCCATGTGCTGCTGCCAGACGAGAACAAGTTTACTTGGATTTGGAGAGTATGTATATATATTGTTTGGTATCTGCTCGGATGTATCCCAAGCAAGCGATATGGGAAATCCGACCTTGTGTCGAAGCAGGATGTGGTGCGGGACGTTCCGTCCTTTCCGTCCGACCACCGTGCCACTTGTACGGCGATTTAAAAATGATGCTGATGATAGTTGTAGATCTAGAACGCACAAAAATTTACCGGGATCACCAAAACCGCGACCCACAAAATTGAAAACAAGATCTGCACACAGCCAATGAGCACGTCTGGATAGTTGAAACGTAAGAATGTGTGTTTTTATTATCGGTTTCTGTGCATCAAATTTATATAATATGGATTTTCTCACTCCTCATTGGCTGTTAGGGTTAAATTGCGCTGAGGGATCCTCCGCTCCTTGAAGGAACACATAACATCATTTAAACGGCAAGAGATGGAGGTGACGGCGAGAGTACGTCGGATATAAATGTGCAGCGCCTCTCGCCTATCGTAAAGGTTCGGTTTTGGGAGTAGAGCAGTTTTTTGTTCGTAGGGCCCAATTTTCCAGGCGCGGTAATGCGAAGAGGAAGGAGGGAAATAGGAACGAGAGTACGAACAGTGCTGCCAGACGAGAACAAGTTTACTTGGGTTTGGAGAGCGTATATTGTGTGGTATCTGCTAAGAACGGTGTTTTGAGGGGGTACGGTGAATTTCGCGTTTGCGTGATGCGTTCGTGCGTTCATTGCGTTAAATCTGCATGCGTGGGGAAAAACGCATCGATGAGTTCAATGCGTTTACGTGCGTGCGTTGTCCTGCTGCTGTGTTTTCAGTATGGCCTATATTCCATTGATCTTCCGCCGATGTTGGTGTTCGACTAGAGTTTTACTGTCCGATGATTATATTTGAATATATTTGAATTTGAATTTGAGGTGAACCTTTAAACGGTTAATCATGAGAGCACTCACATTTGCCCGTATTGAAAGGCAAGGCTTTGATGAGGAGAAGAACAAGAAAACGCAAGAGGTGTACTAGGCTCACGCGCACGCCAACGAAAAGGGAAGGCAACGTTAGAGGTCACGGAGGTGGGAAATAGAAGATCATAGCTAGGCGAGACTTCTAGTGCTTGAATCCTTGCCCGGGCTAGCCGGAACTGGAGCATCAAGGACTTTGGGGAGATTGGAGTCATTGTGTGTAGTAAGATAGAATGATTTTGGTCTCGACGCACCGCTGAACCAGTCATATGCGACGATGCGTTGAATTTTGAACGCGCGCGTTTTTTTGGCCTAACGCATGTGTTTTTTTTTATTTGACGCGTGCGTTTTCTTCAGCCACACATGCGCAAAGTCCTGCGAGGTGAGAAATCAAAAACTTGATTGATATGCAAGTTTTATTCGGGCTTATCTTTTGATTCTCTCTCGCAGGACCTTCTCCAAGGCACAATGTCATATATTTTAGTTCTTAGGCAAATTATCATACAGAAAATGATGCTGGCTGACAAGCCTGGTGATTACAGCAGCGCGAGTCGGACGATGTTCTGATCTGAAGCGCCCAAACGCATACTAACCAAACGCACCAACATCACAAAAAAAAAACGCAAAATTCTCCCGGCCCGTTTGGGGGGGGGGGAATGGAAAGTAAGTCGGGCGGGCTTACCCGCCTCGGATGCATCCCAAGCAAGCAAGCGATATGGGAAATTCGAAGGGTGCGGGACGTCCATCCTCTCCATCCATCCACTTCTATGGAGTGGCACGTTCGAAAGAAGCTTTTTCATGGGAGTGGTTCGCACGGTGCGTTCTAGGATACGAAGTCTTTTATTAGGTTCCTCCTCTTGGGAAGAGAGCACGTGGGATCTGGATGCGGTGAGGGCTTCGGTGCGCGAGATGGGGGTGTTTGGTGCTTTCCATCGACCGGAAGCCTGGGTGTGGGTTTGGGGGTTCTGGCATACAACTTCAAGCCTTTTGATGGAAGGAAAGGACGCGGGGCTCCCCCGAGGTCCAGAAGACGTGGGGTCCGATATGTGTTCCAGAATAGAACGTGTAGTTGTGATGGGTATGTACGCGTACGTCCGCGACACCTAATCCTAAAGGAAAGGATGCGTCAATGAGAGGACTTGAAGGGTGGCGCTGGAGTCCCAAGCGCGCGAGATGGGATTGTATCGAGGCGGAATGTGGTGAGGGACCATGTTTGGCTAATACCATGCTCTTCTTCAGCACCCAAGCTAGCGCTCAAGGTTGATATTGGAAAGGAACCAGGTCGAGATTCCGGAAGTATGCCATTAAATGCGAGTGCGATGGGATATAAAATACACGCCGAGTCTATCATCCAAGGTCAGCACACGAACACGAAAGAACATCCAGGAACCAACACACCCAATCCTAATCCCTCCTCTCCCCAAGCTCCATCTCCTCCAAGAGCACCCCATCCTCCCCCTGCTCCCCCCTCACCTCCACCTCGAGCCCCTCGCGCATCTCCCTGCGCACGCAGAGCTGCTCGGCGCCGACGACCATCCCGAGGGTCCCCGCGCCGACGACGGCCCACCAGAAGCCCGAGGCGGGCACGCGCGCGGCGTAGTACGTCGTGAGCACGAGGTGGTTGAAGAGGAGCGTCAGCGCGAAGTCGAGGATGAGCCGCGGGCGGCGGATGAGGAGCGTTAGGTACGCTGTGCTAGGGGGGTGTTAGTGCGGGAGGGGGTTGAAGAGGGAGGGGGGGTTTTGGGGGGGGGGGGGAGGGAGGGGAGGGAGACGCACTCGAGGAGGGAAGCGAGGATCCAGCAGAAGGCGATGAGCCACCCGCGCGTGGGGTCCTCGGTGGGAGAGGAAGAGGACATCTGGCGCCAGTCCATGATCATGCCGACGCTGGAGGCACCGCCGTGGTACTCGAGCGCTGCAGGGTCCGCGAAGAGGTCGAGCAGGGGCGGGACGAGGAGGGAGAGTGTGAGGTAGTGCAGGGTTTGCATCGAGACGATCTGTTTGGGGGTTAGTAAAAATGGAAGGTGGATATGAGGAGGTACCTGGGATATGAGGAGCAGTGGGTCCCAGTTTGAGTTTGGAGGAGGTTTCGCCATGGGTGTGGTGTGGGGGTTGGGTGATGGGAAGGGGGGGCACAGCCACCTCGTGGCGGGGGATATTCAGACTCCGAAGGTCATTACGGACGACGACCACGACGACGGAAATTTCATTTGTTCGAACCTCTGATGTCTAGCTATGAGCGTGTTGCACAAGAAGAAGACGACGACAACGATGCTGCTACCCTCGCCGAGTCCGTCAAGAGCACGCGCTCGGTGAAACCTGCGATATACTACGACTCGGGGCCGTTTGATGTTCCCAGTTCGGAGGACGGGGACGAGGATGAGGATGAGGATGAGGATGCGAATGTAGATATAGAGAAGGGCCGGAAGGTACGCCTATACCCGCCTTGATCCTTTCCCGTGTACCCACCAAAACGATGGGCGACTAGGACGCGAAACGCACGTCGCTGCGCTTCCTGGTGGTGACGCTAGGCGTGCTGGTGGGGCTGGCGGCGGTGATCGGGGTGATAGCGGCGCACACGTACGTGGGTACGGTGTACCGCCTCCCGGGGGTGCGCAAGCTGACGATGGAGCATGTGTTCAACGGGACGTTCTGGGCGGCGGAGCGCCGCCTCGCGTGGGTCGCCGAAGCGGGGGACGGGGTGTTTAGTGTTGTTGAGGAGGGAGAGATTAGATTGGTGGATTTGGGGAGGAACGAGACGAGGGTGTTGGTGAGGCTGGAGGATGTCGTCGATGTGAGTGGTTTTTGGTTCCTTCTTGGGGGGGTGCGGGGCTGATGGGCTTGGGGGGAATAGGAGGGTGGGAGAAGGTTGGATTTTTGGGATTGGAAGATCTCGCCTGGGATGGAGTATTTGTTGTTCAAGGCTGATCATCGCAAGGTGCGTGTCTGATTTATATTTCATATTTATATTTTATGTTAAATGTGAACACAGCAATGGCGCTGGTCGAGTTTTGGGAACTATTACGTGCATTCGATAGCTGACAAGGCTACATGGCCGATTGGAACTCTGAATAAAACGGACCCGAAGATGGCGTACGCGACGTGGGCGCCGACAGGGCAGTCTATCGCGTACGTGGAGTCTAACGACTTGTACGTCCTCCCTACACCAACGTACGTCCCCCCTCCCTCCCTCCCCATGCACATCTAACCCCCCAAAGCAGATCCACCTCCGCCGCGCGCCTCACCACCACGGGGTCCACCACGGTCTTCAACGGCGTCCCGGACTGGGTGTATGAAGAAGAGGTCTTCTCGGGGGACCACGCCGCGTGGTGGTCCCCCACGGCGCAGAAGCTGGCCTACTTGAGCTTTGACGAGACGGCGGTCCCGGTGTACGCGTTCCCGGTGTACAACCCGACGGGGGACGGCGCGGCGGTGGTGCCGTACCCGGGCGAGGTGAAGATGCGCTACCCGAAGCCGGGGTACGCGAACCCGACGGTGGGGGTGTGGGTGTGGGACGGGGAGGCGAGTGTGCAGCTGGACTTGGGGGAGCAAGCGTGGGAGGGGGGGAGGGTGGTGCAGGAGGTGCGGTGGGTGGGGGCGGAGGAGCTGGTGGTGCGGGTGGTGAATCGGAATGCGGACGATGGCGGGGTGTGGTATTTTGATTTGGGGAGGGGCGCGGAGGGGCGGGAGGTGAGGCGGCTGGGGAGGGAGGGGGAGGAGGGCGACGAGGGCTGGATCGAGCCTGGGCAGACGGTGTACCCGCTTCGGGATGGGTATCTCGATATCGTCCCGACGAAGGATGGGTGGAACCATGTTGCCCTTTTCTCCCCTGCGAATGCGACTCAGCCTGTGTGGTTGACCAGCGGCGAGTGGGAGGTGACGAGTGGGATTAAAGGCGTCGATGTCGACCAGGGCTTGGTGTATTTCGAGGCCGCCGCTCCGTCCAGCGTCGAGCGACATCTGTATGCCGTCAGTTTGGAGGGCGGTGCCGTCCAGGCGCTGACGGACACCACAGCCCTTGGCTACCACTCTGCTGATTTCTCGCCTGGGGCAGGGTGGTATCTGCTGAGTTACCACGGCCCGGACGTGCCGTGGCAGAAGGTCGTCCAGGCTGGGAGCAGCCGCTACTCGTATGTGCTGGAGAGCAACGCGCGCCTGGGGAACGTCTCGCTGGAGTACGAGTCTGCGACGGTGGTGTACACCACTGTGGACGTGGGCGGGGTGCTGCTGAACGTGAAGGAGATCCGGCCCCCGCATATGGACGATTCGGGCCGCACGAAGTATGCGGTGCTCTTCCGGGTGTACGGGGGCCCGAACAGCCAGATGGTGGACGTCAAGTGGGAGAGGGGTGGCTGGGACGAGTATCTGGCGTGTGGGATGGGGTATGTGGTTGTGGTGGTCGATGGGCGGGGGACGGGCGCGCGGGGGCGGGCGATGCGGGGTGTCGTCAAGGGCCGGCTGGGCGAGCTGGAGACGCTCGACCAGGTGGGTGCAGCCAAGGTGTGGGCCGTGAAGGATTATGTTGATCCGAGGAGAATAGGCATCTGGGGCTGGGTGAGTGTGATTCGGTGTTGATCCCATTGATTGGTGGTTGATTTCCTAGTCATATGGGGGTTTCATGAGTGCGAAGGTTGTGGAAGCGAATGCGGGGGTCCATTCCTTGGCTATGTCTGTTGCTGTACGTACACTCCCTCATTCTGGTTGGCTGGCTGGGTGATGCTCACTTGTGATTGGGCAGCCTGTTACGAGTTGGCGCTTGTATGGTATGTCCGTTTCCTGATCTCTCATTGGCAACTGACGAACAGGTATGCTATTGTTAAGATTCTATATACACCGAACGCTATATGAACCTGCCAGCGCTGAACCCCGCCGGGTACGCGGCGTCTGCGATCTCGAACGTGACGGGCTGGGGGGGCGTGGACTATCTCCTGGCGCACGGGAGCGCGGACGACAATGTGCATTTCAGCAATTCGGCGCGCCTGCTGGATATGTTCACGGACGGCGGCGTGCGCGGGGTGTGGTTCCGGATGTTCACGGACAGCGACCACTCGATCAGCCGGCGGGGCGCGAAGAGGGAGGTCTACGAGTACATGACGGGCTTCCTCGCTGACAAGTGGGGTAAGGGTGGGAGGAGGCGGGGCTGGTAAGGATTGGATAGGATTATTTGTATTTAGAATAATTTGTTTTTGGACATATAATAATTTGTTTTAGCGAACAAGTTCCAGATTGGCCGCTGGGGTGGGCCAATGAGGGGAGAGGAGGGGGGTATTTTTGGATGGGGGGGGGGAGAGGGAGCCAATGAGAGGAGGGCACTTCCCGCGCTGTGATTCGTCCGGGGCATATGATAGAATGGGGGAACATGGGATCTTGATTCTCATTGGCTGGAGTGTGCGACTCGTCCTGTGCTGGCTAGGCGGGTCTGGAAATTGGCTAAACACATACATCACCGCCTCGCCTACAAGGGATAAGCAAGGATTGGGGAGGGAGAGTCCAGGTTGGCTCAGCGATAGGGAAACAGCCGGGCCAATGAAATCAAACTGATCGGGGTGAATCTAGGCATCCAGTCTGGGCCAGGATTGGAATGCACATCCTGAGCGGCTCGAATAAAAAGGCCCTTTTTCCGTGAGGGTGTCAAAAGTTGCCATCCCCCTCCCGTATATCCTCTTTCCCCGTACCCCTCCTCCGATGACGAGCCCCACCGCTGCTGCAGCGAAGAAACGGCCCCGCCCAAAAGGGTTATGGAAGGCCCGTGTAACCGCGCCACGTTGTCTCGTCCCTGATAGGAAACTCCTCGCATCCTCCCTTGCGGCAAACAACGACTCTGACACGGACCACGACCACGACGACTTTGAGAGCGTCGCGTCCTCCTCGAGCACCGCTTCTTCGCACAAACGGCGGCGCCGCTCCGTCTCGCCTGCGAGCAGCAGCGAATACGAATACGAATCCCAATCCCGGCAACTCTCAGTACCCCCACCGGTGCAGAGAGAGAGCGGCTGGACAAAGAGAACGAGGATCATGGATACGACGTCGACGGCGTTCGTGGGTGCGCAGACGGAGGCGCGCAAGACGTGTGATTTCGAGGATTGGATGGACTTGAAGGATCTGTTCGCCAAGGCGGCGGAGCAGTACGAAGGGGGGAGTGCGGCTGAGGCCTTGCCGTTGTTGAGAGGCGTGGTGCACGAGTGTCATAGGTTTTTGATCTACTACCAGGACCCGTCGGTGCTGTTCAGTGCGCCCAAAGCCGAGGGCCAGGGAGGAACCGTGGAGAAGAAGGAGTGGAGTCCTGAAAAGCCGACTTTGAGGAAATGGTGGGTTTTTTTTTTATCCGACGATTTTCTTATCGATTTCTGATCTGACCTTGCAGTAAATGCGTCGAGCTGCCTACGGCGTTCCATGCGATCCTGGGGACGGCCCTCTTCCTGTTCGGCAACCTTATCGCGCAGGACGGCTCCATGGCGCTGCCGGGCGAGCCGAGCACGCCCACGCCGTACTGGCTCGCTGCGCTGGACGTCTTCGAGACGGGCGAGAACCTGCCCTCGCGGGTGAACGGCACGGGGTGCGACGCCCCGGAGGACTGGCGCATGGCCATCGTCTGGGGGCGCACCCTCGTCTGCATCGCCGACGAAGCCATCTCGTCCTGCGGCGGCTCCTCAGCCTCTGACGAGGAGCCCGCGTGGCCCCCCGAGAGCCCCTTCTCCGCGATCGCGGCGCGCCGCCCCCCGGTGACCCGCCGCATGACCCTGGGGAGCGCGAGCCCGAACGACCTGATGGTGCTCGCGATGGACCAGTTCTCGCGGGGCATCTTCCATATGCCGCACCCGCAGCATGCGGTCCCCGCTGCGTACTCCGTGAAGCAGCAGACCCAGGCCCCGGCCTCGGAGATCCAGAGCTTGTCGCTGACGACGCCGCTCTCGACGACGCCGTCGATGTGCTGTGGGTCCGCAGCGCCTGCTGCGGCGCCGTGTCACCATCAGCAGGCGCAGCAGCACCCGCCGCCGCCGCACAAGACGTTCCCGGAGGCCTTTAGTCGGGCGAAGGAGCTGTATACGATCGCGTCGGAGGTGCTGATGCTCGCTGAGAAGCTCCCGCGGCCGGACGAGCGGCAGTACTGGGCGTCGTGGGCGGACAGCGTGTTCAACCAGATGAAGATGGAGGCGGATATGGATGCGTGGCGGGGGCCTATCACGCGTGCGCGGGGGCAGTGCTGGTTGATCGTGGGGAGTGCGCGCGCAGACGAGATTGAGGACCGCGTGGGGGAGGGGGACGTCGGTGTGCTGACGAGCGAGGAGGCGGAGGAGGCAAGAGAGGGCCTGGGGCGCGCGGTGGGCTTCTTTGAGCGTGCGCGGATGGTGGATGGGGGCGAGGAGGATGGGGATTTGCGGAAGATGCTGGCGGAGGCGCTGGTTACGCTGGGGAACCTGGAGGGGGATGTGAGGGTCCGCGAGGAGTTGTATAAGCGGGCGGTTGTGGAGAGTGGAGAGGATTTGGGATTGGGGGATGGGATGGATGTGGATTCGTGACCCCCCCTTCCCGCCTCCAGGTAGACTTTGGTTTCTCATTTTTTTGATTATCTCTCGAGCATATTACGCATCACACCCGCCACTGTACAATTATGCATGCATTATATCATTACTATTCGTTCTCGTGCAAAGTATGGTTTGAACATGTGTTCCGTATTCCGTTCTGTTACCGCGTACCTGTCTTGATTCGCTATTGGTTGCTACCTGCGTCTCGCTGATTTCAAAGTATGGTTTGAACAAGTATCACCTGTGTTTCGTATTCCGTTGTATCGACGACGTTTCGCTATTGATCATTACTATCCGTTCTCGTGTCTAGTCTGGTTTGAATAAGTATCACCTGTGTTCCGTATTCCGTTCTGTTACCGCGTATCCGTCTTGATTCGCTATTGGTTGCTACCTCTGCGCCTGGAAGAAACATCACCTGGATCTTGTTCTGTCATCATCTCATCTCACAGCCGTGTTCTACACGTCATCTTTTTGATTCGAGGACGCTTCTCTATTGGTTACGAGCACCTTTTTGACGAGAACACTGACGTAGTCCTCCCGTCATCCCCCGCTAGCGTTAGTCTTGATATCAGCTCTGGATCGTCTCATTTTTTGCCGGGCCCGTATCGTATCATCGCAAGGCGGTCGTAATTTATAACCAAAACGTGTTCCGCCGATAATTTGTAGATAAAAGAACCCAAGTTCTGGACGCCAGGCTCAGGCTGATTGGGGCGCTAGGCCTGGCTTCTCAGACGGATCCACCTCAGGGGTATTTCGCCAGATCATGGGAAAGAGGCCAGGTGCTCTTGTTTAGTCGTCGGGGACGGGTGCTCTTAATGGGCGTCTACGTGAAACTGCAACAGCTTTATGATGGGTCTCGATTTTTAATATTAGTGGAGAGACGAGTCTAGATTGTTAAGATGGAAGAGCAGGGCCGCTACCATCAGGCAGGGCGGTGTAATCAGAAAAGGATGGAGATGCAGATGGGGCGGGAGTCGAGACTTGTATGTATTATAACACAGGAGCAAGCCTCGAATGTATACAGCAGCATACATGGAGAACGGTTCTCAGAACCGGAAGCGCTACCGTGCGCCACCATCAGAAACGGATTCGGGCGGGTGATAAGGCACCCAGTCCGGATCTAGGTTGGTATTCACATTATAGAAATTCCGGGCCAATCATGAGTGGGGGGGATGAGGTGTTATAGCCAATGGGGAGCCCTGATGCCTAGGCCCAGATCCAGCGGACGAAGGGGGAATCTCCGGAAACCCCACATACACATCCCGGTAACCTAGCCATCCATGGAGTGCGCAGTTAACGTTCACGAGACGGAGGGGGGGGGGGCCAGAACATTGGTGGCGGAAATTTAGATGAGAGTGACCAAATCGTCGAGTTAGAGATGTGGCGACTTGGAGGGATCGAGTCGATGTCTCCGGTAACCAAATCGTCGAGATGGAGTGCTGCAATTTAGATCGAGGGGTTTAAGATTGGGAAGATGAGCCTCGCCGGTAACTTGAATGGACACTCAGTACTTGCCCGCACCAAAAAGGAGTACGCGGTCCTCTTATTCGACCACCGAGGGCTAGACTGCCGTGGCGCAGGAAGTACATACTCGCAAGAGGAAGATTTTACTCCGTTCAATATACGCGCAGTCTTCCGTTATCGTTGTCATGAGCCACGCCCTCCTCCTCCTACCCTGTACCTGGCATCGAGAAGAGAAGCGGTAACCAGAGCTCGAGGAATCTTTGGAATCGAAATTGGGTGTCATCTAGGCTCACCGGCAAACCAACGAAATGAATTCTGTGGGCCAGATTGATGCTTGGGGGCGTATGTACTGTATTCGGATGTCGAGAAACCTGTTGTTCGGCGTTCTACTACCCTGGTACCTCGGCGGTCGGTCGATCTTCGAGGACACCCACCACCCTGAGGCACAGGTCGGATTTCGAGGACCCTTCGCTGGTCGGTCAGTCGTGGCTGTAACCCAGGCAATGTTTACGAGAGGTGGGTTACCTACCCGTCCATTTGTCATGGTGTGGCGGGGGACTGGACTCGTAACTCGCCGTAGCCTCGACCGCAAAATGAACGGGTTACATACTAGTCCCCGCCGCACTCCGGAACAATTGTGGCGAGAGTAACATAGGGGAGATCTTGTACAGGAAGAGAGAGGCAGGGAGGGATCTAAGACCGGTAATTGTCCGGTAACCAACGACCACGCGAAATCAATACAGGAGGAGTGTGTAGCGGTAGTACTTGGTGGCGCCAGAGTTTTTGGGAGTGGGGAAAATATGTCACAGTGTGATAGGATGTTATTCTTGCTAATTGCTATGGAAAGGAGCATGTCTTCAAGCTTCGTCCTACGAGGGGTTGGTTACTTGGTATTTTAAAAAAATATGTACGGGAGAGATTTACTTGCTACTCGATCTCGAGGATCTAGGTCGCTATGGGATCATTACGGAGGTGAGCGGTCAAGTAGATGACTCATTGCGAAGCCCGCCGGTTTCCAGCAAAGAGGATGGAATGTATTGGGGAGAGGACCTGGGCGACGCCACGTTTTCTCGGGCGGGTGGCGCGTTTGAGGACTCGAAGTATTTACCGACATACCGTCCGAGGATCGTATCTCAGAAACCGCCCCCCCCCCCTCCTCTCCCACTCGACAATGAGAGTAGCCGAAGAAAGGAAATCAAAGTGGGCTCCAGTGGGTCCCTATGTGTCCGAAAAGGAAAAGGAGAATGCCGGTGCTCAACCGAATAACCAGCTAATTATACCCGCCGATGGGGTTCTTCGAGGGGTGTGATTGGTTAGGTTGATACTTGACGCTCTGATTGGCCGTACTCTGGCTCGCCAAGGTCCGCGTAGACGGATCATCTCCTCTCATGAAATCGCAGAGTACTACCCAAAGCCGGCTGTGGGGGTGAAGATGGGAACGAGGGGGCGTAAGGATGACCCATGCAGTGCCGGGACCGTCGTAGCGTTGAGTTTGGGTCCGAGGAGAGCAAAAGAGAGTACCCGTGGTGTGTTCTATGAGCCAAGACAGCGGCGATGCCATGAAGGGAAGGGCTATCCGTATGTTGTGGTGAGACCGAGCGGTAGTCGGTCCTTGGCGACAGCTAAGCATGACCCGCGCGTCAGACGCTGAGTTTGCGGATCCTTTCTTTACACTCACCACCCCTCGTGTTCGGGATTCGGATGTCACTCGAACGTGCATACCTCCATTCGATCTCGTGAAGAATCGCACTCGCAAAAGGACTGTCGACATTATACACAGGAGAACGGAGTGTCCGTTGTTCGTAGGTCTTGAGGTCTTAGTGGGATAAAGATGTTAGGTGACCTACGATAGTGCAGCCTAGGGAAAAAAAACTGACTTGCGAAGAGCCCGTTCTTCGTGCCATGCACGCGGTGTGGAGACTTGTTGGCACCACCTCTGACATATACCAAGCCCGAGACGAACGCACCCCAGAAACGACGCGATTAGTAGCCTCCCATGCATGGAAGAAGCTGTCAGGATATCCAAAGAGCAAACGAACGAGTCCACGGGCCATCCCGGGGTTACCGATTTTCTGTCCAATCACCGTTTGCTTCTTCGTGACGGAACGGTATCGACTTTTTCTGGTGCTTATTTGGACGCTCTGGTCGGAGAAGAGCTTCCTGCGAATCGGGTTTCACGGCTGGTCTGCCGTCGAAGTCGTGATGGGTACTCTGCAAAGCAACAGTTAGCGAACGATCATCGGCAGGAAGAACTTGATAAGATACATTGGTCAATCGTCATTGTTTAGTGTAACAAGTCTTAGTATGCCGTATCCACGTATGGCTCCGAGCTCGAGAGTCGGTTGGCAGACGAACGAGGGTGTCGGAAAAAAGGGGTGACGGTGTGAATGAAATGGGATTGTTTTCCGCACATCTACAGAAGACAAAAGGCGAGAGATCGATTTGGATGAGCTAAGTATCTGCGGATACCCGAAGGCAGCGGCAGGAACAGAATGACAGCGGGAACGTCGAGACATGTTATTATTGTCCCGGCTGGCGATCCAGACGAACGTGCGTTTTGGAGAAATGCGCCATCCTGAGGGGGGGGATTAAGCACGGATACATGTCCTAGAATGATGTGGTACGAACGTTCTGTGAAATTCACACTGGCATTCAGAGTCTCTAGGCCATCGATGAGAACCGTTGACAAAATGGATGCCAAGTTGGCAGGCTCAACCATCTCTTTCAAATTTCTTCGTCCGGATTGTTCGAAGATTTCCGAACGACGTTAATGAAATTAATGAGAGAAAAGTTCTAT
This sequence comes from Armillaria mellea, assembly GCA_030407055.1. Classification (NCBI taxonomy): domain Eukaryota; kingdom Fungi; phylum Basidiomycota; class Agaricomycetes; order Agaricales; family Physalacriaceae; genus Armillaria; species Armillaria mellea. The sequence goes on from JAUDZF010000007.1 coordinate 389,267, forward strand.
CATTGTTCCGTTGACGTGGTGAACAGGAGAAAGGCCAAAGATTGATGGTGGTGGGAAAAGGAGTACCTTTTGATCGCTTAACATCACGATCTCCGCTGTCCTTCTTTGCCTTGCCTTGTCGCGTCACAGACCATATTCTACTACCATACAACGTGTGCTATCGTTGCACCTGATGGCGTTAAGAGCCAGCACAAAATCCGCAGCTCTGAACCGGTCAATTATTCGTTAGTGGGCGTCTGGTTGTTGGGAGTTTGCAATCCTAGGTGAGTCGTTCAAACCTTCAGTCCTCTCTGGCTGAATGCTTTCGTGCTAAAATCGACCTGCGCAGATCGATCCTCGCAATTATACCATATCTCTTTCCGGCCAAGCGAGGCAGCTGGTTACGCATCTGTGCGGTGAGTCGTAGTTGTCAAAAATGTCGTCTGAAGCTGAAGGCTTATGAATAGGAATGAAACCAAAGCAGCAAATAAATTGCGATGGCCATTAAACTTCTCGTATCTCCGGGTGATAGATACCGATGAACATAAACCTCAATCATTTCTACAGCGATCAATCTTCTTCTCCGAGCGCGAGGCGCATTAAAGTCAACGAGATACTTTTACGATGCGGTGCGCCAGAGGTGAGTCCTATGTCGTGTACGATTCCCTCGAAGGTCTTTGATGTTCTAGCGCAGGATACTATTGTACTTTCCACACAGTTTCCCTATCATCCTGACACAACAAACGATGAACATTTGTATGGATGGAATTACACGTCAGTGGGGAATTTACCAAACAACACGCAAGCCACTAAGACATGCAAATACTGCGTATTCCCTGGCTATCTGAATTGGGCGAGTGGCGACAGGATCCAGTTCGGAATGGTAAAGCACCAAGCGCGTCGTGCCGCTATGGTGTCACTAGAATGGGTTTTGCTTGCCGAGGGGTATCGCAGCGCGCCGTCTCACTCTAAACACTATACCGTGCGTTGAACTTCCTAGTCCCCGTGTTATCATCAGTCAACTGACTCCCCTTTTCTCAGATCGACAACAGCGATGGTGATAGCTATTACCTCAGAGCGAACGTGGGTCTCGAATATCATGTTTGCTGCTCCTTCCGCTTATAATTTCCTAGCGGAGATCTACCCCCATCGAACTTAGCGTACAGAACAACCAGCGCTCCGACACCCATGACATTTCCATATCCAGTGACAAGAGACTGTCCGACGTGGCTGCAATCTGAGAACCCCATTTCCTTGATGTATGGACTTGGGTGTGGCTTCATCAGTGCCATCACATCTTCCGAGTAACACCTGCGACAAACTCACGGGCTGCCACGGACGCGCCAGTGCTGGGTACATGTCAGTGGTATCGGTAAAGATTATTCATGACATTTCCCAACAGTTCTCCGAACTGATGATCAGATTTAGAGGGAATGATCAATTGTGATATACGCTCCTTTCGGTTCACACACTCTCGGATTCGTGTCTTCTGAAATTAGATGTCGATCTATGTGGGTTCTAAGGCAAACGGCAGCAGAACTCCGTATGTAATTTCAAATTTCATCGCTGTTTTCGTAAGTAGTGATGGTCACATCCACTTTCGAAACAGTCGTTCTCTCCAATTCCCTCCCTTGGTCGTTGGAAGGGGAAGGAAATCGACACGGTCGTATAATCGTCTCCCACCACTTTATACGGATCAGATTTGTTACCTGCAACAACTCAGGCAAGTGAGAGAGACGGTCACCAGCCTAGTCACGTTTTGCTTTCAAATCTTTCGTTGACGGGGGTCCGAGAGAACTCCTTATGAGTTAGTAACTTCTATTCATCAGTCAGCTTTCCCACATGACACTACCAAAATACCCAGTGACGAGAAATCGTGAGCTCATGCTCGATAATCAATCCCACAGCCTTCGACAGCCTTTGAATATATCTACCAATCCTCCAGATCAGGCCAATCGTCCAAAATGTCCACCTCTCTTACCCTTTACGATCTCCCGTCGACTCTCCCCACCAATGCGTGGTCGCCTAACATCTGGAAAGTCAGGTACGTCTTATCCCCCGCATATAGTACCTATCGCTCATCACTTCATCTAGATACGTACTCAACCATAAAGGCCTTCCATACCGCACTGAATGGGTTGAGTACCCTGACATCGAAGCCCTGTACAAGAAGCTCGGCGCCCAAGCCAGTGCCACCAAGGATGACGGCGTAACACCCCACTACACGTGCCCTCTTCTCCACGATGCCTCCACCGGCGCCCTTGTCTCCGACTCAGCAGCCATCACCCGATATCTCGACAAAACCTACCCCGAGACACCCACCGTCATCCCCGCGGGCACCAGTGCGCTCCACTACGCCTTCAACGAGGCGTTCGAGTCCCGCCTCGGCGCTCTTTGGCACTTCGCGCTCATCCAGACCAATTTTATTTTGAATCCCTACAGCGAGGAGTATTTCAGGAGGACAAGGGAGGCCAACGTTTTTGGTAAGAAACTGGAGGATGCGAGGCCGAAGGGTGAGGATAAGGTAAGGGAGTGGGCGAAGTTGAAGGCTGATTTTGGAAAGGTGGACGCGTGGTATGGGAAGGGAGACAAGTATGTGATGGGAGACGTACTTTCATATGCGGATTTCACGGTTGCCGCATGGGTCTTGTGGGTACGCCTGGTATATGGCGCGGATAGCGAGGAGTGGAAGGATATGTCGACGTGGCATGGAGGCAGGTGGGGCGCATTGGTGAAGCATTTTGAGAAATACGAAACTGTCGTATAATCTGCAGTGACAATACAGCTCCTTGTCATTAAAAGCATCCTTGTCCTCCCAGTCTTTGCCATAATGACCGGACAGCAGCGGATCTTGTGGACATTCTTTGGCCTGCTTGCCTGCAGCATGGCTGCAACAATTGTGCTTACAGTAACTTTTCTGAGGGGTACAGGTCGTACTATAGCAGGTGTGCTATACATGTAAGTGTCATATCACATAAGTATTGTGGGCTATGTAACCGCTGTCCTTCAGTACACCAACCATTATATTTGAGGCGATCATATTCATCGCTGCGACATACCATGTATTCAAGGTATTGGGAGGTATGAAATCACTCTTCTTCCGAAGTATGAGTCTGCTTCAGTACGGTCCCAAGCCTATCATGCCTCTCATCTTTCAAGGTTCCACTCCTAGCCCCCAACAATTTCGGCACAAAGGAAATCTGACGGAAATGTATTGCGGAACTGAAAAAGTTTCCTTAGACGGATTTCCGTCTGTCGAAAATCAGATTTTGGCAGGGAGAATTTGTTTTCTGACTAGAAAGAAACTGTATAAGGAAATATTTTCAGCCCCACTTTGCATTTCCTTCGGGCAGAAACTCAGGCATGACAGGAGTGTTCGGTGCTGTACTCCATTACGTGAGTATCCTAACTTGCTCTGTATACTTTTGCATGTTCAATGTCGACAGCGTACTCTGCTCCCTCCCAGTTATGGTGCTTCTCATCAACTTCTCGTACGTTGGAACGTGGAAGTCTGTTCAACTGGACATACTTTAGCTGCTGTGTTATATACAGGATCCTTGGTTGAGGCTAGCAATTATGAGTCTTACAATTAATCATATGCTTCTCCGTCTGTGGAAACAGGCTCTTTTAGATACCGCTTGTCCACTGTCGCAGGTGGTAACAACATTCAGAGCTACCAGAAATGAAGAGATATCCTCAGAGGGAGGGGAAGAATGGCGATAATATTAGATCTTATCCATGGACCATAAGGGAGCTAGATTTCCTCAGTCGATGACATGCACCATGCTATCATGAAGACAGCAAAAGAAGCGATGAGCAAAAGAAAATTAGATTTATGCACACAAACATGAGTTAGGAGTCACCTACGACCTATTTACCACGAAATTATATCTGAGATGAATGACCATGTAAAGAAATCCACACGACCTCACTTTCAAGGTCAAATTGCGATAATGCATGTGCTTCATTAGTGCTTTCTCTTTTCAAATGTACCATAGGATACTAATTGAAGGATAAACTTATATGCCCCATGGCTGAGTTGGTTACAGCGTCCGACTGTTATGTATTGATATCGGAAGGTCGAGAGTTCGAGCCTCTCTGGGGCAGTTGGTCTGATTTTGGTTTCTTCTGAAATCACAGAATCACATATTTTTCCAGGTCACGATACCGGGTGCCCAATGCCATTACATGCATAATGCACGTTTATCTGTGCAATGTAGGGTCTAGGCCTTTCAATATATTACATCTTCATCTACCGTCTACGTTCCCCCCAATCCACACGCAACACTACCCATGCTAGATGCCTACGTGTCACGGAAGTGGCCACCAATTCCTCTCGCCTAAGAAAACTCAGTTTCACTCGCACCAAAGCACCATCAAAAGCACCATCACTTAACGAACAGATAGATTACATTACGATATTACGATACAAGACGACGACAGAATTAGTTTATGGAACCGACCTACAACTCACACCGCAGTGTTGGATAGCCACAGATTGTGTGCACACACCTCCACAGCATATGGCACGCCATGTCAGGACTGTGGACCCGGCCATTCCTAATTGGTATTGGTATTGGTACTGGCACCATTGGGAACTGGTGCCGGTACCAATACCAATACCCTAAAGGGCGTGAATACTAAAAACGGAATTTTCATTCATTCAGTCAAACCCGTTACCCCATGCCTACTTGGTATATATTTGATATCAATATCTTACCCAAGAGTACGATGCAACATAATGGTGCCAAGATACCAGATCATAGAACACTAGTTCAGTACTCCAAAAAGCAGATTCCTTGGTTCCATGAAAGCAATACAGTTGCGAGCGTCAATCTCGCCAGCTGTGTTCCCAAATGTACTAGTCTTGATGTTCTGCAGAATTCAATCGTTGTACCAAGGGTACTTTCCGTGGTGTGCCAGCGTGATACCACGGCAAGCCTTTCGTTATAAGTACACGGCCTTGGCACACCAGAATATACATAAGGCTGTATCAATTGGGCCGGTATTCTGCATCACCCACCCGCAATGCTCATCAGCCATTCCCTCATCAGCGTGTTCTCGGTTCTCTTGATCGTTCAGGGAGGTGAGTCTCTTCTCAAGTCACAAACGCTCCCTCAGCCTGAGGCTGACTCGTACAATGTTTAGTGCTCTCCTCTGCCGTGCCTCGGATGGGGCACGCCTTTGAGCTCCCACTTGACGACTCGGACTCAGTCGAATTAGTGGTTGCAACATGCCAACTTGAAAATCAGTGCACGATAGTCGATAAACTTGGTGTGAGTACTATCATTTCCTATTTCCCATTCCTCTCTTTAATTTTGGTTGTTAGGCCTGCACCGTGTCGGACGTAGGGTGCATTTGTTCCAACGATAACGGAAAGGCGTACGCTGAATGCATGACCTGCCTCGTTGGTGCTTCCAAAAAGGATATAAAGGAAGGGGCACAGAGCGCAACAGATCGTGAGTATCTGTTCCCATCCATCTCCTATGATTTCGTCTGATGACGTGAAATATCCAGTGTATATATTGTCCTGCAGGATGATGGGAGTTTTCATGGAGGACCAGGACCTCGGGCTTACGCCGGTAACAACACCAACACAAGACAATCGGTTAGATGAACTGGGCCATCGTTTGAGTCACGTTGCCCAGTCCTTTGGTATCAATTGAGGGCAATTCAAGGAGCTTGTTTGTGATACTGTAGAGTACTTGAACAACAATGTTTGGTAGGTAGCGATATTTCCCACGGTGTTCATTGCCTGATCAGGACTGGGCCGCGCAACTGCCCTCTTGCCATCATCAAGCCACATCCGGAGGCTATGCTTGACGACCAAACTCTCTTTCTTGCTCTGGAGAGTAATGAAATCCGTCCGTTTTATCTTCAATACAATCATCTCCATGGCTAGCGCGAGCCAGAATCTCGATTTTTCCAGACCTTCTGAGGGCATTACATCGTCACGGGTCTCAGCGGCTTTGTGCAGCTGGTCAACCATCTGGAATCTTACTGGACAAGTCACATCTCACGGCTTTTGATTTCCGATTCCTCCCCACATGAAGTAGAAACAAAGCACAACGTGGAAGTATATGATGATGAGATGATTTACGACCTCGGTCGTCACCGAGAGAACGAAGTAAAACCAGGAGAGGAAGAGGACTGGCGAAAGAAGACAAAGAGCATTTGTCAGGAATAGCCGGCGAGGAGCAGAGACACGATAGGGGATATCAATCTGAAGTACGCGATACTCCGCTAGCAGGCATTACTGGGCCAGATTCTAAGGAGAGTGGCGCCCGAATTATAGAAGCTCTTTCGTACTTTAGGATGATTCGGGTTGGCCCGTGCGTGACAGCACCACGCGCCTCGACATCGTCCAACAACAAGCGTTCCCTAAACTGAAAGAGCTCACCTCTTCAAGCTTCAGCTTCATTCGTCATGGGATGGCAAAGACGTTTCCTTCATCGTTGCCTTTTGATTCATCCAAGTTCCCGTTGGTCACTCATCTGCATCTGTGCATACCATCATCGCTACCGTCATTCCTCGATTTTTCACGACTCTTTCCCAATTTCACGCATATCCGGCTCACAGAATCTCGTAGCATGTATCAGCTTCGCAAGGGGCTTCAACGCGGCCATGTCTCCCAAGGTATCGCAGAAGCTCTTAGAGAGTGGGTGTTGGGCTATGACCCGGAATCGGTCAGTCTGTTTTTGTGTGCGGGTTTCATGGGCTGATGCTTTGATAGGATGGACATACCCTCGAATCTTACAATTATCCTCCAACCGCCATACCCAGTGAGAAGTAGCGGTTACTGCGCCACATCGAGTGCCGAGTACGACAGTATTTACCCGGTAATGGAGAGGATTACGCGCCTTCATCTGAATATTCGTTTTATGTGGCCTTCAAAGGTATACATGCCGTGAAGCCTCTGTTTCCGGTTGAGAGAGCAGTTGAGGTGTTTAAGACACGAAGAGAGTGGGTGGGAGACAACCGTTCTGAGAAGGATATGTGGTAGCAGTGAGTCTAACTCTTTTTCACACTGCGGAACACGCCTTAACAATATCTCAAACGTCAGACCAGAAAGTCGTCAATCGAAGAGCTTGGCACAGACGCCAATGTTGAGGTACCCTCAAATCTGTAGCTATCTATTCATCACACCAATCTGTGTTTCACAGCAACTTCGACATCCTAATATCCATAATTTACTTCAGACACTGCAATTCATCTAATATGCTCCTTTCGAACGTACGAATCTCCGTCATCAATCTCGGTTTTTCTCGTAGTTGCCTCTGTATCCGTATCCGCGTCCGATATCTGATCAACGTCAGTAAACATCCCTCAGCAACCGGCAGGAACATCTCACCTGGAGGACTTCGGTACGAGTAGCAACCTGAATTGAATAACTACCCGTGATAGTAGGCCTTTGGGTCCGCGATGCCGTCCTGGAGATCGAGTCGCCGTAGTAAAAGACACGAATGTCTTTTCGGGCGTTGAGGGTCCACATCATACTGATGGCGTACAACTTGGGTAGAGCCTGATTGAATGTGTTCGCGACTCTAGGTTTGTCCAGCGGAAGGTAGACGCAGATCAGAGTCAGAAGGGCACTGAAACGTGTGGATGATTCCAGGGCCCAGGCAAGGCACCGTTTTAAGCTTGCTCACCATATAACGGCAGGCATTGCTGTTTGGAAGGTGAGTCGTACCAGTGCGTTAATCATGCCTACAGTTCTAATGTGTGCTCATCAGCTCATATATCAGAAGCAACTTCGACAAGGAGACTGACTGCGGCATAACGTTCCTCCGTGTCCTCAGAAGAAAAAACGCAGTTGTTGCCGCCAGCAGCACATCTGCGACTACGGCAGAGTGAGTAAAGGAGCATACAAAGTGTATCATGCCTACCGAAAACAGTTGCAAAATGAGCAGACACTGATATAATGAAAGATTAGCCGGCACACAGAAAATATGAAGAAGCGCTTACTCCAGTAAGGCAAGCTGGGCTGGAAATGAACAATTCTTTGAACCTAAAACAGTGAGAGTTGGATACCCTAGCATGTCCGTACACTTACGGTCAACATAGCAGCGACTATAGCAAATACGCACACTAGGACAATGGGCAGAACTACCCACCACCTGTCTGACACAACCCATAATCTATAGCAAAAATAGCATTGAACGTAAAAGCTGATGAGAGCGACCATCAGCGGGTTTCCTGCTCGGAGGATTATTATTACGAGAGAAGACCTGAGGGATGTATGACAGACCAGCTTCGTACCATGCCCCAGATCTGTAGTAGAATAATCAGGCATGGAGAGCAAGTCTTGTAGGAGATGGAGCATACAAATTTCGACGAGCACTTTCAATATCTGCAAAGTTTTCGATTAACCCGACCCAAACGATGGCGCTTCAAGTCGTAGTTTGTGTTAGTCTCCCTTGTAAACCTCGACGATGGCACGTACAAGCTCTAGATATCGACGAGTCAGGCTAAAGGAAGAGCCCTCAAAAGAGACGGTAGCAGACCTGAATTGACTTAAGCGTCGTGATCAAGGCAAGGAACCCAACGGAAGCTTGAACTGTCGCTCCGTCGTTCTTTCCGTACCACGAGAAATAGTTCAAAATCTGCCGCGGGGATTATTCCTCCTAGTGATATGATAACAACAACCGTTCGAACCTGAACAGACAGGATCCCCTGGAGGTATAGGTCAGCGCAAAGACCAACGAGCTGCGCGCAGTTCTGAGCATCGAGTGTAACGATAATAGATAAAATGCTTACCCATGGACCAAGAAGAAAACCTGCTGTGAAGTCATTGCCTGGGGGTAGAGATCCCAGTGCCATTATGGGGGCTAGTCGAAAGATACATTCTTCCTCCCCCCTTTTATAGTATGCTGTAAGTCATGGAGTAAGGAGGCGCAACATTCGGCCTTAATGACAACCGGTGCGACAAGCCTTCGATACGGCCGTAATACTCGCGACGGGTTTCCCATGGGCAAAGGATTTCGTGTTCAGGTGACAAACGTGGGTGCGGTACGGTGAATGGAAAATTCCAGGTCCGAATATCATCCACGAGAGCGTGGAAGAAAGAAAGCTCAATACCTGCTGGCGGCACCGGCAAAGCGAAGTGCCAAGGCTATTCACTGGATTCCCATCCACTAGAATATCCCACACTAAGTATCGATTTAAAATAATGATAAGCAATGATATCCGACCGGTAATCTTCCAATTTCATACTATCATGCGTCTTATCCGTCGAATATTCCCCCGTGGAATTTGCGTACAATCCTGAGTTCTGAAGCTCTAGTTTATCGTCGAAATAACCCGACAAGCACATCCCTCGTAAAGCCGGACCTGCTCTCTTCAGAATGATCACGTAACCCTTACGACGGCCTGTCAATCACCAACTCGGCTCAGTAAAAGTTGGACGGTGTATGTTATTATCATAATATGTGCGAATGACTTTCGGAGTAAAATAAGAGGAGGTTACCGCTTGGTTGTAAGTTCAATAGTATCACCACCTAGTATGAACCGCCAGAGATCTATAACCAATGTCAGAGTGTTGTTTTGTAAGTGAACGAAAGAAGACATACAGTGGCCGAATTACTAGAGACCGTCCCGACAGATCCACCAGTAACCGTAAGCTTGGAGAAATCCCATTTCCTACAAAGAGGCACGGTTAGCACAATCCCTAAACCAGTGCAAAAGATGGATTTACCCTGAACAGTTGCCACAGTCAATTGTCAGTCGCTTCGCCTTGTCTCCGACCCTACAAGTACATTAGACCAACAAGGGGACAGTGAGAAGAACGGCTTACTTGACTGTAGTAGCACTGCCGGTGAAGCTCACACCTCTGTAGATGAATGTATCAGAAGACTGACTCGGTTCAGACACGTCAAAGCGACTCACGAAATAGGACCGCCAGTTCCGGGAGTACCAGCGTCATCGGGGTAGGACTGCGAGATCAAGACACCGTATTTGGTGATACCGCTGATGGTGTTACTGCGAGAGACGGGTGAATAGACCGTCTCGGAAAGAACATAAGTCTGTATTCACCCAGAATACGTGACACCCGACACCTTGGCGCTTGTCGCTGCTGCCTTGACTTTGATTCTGTGGGTCACGCGATGTCAGATGGATTGAACAACCGAAGAAGACGGGCAGTCATACCTGAGTCCATACATAGAGTTTGTAACAGTGTTTCCAGACACAGTCACTCCGCTGACTGTCTTCCCAGTGTCTATGGAACCAACAGAAATACCATGTCCGCCAGAGCATTGGTTGTTTTTGAAGCTAGAAAGGGAACTTGAGTGAGTCACACCTTTGACTAACTGGAAGACGGCGTACATGATGTTAGAACCGGAGTTGATAGCGATACAGTCATCCTGGTTCTTGACGATGGAGTTTTGGATCGTGACATCGTCGGCGGAAACGTCGAAACCCTGCAGATTCATCAGTTCCCCCCTCATTCTCAGATGACGGTTTACACTTACGTCGGTATTGTGACCAAGGCTGCTGGTGTCGCCGGCGCTGTTGTCGACCTGGAGATCGCAGGTAAGCTCACCGAGACAAATTTGTTAATGTAGATTGAACCGACGTACGGTAATGCTGTCGAAGGTGAGTCCATCACTGTTACCGATAGAGACAGCCTGTGCGGGACTGTTCAAGACCTAAATATTGCTCGTGGTCAGTCTCACTCAGAGATAGGGAACTTGATTAGACAGACCGTAAACGAAGAGTAGGTGCCGGAACCCTTGAACCTAGATCAAGATTAGAATGTTTATACATCATGGCTTGTAATGAATAAGCCCACTTCAGGAATGGGTGAGGCTTAGTGACACCACCATTCGTGCCTTTGCCATCCCAGTACGACGCACCGTTTCCCTGAGCAACATATTATACAGGAGAAGGCGCGACAAATTGACTCGGCTTACGTTAAACTTGTGTCCCGCACCTTTAAAGGTGATGTTGTCTCCATCGATGGTGAACAGTGGGCCCGAGCCTAAGAAATGTTGAGCATCCGGCCGGCTTTATATACATGTATGGTACGCACTGCTTGTCTTGGCGAAAGTAATGTCACCAGCCATGGTAACAGTTGCGCCAGACTTGGGCTGTCATCATCGTGAGCCTTGCGTGTGAAACACAAAAAGGATTGTGGGATCTTACGGAGAGCGTCAAGGTGCCTGCAAGTTATTCCTATCAACATCAGACGAGGACGAGAGGATGCCGTTGACTTACTTCCACTCGGGACGGTGAACGCCTTAATAGTGACTGCCGAGCAGCTAGATATCGAAGAGGCGGCAGAGACGGAGTCAACCGTGCAGCTTGCCCGCGCTTCAAGGTCCTCCATTGGCATGGCAGACACGAGTGCGAGCACAGCAGCAGCGAAGACAATCTGGTAGAGAGCGTGTTTGAACATTGGAGCCCGAGGTTAACTGAGTGACCTACCCTCGCCGACTTGCTTGATATACCATGCCGCTGGATGAACCGCGGAGGATTATTAGCTACAGAAAACCCGTAGAGAACAGCAGGGTAGAGTAGGACAAACTGATCCGCGAATGGGTGTTGGTGCCATGTGGGATCGTCGTTCCTGGATACGGATAATTGAAGCCTGAATTATGAGCGGAACAGATTGGTATTCCATTTCGAAGTGAATCATGGCGGTCCGCTCGCTATCTGTACTGTTAAGTCACACATTAATAGATGCACCAGTCGACCCAGCACTCACCTTGATTGCCAATATCCTTGAAGACGGTACCTCCGTGTCTGTCCGCGTCTGGGTGGATTTAAGATTCTTATTCCGATATGTTTTCCATGGAAACCCGCCAACTTTGTGGGCGAATCAATTATCAGTGCCTGCCTGCCACAAGAGTTCAATGGCGCATATCTTTGGACTGATAAGGCTTCGAGAAATGCTTTAATGTATATCAGACCTACAGGACTAGCTTCAACCATAGCAACATTCTGGTGCGTCTGGGATGGATAAGACGATGGAACTTCTCCGCTGAGAGTGAATGAGATCGACGCGTGGCCCCCCTAGCCTTTCCTCCATCCAGAATCATCGAGACCATCGCTATGGCAAAACGACGCGAGAGATGATTTCTCCGGAAAACGTGCATTATTATCCACAGGCAGCTTTCACGTCCAATAAAAGGACATGCGATTTTGGTAGTTTGTAAAAGATGCATGATACGAGCGGCGGCCCGGCTCCTCTCGCCCGACAAACTGCCGATAGCGGGAAGATGACTCAAACGAGATCGTCTTGGCACGTCATTTCGTCAGGCGACCACTGGAGGCGATTAATCGCGAAAGTGGACGCGTTTGCTGTCTGAAAAATGTACTTGGAAGGGTTTGAGTACCGTTATCGCGATAGAAACCAAGCATACCCACGATATGTTAACTCAGAGGCCGACGGTGCTGTGATACTGACTCCTTGGATAGCTATTGAATTCTCAGAAAGGGTTCACGACCTGACGATGTCAGCTCGAGAGAACAGTCCGCCAACAAAAGAAGCACCTCACGGGAAACATTTGCCGCTCTCCAGAAATATTGTTGGCAATTTGAAACTCGTATCCCCGCCTTCGCGTTGGCCAACACGGGTCGCACTCGGAATGAGATGGACGAAGGGCGTTCACAGACGACATGGGCTGGCTAATCCTTCCAAGTTTTGCAAATGCACGGCCCGTTTGTGTGGCTACTTAAGCGCTAATGCATAATGGTCCAGGCGCCTATCCGTTTCGTGGATGTTGCAGCAAGAAATTTCCTGATCGTGTGGGCGCAAAATGGCGGCCGTACCATCGCGATAATGCCTTCGTGACACAGTCGTGAGAATATGCACACCTGGATTATCCATGAGATGGATAGGAAACTTGAACGGCAAGGAACGCCCAATATTGAGGCAAGCCTGATCCATACTCACTGTGGAACATGCTACAGGCGTCACGACACGCTTCAGGTCGAGAATTTACAGAACCATTCCAGTGTGCGATGGCGAAGAAAAATAGGGCAGTGATTTGGCGCGTCGGTGCTTGAAGCAGAGGTCGTCGTTGCCGGCAGTGAACGGCATCGAGGATCGGCCAAACAAACAAACCTCGCCCTTTCTTTCCACGACCCCGATGTCAACTAAAAACATGCTCACGTTCAGTATCTGTCTGGGCACAGTTGCTGTTCTATATTAGTATCAACACCCTCTCTAAAACAACTTTAGACGGCGGGTACCATTCCTCACTGACATGGACCGATATGAATACCAGAATTTGCATGACCATCCAAGCCCATCTGTCTTGTAACCGCCAAAATCGTCTTCATGCTATCTTTCTTGATCCGCAGAGGATAGTTGATTTACATCTCTGCTCTCCTTGACCTGGTTGGTGCGACGTACAAGGTCGACGAGTGTCTCAAGGATGTCAGAGTTGTCCAATTGAGACGCATCAAGCTCCTCTTGAGCCCCAACCTTCGTGCTCCCTGCTACTTTCAACGTGTGATTTCATTGCCTCATGGGAAGCACGCCGATGGGGTCATTATCAAGGAAATTTTATTGATATTTGGTATCGTGCATAAGACGAGTTGTCGAACAGGAGAAAGGAACACAGCTGAGTCTCTTTTCATTGCGTGTTGACATGGGTCTAATTTGTATGCACCCATAGCTTAAGCCATTCCGGACTGTCCCAAACGTTGCATCGTGCAGGAAAGACGTACAACACCCTCCGTCCTCCCAATGTCAACGAATCTCTCGAATTTCGTTCAAAACGCGCACTACCCTCCTGCTAACCTCCTGGTTTGATAAGAGGCAAGGTTTGTCCTTCCGTCTTTTCTGATTACGCGCTCAACCAAGATCGAGTGTCTTTGCATGAGGTTACTCCGGCTTGACATCATCCTTGCACCCCCAGGTAATGAAACTGGTATTTCAATGCGCGTAATGTGGCTTGATCCACATGATTCTCACTGTCAACATTTATAAAGCCGGTCATTAAACGAATGAATTGTGTACCTTACCTAGACTCTTGCTAAGAGGAACGAAGACGAGACACTTGAAGAGTTCAGGAAACAAGCTTGAAGCACCGACGATATGGGTGAGAGGTTAGAGGCGATATGTGACGATTCCCTCGTGCGATGGCCCATCGTTCACCATCGATGGCGACGATATCGCATTCAATGGCACGGGATGCTTGTTCGACGTAAGCAGCATCTCCTTACTTTGTAGCTTCAACGCGACAATGCCTTTAATAGGGAAATGGCAGAGAAAAGTGGGACAGTGAAGACACCAACGGTGGTGTCGATAAGCCTCATCCGTTCTTGAAGTAGGTCCTTTCCGTGTTCACGATATATTCAAATCTCTGATATTGTGCCTAGGTTCAAGGGCTCCAGCACCTACTCTGACTTGACGGTGAGCTACTCTTTCATCTCCTGCTGTATGACGCTGAACGTAAACGACAGGTCTTCAACAACCCCGCCCAGGCCATCTCTATCGGCGACAAGTGACGGCCTTGTTTTGCGCCCCGTTGACCTCAGATTCGCTTTCTAGGTCGATAACAGCAATGGCGATACCGATGACATTGGCCACAACACCGATGTAGGTACAGACCCACATTTTATTGTTCCAAAATCTGACAATCTGCAGGGTTTCGATGTTTCCGCGGACGATGTAAATATTCAAATATCTATCGTTAAGAACCAGGATAGCTGTATCGCCATCAACGATGGCTCGAGCATCATGTGCACCCTGTTCCATTCGTGAAAGTCGCTACTCACCCGATGCATTCATCAGTTTCAAGAACAAGTGCTCTGGTGGTCACGGCATTTCGACCGGTTCCATCGCTAGTAGCAAGTCCGTCACCGATGTCACTTTATCTCTGGAAACACCCTCACGGGCTCGATGTGATTCCCCGCTATGCTCACGCGAATGTCTGCTAGGATTGAAGGTTCTGCCAAGCGCCTGGCCGTGGACTGCGGTGCCTGCTCTGGGTAAGCGCTTTCCTTCAAGCAGCAACGGAATACGTCCTGATTCGTTTGTCATTGCAGAACTTGGGACTTCTCGAAATTGAACGATTACGTGCTCAACGTTGAGCACGTAATTGGCTATCGAATCGACTTCAAAAAGTCCACTCCACTCAGTCCTGGATGTCGACACTTAATGCCGTTGTGATCACAAGCTGTTGAGCATGTGCGCCACGCACGGAGTAGAGACTCTTTGTAGGATATAACACACAAAGATACTTGAGTCTGGGATCTACTCGCGCTCGATATTCAGAGCAGGGCACACCAAGAATTCGATCGCGAAATGGCTGGAATGCTCTCAGTACATAAGTCGATGTCGAGATTGTATCGGACGGGGGAATTTCTACTTTGACCGCAAGACGTGATGAAGTGGGGTGGGAGTTACGAGACAGGTAGGCCCTCGAAGAAGCAAGATAGCGCATGGACCCGGGTATGTAGCGCTCAGGTCCATGAAAACGAACGGGACGGGACGACAAGAGGACGCGGGATCGAGACATGAGAACACGGAAACGCAAACAGTGACAAGAACAACAATGCGCAGGCACGGAAATACAGGACATGACACCAGCCAGCATATCAGCGCTACAACAGAATTTCGTTGAACATCTAAAGCGCAGATGGAAGAAGCGTTGGGAGGGATCCCCACAATTTCGGCGGTTCCAAGGAGTCGATCATCGTTTCCCACTGACAAAATTTGCTACCATCACGAAAGATATGAAAAGAAGGCAGACGTCACTACTGATTCAATTGCGCACAGGTCACATACCACTGAATGCATACCTGCATCGCTTCAAGAAAGTCGATTTCCCCTTCTGCGAAAGCTGCCACACCAAAGGAGTAGAAGTGAAGGAGACCGTTCATCACTTCATCTTCGAATGTCCCAAGCACCGTAGTCTACGAGCAGGTATGAGGAAAGAGATGGGAAGAGGAGCCACATCAATGCGAAGCATGATGGAAAACGCAGCTACCATCAAGGCCTTACTGAAATACATAGGGAAAACGCGGCGCTTTCAAGCCACCATGGGTAACGTCTATCCGGAAAGTACTAACACTTAATCTATTTAGCCTATCTACTGAACACACCAAGACACGACACGTTATGACACTCACGAAACGCCTAACCAGCACCCCACCCTGAAGATATCCTCGGTAATCGGCAACCATGGTCTCAGGACCACGCAAACATGAAATAGTGCAGCACGAGACGGATGCAAGACAGTAACAGATTCGAGACAGGCTGCCTGTTTACTATTTTCTTCCTGGTGCCCTTTGGTACTCAATGGCAGGGCGAACAAGCCACCAACCGACAAAAGCTGGAGTGAGAAGGGAGGAATCGGCGGCCATCAAAAACAGAGTTGGATACTCTGGACTGTAGGGGGGATTGCGCCCGTCTACAGGGATTTTGGAGCCGACGGAGTAGACTAGACAGTTTAGTGTCGCGCCATGGGGCCCGCCCCAATGCACAATAATATTGAATCAAAAAAAAAAAAAAAAATACAGGATATGAGAACCATTGAAGCAGAGGAGAACGAGGCGCACGATGAGCTTGATCTAAAGGTCGAAGAGGAATGGCTTGGTTCCCTAAAACAAATACGGTGGTCGAAGCCCTTCAGGGAACTTGTTGACGAGAAGAGCGGGCGATTTGTAGCACTACCCATCAACGAATACGAAGCAGCATTACATAAATGAACGCCGTCCAGGATGTTGACAGTCCTTTGCGTAGCCAAAGACATGATATAGAATCCCGACGGCGCAAACTTCACACCGGTAGTAAGACCATTAATATGGCAATCCCCAAAGAATCCAGCCGTTCTATTCAAGTTCCCAGATTCCGAAGGTAAAGGGGGTTGACACGATCTAGGCAGTGCAGTATTCTTGCCATGTCCCTCGTAGTTGACAGTTTGGATGACTACGACGCAGTTCTCTGCAAATAGACTGTTGCACTGTTAAATATGGCCCTCCTTTACCGATGACATCGTTTATCAGTCAACACTTCAGCGCTAATCAGCCATTATGTGAGCACCTTTGAGAATATATATTTCGATCCCGCAGGTCAGGCCGACCAGCTAAGATGACCACCTCTCTTACCCTATACGACATCCCCTCGACTCTCCCCAATAAAGCGTGGTCGTTCAACATCTATAAAGCCAGGTCCGTTCCTTTCGTCGCTTACTAGGAAGGTAAGACGACTCACTGGTGCATCCAGATACGTGCTCAACTACAAAGGCCTTCCATACCACACTGAATGGGTTGAGTACCCCGACATCGAAGGCCTGTACAAGAAGCTCGGCACCCAAGCCAGTGCCACCAAGGATGACGGCGTCACGCCCTACTACACTCTCCCCCTTCTCCACGATGCCTCCACCGGTGCCCTCGTCTCCGACTCAGCAGCCATCGCCCGCTACCTTGACAAAACATACCCCGAAACGCCCTGTGTGATCCCCAAGGGCACCGATGCGCTCCACCACGCCTTTACCGAGGCGTCAGAGTCCCACTTCCGAGTCCGTACTCTCTGGCGGTTGACCCTTGCCAAGGCCACCTCCATGATGAATCCCGCCAGCCAGTATAGCAGGGCAAGGGAGTGGAGCCGAATATTGGAGGATCCGGTCCCGACGGGCGAGGAGAGGCAGAGGGAGTGGGCGAAGGTGAGAGAGGCTTTCGGGAAGGTTGATCGGTGGTATGGGGAGGGGGATAGGTATGTGATGGGGGATGTTGTGTCATTCGCGGATTTCACGGTTAGCGCGTGGGTCATGTGGTTTCGCACGCTATTTGGGGAGGATAGCGAGGAGTGGAAGGATGTCTCGACGTGGCATGGAGGTAGGTGGGGCGCGTTGGTGAAGGACTTGGAGAAGTACGAGATGGTTTTATAATTGTGGTGCAGACGTCCAGGCGTCGCTGCCCACGAAGATTCTTATTCGATGACGGCCACGTTGTCACAACGGCGCTTCTTGGATCTATGATGGAATGAAAAAATTGAACCGCAAGATATGAGCCCATACCGTTCATTGTGAAGGCACAATAGTCAACCCATACTCCCTGTAGACAATGCTGCAGGCCACTTCAAGTCCAAGTTTGACAGAAAGAGTTGAGTGTACGATAGCAGGAAAAATAGTGCAGCCATTTGGCGCGTCGGTGCCTAAGTGGGACAGACGGTGGTGTTGCCGGCGGAAGGAGTGAACGGCATCGAAGATTGGCCAAACAAACAAACCCCGTTCTTTTTGCGTTCCACGACAACAATTCATCGATATCTATTTAGGCCGCAGTTGCTGTTCTATATCGGCATCGACGCTCTCTGCAAAACAAACATGTTGGCTTTGGAGACGATGGGTACCTAGATCAGCATAGAGAATTCTGACTCTTCGCGGAACGTGGTCCGGACTCCGTACAAGAATTTCTACCTACCCATCCCAACCGATATACTACCAGAGAATTGTGACTGTAATATGTACGGGTGGTTTGTTGGCGAGGGTAGCACTCTTCTAAAAGTTTCAAATACTCGTCACCAAAGATTTATTTACACCCACTTTCGCCTCGTGCATGCTTTGGCCAACGGTTGGGTTGTCCAAAACTGTTTACCAATGCTTTTGTGCACAAATTCTGGCCTAGGATTCGAACCTAGTGTTTATCGAGCTGCCAGTCTCACTGATATACGACCAGATGTCCTTGACGAGGAAAGAGGAGCACAAAGAGAGCAGAATTGTGCTATTGTCAAATTATACGCGAACAACTTCGGCAATAAAGTAAGAAAATGTTTGGCCCCCTCATTGCAATATCCATCACTTAGTATGACCCGCCAGAGATCTAAAACCGATGTCAGGGAGCCGTTTCGAAAGTGAAGAAAGGAAGAAGACTTACAGTGGCCGAATTACTAGCGACTGTTCCAGCTACTCCACCAGTGACCGTAAGCTTAGAGAAATCCCACGTTCTGCAAAGAGATGTGCGCTTAGCAGCATTCCGGAATCACCACAGAATGTTTATTTTACCCTGAACAGTTGCCACAGTCAATAGTCAACCGCTTCGCCGAGTCTCCGACCCTACAAGTGCATTAGTATCCAGCGAGTCGACAGTGAGAGAAACGGCTTACTTGACTGTAGTAGCGCTGCCGGTGAAGCTCACGCCCCTATAAAGGTAAAGGAATGGATCAGACAACAGACCCATTTCATGCGTGTTAAAGTAGCTCACGAGATAGGACCGCCAGTTCCGGGAGTACCAGCATCGTCGGGGTAGGACTGCGAGATCAAGACACCATATTTGGTGATGCCACTGATGGTGTTACTGCAAGAAACGGGTTAGCAAGTCATACTGGAACGAAGATGAGGTAGGATTCACCCAGAGTACGTGATGTCCGACACTTTGGCGCTTGTGGCGGCCGCCTTGACTTTGATTCTGCGAGTCGCGCGGTGTCAGAACACCGAACGGGGAAGAAGACGTGCAGTCATACCTGAGTCCATACATAGAGTTCGTAACAGTGTTTCCAGAGACGGTCACTCCTGTGACTGTCTTTCCAGTGTCGATGGAACCAACGGAAATACCGTGACCACCGGAACATTGGTTGTTCTTGAAGCTATAGAAATGTTATTTGAGCGATACTTCATACTATGTTGAAAGCACGTACACGATGTTGGAACCAGAGTTGATAGCAATGCAGTCATCCTGGTTCTTGACGATGGAGTTTTGGATCGTGACATCGTCGGCGGAAACGTCGAAACCCTGCAGATTCATCAGTCCCCCCTCATTCTCAGATGTCAGTTTACACTTACGTCGGTATTGTGACCAAGGCTGCTGGTGTCTCCGGCACTGTTGTCGACCTGGAGATCGCAGGTAAGCTCACTGAGACAAAATTGTTAATGTAGATTAAACCGACGTACGGTAATGGTGTCGAAGGTGAGTCCATCACTGTTACCGATAGAGACGGCCTGTGCGGGACTGTTCAAGACCTAAATATTGCTCGTGGTCAGTCTCACTCAGAGATAGGGAACTTGATTAGACAGACCGTAAATGAAGAGTAGGTACCGGAGCCCTTGAACCTAGCTCCAGATTAGAACGTTTTAATTTGATCTTTAATGAAAAAGCCCACTTCAAGAAGGGGTGAGGCTTAGTGACACCGCCGTTCGTGCCTTCACCATCCCAGTACGAGGCGCCGTTTCCCTGGCCAACATGTTATACAGGAGAAAGCGCGACAAACTGATTCGGCTTACATCGAATTTGTGTCCCGCGCCCTTGAACGTGATGCTGTCGCCGTCAATGGTGAACAGAGGACCAGAGCCTGCCCAGGAAAGATGCGTTGAGTAGTCGACTAGCCACCCATAAAATGGTACGCACTAGACGTCTTGGCGAACGTGATATCACCAGCCATAGTGACGGTCGCGCCGGACATGGGCTATCAGAAAAGCATCAGTGACGCTTGCCCAACCCAAGTGAAAAGCACAGAATCTTACTGAGAGCGTCAGGGTGCCTGTAAAGTGCGTATATCAGCAAGAAGGAACCCAGAAGAGAAGACCCTCTCCAGCTTACTTCCACTCGGCACAGTGAACGCGTTGATAGTGACCGACGAGCAGCTGGATATCGAGGAAGCAGCAGAAACGGAGTCGACAACACAGCTCGCGCGAGCTTCGAGATCCTCTGCTGGCAGAGCCGACACGAGGGCGAGCACGGTGGCGGTGAAGATGAACTGGTAGAAAGCGAGGCCGAACATTGGAAGGTGAAGCAAAGGATAGGATGCTGGATATCCTGCCGTTAACAACATGGTTTTATAGCACAAAGCTGGATGAACCACGGAAGATAAATTAGCGGGTAGGAAGACGGCAAGGACATCGAGCCGCTGATTTACGCCAAGACAATGCTATGGAGAATTTCCGGTTGCCAGCCCTTTCGAACTTGCACAAAACAGGGACTCCGTGCGTCTCATGGAAGGGTAAACCTTTTCGGGTATATACTCGTGCGTGTTTTAAGCAACGATTAGGTACGAAGTCCGCGCCTCAGGGTCTTCCATGTGGCTCGAATCTGCCTGTCCTTGGAGATGAGATTTCGTACAGATCTTCAGAGAAGTAAGACTCACCCCAACCGTCCTCAAAAACCCAGCATCGCTTCACAACTGCTCATCATCGGAATGTGTTATATCTCAATTCATGCTTTCACCTTTACTCTTCCAGAATCATCCAGACCGTCTCTATAACAAAGCGACGCGGCAGATCTTTCCTCTAGAAAACGTTTGTAGCTATTCATAGACCAGTTTTCACTTCCGACCAAGATACGGGCATAATTGACCGTTCAGGAATGTACGGGAAACGGGAACGACGCGGCCCGTCCTCCCTTGCCCGATAAACTGCCGATTGTCAGGGATAATTGCCCTTTTGATTGGGGATCTTCCTCAGTTTTCAAACAAGGCCGCCTAGAAGAGGGAATCAGAGAAATAAATGGGGCGGCCCGGACACCATCATACATGTATTGTGTACCTCACCTCTGATACAGACACGGTTTTCTTGACACCATGATAGATATAGGTTACTGAGAAAGTGTTCATGGTTTACGATGATGCTTGTCTTCAGCCCCAAATTGTGTTGGGGTCGGCGTCCTCGTAGAAACAGGAGGTGTAGCTCCGCTATGAACTTAGCTCGAAAGGACGGTCCGTCGACAAAAAATCAACTCACAGGGAACACCATCATCACACACTCTAGAGACGTCGTCGGCAATTTGAAAATAGTATCGCTGCCTTCTCGCTAGTCAACACAGACACAATACACGGCTCACAATCCAGGGCTTTATCCATTTCCAATGAGAGAGATGGTTACGGAGGCTTTGCCGCACGTAAATTCTTGTTCGTGTGTGTGCAAAATGGCGGCAATATCGTCGCGATAACTCTTTCCTGAGATAGCCGTGACAACTCCTAGATCTAGGTTGCAGAAAACTCATTGTGGAACATGCTGCAGGCGTCACGACACGCTTCAAGTAGAAATCTACAGAAAGAATGGAGTGTACGATGACAGAAAATGGCGCAGTGATTTGGCGCGTCAGTGCTCGTCGTCGTTGCCGGCAGAAAGAGTGAACGGCCCGGGCATAGAGGATCAAACAAACAAACAAACAAACCGCGCTTTCTTTCCACGACGTCGATGTCAACTATCATTGACAACTTGCTCAAGCGAATATTTTGCGCTAACCTCTATCTGCTCCACAATTGCTAATGATTGCCATACTCGGATGCATTCTTATGCAGTCGCTGTCCGGTGTAAGAGTGTCGAGAATAGGACTCGGATTTGCCACCGTATGAGGTGGCCTTCTCTCGCTAGTAGCCTTGCGTATACTCTCCATTAATTTTGGCGCCGTTCACACAACCTCGATGGTAAACAAGGTGCCCATCCTCTTTAGATCAAACTCATTTCACCCATGATAGGTCTTCACCTTTGCTATTTATTATCTAGCGGAACATCCCGACTGCCTGCGAATATTGTGGCAAGAAGTAGAAGTATTGGTACAGCGGGCGAAATTGAAAGTTAGAGCGTTCCATACCAATCACATCCGTGAAGGCTGTGGTTCGTAGCTATGACCAGTTCGCGTGAGGCACGATTTGTCGACTAAACAAAAAAACGTACAGCTCCTCCAAATATTTCATCTCGTCCTCCGTGATACTCTTGCCTGATACAACAGCCTCATTAACTCGTTGGACCTAACAGAAAAGATGAAAACGATGGGCAGACATGTACACAATGCATGTCGTACCGAGTTAGCTCCTACAATAGGACTGGACACTTTCGTAACAGACCAAGCGAGCGCCACATCGCTCATCTTCCATCCATGTTTGCTTGCGAGCTGCTGAACGCGTTTGATGATCTCTGTGTCAGATGGCCTGACCTTCTTCTCGAACGGACTATTCCGGACGTTGTCACTTCGCGGGGTTGACGTGTTGGGGAGACGAGCGAGACGACCCCCCCCCATCAAGGGGGAATAGGAAAGAACACCAATACCTTTGTACTTGCAATAAGCAAACATTTCTTGCTCCTGGAATGAGACGAGTCAGTATCAGTCCACGGACATATCAGAAACTCTTACTTCGGTGCGATACAAAAGAGAATGCTCAACCTGCATGCTTACGAATTGAGTCCAACCTTTGATTTCGGCGATATGATTCATCTCGGCGAATTGCCATGCCTTGAGATTACATGCGCCGATGTAACGAACTTTTCCGGATACGACAAGGTCGTGGAGGGCCTTCATTGTCTCTTCGTACGGCATTGTCGGATCACCTGCATGGATCTGGAGTACGTCAATGTAGGACGTCTTCAGTCTACCCAAGGACGCTTCAACTTGATTGAAGAGTGCTGTCCGCGAAAGACCGCCTTGATTGACATAGTCACGCGTGTTCGGAAGGATCGGATCGAAAGCTGGAAATCCAGAGATCTCTTTGCTGACTAGAACTAAGGCCTTTGTCATGATCACCAGGTTCTCCCGAGGTATTTTGTACTAGCAAAATACGTCTGAATTGGACGGTTAGATAGGAGTATGCCACCAACCTTTACAATAAAATTGCCGATGATGTTTTCGGATTCACCGTTGGAGTAGGCATTAGCGGTATCGACAGTGTTGATTCCGACGTCCCATGCAGCCTT
The DNA here is from genome assembly GCA_030407055.1 of Armillaria mellea. Taxonomy (NCBI): domain Eukaryota; kingdom Fungi; phylum Basidiomycota; class Agaricomycetes; order Agaricales; family Physalacriaceae; genus Armillaria; species Armillaria mellea. Next base: position 412,822 of record JAUDZF010000007.1, read on the forward strand.
GAGAATAGCTAAACCCTGAAGTGCTGTGAGTTGCATGAATTTCTTAGTTTAGATCGACTTCTTGCCTCGTCTTCAGAGAGAACCTAGGGCTATGAAGGGAATGGGAACGAGAAGGTACACGACACGATGAATAACGAACCAGCCATTGTGGACTTCCGAAAGCCATGGCGCCCAACTGTGAAAAGAGTAAGTAAGAACCAATTGGCGATTCGGTGTGGCTTACCACAGGAACAGACACGCGCAGGCCTGAGTTTCCAAGGCGACGGTATTCAGCTTTAGCATACATAATGGTGAGAAGATGTGTTCGTCTTTGCGATGATAGAGGCCTGATAGGTTATATAGCCTGCAAGCCTTTCATCTCTGCGCCGCAGCTCGGTGCCGAGGTGCAGCAATAGAAGCAAGATTTCCCGAGTTCGCCATTCTGCAAGATCAGATGCTAGATTCGAGCTAGCTTGGGCGCTGCCGTGGGCAATTCAGTAGTCTCGCCTTGATGTCGAAAGACAGCTGTCGGCTGAGCCGACGGCGAGTCGTGGTGGCTGATTACGTCAAGATCACGTTCCCACGGCCTCTTGCAGGAAACAGCCCGCGAAACAACATGAACATTGAAGAAGACGACCAGACGGCGGAAAGTAGTTCACTGCTAGCCACATTCCCAACCAAAACACCCGTGTGCAGTATTTGACTGAGGAGATTTGTAGGTGTTGTGAACCACAGCAGTGGGAGGCTTGCGGTAGGTAAATACTGAAATTGTTAGCTACTAGAGCTCGGAACGAGCTCCTTAAATACTACAAAAGTATCTAGAATATTCTACCTAAAGTACCTAAAATTATCCAAGTATCATAACAAATTACTAAGCCGAATGTTCGGGAATCTTCCGGCATAAGCTTGAAGTTGCAAATCCCAACAGTAGGTGTCCACATCGCCGTATCCCTGTACTAACATCTCCGCTTCCAAGTTATCAACTTGAAGATCACATGAATGGGCCCTAAAGACTTCTCTAACCGAATTGAACTGGGCAAACAAACTGCGATCGTGGCATCACCGACATCACCGACTTGAAGGGCAATCGGATGAGCCGTACGTATTGGACTCCTCATATAGCATATCTCCTTCAAGAGATATCATAATGAATACCTTCCAAAGCTTGTGGTCTTCTACAGCGTTGCTTGGATATCCCTCTGGATTATGTCTATCAAATATCTTCCTTCCGTCCTGACACCTATTATAACCCATGGTTCGGAGCTTGACAACTCTTACCTGTGGAGTTACAGTTCGAACCGTTGTAACTTAGGATTCTCGTCGATGATCTCCACTAGTACTGGGGATTAATCCTCAATTATCTTTGCTCGAATGTGCCTTAGGTCTTTGGAACGGTTCTGGTTTTATTCTATTCTAGTGTCTTACTTGGCGCGCACTTCGACGTAAACTTTTGCAAAGGCAGACGTTCGTTGACGGTATCTTATATCTAGGATGCTCCCGACCTTCAGAAGAAGAAATCAAAGGGACTGCCGTTATCTGTGGCGGAAGGTAAGCCAACACCTGAACGTTAGAATGCAGATTGTTGTACTCAATCGTGTACCTCACAGTGTCCCAGGACTTCTTGCAACCTTTATATGTCACGATCATTTTGAGAACATCGAGGTCCATGGATGATTGGAACTATGAGAACATTCGCTCTCGCGTGATGCAGTATCACTCTTGTCAAGGTGCGCTAGCCAGTGGGGTTTAAAGAAATATTTGAGCAATTGGTTCATTCGTTCAAGCTCTTGGTTTTGTGGGCTTTTGTAAAATTATTTCATGGCTTCAAGGCGGAATGCAAAGCATAAAATATCAAGTCAGTGAACAACTCGTTTTCAAACTGTTATGAAGTATGGTCTCGATTAGTCGTCTTATTGTAGGACAGGCAAGCCGGTATGGCACGTCGAGATGTTCTTGACGCCCTCGATCGAAACATACAGTCGGGGCTGAATACCAACGTATATAACGCGGCGTCGGAAATTGTATCATTGAGCACTTCATCTTAGTATCAGCATGGCCGGTATGTCACTATTGGCGTTCATTTACGCACACCCTAGACAATGGTATTCGAGACGGTTGAGGGAAAACATCGCCCACTTACGCAAGGGCGTATCAACTGGAAATATGAATTTACGAATCATCGTAGTTTGGAAACTCTCCGGAGGACGCAATAAGTACAATGAGCTGTACGTAGACGAAGAAATGTGAAGGGCACCACAGCAGACTCATGACATTACCCTCATTCCTCCGTCGAGGGCCCTCCGTGAGTCCCTCAGCTGCCTCATGCGGTGTCTTGTACGGCAATGCGCATTTTAATCATTAGATTATGCCTACACGAACGTTGTAATAAGATATGAATGTGTTTTATCTTTTCGTCCTGCTTGAACGCAAGTTCAAAGGCATCACAACTTAATATGATCCGCCAGAGATCTATAACTGACGTCAGGGAGCCGTTTTGCAGATGAACGAAGAAACATACAGTGGCGGAACTACTAGCAACCGTTCCGGCTACTCCACCAGTAACCGTGAGCTTAGAGAAATCCCATTTTCTGAGAAAGCATGCGCTTAGCACTACCCTGACACCATTGCAGAAAGTGAAATTACCCTGAGCAGTTTCCACAGTCAATTGTCAATCGCTTCGCCTTGTCTCCGACCCTGTAAATGTATTGGGAGAGGAAGAGGACAGTGGGAGAAACGGCTTACTTGACTGTAGTAGCGCTGCCGGTGAAGCTCACGCCCCTATAAAGGTAAAGGAATGGATCAGATGACAGACCTACTTCATGCGTGTTAAAAGCAGCTCACGAGATAGGACCGCCAGTTCCGGGAGTACCAGCATCATCGGGGTAGGACTGCGAGATCAAGACACCATATTTGGTGATACCGCTGATGGTGTTACTGCGAGAAATGGGTTAGCAAGTCATACTGGAACGAAGATGAGGTTGTATTCACCCAGAGTACGTGATGTCCGACACTTTGGCGCTTGTGGCAGCCGCCTTGACTTTGATTCTGCGAGTCGCGCGGTGTCAGAACACCGAACGGGGAAGAAGGGGTGCAGCCATACCTGAGTCCATACATAGAGTTCGTAACAGTGTTTCCAGAGACAGTCACACCGGTGACCGTCTTTCCAGTGTCTATGGAACCGACGGAAATACCATGACCACCGGAGCATTGGTTGTTCTTGAAGCTAGTAAGGGTATTTGAGTGATACCACTCATTAACTTGATTCGAAGGCGACTTACACGATGTTAGAACCCGAGTTTATGGCGATACAGTCGTCCTGGTTCTTGACGACGGAGTTTTGGATGGTGACATCGTCGGCGGAAACGTCGAAACCCTGCATATCCATCAGTTCTTCCTCATTCCGAGGTGAAGGTTCAGAATTACGTCGGTATTGTGACCAAGACTGTTGGTGTCGCCAGCACTGTTGTCGATCTAGAGATGGCATGTAAACTTATCGAGAGTCGAAATGCGAACATAGAAATAGGTACACGTACAGTGATGCTGTCGAAGGTGAGTCCGTCACTGTTACCAATAGAGACGGCCTGTGCGGGACTGTTCAAAACCTATATATGGCTCCTCATCAGCCCTACTCAAGGAAAGGGAAAACTAGACAGACCGTAAACGAAGAGTATGTGCCGGAGCCCTTAAACCTAAATCAAGATTAGACTGTTTAAAACGTGCCATCTAACGAAAGAGCCCACTTCAAGAAGGGGTGAGGCTTAGTGACACCGCCGTTCGTGCCTTCACCATCCCAGTACGAGGCGCCATTTCCCTGTGCAACATGTTATACAGGAGAATGCGCGACAAGCTAATTCAGTTTACATTGAATTTGTGTCCCGCACCCTTGAATGTTACACTGTCGCCATCAATAGTGAAGAGAGGACCCGAGCCTGCAAAGGAAAGGGGAGGGGCGTCGAGCACCTGACTGATCGATCATAAATCGTACGCACTGGAAGTCTTGGCGAACGTGATATCACCAGCCATAGTGACGGTTGCGCCGGACTTGGGCTATCGGAAAAGCATCAGTGGCGCGTGCCCAACGACAAAGCACAGGATCTTACTGAGAGCGTCAAGGTACCTGGAAAGTGCGTATATCAGCAAGAAGGAACCCAGAAGGAAGAGATTCTCCAGCTTACTTCCACTTGGCACAGTGAACGCGTTGATAGTGACCGACGAGCAGCTGGATATCGAGGAAGCAGCAGAGACGGAATCAACAACACAGCTCGCGCGAGCTTCGAGATCCTCTGCTGGCAGAGCCGACACGAGGGCGAGCACGGTGGCGGTGAAGATGAACTGGTAGAACGCGTGGCCGAACATTGGAAGGGGAAGCAAGGGATAGGATCCTGGCTGTCCTGCTGTTAACGACATGGTTTTATAGCACAAAGCTGGATGAACCACGGAAGATAAATTGGCGGATAATAGGAAGACGGCAAGGTCATCGAGCCGCTGATTTACGCCAAGACAAAGGTATGGAGAATTTCCGGTCGTCAGCCCTCTTGAACGTGCACAGACCAGGGACGCCGTGTGTCTCATGGAAGGGTAAACCTTTTCGGGTATATACTCGTGCGTGTTTTAGGCAATAATTAGGCACGAAGTCCACGCCTCAGGGTCTTCCCAGCCGTCGGAACCTGCCTATCTTTGGAGATGAGATTTCGTACAGATCTTCAGAGTAATAAGACTCACCCCAATTGTCCTCAAAACCCTACCATCGCTTAGACGCATACCCAATTTCTATACGTCGGAATGGATAACCTCTCATTTCATGCTTCCACTTTCCTCTTTTAGAATCATCTAGACTATAGCAAAGCGACGCGACAGATTGTTCCTCTAGAAAATGTTTGTTGCTATTCATAGACGAGTTTTCACCTCTGACCAAGATACGGGCAGTCTTGACCGTTTAAAAATGTACGAGAAACGAGAACGACGCGGCTCGTCCTCCCTTGCCCGATAAACTGCCGATTGTCAGGGATAATTGCACTTTTGATTGGTGATCTTCCTCTGTTTTCAAACAAGGCCGCCTAGAAGCGAGAATCAGAGAAATAAATGGGCCGGCCCGGACTCCATATGCTCTCGTATGTGTACCTGGTCTCTGATAAGCTATTAGGAGCTTTTTATGCGAGAATACAAGAAACGAGGAGACGTGCTTACCATGTGTTTAAGCCTCAGACGGTAGCAGTTTGATTAATGACTTTCTGATTATAGGACGTGTGATTGGGGTTGGGGCTGGCACTGATACCGGCACAAAGTCCCGCCTATTCTTGTCGCTAACCAGTTTGCAACAATGCCGACATTAGCTTCGTATTAGGCGCTATTTCTGAAGCGATGAGATACGCCGACAGAGAACCAGTTCACCCATCGACACATGCCACACTATCACCAGTTTTTCCGAACTGCATACTAGCAAGCACAAGAAAAGTGTTCATGAGATGTTTCCGACCGGATTGATTTCATTCAAGCGGCCCGGTCAATCCCACTACTTCACTTTGACAGCGCGGCAACATTTTTTTTTCTGAGGTTGGGGATGTCAATTCATCTGCATCGTGCCGGACCCCATGATTCAGACGACGCGAGCCTGGGGATAGCACAACCGAGGCTGGTCAAGACAGAAGTTCCATGCAACACGAACGACCGAAGTTAGTGCATACCTGTTACTCGATGGGCTTGATTGGTCAGATCCAGAAAATAACTCCTAAGCAGGGATACGAATTAGTATAGAATATCGACCCAATGAACTTGAAAGGGCTCATAATTACATCCGAAACCAACTTGCCAACGATTCGAATATGGTCCTTGAAGTAGCTACTATTTCTAGTGACAAGGATAACTGAGCTCTCCGCACAGAGAGGGAATTCTAAAGAGCTTTGTGAGCATGGAGTAATAGAGTAGCAAGCCGCGTACCATTCGAACGAATACGACGCGTCGAGGATTCGGTTGAGCACGGCGTCTCGGACCAAACAAACAAAGCCGACCCTTCTTCCCTTCGTTCCACCACGACGACGTTGGTCACACCTCAGTTAAATAATACCTGCCTCAGTTTTGACGCGGTGCTAGAGACGTCAGCACTCCGAAATGCTTCTTACCTCGCTAGCGACGACCTCGATCTGCTGTCATTCGCGGGGCTCCTTGACGCAGAAGGCGGCGCTCGCAGGATGCTCGCTCACTGTTTTTCTGTGACCGACATGCCAAAGAACTTGCCGACGGAGCAAGGGCTGGCCGTGACAAGGTATCTGTCATCTGAGCTTATTCGAGCACTCATTGAACATTCCAGTAAGTGCTCCAACATCTTTCAAATTGTCTTCCTTGATCTACAGAAGCCATGGAATTCACCAACCCTCTTCAAGGACGTCAAATGTGCCCCGAATGACACGTCAAAGAGCTTGCGACGCTCGAGTGTCTGGTAGAGAAGCTTTCCGCAGCCCGGCCAATGCTTGGTTGACTGCCTTCCCGAGCCTTCGATGTCCCTGGTGGCTCTTTTGCTCAAACCAAGACACTGTTTGATGACTCACATCGTCGCCTGGTGCTCGATAAGCCGCGGTCACCGACGAATAGGCCAGCATGAAAGCTGTATCTCGGAGCTTGCTCTTACTCTCACTGAACTAGAGTTGTGGGGTGTCTCACGAGGGATGTGGAAACATTGGATTTGATAGATATCGTATGTCCTTGCCAATATCTCCCTTCATCTGTCAGTCGTCAAACAAGCTTTTTCTTCAGTTCATGTAGATCATATCAATCAAGAATACTGCGAGCAGCGCCTTGTCGTGGAAGGCTTGGAGGAAGAATGTTGAATTGTATTCAAGAGAAAGATCAAAGACTACATAAATGCAACTGACGGGTCAACGCCTGATATCTCAGAGGACCACTCTCCTACCCTCCTTCGCGCTAAGGGTTATGGCATCTATGACCTGATGGATTTTCACAGCGTCGTCAATCGTCGCATGCGTACCCTCATTTCCTTTGGCGAACTCTGCCCATCCAGCAGCCAAGTTTCCCATCAGCCCAGTGCTCGCCACATCTACCAGTTCTCCATTCAAATAGAGCTTCGGGTCCCGAACGTGCACGAAAGCGGCGCTCATCTGACCGTCCGTCAGCCGGATAGAGCCTTCCTCTCCGTCAATCTCCCACAGAAGCTGTTGTCGGCCTTGAGTGGCGGTAACGCCTCCACGCCAGCTCTCGCTGACAAGAACACCGGATTTGAATGCCCCAGTGAAAGAAATGTGGTCGGCTGAGGTGTTTGCGACGGTTTCGAGGACGTGGCCTTCGGTGTCTACTACCTCTGCTGTGGGATACAGGATTTCAGCAGTTGCGCTGAGGGAGCTGAGGTCACCGAATATGTAGGTTAAGACGTCGAGATGATGGCCAATAGCGATGTCCAGCATAGACGACCCTGTAGAATGATGAGGTCCCCTCTGGAGCAAGCAGTTTCAAACATACCAGCAGCGGGGTCAAATGTAATTGCTGCATTTGCTTTGTTAATTCGCGGGCCCCAATACCCTAGCTCCCTCGGCGCTAGGCCAACCTGGACGATGATCAGCAAACACTTGACGGCATCTTTAATGGGCATACACACCAGAGACGTGGACAGAATCTTTCCTAATTTTCCAGAATCGATAATTTCTTTAACCTAGGATTCAAATCAGCTTTGTGCGAAATACATCAACATCCAGTTCAAACCTTCTTCACCACAGCAGAGTGGCGCCCCTGGAGCCCGACCATTGATCGCAGACCCTTCGCGTGAGCTTTCTCTGCAAACTCTAAAGTCTCCTTGGTGTTCCTTCCAGCAGGCCACTCGATGAAGAAATCCTTGCCGGCATCAATAATCGGGATGAGAGCGTCGTAGTGATTAGGCGACCTAACGGAAACTGCGACGAAATCGACATTGGGATCGGCAGCGATTTCGAATGTCGAGCCGTAGTACGGTGTCACAGGATGGCCTACTGCTTCGCTTTGTTTCTCTGCCGATGCCTTAGATGACTCTGGAGACGATGTGGATACTGCCGTGAGGCGGTATTTTTCATTCTTGAACAGTGTTGGAGCAAGTAGAATTGACGCCCAGCCTTGCTTGGAGAGACCGACGAATCCGACTTTGATTGGAGAACTCATACCTAGAAGTGCTGTGATGATACTTTATAAACTTGTGCACGGCGGTATACTGGTTGCATATGTCTCGGCTAGGTCGGAGATGAAGTCGGTTCAGACTATAGCCGGTGAGGGTACAACTGCCGGCGGCAGAAACATATCTTACCGCCGGCTGCACTGGCAACTTTGCTGCTTTCGTCTCACCCGGAATTTGTTCCCAATGGCATCTGCAGCTTCGCACAGAGAATCCCCTATTCCTTATCGTCAAACTTTTATTTGATGGAATTCGAAGTAGGAGGAGTCCCTGCTCAAAGTCGCATTGTGCGTTCCTGTGCGAGGGAATCTTTCTTCTTCTCGCGTTTCACCGGATCCATCAACTTACCACTGCTGGCAGGTTGGTTTATTGAAGTTAGAACCGCTCCATAAGAATGTTACATTTGCTGTTCATCCGGATGGCGTAAGCGCTCCTGTAGTGCCTAGGCCTCTTCAGCTGACTTCTGCCTAAGCTTCTTAAGGCGTAGTGGGTACCGGCGTCCCCGTCTTCCAACATGGTTACTTGGGTATGACAGGCAAGTGCCTTCCGTAGGACTCACTGTCATCGTATGCATTGCTAAGTTCGCCGTGAAGCTTATCGTACTGCGACACCGTGCTACAACACCATCAGACATTTTCTAGTCGAAGAACCTGAACGCCGCCGTTTGTTTTTATCAAAATTTTCACCCACTGTCATCCGGGTGATGAGTACGGTGTTCTTTGAAGCGGGCAGAATGCAAGCTTCTCGTAGATCATTTGGCCGAAGTTTCATTATTCCGATCCACGTGCGTTGAAGAAGGCGCTGAAAGGAATTCGAACGAGATTGCCATGGAATTAGTGTCTTCTAACAGCTGTGTAGCCAGGGTAATGGGCCGCTGATCTACCCTTTTTTCGGGGATCCATGACGATTTGAAGGTGCCTTGGGGACTCGGGGACTTAACGCGCTCATTGCTTCCGGTGATACTAAACCTCTTCGTCAAGAAGCGTTAAATTGTTTGGAGGGGTTGGTCGAAATTTACCATCCTCCGTTATATTGCCGTCTGATTAATTCAGAGAGCTTCGCTTATTGTTATCAATTTTCCGTGGCAATCTCTTCTTGGCGCGTCGCATTCACTTAGCCGCGCCCTGGCAGTTCTGTAGCGGGCCGTCTAGGTAACTCAGTTCGGTTATCTGGTTAACTCGTCGAAGCCTGGGAATGACATTAGGTTATAATCGCGCCACTACAGTCAGTTCGTACAACATCGTCTGTCTTAAAATACGCAGTGGACGCCTGTCTTCTAGGATTGTAGGACCCGGCCCAGAACACTTCCTGTCAATTTTTTGATGACCTGGAAGCGGCCGGATGACAATCTCTTAGATCGTTGATCGAAGATTGGCATGACCCTTCCTTAATCCTGCTTGCATCGAACCACCTCCGAGTCCTTCCTGGGGTCACCATGCATCATTCTCATATCTCTTATATGGTAAGGAACTTTTCCCTGTAGTGATAAACGTTTGACTCATCATGCTACCAGACCCTTCTCTCACATTCCATCTTACCGAGCTTTCAGCCTTGCCGATACAGATGAATTTGCTTTGGATATCTGCATTTATTCTAATCACTCCTCTTGCTTGTCTGCTACTTGGACGCGCTCTCAGACAAAGGCTGCTACGGATACAGACATGCGTTAACGACATGTACGATTTAGGATCTTCTCGTGCTCCGGCCGAAAAGATCAAGGGTACGGCTGTCGTCTGTGGTGGAAGGTGATTGACCAATGATTCCGCATTTTCGTCGTGTTCTAATAATTCATGAAGTATCTCAGGTCTGCTAACAGCACGCGTATGCCATGACCACTTCGAAAAGGTCCTCATCGTCGAGCCGGAGGGATGGTTAAACAGCGACGATGCGAGACGTGTGGATTCCTGGAACCAGGAGAACATTCGGTCGCGCGTTATGCAGTACGACTCCCTGCAAGGTTCGCAGACTATTTCCTCTGGGGTTTCATTCACTGAACTACTGTGCTAGGCGTTCAGGTGTTCGCTTACAGCGGCTTTTGTAAACTGTTCCCAGGGTTTGAGAATGAATGTAAAGCCTCGGATATAACGTCAGCTAGTTTAACTTGAAACCTGATTGCAGGCATGCTGACGACCTGCCCGTAGTGTTTGTCCGGGTGATTTCCGCACATCTACGTGGGGGATGTGGACCATGACACCCTACGCAGAATACGACGGATGCCTTCCTAAAACAATGTTTGCCAGCCGTCGCGGTCTTGAGACTCTGATTCGCCGTCTTGTAATCAGTGGTCAGTATGAGAATATCAAACAGATGACTGGGGCTGTGACTGGAATATCCCGCAGTTGCTCTAATCCTCAATACCTCGATCAAGTTACAATCCGAACTGCCAACAGCATTCTCACCGTTCAAGCCTCTATGGTCGCGGGTAAGTCATGTTTCAGGTACAGCTTCTCGAGCAGCCAACCTGAGATTATTATCAGATTGTACAGGCCCCACATGCGCTGGTGTCAAATGGCTGAAGCGAGAAGGATTCGGGACTGCAGCCGAGTACCCCAGAGGAAAACTTCCCCTCAACGAGCTCAAAATCGCATACGATCAGAAGATTCACTATTCGACACTTCATTTTCATGTCCCGAAGGAAGTTGGGGATCGCTTGCCGGGACTCCTGACTGATTATGATGACTGCGGACCCATTTTCAATTGCACCACGGATTATACTGTCGACCGCCGAAGCATATACGCTCAGCGCGTCGAGGGTAATATCGGTAAGCATCGTCTGCTGTGCGCGATTTTATGGCTGACTGACGCCATACAGTCCAAGTATGCTGCGGTGCATGGGGGGATGTAGATCTCCCTCAAACTCTTGATGAAGTCAAGAGCTATGTACGAACGATGACCACGAAGAAGCCTATTCCCGATTGGTTCTTCTCCTGTCTTGACATCTTAGATGAAGTGCAGGATTCTATGACTTACAGTCGCGTTCGCGTTCGTGAGTCTTGCCTCGTGCTTGTGAAGTGGGACACTGAACTGACTCAAACATGCAGCTCCAACAACTTATGTGCGATTTGAGAAGGCAGCCAATTTACCATCTAATTGGGTTGCCATTGGCGACAGTGTGATGAGGGTGAACCCTGTCTTTGGGTATGCTCCGCATTACCGAGTGTACTATCTATTCATTTTTTTTCGCTATAGACAAGGTTGCACAAAAGCGCTTCTAGGTGCGGTATGCCTGAATTCGATGCTTGTAGGTGTTAAGACAACCGTCGCACTTTCTCGGGATTTTTCCCAGAGGTTCTTCCAAACACAAGGCGCTAAAATCGCTCCTCTCTGGTAAGTTCTCTGCGTATGCGGCCGAGGGCTTTGAAGTGATATTATCACCTTGTCAGGACGGGCGTGAAGGCCGGAGACTATGGATACGAGACAACTATCCCTGTTCCTGGAGAACACCTGTCGAAGGGGTGGTTCCTCCGGTGGTATATTAGGAAACTCCACATCCTCGCATTCACAGTACGTCGATCTTTGCTTCTGCTCCGAACTGCGACGCGAGTACTCATTTGGTGATAGGATAAACAGGCAGGGTCGTCTTTGTGGCATGTGAAAATGTTTTTGGCCCCACCGATCGATAACATGCAGTTGGGGCTGGTGTTGAAGATTGCATGGAATTTTCTTAAAGATCCTTGGGCTTGACATAAGCGGATGTTTTGTGATATCAGTCGCGGAGGATTAGTTTAAATAATTTATTGTGTGAAGGATATATGATTGAACTTAATATGGCATAGGAAGCGTCTATTCATCATCGAGATCCAAAATACCCTTCGAAGCGTCCCTCATGCGAGGTAGAGTGTTGACTGAATGTCAATACACCACAATACTGTTACAAGAACTCTGCGAGTAACAATTATACCCCTGGTTTGCATTTGAAGATGCCGTGTACTCACAGAACAGGGACCGAGCATGCGTGAACCGCTCCAACCACCGAGGTCTTGCACGAAATCCGTACTCCTTCATGATCGCCATCACCCATTTCTTTGTAGGAACCCCCCACCGTTGATCAGGATCTTTGCTCGCGATCGCCAGGACCCACATGCATTCATAAGATGGGGAATTCTCCAACTGGAGTCTCACGGCGATGATTTCGGCTCTGACGCCCACTTCCACGAGTGGACGCACGTAGATATGCTCCGCAGCGGCGACGAGATCGCATACTTGGCGTACTTCTGTGCGGTACTTGTGTGGCTTGAAAGACCGTTTTACGCGTTTGGGGTCGATAGGGAATCCGAGAACGAATTCTTCCTTGCCGAGCGATTTGGGTCTGAGGGGACCAGAGGGAGAAGGGAGCCTAGAGAGAGGTGACATATGTTAGCACGGTGTTCTTGGTAAGGCGCACAATGGGCGTACATAGTTGACATCGACATCTCGATGATGATTGACGGTGGCAAGAAGGCGGGAGAGAAAGGCAGCAATAGAGTGATGACACGACCTTTCAAAGAGCGTGTAAGTCCAGTCGGAGCCCAACGCTTCTCTATTTGTACAACAATGCCACGTCTTATTGTACTGCTTCATCTATTAGTCATCATTGTAGCCACTCAAGGTGCCAGTTGAATCGCTTTGGAAATTGGAATCGCTACGGAAATAATGGTTGGACGCGCGTCGCTTCCCATTAAAATTACTTATAGTGTAAGCCACCACTACTACAGACGAGTGGGTAATAATTGCTTCCAAGGCTATGTACTTCACATGAACACCGGCAAGGAGGTAACGATCTCCGTGATCTACAGCTGGCCGCCTCTACTTGATAATGTAAGTAATGCAGCGGCACACGGCATGTGAGATCGTTCCCCAAGGGAGTACGCCAGTATCAGTGCATCAACTGCAAACTCAAGAAGGCCTGAGCATTGACGGTCAATGATTATCGATTTGTTATCGATCAGCTGAGTGGAAGCGCGTTTCAGTCACGGGACCGATTCCCGACACCCGATTCCGAGCTGGCCACCGGCTTCTCGCTTGCTTTTCGCCGGCACTGCTTATCCATCGTCACGGTGCTATTAAGACAAGACGGCCCTTCCTCAAAATGCTTTGGAAAGATGAGAAACAACGGTAAGAACTTACCTATGCCGTCAAGGACCTCTATAATACTTATGCACACAGGGGGCAAACGACCATCCGTCATAGTAACTTGGCAGCGCGCCGGTGCCCACATTGGATAATGTATCGCACTGTAACTTTCGGGATGAGCAAATTATAAGTCTAGCATACCTATTCGCCCACCGAGACATAGGGCTCAAAACCCTTTATTTCCGCGGTCAAGCATTCTAAGATGCAACCTCAACTCTGCAGCGTCGAACCGTCTTCCTCCTGACTTCTTTGATACTCGATTTTGAGGTCTAGGACTAATTCTTTTGTTGCCCCGATGGCTATAGGGAAAGTCCAGGTGATTCTGGAGAGAACAAACAAGACATCAAACATAAACTCACCTTTGATTACGACCCGGAGCCCAGCTCATGATCAGATGGTTCGAAGAACTACCTTCTTTTGTGTGATACGGCTGGCCTTGACTCGATACACGTCACAGCTCTTAACATTTCCACGGCGGACCATGCTGTGCAACATGATGATGATGATGGGAGTCAATGCATACGGTGGCGTATAAGCAGTACACGAAAATTAGAAGCCAGGATAACCTTCATTTCGTAATGAACATACATTGGTAACCTCGTCTTAGTCCGTTGGTTTATGTCATCGTAAAAAGGTATGAACTATAGCTAACACCATGATTGGAGGGCTGATAGCTTCATTACTATACATCCTAAATCCTTACTCTAATCGTGATTCGCGAAGTCATAATCTACTCTAGAGCGTCAGCAGATAATTTCGTATCGGTATCGTCGACGGTCTGCTCCGCCAAACGTGCCTCCCTCTCCAGTCTACCTTCCAAATTAACTCCAATTTGTCGGATAACAAACCATGCAGGAATAAGGCTGACACCCCACAGCCCAAAGTTTATGGAACTTGTTGGCAAGGTTGCCAACGAAGAGATCGAATTGAGGCCATAGCTGACGCACTGGGCAGCAGATTCGGTGGCGCGCAACAGCCCGGCAATACGTGAAGCACCTTCGACATCCTCCGCAACTGAAGATAGGAGGTCAGCTGTGAGGTCGTTAAAAGACGAAATGTAAACTCACTGTGTCCCACGATCCAGAAGAGGAGCATATAGTTCAGTTGGAAACCTCCAACAAGGAACAGATACAGGGCGAAACCCCTTCCAAATCCAGGGCTTGACCAATCAAGGACCACACCACTCTTCTGATATTCGTGCTAGATATTCATGAGCCTAAATAATATTTACAAGTGCAGTTCACAACGCACCTGTATAATCGTCGACCATATCCACCAACATCCTTGAAGACTAAGGATCACGATGAACGCTGTGCGAGCACGGAATTTCAAAGGCAGTGATGTTCGATCCAGGAAGCGCTTTTATATAGAAGGCCTGTCAGTAAGTTGCGGAAACGAGAGTGTATTTCCCTCACACCGAGAATGTTCCCGAATATGATGGCTATGACTGCCGAAAGGAAAGAACCTAAGGCGCGTGCGCGGACACTGAAATGTACTGATTTTCTTCATCAGGTCTAGTTGTTGTGATATGGAAGAATCGAGCTTACGAGTGAGGTATGTGCCATTGAAGGCTTCGCTAAACACTGCTTGGGTGATAAGAGGGATGATGAGAAGGAACTATAATGCGTCGATTAACAAAACTCCGCGAGACGAAGCAGAGTCATACATTCTTAGAGAAGAATAACCGAAGGCTATCCTTCGTTTCGCGTTTTAAATTGCTGCCTTTGATCAAATGCACTGGTGTTCCGTCTGTTCGTTGAACCTTCTCCGGAGGGGAAATTAACAAAGCAGTGAATGGAGCAAGCGCCTCTGCAGCAAGTCAGTGAAGGAAAGATGGCACTAATAATGACTCACGAAGTGTGATAAAGACGATATACACTTTTGGCGAAACTGAACCAGCTTCTGAGCGATTCGCGTTGAGCCCAAGATTGATCGCACCGCCAACAATCTGACCCCCAACACGGTAGGATAACCAGTATCCAATGAACTTGCCAAGGTTATGAGCCTCAGGATAGTTCAGGGCTATAGCACCTTCAGCCTGTTACGGAGTCAGTCAACTGACCTGCGGCCAATTCAATGGAAGTTGATGGACGCACCATCCAAAAGGTACCCGCACTGATGCCACACAACGCCGCTCCGACCAGGACGAACCATTGAGTTCCGAATACGTTATTGCAATAGAGACCAGCTGCATAGGCTGGACAGGCGGAAATGTCAGAGTGCAAGAATAGGCGAAAGGATGGATGGACATACGCGCATAGCCAGCAGCACCGAAGGATAGAGTGGCCCTGATACCAAATCTGTTTACCGTCCAGCCTAATTTAAGCCTGGTTAGTACCTCGGTTCGGAGCATGGAGCATGGAGCATGAACACACGTACTACCGAGGAATGCCGTTATGACCATGAGAGCAAAGGTCAAGGCATTGGAGGCGCTAGCAGCCGGTCAGTATTCTGCAGTCGATCCTGCATTGACGAGGCGTACTTGACTAGATACGGCTCTGTGGGGGAAACGTTGGTCTACAAAGATTACGAAACAAAACGCAGATGCTTACTTTGCAAACCCCCAGCGCCTAAGGAGTTCATAGCACCCCAGATTCCTGCGAAAACGAGTCGGTCAAGTGCTTATACAGACTTGTACAGATCTACATACCAGGTGCCAGGAAATTGGTAATTCCAAGGATCGTGGCATTGAAAAACGTCGATCGATACCAGTGAACTTTGACTGGGCCCGTATTGTGCAGCGTTTCAGACATGATGGTAGGCTGATCCAAGGTCCCAAAAAGTGGTCGTCAGCTGATGAAAGGCTTGAAGAGTAAAAGTCTTGCCACCGCGCTTCTTATACATAAATAGCTGGATGCAGAAGGCCGGGTATCAAATTCATGGATAACGACAAGCTTTTGGCATTGGCCTGCAGGTTAGCGTCATGGGCCCGCGAA
This sequence comes from Armillaria mellea, assembly GCA_030407055.1. NCBI lineage: Eukaryota > Fungi > Basidiomycota > Agaricomycetes > Agaricales > Physalacriaceae > Armillaria > Armillaria mellea. The sequence continues at coordinate 428,998 of JAUDZF010000007.1, forward strand.
TAGAATGCAGATTGCGTCACCAGGGACGTTTTGACGTGCTAATGGCGCTGGATGAGGCTTGGGTGGCTTTTCAGTGCGCGATACTACAAGATAAGTATGAAGCAGACCGGCTCAAAGCTGAAGCTGAGCGCAGGATTCGGCGGGAACGGCGACGTGCATAATTAGCCACGGCAGAGCGACTTCAAAATGGTTGGCGGCGAGTTTCCACAAGCGTCGGGATCCCTTAGATCTGCCGAATACGTATTTGGACCTGTCATTGGAGAATTAACCTTGATCCCCGATGGAAATTTTCCCGAGTATGTACTATTAACTGCAGCTAGCCAAGAATTGGCGAACGGAAGAATTTAGTTGACTTCAGCCACAACAGATTCGAGCCTTCTCCCACGCCATCAAGCGATCGAACTACAGCCAGAATAGATCACGTTTTTGGAGTGAGAGACTAGTCTGGACAGGTGGTGCGCGGGTACAAGCGCAGTTTCTGGCCGTTGTCTGATTCAGTGAGTGATGTGGCCGAGAAGTTTGATGAGGGCCATGGATTGAGAGAAAGAATGTAGAGACAGCCCAATTTAGAGAGAAGGAAGGGAAGAAGAGCCACTGTGCCCCCCACTTGTTTCATCGGCGCTGAAGGTTCGAAATATCTGTGGCCAAGTCTCGTCGGCAAACACCGGGCCGGGCCCGATAGCACGTAGGCGGCCATCAGCCTGGACTTGGCGCTGGAAAACGTTTTTTCTTCTCCGCGAGCTCTACTCTGTCCCGGGTGCATAATCCAAAACTATCCTACGCAATCCTGACACCTTGTGAGCAAAAAGCGGCTGCCGGAAGAAAACGTTTTGCATCGTTCGCGGATGTCCAAATATATACTATCTTCATGTGGTGCGGGCGATGGTCGGGAGGGAGGGGTCGCGGAAGCAGAGCCAAGGATTAAGATAACTGTATTGAAACCCAAAGGTGGAGCTGCTGAGATAATACTCCACAGCATCTTAAATGATACCGGGTCGTTATCTTTCTCATTAGCGTTCTGCAGCCTCCTTTCCAAACTCGAAGAGATAAATTGGTTGTAATATTGATGATAAATACACAGGAACAAGATCGAAATTATGGTAACTCGTGGGTCTAAGAGTCACTCTATGGAGAAGGAAGAAAGAAAGGAGATTTTATGAACACTGCGTATATATTATCGATAAGCGGCGGGTACCAGACTGAATTTCCCAGCGAAGAACCTAGTGCTAGGTACTCCAGCAATATTTAACTTACCTTGACGGTCCTAGTTATGGTTCACGGCTTAATCAAACTCCACAGAACTTTGAACAAGAGGCGGGGTTGCAGCAAATCGATCGACTGGCGCGAGGAGCACTCGAAAGTGCCATATTGCCGAGCCTGCTTGGGCATCCTATCAAAAAGATCAAACACGGTACAAGCCATAGACAGGGGGTATACCGTAAAGGAGAGGATTGCGAGCCTCTTCATGTACCAGCGAAGCAATAAGCCCTCTGAGAGCGTCTCGCCCAGTACGGGTACTGTTGACGCGAATGCGTAGTCTAGATGCAGGAGGATAATTAGTCAATAATCATCGTTTCTTCTACATAGTGCATACCGGCGACTTTTGTTGAATTCCTAAGAGTATAGCTCGGCGTAAGTGGCACTCAAACTTGGGAGAATAAGAAGTATGTACCAAAGGGGCTCAATCTTAGCCGCGTGCATACGGAAGTATCTTTGCGAGAAATCCTCGGGTATCAACAATTGTACGGTTTGCAGGAGCTGATTGAGGCATATAGCGCCGTACATAGCTTTCGAGCATCCTTGCCTGCGACACAGTCTAGCATTAAGTGACAAGCCAGTAGAAGGTTCAGATGGCCGTACCCATGGAGAGGATTGACCGCCATGACACTATCCCCGGCAGCAATCCAATTCGACGGCAAGTTGACAGCTTTCTCGTATTGAATCCACGTCGATGGCCCTATAAACAGTACCTGCTTCAGTGTGCTCCATGGAGCTACAAGAAAATAGGACACACCAAAACGGACTTGGCTGCAAGTCATACTTTCCTGTACTTCTTCCAACATGTCCAACATGGCGAACCATCCCTCGGGAATTGGGACCTCGGTGATTAGACTGCGAGTCCACGCTTTTGCTTCTTCGAGAGTCGTCGGTAGTTCTACGCCGTCCCCACCAGAGACGCTGAAACAAATTTGTACTGCGCATGGCGATCAGCAACTCAGGCACCGTAGCGAAAAACTACCTACTAAAGTCCCCATCTATCCGCTGAGAATACACACCTCGATTCTCTTTTTCAGGATCCGCAATCAGGCAGTAGATTACCCCGCATTCGTCGTACGGCACAGGGAGTCCCGGGAGCCTCCTCCCTAGCTCAGGAGGGACGCAGAATTGGAGTGTCGAGTAACGAAGCTTTTGGTCATAGGCGATCTTAAGCCCGTCAAGGGGTCGCTGAATCTTCGAATACGTATCGGAAAATCCGTATCCTTCTCTTTGGAGCCACTTCAAGCCAGCTGTAGTGGATCCTGTACAATCTAGGGCAGCTCCATTTAGCAAATAAGGATGTACGGATGGAAAAAGGGGGTATTATACCGATAACGAGTGCGGCTGGGATGTCAACAATAGTTCCCTCTGCGGTTCGGATTGACACTTGCTCGATAAAGCGGGTGTTGGACGCATTTCGAGAAATGCCGGTAGCTGTCCCTGTGATCTGTCTGATGTTGTATTTACCACCCAGGACAAGACGTCGGAGTAATGTCTCGAGCGCAACGCGACCGGTGTATATCGTTTTGGGAAGTGTACCGTCGTATTCATTGTAAGGCTTCTTGGGGTCGTTCCCCCACAAATGCACGCGTGTGTCATTGGGCCCTGTCCTATGGATAATTCAGCCGCGAGCTCTCACAGCTGTGGTTGAACACCGATGCTCACCGTATTGCTGAAGATCTACACTCCTCTGTGAAATCAGGAAAGAGCTTCTTCATCGTGGTGTAGCCGATAGTCAACAATGCTGGAGGTCAAAAAGGTCATTTATTGCCAGAAAAAATCATCGAGAATCTCTACAGACCGTGAAACGATTCATATTGCATTACCCGGGAGCGCTTGTTCTCCTGATTCCACGAATCGGGGCGAATTGCATCCGCGGAATTCAACCACGCCTCTGGCTCTATGATGATTACGTCGTCAAAGTGATCATGGCACACCCTGGCTGCAGTGAGGCCTGCAATGCTGGAAATTAGGATCAGAACGAGGGCTCCGCGGAGTTTGGGATGAGCACTCACCTTCCTCCACAGATGACAGCGGTACCCTTGATTTTTTGGGCAGGAAATCGGCGGTGACCCAAGCTGTCGACATCAAGGACGCACGTCTGGGTCAGAAGAAGCCGCTTTCGGAGAGCGCGTTCGAAGGATAGAAAGACATAGTATACGCCTAGTGCTGCTACGGGAGCCCACAAAAGGTTCATGGCCGTTCAGGTAGAGCTCCTGACATAGGTAATGACTATGGAGTTATATCTTCCCCGTGACGAACGGGGTTACCGAATTGGCTCCAAAAAGTTTTGTCGGGTTAGACGGAGGAGAAAAAGCGACGAAGTCGGCTTCCTTAGCGCCCCATTCGACTTGCCAAACCTAATGGGTGATTGTTTTTGGCGCGCATGAGGGCCGGAAGGAACACTAGAAGGTCTCAGTTTCGGAAACAGGACTACAGTTTGCAGTCTTTGGAGGTACGCAAGTTTATGTCACAGACGCCGCGTTTATGTATTACGTAGCCTTGAGGCCGTTCGCTTGCGGGTTCCTGAACGAACTTCCCCTGCAGTGACTTTCCTGAAAGACAATGAGTATTACTGGACCATTAGAGAAAGGTACTAGATACTATTGGGTGAATCTCTGTTCACGGGCCTGCGAAGTATGGCCAACTCCATAGTGATACAAGGGGTTGTTCAGGAAGAGACGCAAGCTGCGGATGACGTAATGACGAGTCTCCGCTTCAATACTTACGGTTTTCTAAACTCTAAACTCTTACCGTTCACGCGTTCACGCGCACGGTTCAGCCACACACGCGTTTCTCTTTGCTTGCACAACTTCAATCACTACAGATTTTACGGGCAGTTCTTCGCCTACAGACCCATCATTGACTCGGACGCTACTATGGATAATATCAGATTGATTTTTGCCTATAATATGGGTTCCAGTCAGCTTTCCATCATCATAGCATTCCCATCAGATTACCACTGTGACTTAACAGCGCCGCACAGCAGCGCATGAAGTGGACCCAGGACGTCCTCTCATCTTCTTCAATGAAGTCACCCAAGTCCAAGTCTTCCCGCAAAATCTACACTCGTCTTCTGCTACAGAAAGAGCACGGATATCCTCTGTGGATCCCAAAGCCTGATGGACATCTACCGGAGGCCTATCGAGGGAAAGGCGTCAGGGTTGGTGACGTTGGTATTCTTCGGAATGACGGGGGCTTCGACTATCTGTTTAATGCCTGCAAGTCGGCTGATGACCCAATCAATAAAGGTCGCGTTCCCGAAGGATTCAAGCCAATCATCTGTGCTGATATACGGAAGATCGAGACAATGCATAAGCGGGGAAGTGATATCTGTAATGCCAATGTGTCCAGGGTAGAAATGAGTATGGGTGGTGCAGCAGAATCTCCGTGCGTCCCTTTACCTTATATTCAACCTCAGTAATTGATCTTTTCCCAGATTTCTAGTAGGTGGTGGTGGAGGATTCGAGTTCAGTTGTTTACGAGAACAAGGTGCCATCCTTGTACTTCCCTGATGGTGGAGCGCGCTACGATGCGCTCAACCTATCTCAATTTCGGAGCTATGCCGCTCGAAATGCTCATGCATGGTATCAGTACGTAAATATCGTTTGCGGTAGAGAAGCCGTCAACGGATCATTGTATCTCGTCACGGGCTGTGATAAGACATGCTCGTGGGGAGCAGCATCGTTCTTCAACCCTGCCGACACGCGTTCTCTCTCGCTCAAGTTCATCGTTGGAGGAGTAGCAGAAGGAAACATCAAACTGGGATATTCGTGGAAGAGTACGTCTTCAGCGGATGTCAGGGCGTACCCTGATGCTGGATTGACATATTCCGTTGATTCACTTCACCCCAACCAATGCGTTTTTCTGCGCTGGATTTGGTATCTCAATTCGCACAAACGCATTTTCCCGACGCGTCTTTGGACCCACAGAGATATCGCAAATATCTGGGATGTCCAAAGACCGAATACCACGCTTACATACTTGCAAGGCGGCATACACTCTTCCGGATTCATATTCAAGTCCTAGGCGTCATCTCCGTTCCAACGAACCATTCTCTCTGTACTCTGAACTCTCCCCCCCTTCTTACAAACGCCGCGGCCGCAGGCAGCAATTGCGTGAACCACTCATTAGACCGCACCCAGTGACCCCGCCTCCGTTTCTGGCGCCGCCCCTTCCACGAAATCCTTATTCTGCCAGTTCTAACACGACTGCACCCGGATGGATGACAGATTCTCCTGAGGTGCTGTATGAGGAACAGCGCCGTGTTTGTGGGATGAATTCCAGCAGCAATGCACTCTCTCAGGAGCCAAGGGCATGCTGGTGCCTCGATGCTAGCAGTCCTTTTGACGTGTCCATTCTCTGACAAGCAGAATCACACACCGAGGCAGCAAACTCCCTCCATTCTGCTATCCCGCATGTTACTCTCATGGAGGTTGACGCCACTCCTGATGCAAGTTCCAAAAATAGGAGTCGCTGAAGATGAGCTCGAGTTCAAGGTAAATAGTTTATGATCTCACTTCCGCTTCGACGCGCTCACCTGCGTTATAGGATAATGCAAATAGTCCATTCGTCTCATTAATAGATATGATGAAAGTGATGTATACAGCGATGCATATAATGTGCCCACGCGGGCTCCGACATTACCTCTCACTATCAATAAACACAACGTAATCACAGGAGGGACTGTTCATAATCATCTGCAGCAGCAACAGCAACAGCAGTGAGCAACACCTTCGAGTCAAATCTCGGCCTTGGCGGGTACGTCTGGGAGAATTTTCAAAGTGAAATATAATGACAGTGTCCGTACAGAATACAGCGGATCGGGGGGAACGCCAGATGAATCCTTCGAGACGTCTGTCTTGAGACCGGTAAGTCCTTGATACTACTTTGGTATTTGCGCTGAGGCGTAGGCTATAGTCCGGAGGTACCCAGTCCCGGAGGAAAAACCAATCATACCGTGCCGTTTCTGTATCTATCAAGCCGGTGTGTTGGCGCTTCATTATTTGTACATCGTTCATCTCAATACTTTCATGTTGTAGCCAGCGAAGAAGAGGAAAAGATCGGTATGACCTCCTTATCTATCTACTGTTCGAATCACCGTCAGCTCATTCGATTCCGCTAGCCTGTTGTTGAATCAGAACAATACGAGGATGCCAGCGCCGAAGTAGGTTCTTGTGCGCGCGTAGAAATACTGTTTTTGTTAACAATAAATCACAGGAAAATGCGCGTGCTTGTATTCGACGCTATTGCATTTTTATTGAAGATTTTGTATAGGTCCATGGCAAGGAGAAGAAACCCAAATTCGAACCTCCGGGGCTGTCATCTCTACATGGTTCTACATCTTCCGCAGATAACCAACATGAAAATAGTAGTATGACGAGATCCACAGGGGATAGTGCTACATCATCCTACAGCTTTGTAAGCCTGGTGCTTTCCATACAATGGGCGTTTCTGATTCTACTCGACGTAAAGTCACAGACACATGATGATCAAATGAATCCTGTGGTTCAACGCTATGTAGGACTCCCATGTCGTGCTCACTTTTCGTCATGCTCACCGTCTGATCAGGACGTCGACAAGCCAGTGGAAGGTGTCGCTTCGCCGTCGGAAGCAGGAACGCGTGGCCTGGTGAACCTTCAACATTCCGGTCTTGGGACTAACGATGATACCAGTAGTGTAAGCATGTCGTTGCTATACCAATAGTCCGGTCTGATTCGAGCATAGGTCCCCACCTTGTCCTCCACTCAATGTTCCACGAGCCTTGCAGATCTCACAGAAATAGCTAGATCCTTCCAACCACAGGTAACATCATGTGTGTCCCTGTTACCTGAGGCCTCATTGTGAGCGTATCGCAGACCGAACTTCTCAACCCATGTGCGAAGATAAATGAGTTCATCCTGAAAACTGTTCGCTTCTCTGCTTGCGATAGTCAGCTCATGTTCACACCTCACCCACAGCACCTGCATGTCAATGTTGCGATCACCCATTCCGGTGAATGGTCGTCGGCCCTAAGCCATGTCAGTTTCCTGGTTCAGAGTGTTTGGAATAAAGCTTACATAGGTTAGGGTGACTCGGATGACTCTCGTGTCCTCCCGCAGGTATTTTTCGATTATAAGGTCATTATACGCGATGGTGCGTATCTTATCTATCTTAATTACGATAATTGGATGCTGAAGGGAGGGTACTACAGGAGTAGCTATACTTGAAGCGTGGTAGACAGACTGGTAATGAGAAGTCTGACGTAGATTCTCCGCACTAGTCCCTTCTCCTTATTCCGCTATCTATCTGTTGTTGTTTTTTTGTAGTCCGATATGTTCATTGTAGTGCCAATATAAAAGCTTCTCTGCGATCGAAGACTCGATCCCCAGATGTCATGTACATGGGCGCTTAATCAGGTTCCATACTACTTTCAACACAAGGGCCGGTTGCAAGAGATCGTTAGGCGGCGCGAGGAGCACTTGCAAGCGCCACAATGCTGAGGCTGCTTGAGCATCCTATCCGACACGTAAAACACACACAGGCGCTGTTTTTTATTCGAACTTACAGTGAACGCGAGGTCTGTCAGCTTCTTGATATACCATCGAAGCCAGGCACCTTCAGAGAGGGTCTCCCCTGGAACCGGCACTGTAGTCGCGAACGCGTAATCTAGCTGACGTTCAGTTGAATCTGCTATTTGTATGCACAGATACATACCGACTACTTTTGCCCCACTCCTGAATGTGACACCGTGCATGAGCCGCCGACCTTGAACAGTGGAAGATTAACCCGTACGCACCAAAGTAGTTCAATCTTATCTGTGTGCATCTGAAAGTATTTCTTGGAAAAATCCTTGGGTATTGAGATTGGAACGGTTTGAAGTAGCTTATTTAGGCAAATAGCACCGTAGATCGCTTGGAGCACCCTTGTCTTTCGTACCAAGTTTATGAGTCTGACATGAGGAAGAGCTGCTCGAAATATACGTACCCAAAAATAGGATTGACCCTCATTACGCTGTCTCCAGCAGCGACCCAGTTCGACGGTAGGTTTACTCCCTTCTCATACCGAATCCAGGTCGATGGCGCTAGTCTGTTTCAGGACGCTTACAGTGAAAGAAGAGAAGAATCAATCGCACCGAAACGGACTTGGCTGGACGTCATGGTATCCTGCACCTCCTTTAGCATATCCAACATAGCATACCATTCCTCTGGAATGGGGACCTCAGTGATGAGACCTCGAGCCCAGGCTTTCGCTTCTTCCAAAGTCTTCGGTAGCTCGTCGGCACTTTCTGAACCGGTGACGCTGAAGCAGAGTTGTACTTGCGAGAATAATCAATAGTATTTAGTTACTGAGGTGGGAAAGAACTTACTGAAATCACCCTCAATCCTTTGACTGTATAGACATCGGTTCTCCTTATTTGTATCTGGGATCAATATATAAATCATCCCACATTCATCATATGGTACCGGTAGGCCGGGAGCTTCCTCCCTAGCTCGGGGGGGACACGGAATTGGAGAGTCGAACAATAAAGCTTCTGGTCGTAAGAGATCTTCAGTTTGTCGAGTGGTAACTCATTTTTTGCATAGGTATCACCGATACCGTACCCCTTCCTTCGAAGCCGTTTTATACCGGCGGCAGCAGGTCCAGTACAATCTGAAGTAGACTGGGTTAGCGAGGAAGCTGATATGGTAGCATAGTGGGGCCATACCAACGACGAGTGCAGGCAGATATATCAGACATGGTTCCCTCTGGAGAGCGCACCGTCACCCGGTCGATAAAATGAGGATCAGATGCATCTCGAGAGATACCAACGGCTGTCCCGATGACTTGGCGAATGTTTTTGTAATTTCCGCCAAGGACGAGACGTCGAAGAAGCGTCTCGAGACCCACACGACCGAGGGTAGAGTGTTTTGGGTAGAGATCCATTGTATTGTTTATAAGGCGAGATAACTTCGTTTCCCCACATGTGAACTCGTAGGTCATTGGGGCCTATTCTACACGTAGATTTTATTTGAATGATGCTGAATATGGTGAAATTAAGCTCACCTTATGGACGACGATTCACATTCTTCTGCAAGGTTGGGAAACAGCCTTGCCAAGGACATATAACCGATGGCAAATAATGCTGCAGGCAGTTCAGAGCCGGAAGATAAACTATGACGGATAGGGCTCACAGTGTAATGATCCGTATTGCATAATTCTAGTACGCTTGTTTTCCTGATTCCATGCATCGGTACGTTTAGCGCCCTGAGAGCTCAACCATGTCTCCGGCTTGATAATGAGGACATTTTCAAAGTGATCATGGCACACGCACGCTGCTACCAGACCAGCGATACTGAAAACTCACGTGTGAATGAGGGAAGGACAAGATAAGTTGGAAGGACCACATACCTTCCGCCACAGATAACAGCGGTGCCCTTGATCTTCTGGCTATGGAGCCTGCATCCAAGAGTATCGATATCCAAGACACAGGTGTGCTCAGTTGTATAGTATCAGTCCCTCTCTAGGTGGGAGATCGCCCAAGAACTTGTCAAGAATGAATGTGGCGCTCGCCATCTTCTTCACGACCTTCGATTTGATCCCATAATGGGTTTTGAATATATTCGCGTGGGAAGATGTGAAGTTAGCCCCCAGGTATCGATGTTCATTGACCCATGCGACTGGTTCCCCGTTGATTCGGAAAGTGGGCAAACTCTTTGGTACGCGACCAAATACCATGGCCTAAAGACATGAAGAAACAATCAACGATAGCTCTATGGAGTGCATGACAATCCAAACCTTGGTCTTCGCTATGTTAACGCGTAGGCCCTTTCGGTTTGACCACTGGCTATACTCGTCCAGGTGGACTTGCAACGCTCTGGCGGAGGAGAACAAGGCACCGTCATCCGCGTGTTCGATGTTCATCACTTGATGTTCACCAATCCAGATGTCATCTTTCTGTGGTGTGAACCACAGGTCTGACGAGAAGAAATTCCAGAACCCTGGTGACCCATTATCCCCTGCACAGCCGAGGCCAGCACATTTTACCGGGTATAAAACGAAACCTTAAATGGTTTTGATTTAGTAATGCCTTTCTCGGTCCTGAAAACGTCATCAGTAAAACGGTATGAAAAATTTGTCTCCCTATAGAACAAAGGACTTGAGGTACCTTTTCGTTTTACAGCGGGCAAAACAAGGGCCCAAAAACTCAAGCTGAAATTGAAACCATTTAAGGTCTCATTTTAGGCTATCAAAAACGCACCAGCCTCTGCAGTGCTGTCATGAGTCCGATTGTTGATGAGAATGGATCAGACATGATCCCGTTCAGACGGACCACGTAAGTCATTGCCCCGTACAACAAGCGGATCCAATCAAACATCGGTCCCGCTATTCCCTTTCGATACATCATTGACCAGAGGGAAGAAAGGTCCAGCCAGGGAAAAGCATTGGTGAGGTCAGGGAAAACGACATACAAGGTTTTACCATCTGCCAGCGCGACATCGATTGCTGTTCGGAGTATGAAAGGATTGTTGAGACCATGATACCCCAATCTAAAGCCATTTTGGGTTTCAGGTAGTATTCCGTTAGCCTGCATCCATGTCTGGAGCCTCCGATCAATGAGGAGCGTGAATACTCGGAGGAAGCATGACTCCAAGCCTATCAGCCTATAATTCCCAGGGATAGACGCGTCCTTCCCAGGTTTTAATACTCCGATAAGGATGCTAATCAACCATAGCCGTGGCGCACCCTGTAAGTCCAGGCAGCGATTATACAGGTGGAGAAGTTCGTCATTGTCAATCGCAAGAAACCGGGCATGTGTTGAAGTATCGAAACCGGAGCTGCTATCAATCAAGATCTGCAAACGCTCCTTGGCGTCCATTAGCTGGTCCTCTGTGAAATGATATGAGAAGATCCCATCCGGCGTCGTGTCCATAGTTGTTGGAGGGATCGCGTCACATTCCATGGCCGCCCTAAGCAAACTGTCGAGGTCAAAATTGGTAGGGATATCGGTCGGAATATTGATACGGTCATGGAGCTCCTTCACCATGTCTTCCAATGACACTGCGGGAGGAGGAGTTTTCAGAGTCCGTGATGTCTTTCACCCCCGACCAGAAAGCAAAGTCTGTCTTCTTTGCCTTTTCCACAAAAACTCTCAATCTCTCCCAGCGCTCCCTCCGTGCAGAGTCACAACCACCATGTGTGCGTACAGGCAGAAAATCAATCGGGACATCCACCAACGAATCCTCGTTCTTTGAACTTGGAACCTTCTCTCTCGGGAGTGTCGTCGTCACCTTTGGCTTCGCCTCACACATAATTGCGGACTCGGATGGCGGAAAATTTGGATGGCTTTGCAGGGGTGGCAGTGTGAAGCACTGCGTCCTCTCAGCTCCTGTCCGGGCCAGTGCATCGGCCCCTTCATTTCCAGCATCTCCCGAGTGACCTCTAACTCACCAGAACTGGACAGGTGCGGTTCGATGTCTTAAGATCTCGACTGTGTATTCAATGAGGTCTCCATTCTTGCAGGACCAACCTAGGGCCGAAAAACAAGGTGCCCAATGGCAATACGTCCGAATGACGTTCTCGCTATCTGTTGAGACAAACAGTGGGAGGTCAGGCGGCGTTTGCAAAAGAAGAACAATCAGCGCTAGGTGCTCTGCCCGATTATTCGACTGCAAACCAGGCACTCTCTCCGATCGGTTTCTCGGACTGTTGGCTCCCCAAAACACTCCAGCACCTGCTCTCGCTGTCGGCAGGCCATCGTCCAAGCAGGATCCATCTATCCACGCCCTCCGCACCTCTCCAGTCATGTAAGCTAGACCGTACAGGCCATTTAAATCATCGTTCTCCGACTTCACAGCCTCTATGACTGACTTGAACAGCAGGTCGAGCTCTATGGAGGCGAAAGGCTCCTCTGCCAACCTTGTTTCAACCTCTGGCGGTAGGACAGGGAGTTCCACAAACGGTCGACGTCTTTGTCGTGTCAAGCGGGGCAACTTAGTTGAGCGGGGACGTAACCGCCCATGTTTAGCCGAAATGGAAGCGATGCGAATAGAGAGATACGCATGATCTGATCTTGTCGGGAGATCTACGACCTGGAAATGTTTCAAACGAGCTCCCAGAGTACGAGAGACACATGCGTAATCCACCACTGCACATCCGTTATACTGGAAAGATGTCCAAGATCCCACCTCCTTCGATGAGTCCAACCTTGTTCCATTCAGTACGTCCAAGTCGTATTCCCTGCATTGGTCCACTACCCATCTCCCTCTCGAATCGGTCGCAGAATCCATGGAGAACCTCGGTAGCTCATCCCGTGGGGACAGGAGACCCATCCTCGCGTTCAGATCACCCAGCCACAAAATAGGTTTACCTAGGAGGCTGCGCACAGCTAGAACTCCCTCCAGGACATCACAAGGGTGTGACACACGACGCTCTAGCCAGGGCGATTGTCTGGGAGGTAGATATGTTAAGACAACCGTTGCATCCTCCAGGTCTAGGACCATAATCTCCGAGTCGCTAAGCTCTTTACACCAGGTAAGGGAGACATCATCTCGATATATCACTCCAAGCCCACCCATCTGGCGGGAGGAATCATCAGAATGGGGTCGACAAATTGATAAAAATTTGTAACCTGGAGGCATAGGGAGTGTGAGATGCTCCTCTGGTTCCAGCCATGTTTCCGTGAACAATAACACGTCATAAGAAGATAAAAGATCAAGGTCCGGGCCACGCAACATTAAAGAAAGCTCTCCATGTATATTCCATGCCATAATTGACAATACATCAGTACTAATAGAAACCCCATTTTGTGTCGTCAAGCGACGGCGAGGAGAAGCGGTGTTCGTAAACGGAGATTGAGGATCTGGAGATACTGGGTTCATGGAGGTGCATGCGTGCGTGGCCCTTTTCAGTTCCCCGTCTCGGGGATGGGCTCGAGAGAATGTCAAAAATATTGTCATCACTTTGATCAGCCGCAAAGGCTGCAGACACACCCGACTGACCAGCTGCAGCACTTCCCTGCATGAGCCTCACAAAGGATGTTGCATCGTCTATGGTGCGGAAGTTGACGATCGTCGAGCGAGCAGACGTGGTCGCCCTTGTCGACACTGACACCATTTGGGAGAGTTGGAGAAGAAGTGACAAGTCAGCGTACAATGTCGACGGGATCTTGATCATCTCGTGAGACTGTAAAGAGAACTGCAGATCGAGGGCTGTCCGTGACTGTAGGCACTTCCAGCCTCGTACGCGCACCCCCCTTAGAATAGACAAACGGGCGGCCGCCAGCACCGCGTCCCCGCTTAGCTGGCGACTCTTGCCTACCTGCTAGGGTTCGGTTTGGGGAGGGAAACATAGGTACACCAGCTTGGAGACCGTCATTCAGCACCAGAGTCTTTAGGATTATATAGTACTCTGTAGCAGTGATATCGATCTGGAATGGTAACGCGAAACGGTTTGGAGTCTGTGGAGAGTGTAGTGTCGGAATTGTGGACTCTCCATTCCGAAATGTTACACGCTAAATCCTTTCGTATTGTATCATTGCTGCAATGTATCACCAAGGACACAGGTATGAACAGCTTTAAGCCATGCGCCATAGATAAATCAACGGCAGATGTTTCGTAAGACCTAGACCATAGTTTTTTTGTCGCAGACTCCCGAGTATAACGAAAGCAGAATCTCGGCGGCTGGAAAAATCGATTAACCTGACTGCACCATTCGTTCCCTTTTTCCAGGTCTCAGTCTGACAAAAATTGTACACGTGCTTACCCACATGTCGGATATCCTTTCAGAGAATTTAGCTCGGGAGGACTTGTTCAGGTTAGTCTCTCAGCGCTCAGCATGGATGGAATGCACATCGGAATCTGAAGTTCCGATTCCGATGCGTAACCTTATGGCGTTTCAAGGACCGGGCCTCCCGGTGGGCAAGCGCTGAGCGCTCGGGCTTTCTTTTCGATTCCCACCACCGCGAAGCCCAGCAACGTAGGGCATGCGCAGGTATTTCCCATGACCTTGTCACTGCAGCCCCGAGCGCGTTACGGCCTGATCTCGAACTTAGCCTCTCTGTGTTCTAGTCTCGTTTTTCAAACGACTGAATATCGATCTCCATGTATCGGTTCCATTTACGTGTGAGAGATGCAAAGTCGGCGATTCATGACCTTGTCAGGGAAGACTCCTAAGGTCGTACAGTACCCTCAATATCTCGGACGAGTTTGTGACGGGCTCTGTATAATTGGACTGCTGTCAGACATGCTGCAGAAACCTAACAGAAACAACAGGACAAGGCGGCGGCGGCTCTCACTAAAGATATACACTAGTGTAATCCATCCAGAAATTCCGCTGGGTAGATCATCTCGATAGCATCTTTTGGAGGATCGGAAAGGAACCACCAAGATTATCAAGGAACTGGAAAAGAGTTGGTAAAAGTAGAAGTGAGACGTCACTCCAACGCTGCGAATGTAAGAAGAGGATCTCGAGGATTTTGTGCAAGTCCGGCGACATATTGCGCGTCGTCATCATCCGCACTGGAGCTCACCGACCATGGTTCGGAATTGTAGGCTTGGGATTTGGATGACGTAAGATGGATCATCTTCAAGGGTGGCACGAATGGTGAGTATGCAGGACTGTGATCAAGGATGGTGACGAGGCCTTTGCCTGATTTGCGCATGATTACATGACTCCAGAGATGGGGAGATGCCAAGGCTACGACCCTCCAATAGCTGCAGATATTGATACATCCAGCGCTGGTAATGTCATCGCAAGCGAAGCTGAATATTTTAGAGACCAGTTCGAATAGCACTGACAAGCCTGAGGCCGACGTTGAGGCCTAGGTGTGGGGAGGCAATCTTCAAGCTCCGATTGAACTTTTACTTAGTGTCTTCCCGGCATCTTTAGTGCCGTTACGTACGTACTTGTGGGTTCCACAATAAACCTTCCCTTCCTTCCTGCAAAGAGAATGTATATTAGACCACTGCAACAAAATGATATTGTATGAATAACTAGTAATATGGCATTCACGGGCCTTCAAGATAAGGACGTTTGCAGGGTGGCAGACTCGGATAGGGACTCTTCGGCCCGCAACTTAGAGACGCTAGTCGCGGATGATGTAACAACCATTTCGCCCTTCAGCTTCAACCCTCTCATTTTTGCAACGTGCAGTGCGATTAGCTTTCTATCATCGCCGCATGCGTATCAGGTTACCCTGGTACACTGTGACTCCATACTGCTAGCGAATACCGCTGTCGCTTCAATACTGAAGTCGTCACGTTCATGGAGCCATCTTGTGAAGGGATATCCTCCGATGGACGTCCACCGGAAGCCTAACGAGAAAAATGTATCCATATAATCTCATTCCATCTAGTACGGAACTAGGCAGTTCTTAGGCTTCTTCCACTTGCAGTTTCTCGCGTCGACGCATGACCCGGTTCGGACTTCGGAAGACAGCTGGAACTGTCAACGTACCTTGCCTGTACAAAGAGCGACTTACTCTGCTCGTTCAATGGTAGGGTTCAAGTTTCCAGAACGAGAGGGCCGGTTCGATAGTTTTGGAGAGATATGTACCTCAATCGACGGAGCAGCGTGGCTCTTACTACACGCGGTCAATGATTACTATATGGGGATCTAGTCTGCTTCGGTTCCGTTCAAATCAAACTAAAACATTTAAAAGGGTCGGGTAATACTGCGTACTATACATGGTGGGAGAGAAGTCGGTCATTTCCTTACTGCCAACATGCCTTTACTCTCGATTGCCAGCGTTGTAGTATTTGTTGTATACTGCGTCGGGTCATTCCTTTGGCGACGTCTCCGACATGGTCACCTTCAAAAACAGACATGTATTCTCGATCTTGAACGGCTGGGTCTTTCTAGGAGCGCGGATCAGAAGATCCACGGTACAGCGGTCATCTGTGGCGGAAGGTGAGCCACATATATACCATCCTCGATCCAGTATTGACGATGATTATTCAGTCTGGCAGGTCTTTTTACTGCCCGGGTTTGCCATGATCACTTTGATGAGGTCGTCATCGTCGAACCAGAAGTCTGGGCAGATCGGCCAGATGCGAAGCGCCAGGATGCGTGGAATCAGGAAAATACGCGTTCCCGCATCATGCAATACGAATCTCTACATGGTATGTCTCTAATCGTTACAGTATCTGCATACCTACCGAATTGCTACTAGGTCCTATACAACGATTTGCCTTCATGGCACTGTGCAATCTTTTCACAAATTTTACGAAAGAATGCCAGGCATCAGATATACTGCAAGTGTTTATTTAATGCATTGGCTTTCGTTCGTCAATGATCTGCTTTCTAGCGTTGGACCTGCCGATTATCCGATCTCCATGTGGGGACGATGGTCGAAGAAACCTTACGGTCAATATAATGGTGTTCTTCCCGACACAATGACTGCTAGCCGTCGAGGGTTTGAGACGCTACTGCGCCGTTTGGTCCTCGGTGGCCGTCACAAGAACATTCGTCAAGTAATTGGCACAGTTACCGGCGTATCTCGTAGCACTTTCAACCCTGAATATATAGATCGCGTGACAATTCGTACCACCGCTGGTGCACAAGAAATCAACGCTGCTTTAGTCGTCGGTTAGTCAACCAAATTCATTCCATGCAAATAACACACGACTGACTGCCCAGAAATTAGATTGCACCGGAGCGGCATCTGCTGGTATGAAATGGCTGCGACGCGAGGGGTACGGACAGTCAGAGACATACCCAAGTGGGAAACTCCCCTTTGAAGAACTTAAAATCGCGTACGACCAAAAGATCGTCTATTCGACTGTCCAACTCTGTGTCCCGCCTGAACTGGGCAAGAGGCTCCCCGGTCTTCTCGCGTCATTCGACCGGTGTGGGCTTATCTATGTTTGCATAGCCGATCCTGTGTTGGACTGCCGCGGTATAACGCTTCAGCGTATCGAAGGAAACCTCCGTATGTTTCTTCTTTTTTACTAATCGTTCATGCATTCTATCAGACCGCGCATTCCCAGTTCATATCTGCTGTGCCGTTTTTGGCGCAGGCGAGCTTCCCCAGACACTTGAGGAGATCAAGAAATATACGCAGTCGATCGTTACTCGAGTTCCTATCCCGCTGTGGGTTTTTCAGATATTCGATATGCTGGAAGAGGTCGAGGATACCATGACGTGCAGTCAAGTTCCATTTTGTAAGGTTCTTTTCGGAAAAAATTCAGGCATCTCTCAAGCTAATGGATCGTCGCTCAGCCGGGGCAAGTTATATAAGGTATGACAAGGCTGTGAGTCTACCTCCGAATTGGATAGCCATCGGCGACAGTGTCATGAAAGTCAACCCTCTCTTTGGGTATGTCTGGAATCTATCTGGCTTCCGAATTTCCAGGCTGGAGTATCAATTGTATTTGTAGGCAAGGAATCGTCAAAGCACTGATGGGCGCGATATGCCTCAACACGCTGTTGCAAAGGCGCGACGCCATCCTAAAGGACTTTTCGGCCGAATTTTTCGAAATGCAAGGGAATAAAATCTCGCCTTTTTGGTAGGTCGCCGGCTTTCCGTATGCTTGTTGAGCTGAACCTCGTCATCAGGGACGCAGACAAGGTTTGGGGTATGCAAATGTTTAATCTTCCCTTGATACTGCGAATTAATTAAATGCTGAGTCTAGATTACGGATATCACACCACTGTTCCGATTGCTGGAGAGAAATTGGCTGATAGCTGGTTCGCGCGATGGTACACTAGGCAGCTTATTAAGCTTTCATTTGATGTGAGGCCGTCGCTTCCTGATACTTTCGAAAGAAAACTGATATCCCTTTCGGTAGGACGTGCAAGTGGGTTCTATCTTATGGCATGTTAATATGCAGCTTGCCCCTCCGATCGACGCGATGCACCCAGGAATCGTCTTGAAGGTCCTATGGGCTACCTTCAAGGGCTTTTTTTCGACTGAGTAGATCTCTAGACCAAATGTATACTCGACGCAACTGATGTAGATATAAGCTAAACTTGAGCTTTGGTTCATGTACCTTCATTAAGGGATCCTTGTCTAAGTACTAATTATCGTAGGTACTCACCGGTTTGATAGGAAATGGCGTGCGCATAGGCACGCCGCGTCCAAGTAATTTACCCGTGCCTACGATTCAACAACAAAATACGCGGTCACATGATCATTTTCCCTCGCGAGAGAAAGGCCGGCATGTCAAGTGAAGTAGCTCTTGAACTGAGATGGTAAAATGATGTGCTCTCATTGTAACTTGCGCCCTGAAAGAAGTCAAAGATATACGTATCAGCTCCACCGGAATTTCCAAAATTTGGACGCTTGTTAACGGTCAGATCGTTGATTTTTTTATTTCACTTGAACTCATAGTTTTGGAGAGAATGAACTTCAACATCGACAAACCAGTATTTGGTGGTATAGTTACACCTTTCTGATCCCTTGCCCATACAAAAAAGGAGGGCTGCATTATGAGACCTTCTTTTCAAGCAAGGTAACAAAACAGAGCTTATAGCGCTAGTACAAAAATAGATCCTTGAATAAATTCCACATCACTTTGAATACCAACCCAGGTTGCAAAGTATCTATCGACGGCGCAAGAAGCGTTCTGACGTGCCATAATGCAGAAGCAGCTTGATCGTCCTGTGATATCATATTATGAATTGTTCGGAACCGTGACGATAAGGGGAGTCTCACCGTGAAGGACAGAATAGTGAGCCTTTTCATATACCACCGAAGCCAGGAGCCATGAGATAAGGTTTCTCCAGGGATTGGAACTGTCGTTGGGTACAAGTAATCTAGGTTCAAACAATTCTTAGTTGTGGTCCATAAACACATTCTCGGTTACTGTACGCACCTCCTACTTTTGTTCCATTCCTAATAACCATTTGATTCAAAAGCATGACGGCATACTATAAAATGACTCACCAAAGTGGTGTGATCTTCTCAGCCTGCATGCGGAAGAAACGATTGGAAAAACTCTCATGTATTTCGGTCAAATTCTGCAGCAAGACATTAAGACAGATAGCACCGAAGAAGGCCTTTGTGCATCCGTGTCTAAATTCGTGATCAACGTCTACGTGACTGAGCAAGAAGCAAATAGAAGTGGACTTACCCGTAAATCGGATTGACCTTCATGACGCTGTCACCAAGGGCAATCAAGTTTGATGGCAACTTAACACCCTTCTCATACCGGATATAGCTGGAACCGACTTGTAGTACCCGTTATGTAGTGACGGCAATATGAATAGAAAGCGCTTACGGAAATTTACTTTGCTACACGTCATAGTATCTTGTACTTCGTCCAGAGCATCAAGGAGGTCGAAGAATGACTGAGGAATGGGTTTCTCAGTAACGAGGCTTCGAGCGCACATTTTGGCAGCATTCAGGTCAGTTGGAAGCTCGCACTCTCCCATCGCACTGAAACAAATGTGGACTGCGAGATGTTAGCGTAGCGGCATGCATATAAGCAACGACACCCAACTGATATCCTTGTCGACGCGATTAGAAAACAGGCATCGGGTCTCCTTAGCCGGATCCGTAACTAGGCAATAGATGAAACCACACTCATCGAAGGGAGCTGGAAGACCAGGAAGTCTCCTCGCTACCTCCGGCGCGACGCGGAACTGGAGTGTCGTATATTTCAGCTTTTGGTCGTATGTTATCTTCAAGTCGTCTAGGGGAAGCTGGTCCTTCTTGTAAGAGTCCGCGAAACCATATCCTTCCCTTCGGAGCCATTTCAGGCCTGCAGAAGCAGGACCTGTGCAGTCTAAATGTCTTTATCTGAGAAAAATATATCGTCCTTCGCACATCGGACTTCACCTATAACAAGAGCGGCCCCGAGACTGCTAGGTCCCTCAGGAGTACGTATGGTAACTGCGTCGAGGAGATTAGGATTAGATACGCTGCGAGACACACCAGTGACGGTGCCAACAATTTGGCGAATGTTCTTATATTTTCCACCAAGGACTAGGCGGCGAAGGCATGTTTCGAGTCCAGCACGGCTGGCATAAATCGTCTTGGGAAGGGAACCACCATACTCAGCGTGTGGTCTCTTAAGCGCGTTCCCTGACACGTACGTACGTGTCTCGTGGGGTCCTACTCTGTTTATTGATTATTGAGAGCTACTAAAGCGATAAACGTCCGGACTTACTTGATACCAGAAACTTTACATTCCTCTTCGAAGCTGGGAAATAATCTGGACAAAATCGTATACCCCATCACGGGTATCACTATAACAGGTGTTTTGTCATCCAGTGACGTCGTGGGAGAAGCAGTTGGACACACCCTGGAATGATTCATACTGCACAACACGGGAACGACGATTTTCTTGATTCCATGGATCTATCCGCCGTGCGTCTTCGGAATTCAGCCACATCTCTGGTTCGACTATGACAACATCATCAAAATGATCATGGCATACACGAGCAGCGAGGAGGCCCCCCACACTACAGGTTAATGAGATGAGAGCGCGTCACAATCGAATTTAGCGAACTTACCCTCCGCCACAAATGACAGCTGTTCCCTTGATTTTCTTGCTGGGAAGTCGGAATCCGAGTCCATCCAGATCAAGCACGCAGGTTTGTTTTCGCAACTGCCTGCGTCGGAGGGCACGTCCAAGAGACAGAGCGACAAGGTATGCACATAGTGTTGCTGTAGAGACCCAAATGATATCCATGTAGACGATACAGAGTAATTGGAGACCAGAGGGATGGCCTGAGCAAATTGCAAAGACATTTGTGGGGCAGACGTGAACGTGGGTCCGCCATCTTACTCCGAGTCAGGGGCCAGATACATGACAAACCTTCGGTAGAATATATTGAGCGGTTTCACAGTAAATACACAACAGGACGGGTCGCCAGAGACATCATGCTTAGCTGAATGCCGAGTCTGGCGGCGCAAGTTGATGGAATGTTGGATTCCTATGACAGTTTGCCGTATCATCTTGATATCAACGTACGGCGTTCTATGTCTTCCATGAACCTGACCAAAATGCAAGTTTTAGGACACGAAAGGAAAAGACAAGGTCAATGATGAAGTTTAAGAGGTGAGTTTGAGAAAAGTACTCGGGGCCAGCGCCTGCTCGCTTCCACTTCAGCTTCCACGCCCCAAATCTCTTAGTGCGAGTCTAGTCACTTCATGAAGGCAAGGCTACATATAGGCTTAGAAAATACATGCTAGCTATAAGACAATGGTTAATAACAATGGATGGTATCTCATTAGCAAACGGGTATGTAATGAGGGAACTCTACGACCAAGATGACGGTCCAAAAGTCTCTCCCGGATCTAGAGATTTCAGGGGTGTACCCAAATTGTCCGCTGTCTGTTGCCAAACTGTATTACCCCACCACTTCAATTCGATCCCACCCTTCGGGAGTTGTAGACAGAGGAACAAAAGGACAATAGCGACGGCAGTACCGGCGTCAAGTGCCGCTGAAAGAACGTAGTTGTATCGCATCCACCAACGGAAGTGTCTGCGGCGAATATAGAAGTTGAATATAAAACCAACCAGCGCCCATGAGGCGTAGTTCATCCCTGATGCCGGAGGAATAGCTAAAGATCCCGCAAAGAAGACGGGGATATTAACATATCGCCAGCTTGAACGCGGGAAGCGACGTGCGAGGTAGAAGCAGGGGATGGGGAGCAAGGCGCCGAGAAGGAAAAACCATAACAGCGAATTATATCTATGCCATTACGGCTCAGTACTTGTAATAAGATGGACTGATTTATGAACGTACGATGTGCCGGGCGAAAAGACCCGAGAAGGCCCGATACCGCCCCAGATGAACGACGCCGTAGCAAATGTATTCGAGGATGGACAGATGAAGCCATCTTTCTGCGTGGATGAGCATAGATCCTCAATGTTCGCAAACATCCAATTCTGGGTGCCCACTGACACGAAAGCCGCTATAATTACTGAAACCACCTGGATCGAAAACATCGTCCGCGGAGGAATCTTCATATAATGGCCTAACTTTAAGTCTCCAGAAAAGGTCGCCGCCTGGGCTGAGCCCATCACCCCCACCGATTTGAAGATAACATTGGCGATGGCCTTTCCAGGGAGCATGTATCCCGCAATGAGTTCGCACATAACATTGAAGGTGATGGACATATTCGAGACGGCTTGAATCATGGCCAACGGAAGTGCAGTCACAGCTGAGAATAGGATCGCAATGAGAGCAGCCCATATGGGGAGCTGGGTGGGGAATATTTCAATGGCCACAAAGAGGAAGACGATGCCAAGAACTCCGACGACCGCATACCACCAACGAGGGACTTCAGGGTACGCCTGCATCAGCCGTGAATGAACATCACGTTCATCCCTCAGAGATGATCGGAATCGACGAATAATGTCTTGGCGGAACCACACTGAAAGAAGAATGTCAGCATGGTAACCATAACATGGGGACTGAACTGACAAAAGGTGTGGACAACGACGGCAGGGAACATGGCGAAGCTCAGCCCGTAGGCGAGACACAGGGTCGCAGGAAGGAAAATGGGAGAGTAAGCCTGATACTTGTCGTAATCGAGGATTCCATCGGTGATAACGAGACTGGCATTATAAGTTGATCCCTGATTATCGTACGTGTAGTATGACGATATTGGCATGTACGCCGTATTCAGGGTGTTGCTGACTGGTAGATACCGTATTAGTATCGAGACGGTCCAGAGGTCATTCATACGCACAATACATGATGGGTGCTATGAGCCAGAAAAACAGCACAAATGAAACCATAACATTTGCTTCAGACCACCACTGTCATAGGGATCAGTAAACACCAATGCATAGGAAGCCGAACGATGCGTACGGGTGTTACCAACGGGCTGCCTAGATATGATATCATCGTCCAATCAAACGTCAAAACACTCATACCCAGCCCATATGCACCGAACAACGAATTCACCGTGACGTTATTCGGTACAATCCAACATACCCAGTTGAAAACGCTGAGAGCGGTGAAGAGGTAGCCGGGGATAAAATAATAGACAAGACTGCCGATGAAGAAGATCAGGAAGAATCTCTCGCGCGTCATCCCTCCCCGCTCGTGATGTCCATAAGTCCTGTGGAGAGTGTTGAAAAGAGCGCAATTAACAATGGCGCCGGGCCAGATCATGCTCGGTGGCCAGACGACATATTGGCGAAGAACGCCGGCCAATGAGAATCCGTAGGCCTGAACGCCGAGAACGAGAAGCAGTTGGTATCCAAATGATAATGTTTGTTGATAGAAGACCCGTTGCGCTAGTATGACGTCTGTCGCGTACCCGGGAGTTGCGACGCTGGTCATCACCGTGATACAAACATGTTCCTTGATGTTGAACGGTCCCGGATTCAACGACCAGATGAACCCAAATGTGTTGAATCTCGTCGTGGGAAGTATTCTCTCCAGTGCCTTACCAAAAGGCAAGGTAATCAGCTGGATGATTAAACTTGATATGTAAAGCGACGGATCTGATACGGTATATTAACGAGAATGCCAACGCTCGAGACAAAAGGAGAACACACATCGCAATTCCATCGCTGAATTTATGCATGGAAGAATCAAAGTGAAGAGAAGACCGACGAACCACCTAAAAATAGGAATTTCTGGTGAGATCATTTCAGCGCAGAAAATACAGCACAACGCACATCCTGAATGTGTTTACAGGCATATCGGGATCATCGACACTCGAAACGGCAGCGCGGACTTCAGGATACAAAGACTGGCTAAATAGAACATTAGAGGGGGAAAATAGACCAAGGTACGACCCGCGCAGGACTCACTCGTTGAAGTTCTCTTCGCTCGAATGCGGGGATATATCCAAATCCGAATATCTCTGAGGGGTATTCACATGTGACTCCGTGTCGACCTCCGAGACGGCATAGGTAGGGGAATGCTTGTATCCAAGCTTATCGAGCTCGATGCGGGGCATGGGCCTCAGAGGCTCCAGCTTGATATCCTCCAGGTCCAAGTTCGGATCGTTCAGATGTTTGATAAAGTAGCCAGGCTCGTCAGAATACGGTGCACCAACAGCCGTAGACTGGCTAGCGTTCGACATCGCCATGAAAGACGACCGCTTATGCATGATTTGTGGCGTCCCGAGGGCGTGAAAAAAAAGGGAAAAAGATCGACAGCTGTGCGCCCCAATGGAGTGATTCCTCGGCAGAACAGGCGGGTTTGGGCTTTAGTTGTTCCCGTAGAAAGTCGCAGGCAGCATTGGCGCGGGGATGGTGGTGACAAAGCGATTTCTTTAGAGATTTTCCCAAGAGATGTTGTGTTGTTCCACCTTATTTGTTCGTGGCTCCGGCCTGCACGCCAAAGCGCGTGATGGGAGAACGTTCTATGGATAAGATCGTTATGAAATCGTCGAAAGGAGCACTACTGCCATTGTACGAAGTTCGGAAGCCACTTGATTGGTGTCGTACTGGACGGGAAGCGGTCCGGGGCTGGTTGAAGCCTCTTGGTCAGGTTAAAAAGTACGAGCACTTCACATAGATACAAGCCGTTCGCATGAACCTAAAACCAACGAGTAACGTCAATCAAGTGGGTATGCACCTCGAAAAAAAACCGTTTGTAGATGAGAGAAAAGGACCCCTAGAATCTCGGACTCTGTTGTCCAGATCTCTTCAACAGTTTTCAGCAGAGAATGCCCAATCCCTGTCGCCACAGTCGGTCTACTAGGCGCTCGTTTATATGTCACGCAAGCAAGAGAGCAGTCGTCATTTACCGGCGCCAACCGAGGGCAGGACGATCGCGTTCAGGTATGATGGCATCACGGAGTGGGCCGCAACATCTCCACCGAAAAAAGCCTCTGCTACGGCTCAGATAAAAGGCTCTCAAGCAGAAAAGCCCAACGCACCCTTCCCATCTCTGCCGCAGCCTTAGATGCCGTTCGGTTGATGCATCGATTCCCCGGCACATTAGATCCAATCTAGTCGGATACGGCATTCTTGCATGCTGAACCGAAGTCGACTGCAAAAAGCACCGTTCGTGAAAAGAAAGGCAGAATGCAATCTGTTGCGCAACGATGGATAGAAGGATACCGTAATGGAAGATAAGATTCAACGTGCTGTGACATGCTATTTGCAGGTTACTATTCGAGCTGACTGTCCCCATGATTCGCGCGAACACGTAGTGCACGTGACTATCGGATACGGAAGCCGATGGCCCGAAGCCAAGTTCAACGTTTGACAAATGACAATTGGCAATTGAACTGTGAGGCTCAATGAACGTCTGTCAAGTTCTACTGCGCTCTGAGAGAAAAATGTCAGAATCAGAGTGAGAATCTGCAATCAAGAGTCAGAGGATGCAGATGATGGTCCACGTGCACGGTCCAGGTCGTAATTAACCTTCACTTTCACCCGCGGGTAGACTCGAGTGTACCGCTCGTCGCAGGTGCGTGGCACGGAACAAGATGCTTGATTGATCCTGCCTGACATATATTTCAGTGATGATCTGGTAACCAGACATCAACCAGATGCACCACCGGCCCAGCATCCGGTTATCAAACTGCCCCTACGTTCGCCATACGGTGCAGTGATCTAAAAGCGGGTGCATGGCGGTACGTGTCAAGTCAAACGTCCTACTACTGTAGTACTCCGACTGACGTCCATTAATGTTGATCGTTGGCAGGGAGGGGCCGCGGGGATGGAGGGATGCTATATGTATTCCGAAGGTACACGAATTACTGGATATGCTACATTGGAGGGAGATGGGACGGTAAGAGTAATCTGTCAAAGGGAAGGGTGGCAATGAAGGCACCGAGAAGAGAACGCACAACATTATTTGATTACGGCGTGTTGGGAGAGGCGTGGCTATGAGAGCTGTGATAAGATTTGGTCAGATGCTTGGATGGAAACGTCGGCAGCTGCGTACATCTTCATGGCGAGCTGGTGGAGGCGCCGAATGCGAGTTCCCATGGCCGTGGCCATTCATTGCCGGCGGGGGGGTCACTGGCATCGGCATCGGCATCTGGATCTGAATCTCTTCCTGCCCTGCTGCGTCCATGAGAGCTTCAAGAAGCATACTGCTCGCCGTGTGTCAACAAGAGAAGACACGACGAAAGAGAAGGGAAGAACGAACTCGATTTCGTCCTGGAGCCTCTTCATGATCGCTCCTGCCGACTGCAGATTTTTCTCGTGGTTTGCGCGGGTCTTAGAAACGGTGGAGTCAGAAATTGGAATGCAGCAGGAGAAGGCAGTACTTACGGCGGTCGCGCGTGTGTAGGTTTCTCGGAGGGTATTGAACCTCGGGTCAATGAAATTTCAGGCCGAGAGGGATAAGCTTAATAGGCATATGCATACTTTTCCTTATACCGGGTACTCGTTTGGGGTTTACCTTGAGCCTTGGGAAACCAGTGAAACGGCGACAAATACGAAACAGGAGGATGGGTAGCTACCTTGCGTGGTGGTTCCATGAGTTGATGAAAGATGGAATGAGAACAGTTCACACGGCGATAAATGGAGGAGCTGTCGCCGTCGGTTAAGAGTTAATTGTAATCGTACTAATCTATGGATCACTTTTTTGACAAGGCTGATGTCAATTGATATCTGGCAACACGCCGGAAGCAGTAGACGTGCTCACCAAACCTTGTAGTGCGGGGGGAGGGGGATTCAATATAGATAATGGTGGTGTGATGGAAGGGCTGGCATCCAAGGAACACGCCTTGACAAAAGGAGGGACGGAGGCAAGAGGGAGAAGAACTAAAATGGCAATGGCCGCCGGAAGCCCAATCCACAACATGACGTATCACGTAATTGACAGGTCTTGCCTAGTTCCAGTCATGTTCTTATACCCGGCCATGCACAACTGTCGCCCCAATTCCCGTCGCCCCCTTCACCATGTCCCATTCCACCTTTCCCTACGAGATATGGCTCAATATCGCCCACTTTATCCCGCCGCTCGTCCTTGAGGACCTCTTCAGCGTCAACAGCGCGTTGTTTCACTTGGCGATGGAGCAGAGATATAGGCAGATCAGCTTTGCGTATTTGAGCAGGAAGATGCTGAGGTTACTGGTACGACTCAAGTGAGTGTTCTGTTCTCGTGGGGGTCGCGTTACTCCGCGGTTGTATCCTTAATCCCCCTTTTCTGGCGCATATATCCACATTGTTGCGCCTCATTGGCATTATATGTACACTTTCTCTCATCTTTTGCCTTTCCACCGACTGTCTGGCAGCTGTGGAGCCAGTTTACGTGACGGTACCCCGTCCACGTCCGAGGCTATACCTTTAATCCCTTCCTTCTGGCGCATATACCCACGTCACGAGCATTACATGTTCCCGCTTTCTCCTGTATCATTCCTGTCATGTTTTGGATTGGTTCTAACGACATTGCAGAGATCCAGCCGTGGCTAAACGCGTCCGGATACTCCACATACATCCCCATTTCGTCAACGAAGATTTCGACACACCGACCTCCTCGCTTTTCTCATTTAGAAAGCTTTTTGGACGGAAATCACGACCGCCACGAATTAAGAATCTCGATGATTTGATAACGATCATGGGCGACGTCCTAGGCAGTCTGCCGCACTTGACAGAGTATCACATCGCATGGGTGGGACTACAGAGCGCGCCTGCACCATTTCTATGCACCCCGTTCAGCTCTTCGCCGCTGACGAAGCTTACACTCGAAATCACGCTAGAAAATCTGCAGACCTTGCTCAAGTCGCAGCCCTCGTTTTACGGCACGCTTCGAGAGCTGGATCTCTTTTTGCGCACTGACCATGCACTTGACCTAGCGGGATACGACATGATATTGTCGCGTACGCTAGCACCGATGATCAACAGCCTCTCCCTACAGACGCTCTCCCTTCGCTTATGGGAACCCATCGATCTGTCGCCTTTCTTCTCCGCTCTATACCCTCAACCCAAACTACATACCCTCTCTCTAAGCATACCCCTCACTTCCCCTCACCTAGGTAACCCAGATAGCGTCGCCGCTTTCCTCAACATGCACGGTCGGACCCTTCGCAACCTTTCGCTGCGTGCGACCGACTTGAGCTCTCCCATCCCCATTCTTGACGATTCTCTCTCTCAGTGGATGCAACGCGCCTTTTATGCCGTTAATCTCACGTCGCTTTCGTCGCTCGAATTGGCGATGGGTAGCATACCCTACGAGAGTGCGCAACTGTGCATAAGCCGGTTTCCGCGGACTCTTGCAAATCTCGTAATTACAGGACGGCATCTCTCCATGGCGGAGGTGCGAGGATTGCGAATACCTCGACTACGGCGCCTCCGTATGGGTCCTGTGACGCTTAGCCCGCAGTTGATGGACTATCTAGCTGCGCGTGTGGCAGTACAGAGATTGGAGCTGGTTGTCAGCGACGTGGTACCCCGTGACGGGGAGGAGCCGATATACGAGGATAGGGAGCAGGAGGAGAGTCAGGTGTACAAGTTTTTCCAGGAGATGGGTGAGAGGCGGTACGAGGGCTGGGGCGTCAGGCATTTAGAGGTTGCAAGGAATGCCGTGCCGTGGAGGAGGCGGTACGAGGATGGTTTTAGCGACCTCTGGAGCAGATGTGTTCCTTCGTTGAGGGAGGTGGCCGTCTAGTTAATAAGTTATGTCTCTGCTATGTCTAATGCTCTACTTCACGACGCTATACGCCTACAATTAGCTAGACGGCAAATGAGTGCTACACTAGCCAGTCATTTTTTTCAATTCGGCATTTCGGCATCTCTATTCCTGCCGCAATATCCAAGCACGACACGCCCGAACCGCCAGTACACATCGAATACCTCTTTACGAACGATTACAAAGGCCACTATCAAAGCATGACCCTCTTGTAGATCCCGTTGATCGTCGACGGTATCATGGTCGAATTCCTTTGAGCCACACGGTCCCCGCAGACAAATCTCATCGTTCCCGAATGCGTGTGGGGATCATGCAGTGGGGCAGCCAGATCCTCGCAGGCTGACCAGGTGAATGGGCTAGGGATACTAATTATTGCGCCGCTGTGAGCTTATTCTTAGAACTCATTCCGTGACGTAGGTCATTAATACCAAAGAGACGTTTATTGTGGCATTACACGCTGGGCTTGCCTTATGGCGAATGGGCTTCGTCGGGTCCACCGTGACGATCAGATCTATATGACCATCATATCTGTGGCGAAGGGACAGGGTCGCCCGGCAGCCAGTCGGTACCGCGATAAAACGCCACTCGCTCATCCGGTTGTTCCCCCCTCCTCGTCCTGTATGTTCTTGGGAAATAGGGCACGGAGGTACTTGGCTCCGATAAGTACACCCGAAAGAGACCTGGTTCTCAAGTGCCGTAGATCTTTTTGCAACGCATGTCACTTTGAGAGGCATCAACAGTTAAATCTGTGCATGTCTGACTCTGCCTATGCCATTGGCGAACAGTATGTTTTGTCTCCTCCATGTGCATCTAAATGATGAATTTTGACTAAGCACGGCGATTGGTGAGAAGTTGTTCTCCAAGTTTAACCTCGCCGAAGATTGTGAGGGGGCTTCGCCGGCCATGTTTCCCTTCGATCATTCATTGCAGAACAGGTCTAAAAGATGGATAACCCGTTCTCAAAATGGTGTACATGGACCGTTGTATGGGATTCAAGATGTGTGGAACACGTACGAGAGTTTCCTGCAGGTTATTGACGCGGCGATGTCTAACCCCGACCTGGTGTGGGTCCGAACCACGCAAGGAAGAAGTTGAACCATTCGCTGCCGCGTTCGTTAATCCAAGTACCCCTTGCCATCATCATCTTGCGAATCTTTACGAGAGACTGTACAAGGCCTACTTGAAATGGGGGATACAGTTTCGTTGATACGTACACGAAGGATCAGGTGCCCCTGAGCAGCCATCGGAAGCCTCAAGTTCATTTGTTCGACGCTCCAATTCCGAGCTCCGTCCGAGCTTGTGAGGACTCAGGAGAGTGGGCTGATATTACGGTTTGGCTACAGACTCCGAGAAGAAGAACCGGTGTGTGCTCTTTTCCATTGGACTGAGGGAATATAGACGTGAGATTGCCGTGAACTATTAGTCAAGTGCTAAAGAATACGATGTTTAGTGAAGACGCGCGCTCGGACGGATGCATATTCGTAGCACACGGAGACTCAAGCTCGACACACGGTTTTCTCGTGAACAAGCCAACACGTCAAATACAGAGCGAATGCATGAAAACATACCACCACAGATAACCGCCGTTCCCTTAATTTAATTCTTGTACGTGTAGTCGTTCTAACCATACCATGGGGTACAAGGGCCATGGCGTCAAGTGAGCACTTTATCGGCCCCAGTTTAAAATTCCATTAACATGATGTCGTACAGGACATTTCCATCTTCGTATGTGGGGAACGTAACTTGATCACCGTACGCCGAAGCCATAATGGCGGATGCTTCCAATGACTACGCGCAGGTCGTTCTGGCAGTGGTATCGAGACATTTAGTTCTGGGCGGGAATTACAGGAATATGGGTCAGATCAATGTGTCGGAACCCTTAGTCCTGGATCGGGCGGTGTCCGTACTTCTGAATGCACCCTTGTTATTGGTATGATCTCCCGGACTGTGTACTAACTGTGGAATTCATCACTGCACAGGTCCTGCAGATAGCGGTCTGACATGGCTTCGACGAGGAGAGCATGCATATGTATTTGCTGATAAATATATCAGGAGCCATCTTCCCCTCAAGATCACTTACGACTAGAAATTTCATTTTTCCACGCTCCAATTCAACTGCGGCAGACCCAATCTTCCAGGAGTGCGGGTGGAAATACTGCCTCTCTACGGGTCCGGACTAGGATTTCCGAGATGTATCCTCCCACTGGCTGGCAGCGTGTAGACGGAGACATCGGTGACTAATTTTCTTTTGAGTGACATTTGTATCATTGAAGACCTCCAGTAATGCGTTAGTTCAGCTCTCTAGGTGTCGGTGACTCTTGAGGAAGGCATAGGTTTCACTCAAAGTTTTCTCATCGGAAAGCCGTTCTTCATGCTGGACGAAGTGAGGGTGCCATCATGACTTACGGTCGAGTTCGTTTTCGCACGCTTTTTCAAGATTTCGATGAGAAAGTTCTGAGGTTTCCGCCAGCTACAGGCACGTTAACTTTCCATCCAATTAGGTCGCGTTGCCTAAGTGCCATGAACGTATGTTTTCTGAACTTGTCCTGCACCTCGTATGCCCAAGCCTAACAATAAGCCCAGACAAGGACGTTCCAGGGTCCTCTATAGTGCCTTTTGTCTCAATGAGCTACTGTGAAACTTGACTTCTCAAAGAGTATTTTATGTAGAAGTCACGAGGAGAAGATCAAACCGATTTATTGATTCCTTTTCAGAATTTCCTCTAACCTTTTTACGAAGGGTCGGTCGTCAGGACGTCACTCAAAGCCGGAGGTAGGTACTGATCATCTGATATTATCATGGGACTAAGTGCACATCCATTCAGATCGCGCCTCTATAGCAAAACCGGCTTCGGGAAAGAAGGCTCGTGGGCTTGGTGATATAACTGAAAACTAACCATTGTATCTTTCACTGTCAGTAGTGTCAGTCGGGTATAGTGGTCCGGCCTGCGCTCACATCTCCCATCAAAGATCCAGGCTATGTGGTATGTCAGAACGCTCCATCTTTGATGCAGTACTACATTTCGGACTTGCACTCAGAGTGTCATAAACTAAAGTACATATCAATGAACTAAACCATGCTAATTATGTCAATGGAACACTATTTCTGCGTGCCCGCGCTCCCCTGGGGGTAAGATTGGACTAGAGTGTGTTTAGTTTTACTCCAAGGTTCGACTGTATAATGACAAATTCCTATTTTGCACTAGGACCGTCAGTCCTCGGTGACAAAATCAAGGGCAAGCTCTTGAACCACTTGACTCTGCATTTTATCAATCCGATTCAACTAGTACATTCCTTGAATCCATAGACTCATTCGAAGGTGTCATAATATTGACCATAGCATATAGATATTGGGCTCGCTAGATATTGCACGTGTTGAAGGTGTTGGTGTTGTTGGAAGGAAGTTGAGGATATGGTTTCACAACCACAGGGCTGACGGCTATGCTTGTACCGATCATTACCGTTCCTTGGCTTCGTACCACCACCACCTATGTATCTGTTCACGAATCTACATTTGTTCAAACCATCGCTGTCACCTCCTTTGTGCCTGCCAACGTCTATTCCCAACAATATATATATCACCGGGCTTACTAAGTAACTCCGTGCCGAAGAAGTTAGAACTGCCTGGAACTGCGTCGGATTCCGGAATTTGTTGGGTGGAAGACGGTATCAAAATTCAATCGGAGCTTTGAAACCTCCCCGCTAGTTCTCAATGTCGGTCTTGTCGGTGCCATTCGAACTGCTCTCCAAAATATTCAGCTTTGCTTGCGATGACATTATCAGCGCTGGATTTGTCAACGTCTGCAGCCATTGGAGGGCCGTAGCATTGGCATCTCCCCATCTCTGGAGTCATGTAATCGTACGCAAATCGGGCAAAGGCCTCGCCGCCATCCTTGAGCGATCGCAGTCCTGCTCACTCACCATTCGCGCCACCCTCGAAGATGATCCATCCTACGTTATCCCGTTCCCAGGCCTACATTTTCGAACCATGGCCGGTGAGCTCCAGCCGCGGATGAAGACGACGCGCAATATCTCGCCGCACTTGCACAAAATCCTCGAGATCCTCTTCTCCCATTCGCAGCGTTGGAGTGACGTCTCCCTTCGCCTTTCACCAACTCTTTTCCAGTTCCTTGATAATCCTGGTGGTTCCTTTCCGATCCTCCAAAGGATGCATATCGAGATGATCTACCCAGCGGAATTTCTGGACGGATTACCCCTAGTGTCATCCGATGCTTTCGCTGTTGCCCCACAGTTGAATCATCTCGTTATCGCCAACATCCGGTTTGGCGTTCCATTTCCGGGGGGCAACCTTCACACCGTGCATCTTACAAAATTCGCCACCATTATAGAGATCTTTGAAATTGTCAGTGAAGCGCCGAAACTGACTAAACTCGTTGCGACTCGCGTCCAAAATCGCATCATAGACGAAGATGCCCCAAGCGGTAGAGATCCCTTAGTTCACGATTCTTTGCGTGAACTCGAATTTCATGGCATTCACGGGGTCGGCTGGCTCATGCTATCACTTATCCTTCCAAACCTCGAATCATTCATATTAGATGACTTTGACGAGATTCAGGACCATGACACTCTGCGCTTTCTGTGTCCATTCTTTACTGCAAGTTTGCCGCCACTACGGAAACTGTCCATCCGTGGGATCATGCCAAACGAAGCCATTCCTCCTCTACTGAGCACAGTACCTACTGTGACAGAGCTCGTCATCTCTGAAACGATGGGCGGTCATGAATATCATTTTACTCTTCGATTTGGCGAGCTCGTCGCCAGGGCTCTCCTCGCAAACAGTGGGCTCTTACCCCAACTCCGCAGTCTCGACCTCTACGCTATCACCTATCCAGAAGACGATGTTTATAATAATTTAACGGGCAGCATTTTTGCGGATACGATTTCTTCGCGGTGGGAGAACTCTTCACAGGTAGTGAAGCTCGAACATGTCCGCGTTGGGGGTTACAAGCATGGTTTCGGGACATCTGTCATTGAGCGGTTTGAATCGTTCAAGCGTCAGGGCTTGGACATTAGCTGGGTTAGACGAGGAAAGTCTTTACCCGAGGAAAGGCGCCTTCTCAATATCGAATAGAATATAGCATGTACAACCCCTCTGTCTGTATATTCAGCCCCTGCCTTGTCCCGTCATTCCATTTATGTCTTGGTAGCCTATCTGACGGCAGTCTATTTTCCGTGGGTCTCCTCCAGACTCGTCCGGGAACTTTAGGCTTACCTGTATGACCTTCAGAGTTCATCGATCATCCTGACATGGTACATTTCTAATTCCGAACAGTAGCATCGACTATACAGAAAACCCCCCATGCAAGAGACGCCAATTCTCGCTCCTGTGGATACGCATCAACTTATAGGCGGTTTTTCGGGCTCTCTGTCCTGCCGTGTACACCAAATACTTACCTCTCACCCTCAGGACCGACACATTAGAAGTCGAAAACGAGACTAGAACATAAGGAGAGACTCATTTTGATACCAGGCTCCAACGCTCCCCGGGCTGGGACAAAAAAACACTCGCTCTACATTGCTGGGCTCGGGAGTGGTGGGAATGAGATCGAAAGGGCGCTAGTGGCATCGGGAGACTCGGGAGACTCGGACCGAACAAATTCCGAGTCCTGTGTATACCGAGGTAGATTAGTTTGCGCTTATTTACCTGAGCTGTTTCAGCAGAGGTGGCCGATAAATCCAGTTTTCCAGTTTATACAGGTCTCGGTCTTATGCAGTCCTGAGGGTTTCGGTGGCTGTGTTTTTTCGTTCTCTACGTAAACTATTTCTTTTACGTACTCGGATTGTCTCGGCCTTTGTTTCGGCCTGTTTCGGCTTTAACATTGAGCACTCTGAGCATCGATGCCCTTTGTGTTATCTCCACTCCTCATTTCTCTTTGGACTTTTATCTTTAAAAATTTTACTTAGATGCTACACATGTCTATGGTGGGCTTGTGACTACACTGATGTTACCCCTCAGTAGCCTACTTTGCGTTTCAAGGACCTCATCGGGATATTTTCTCCCTCTTTAATAGCCTTTGCTTCCCCTTTCGCTTTCAAAGTCTTGATCCCCTCTTTGTTTTTCCTCCGACCCAGGACTCGGATATGCCACGCCCCGCGATGGCCGCCCCTTCATCCAACTTAACACGTCGTTGATCGGAGCTTCGGATTTCGGTGCACATTCTAACCGTCTTAAGCGCTGAGAAACTGCCCTGAACAAGCGCTTACAAGCCAATCTCTCTGAAAGGATATCCGACATATGGGTCAGTACAGGCGTAATTCTGCTAGTGTCAAGCTAAGATCTTTAGTAGCGAGGAAATAGGAAACGAATGCCGCAGTACTAATCGATGTTAATAGACTTTTTTCAGCCACCGAGGTTCCGCCTCAGTTGTACTTGGGGTACGAAAAAACACCAGGGTCAGGTTCTCCGAACCATCTGCCGCGCTAATTATACGTGGTGCATAGGTGTATTAGCGCTGTTCAGACATGACAGTAGAATGAACGCTTCAGGAAGATCATCTCTGTGTTCCTCATGGTATGTTGCAGCAATGATACAATACAAAAGGCCTCAGAGTCGAACGGATCGGAACTTACATGGAAAGTCCATAATTCCGACACCACACTCTCCATGGGCGCCCAAATTCTTCGCACCACCATTCCAAATCGATATCGTCCATCAGATTCGCTACACGGTGCTATATAATGGCACCCGTAGACTACAGCGCCAAGTTCCTTGGAGTGACAATGAACCTCATATTATGGGCTCAGACTGCTGCTGTCATATTCTGTATCTCCTACATTGTGGTATATCTCGAACGTGTTTTACGGCGACGGCTTCTCCTGAGGCACACCTGTGTCTTGGATCTCGATACTCTTGGACGTCGGCTCCCTAGCCAGAAGATCAAGGGCACCGCTGTTATATGTGGCGGAAGGTAGGCGGTCCTTCCAATTTGTCTTGTCTTTCTCTCCTTGACGCAGCGTGGGATAGCATCGCAGGTCTGGTTGCAGCGCGTGTGTGCCATGATCACTTTGAAGATGTCGTCATTGTTGAACCAGAGACGTGGTTGAGCTCTCAGGACGCTAAACGTACTGATGCATGGAATCAAGAAAACAAGCGCACTAGAATTATGCAATACGGCTCGTTCCATTGTAAGTCCTATCCATTATACTCATCATCTTCCAACTTTGAACTGTATGCAGCTTTCCTTGCCATCGGTTATATGTCCTTCACAAAGTTGTTCCCCAACCTTACAGAAGAGTGTAAATTATCGTCTATAAGGTGAGTTTAACTTTATTTTAATTTCATTGTGATATTTGTATTGAACAGACGTAGAATAGGTCCCAATGACCAGCATGTGCACATGTGGGGGAGCGAGGTTGTCTCGCCCTATAAACAATACGGTGGTTCTCTACCCCAAACGCTCTACCTTGGTCGTACAGGTCTCGAGACGCTCCTTCGTCATCTCGTCCTTGGCGGGGATTACAAAAGCATCCGCCAAGTCATCGGAACGGTCGTTGGTATCTCGCGAGATGCATCTGATTCTCACTTTATCGACCGGGTGACGGTACGCTCTCCAGAGGGAGTCATGTCTGATATATCTGCTGCACTCGTCGTTGGTTCGGCCTCACTCTGCTAGCATATCAGCTTCCTAGCTAACCAGGTCTACTTCAGATCGTACTGGACCTGCTGCCGCCGGTCTAAAATGGCTTCGAAGGGAGGGGTATGGTATCGGTGGTACCTATGCAAAAAATGAATTACCACTCGACAAACTGAAGATCTCTTACGACCAGAAACTTCATTATTCGACTCTCCAATTCCATGTTCCCCCCGAGCTAGGAAGGAAGCTACCTGGACTCCCAGTACCATATGAAGAATGCGGGATGATATATGTATTTATCCCAGATACAAACAAGGAGAACCGATGTCTATACATTCAAAGGATTGAGGGTGATTCCAGTAAGTCATTTACTCTAAGCGACTATAATACTACTAATCGTTCCCGCAAGTACAACTCTGTTTCGGCGTCACCGGTTCAGAAAGTGTCCGACGAGCTACCGAAGACTTTGGAAGAAGCGAAAACCTGGGCTCGAGGTCTTATCACTGAGGTCCCCATTCCAGAGGAATGGTATGCTATGTTGGATATGCTAAAGGAGGTGCAGGATACCATGACGTCCAGCCAAGTTCGTTTTGGTGCGATTGATTCTTCTCTTCTTTCACGGTAAGCGTCCTGAAACAGACTAGCGCCATCGACCTGGATTCGGTATGAGAGGGGAGTAAACCTACCGTCGAACTGGGTCGCTGCTGGAGACAGCGTAATGAGGGTCAATCCTATTTTTGGGTGCGTTTATCTCGGGCAGCCCTTCCTTAGGTCGGACTCATAAACTTGGTACGATAGACAAGGGTGCTCAAAAGCGATTTGCGGTGCAGTTTGTTTGAACAAGCTACTGCAAACTGTCCCGGGCTCCATACCCAAGGAATTTTCCAAGAAGTATTTTCGAATGCACGCAGATAAGATTGAACCCATATGGTGCGTACCGGCTGACACTCCCAATGTTGAGCTTTGGTGACTCATCACGATGCCATATTCAGGAGTACGACAAAAGTCATCGGTATGTATCTGTGTATACGAGTGGCTGATTCCACTACTTAAAAATCCTTCTAGATTATGCGTTCGCGACTACGATGCCGGTTCCAGGGGAGACCCTCTCTGAAGGTGCCTGGCTTCGATGGTATATCAAGAAGCTGACAGACCTCGCCTTCACTGTAAGTTCGAATAAAATATGGCGTACCTGTCCATGTTTGACGTATCAGATAGGATGCCCAAGCGGCCTCAGCATTGTGGCATTTACGAGTACTTCTCGCGCCGCCAACTGATCTCTTGCAACTGGCCCTTGTGTTGAAAGTTGTATGGAACCTGATTAAGCGCCCATGTACATGACATCTGGGTAGGGTAGGATTACAAGGCACGGTCCAACTAGGGACGCCGGGCGTAGATTGGAGATCGAGTATTTTTTGATGAAGAAGCATCTGTTCTTCCGCTATAATGAACATACCTGACTGCTGGGAAGTCTAGCTAGCGCCGGTCCGTGGAAACGTCGACGCAGTCCTTCTATTCTGTAGAAGTTAAGCAAGAATGTTCCCATTACGCATACTTCTGATCCCGGAAGGACTGAAGTAAAGCTTTGACAAATTTCTCTCACTAGCGCACCTGGCCATTGTTTAAGTGTTTTGAAGGGAACGAGGGGCCATTTGTTATGGGCAGCGAGCCATGTTTTTTCAGGTGCAGTCTCTGCACGTTTATGAGGTACTGCGGGACTGCATTTGGGAAGGGCAGTAAGGAGTGGAAGAATATTGTTAGCCAGAATGGCGGGAAGCGCGTAAGGTACCTGGAGAAATTCGTACCATAGAAACAATCTTTTTATATCAGCACAGTATAAGCACTTTCCTTCAATCGACTTGACAATACGAAATTTCAATGACGAAGAACTGGTACTGACAACGAAAGAAAGGGATTCAACGCCTCACAAATAGACATCTTCAATACATTGTACGCTCACGGGTTCAATCTCCGTACTCTACAAAGCGGCATCTATATTAAGAACCTCGCTACGAACCTCTTGAAGGCACACCAGACAACCTTCAAAATAATCCTCGGCTCCAAAGCGTCGATTGGAGGTGCGAGCATCATACTGATGTGCCACAATGCAGATCCTGCTTGCAAGTCCTACGAAGGAATTAGACGTCTCCGACGAGAGCATGGTATAAGCTCACATCGAATGAAAGTATGATAAGCTGTCTCATATACCATCGCGAAAGCCACCCATCAGATAATGTCTCCCCAGGTATAGGAACAGTCGTGTGGTACCCATAATCTTTGACTCGCAAGATTAGCTTGAATTGAGAATTGAAAATTGAGACGATCTATACCCCAGTTTTTGTCTGCATCCCTGATGAGAAGGCTCAACGCAATGGGAAAGGATATTCCGGGAGCTTCTACTCACCATAGATGTGTAATCTTGTTCTTCTGCATCTCAAAAAACTTAGTTGAAAAGTCATTCGGGACGGCACTAGTCGCGTTATATTCCTGCAGAAGCGTATCCAGGCAAATTGCACCCAAAAGTGCCTTTGCGACTCCTTGCCTGAAATGCGGTTTAGATCCGAAACGCGGCAGCCTAGAGTCGAAGGGAAACGCACCCGAAAAGAGGATTGACCTTCATGATGCTGTCTCCAATAGCTATCCAATTCGCAGGTAGGTTAATGGCTTTGTCGTATTGTATGTAACTCGCCCCAGCTAAAAGGAATCTGTCAGTCAATAGCGAGATTGTAGATAGAAATTCTCCTACAGAAAGGGAGATGACTACAAGTCATGGTGCCTTCGACTTCCTCCAACATATCGAGCAGTTCGAATATTGATGGGGGTATAGGTTCCCAAGTGACCATTGATCGCGCATACCGTTTGATCTCTTCGAGAGTTCGGGGAAGGTCATTCTGACCAAAAACACCACAGCAGACGTGTACTACAGGGGAAACGTTAGTGTTTTAGTCACATGCAGCAGGGAGGCGGCGTACTATAGTTCCCTTCGACGCGCTGAATATGTATGCCGCGACAGTCCAACATAGGGTCGGTGACGCAAACATAAATGAGACCACATTTTTCATACGATGCAGGAAGGCCAGGGAGCTTATTGCCGAGCTCGGATGGGACATGAAACGTGGATGTCGAATAGGTAACCGCCGGACTGTAAGCAACCTTTGCCTTTTCTAGAGGAACCTTACCACGAGGATATGTGTCTGACTGACCATATCCCTCACGCTGCAGCCATTTCAGCCCTGCGGATGCCGGACCAGTGCAATCTGCGCTCTTGCAATTAGCCCCGAGTTGCGGGAACACCACAAGTGAATTCACGTACCAACTACTATTGCCGCTTTGATTATCTGGGTGCCTCCTGCAGTTCGAATCGTCACATGGTCGAGACGTCTAGAGTCAGAAGCGTTGGGAGAGACGCCAGTCACCGTACCAACAACCTGTTGAATGTTTTTATAACGATCCCCGAGAACCATACGACGCGTAATTGTCTCCAACCCTGGGCGACCCGCAATCATGGTATCAGGAAGTGTCCCATTATATTGATTATACGGTTTCTTGGTCCATCGTCCCCACATCGAACTCCGAAAATCAGAAGGCCCAACGCTGAAGAACCAATTGCTGAATAGCAGGTAAAAGAAGCCATACTGGTCAAACATACTTTACGTCCGACAATTCGCATTCTTTTGCAAGGCTAGGGAAAAGGTTACACAGTGCTTTGAAGGCAAATGATTGAATAGGCCCTAATATTAGCTAGTCAGTCCCTCGAAACTTTCAAGGAAAGTTTGAGACAACCTTGTAAGGACTTGTATTGCATGACACGAGAACGAGGCTTCGCTTGATTCCATGCATCCTGGCACTTGGCCTCCGGGTCGTTCACCCATGTCTCTGGTTCGACGATAACGACCTTGTCGAAGTGATCGTGGCATACTCTGGCTGCAAATAAACCAGCAAAACTTTCAGACAATTCGTCAGTATCATGAAGAGGGTGAAAGCGAGAGCGGTCAGACTCACCTCCCACCACAGATGACTGCTGTGCCGGGGATCTTTTGGTTGTCATTTCTAGATAATCCCAGCTGTTTGAGATCAAGTACGCAAGTCTGCTTTTGTAGCAGGCTATATCTGAGAAGCCGCCAGAGGAACAATCCAGCACAGTAAAAAGCAGGGAGTAAGGCTAGAATGGCCACGAAAGTCATGATGGTTCTAAGGAGAAAGAAGGAACTTTCACGATATATAAAAGTCGCGGCGCAGAATCTCAGGTCCCGGTCTGCATATATTCCTTCCCTGAGTCCTCACAACACCGCCCGATATGGTGCTAATCTAGAGGCCGGGTAGGGCCACACCCCCGTCCAGCGCTTAGTTCTGAGAAAGGTGAAGATGTAGCAGGCAATGTTATATCGAGCGTGGTTACTTTTGACTGATTGCCGAAGGCCCATCTTACATACGCAACATGTCCATCGGAAATGAAGAAAACATTGGGAGTGACTCTTAGAACTACTGTGCAATCAATTGATTGATCTTGAGAAGCATCTCCAGGGCCACTCAAGATCTGATACTTGGAAGATGTAATCCTGGTCAGATACAGCCAGTGCGTAGATGATAAGAGGTTCACCTGGTTTCACGAACAAGAGGAATTTAGCAGAAGTGAATAACTCAGCTTGCCGATTGACGTGTGCTTCAATGTCCGTGAAATCGCGGGCAATCGATCAGCAATCTACCATGGACTTCCATACCGTTCGACCATTCATGCAACGCCACAGGCATCTTATGATCCTCCGATGAGAGTGGACAAGTGAGGAAAACAAACGGGAAATTGATAGCGGAATAAGAGGAAGGTTCTAGTTGTGCGGATAGTATATGTCAGCTTTATGACTATCAGCCAGTCTACCGCGCTTCAAGCATCGCTACTCCTGTATTAACCTCCCTTCAATATCCTACTATCGAAACAGAGATAGGTATGATACTGACCATTGCGGACAATAACCTTATAATCAGACAGAACACGCAGGAGGATATCGGAGTCACCATCCTACCCTAAATGAGCTTGATTCCAAAGATTTTGAGCTAGAGCACTGACCTGACTAAGGGCCGACGACCATTCACTGGAATGTGTGATCGCGACGTTAGCATTCGGGTGCTATAAATAAGGTGTGAGCACGAATTGACTACGGCAAGCGTGAAACCGAACAGTATTCAGCATGAACTCGTTTATTTTCGCACAGGGGTCAAGAAGTCCGGTCTGCGATATGCGCACAATGAGTAATCAGCGAACAGGCGTATATAGGATGTTACCTGTGGTTGGAAGGATCTAGCTATTTCTGTGAGATCTGCGGGACTCGGGGAACATTGAGTGGAGGACAAGGTGGGGACCTATGCTCGAATCAGACCGGACTATTGGTATAGCAACGCGACATGCTTACACTACTGGTATCATCGTCAGTCCCAAGACCGGAATGTTGGAGGTTCACCGGGCCACTCGTTCCTGCTTCCGACAGCGAAGCGACACCTTCCACTGGCTTGTCGACGTCCTGATCAGACGGTGAGTATGACAAAAGTTGGGCAGGATATGGAAGTCCTACATAGCGTTGAACCACAGGATTCATTTGACTATCGTGTGTCTCTGGCTTTACGGAGAGTAGAATCAGAAACGCAATTGTATAGAAAGCACCAAACTTACAAATCTGTAA
The DNA here is from genome assembly GCA_030407055.1 of Armillaria mellea. NCBI lineage: Eukaryota > Fungi > Basidiomycota > Agaricomycetes > Agaricales > Physalacriaceae > Armillaria > Armillaria mellea. The sequence goes on from JAUDZF010000007.1 coordinate 470,989, forward strand.
GATGATGTAACGCTATCGCCTGTGTATTTCGTCATGTCACTACTTGTTTCATGTTGGTTATCTGCGGAAGATGTAGAACCATATAGAGACGGCGGCTCCGGAAGTTCGAGTTTAGGTTTCTTCTCCTTGTCATGTACCTATACAAACCTTCAATAAAAACGCAATAGCATCGAATACAAGCACGTGCATTTTCCTGTGATTTATCAATAACAAAAACAGGATTTCTACGTACGCACAAGAACCTACTTCGACGCTGGCACCTGGGTATTGTTCTGACTCAACAACAGGCTAGCGGGATAGAATGAGCCGAGATGGATCGAACAGTAGATAAATAAGAAAGACGTCATACCGATCTTTTCCTCTTCTTCGCTGGCTACAACATGAAAGTATTGAGATGAACGATCTACAAATAATGAAGCGGCAACACACCGGCTTGATAGGTACAGAATCTTTAGTACTGACCTGATGGTATATTGATTTGGCTCTCCTCCGGGGCTTCCGACCTGCGGACTATGGCCTACGCCTCAGCGTGAATACCAAAGTAGTATTAAGAAGGACTTACTGGTCTCAGGAAAGACGTATCAAAGGATACATCTGGCGTTCCCCACGGTCCGCTGTAGTCTGTAGGAACACGGTCATTATGTTTCACTTTGAACCTTCTCCCAGACGTATCCCCCCCGAACAAAATTAGGCTCGAAGGTGTTGCTGACTGCTGTCGTGGTTGCTGCTGCTGCTGAGGATTATGGACAGTTCCTCCTGCGGTTACGTCGTGTTTATTGATAGTGAGAGGTAATGCCGGAGCCCGCATGGGCACATTATATGCATCACTATATGCATCGATTTCCTTATGTCTACCCTCATAAATAGACGATGGTTTACTTGCGTTATCCTATAACGCAGTTGAGTGCATTGAAGCGGAGCATGATCATGAACTAATTTACCTTGAACTCGAACTCATCTTTAACGACTCCATTCTCAAAATTCGCGCCAGGAGTGGCATCAACGTCCATGGCAGCAACAAGTGGGGGCGAGCGTGCCCAAGCGGGCGCACAGAGATCGGAGGGATTTGATTTCTCGGCATTTGGGGTCTGTTGAAGGATAGACTCGTCATGAGTACTATCAACGTCGGGGGCCCAGTGTGCTGGACCTTGGAGAGCCGTTGTCTCCTGAGAGGGAGAGGGTGCATTACTGTCGGAAACCATCGCACGAAGACGATACAGTTCCTCACGCAGCTCCTCATGAGAATCTGTATTCCATCCCGGGAAGGTCGTGTTAGAACTGCCAGAATAAGGATTTCGTGGAAGGGGCGGTGCCAGAAACGGGGGCGGGGTCACTGGGAGCGGTCTATTGAGCGGTCCACGCAGCTGCTGCCTGCGACGTTTGCCGGGAGGGGAGATTTCAGAGTACAGAGACATAGAACCGCTATCTACCTAAATAAGTAGAGTAAAATAGAATGCTTTGTTGGAATTGAGACGAGGACTGACTCTTTCTCTTTCTCTTTCTCTTTCTGCTTGCCTTAAATCTGAACCGGAGTATGGCACATTGCCATCAAAGTGTGGTATTCGGTCTTTGGACATCCCAGATATTTGCGATATCTCTGTGGGTCCAAAGATGCGTCGGGAAAATGCGTTTGTGCGAATTGAGATACCAAATCCGCGCAGAAAAACGCATTGATTGGGGTGAAGTGAATCAATGAAATATGTCAATCCAGCATCAGGGTACGCCCTGACATCCGCTGATGATGTACTCTTCCACGAATATCCCAGTTTGATGTTTCCTTCCGCTACTCCTCCAACGAGGAACTTGAGCGAGAAAGAGCGCAGTGTCGGCAGGATTGAAGAACGATGCTGCTCCCCACGAGCATGTTTTATCGCAGCCCGTGACAAGATACAACGACCCGTTGGCGGCTTCTCTACCGCAAACGATATTTGCGAACTGATACCATGCATGAGCATTTCGAGCGGCATAGCTTCGGAATTGAGATAGGTTGAGCGCATCGTAACGCGCCCCACCATCAGGAAGTACAAGGATGGCACCTTTCTCTCGTAAGCAACTGAACTCGAATCCTCCACCACCACCCACAAGAAATCTGGGAAAAAAGATCAACTATTGGGTTTGAATATAAGGTGAAAGGACGCACGGAGATTCTGCTGCACCACCCATACTCATTTCTACCCTGGACACACTGGCGCTACGGATATCACTGCCCCGCTTATGCATTGTCTCGATCGCCCGTATATCACCACAGATAATTGGCTCGAATCCTTTGGGAGCGCGGCCTTTATTGATCGGGTCATCCGCCGACTTGCAGGCATTAAACAGATAGTCGAAGCCCCCGTCATTCCGTAGAATACCAACGTCGCCAACCCTGACGCCTTTCCCTCGATAGGCCTCCGGTAGATGTCCATCAGGCTCTGGGATCCACAGAGGATATCCGTGCTCTTTCTGTAGCAGAAGACGAGTGTAGATTTTGCGGGAAGACATTGACGACGTCATGGAACATCCTGAGTTCACTTCATTCGCGGCTATGCGGCCACGGTGCAGACTGCACAGGGGTATCCTGATGGGAATGCTGTAATGATAGAACACTGCATTTGCCCTTACCGACTGTTTTCTGTGTTTTATAAAGCAAGGAGCCCAAGCAGGCCAGGTGATGGTTGTAAATCTAGTCCAAAAGAGAAGTACGCAAATTTTTCAGTTGAAATGTGGATCAAGATAAAATCGGCATGCCCGGCTTGCTGCGGATGAGCTCGAAACTATGTCGATTTGGCACAATGCCGATAAGCGGCCATCAGATTATAACGCCCTTGCCCTTAGACGGCCACGACACTCTTCAATTTCCACCCTTTGATCAGTTTCTGGTCGCCTTCCACTCTTTATCGTGCCGTGATGTGGCCTGTCAAATCAGCTAAAGACCCTTCGATTGTTCTGTACTTGGCACTCCAAGAGTCCATGAGAAGATGTAATGGCTGCAGTTGCACTCGGGCAGGAAAAATGGCGAATCTCAAAACTATCTCCGACTGACTCCTTGAGGATGTCCCAGCCACGCCATTAAAAGGAGGACAAGGCCATCGCCGAGGAACACATCGTAGCTTTTTGTCGGTAACATCCCGATGGCATTGACTCCGTACGTCCAAGCCAGAGACCAGGTCACGACTGTACTTACTCCCGTATGGTGGCAGACTGACATACATCACCGCAACATCGTACAGGCCTACCGGCGCCTGTGTATCTGTCTAACGTATTCGCAATTTATCTGGTTCATCACAAGATCTTCACGTGTTTCCCTGCGCATCCTCTTCATTCTGTCTCGTGACAGTTATCCCCGGTCTTAGGCGTGATTTTGCGATCTCTGCTCTTGAACGGGTGAAAAAGTTATTGCGAGTGCTCGTGGACGGTCCCTGACGTTACTCGAGGGTCAAGAGGACTCAAGGCGCTCAATACAATTGACCCTGTGCTGGGCATAAACCCATGTCCTGATGAGCTACATGACGCTGGTGTCGGTATTGACACAAGGCCCCAATCAGGAGTGGCCGACTTCACAGCCTTGACCTGGCAAACCATGCGCCGTGACCGCAACTCTCATACTGTTTTCTTCGCACAGATGCGTACGTCTCCTGGAGTAGACACACCTTGCGGGATATCGCGAAAAAGGCTGAGTTATTGAAGTCCGTTTCAATACTAATCAGCAGTTCTTTGAGCCTTCCAAGGGAAACCTGACCGCAGAGAGGCCAGAATACAGATACTTACTCGTCGGAGAAGCTATGTAAGTACTCTCGGTGACACTGTACCTTCTCGTATCTTATTCGCTCTAACAGACCACGATTTCAATTCCAGTCGTATTCTGACCGGTGCTGGACTGAATGGTTTGTGTGTAAATCACTGGCATTGCCGCGGCACCAATGTCTTCGGAGCATTGGGCATACCTCGGGCATCTCTTTCCAACGTGCGCAAACGGTAGACAGGGACCCTGGTGTTCTTGGGTTCTACGACCTCATGGACGTGTGTCTTTGCCGGAGCTTTCTCCTTGTAATTCAGATCCTTCGGATTGTCCGGCCCGTGCATCAAAATTTGCGATTAGAGGTGAACTTTCTCACTTATCTCAAACGAAACGAAGCGAAGCAAGTCTTCTCCTTGGCCTGTCGAAAACCCTTCATCAAGGCTCTCTTCGTTCGGTCCCTGTAGTACCTGTATAGACTTCAGTTTCTCCCACCGGACATCGGACAGAGTATAGGTCAACCACTGCGGACTACCGAAGATGCGGCTGTAGTGATACGGTTCTACCGGGAGCATCTTGTCAAAGATTTCGGAACACTGTTCATAGTCGAAAATCATTGGAGAACAAGACCTAGACCAGCCTAGGGACACGAAGAAAATTGCACAGGTTGCGCTCGACTTTACGAACAGATATCCTCTTACTAGGAAGCATCGTTATGAGCGGATTGTTACCGGGGAGCTATCACTTACATGTTCTTCAGACAGTGCAGTTACGGACAGCACTTTTATTATTTAAAACCTTGCCTAGCGTGTATGTTCCACCGTGACGGCCAAATGTCCTCAAACGTCTCTTCGATAACTTCAAGTGCAGCGCGTTCAGTCAACGTATGCGTGACTATTTCGGGCCGATTGCGCCGATTGAAGGTTCGGTAATGAGCACAGCCACTTTTTTCTTGTTGCTACCATTTCCTACTCGAACGTCTTCAACCATGAGGTATAGCAGATCATCTTGGGCTTGGTCTTTCTGTGGCTACACTACTGAGATTCATTTCAGTCCAGTACCGAATGAAAAATCGTACAGTCAGTAGTCAGCGAGAGAAATGGCAGTCATGTCCAGGGTCAGGCGGTTTTTGATGAGTAAAGTCACGGTATGTTCAAACTTCTTCACATCCCTCCCGTATGCATGCGTTCTACTCCCGTACTCAATAGTTCCTTAGACGCTGGGACCTGATTTATCCATTCTATACAACAGCGCTTACCGTCAGACGCCCCATTCAATGTTTCGTTACTTCTTCTCACTGGCAGCTTTACGGCCTCCATTGCATCGACTTTCATATAATACAACCTGGGCCAACTTCTAATTTTACCGCAACGAAGTTCATGATCCCCGTGCTACACCGCGTTTGGCCTAGAGCTTTGTCTATTACCGGGAGGTTGGTCTGTTCCTTGCCGCGTGCTATGAACTGTTCCTCCTTCCGGTTCCACGGCTATATCAATACCTCCGGATGACAACTTCTGAACGACCGTTTTGCAAGGCAGGCTTAGGGCTTCGTAATCAATTATCACTGGTCGTTTCCTTAGCAACGTAATTCGAGCGGGATATCGACGTTGCTGCTATATATTCTGTTGTCCCGCGCCTTATGCCTAGAGCATTCTGCAAGGAACATGTTGTTCGTCAAGTCAACTGTTACCGTGTTCCGACTACATGGAATGCCAGACTTGGTATTCCCTTGTGGCACATATGTACCACTGAGTTGTCTTTCGTTTTACTAGATGAAGAAATTCGCACCACCCTCGCTTATTATGTTATTCGGACCACTGTCATATTAAACATTGGTGGAAGTTTCGCCACTACTTGCAACACCACCTGCCGGTAATGCATTTCTCAAAGGACGTGTAAGTATTAAGTACAATGAGCAAGGTTGCGCATTAAATTGCAACATCGTAGGAGACTTCCAAAGTTCCATTTGATGCCAGGGACGCCCAGGACAGGAATTTTCGCGAGCGTCGCTCTTATAGTGACTTCGTATTCTTATGATGCCTACCCATCCACTCAAGTGACCCCAATCATTCATCCAGAGCTGTGTTTTTCCGCATTCCGATCCTCTTGTCTTTCCAGGTCAGACAACCCATCATAGATAGATTCAAAGCAGTGATATTTGATTGAATCCGTCTATATGAAATTGTAAAACGTGGTCGTTGCGACCCAAGATCATCAGTCTTCTTCGACTTCAGTTCGAGCCTAGAATTAGTTAAAGTTGCTGCGAGGCACCCGGTTTATTGGAATCATGTCGGGGCTCATATAAAAGGATCCAACACTTCCCCGCTTTCTTCAGCCGTTACGCCATGTCCATCCAAGAACTTACCGCCACCCAATTCGCCTCTCCCGAATTCTCCTATGCCGGTGGCGGGCAGCTCGTCGGCCAATCCAAGGGAGCCGTCGCACCCAAGGAAGCTTTGAAGCTTCGCTTGGACCCGAACCTTGAGGTCGAAATCGCTATTCAGGCGAAGGTCAACGGCGACATCACCCTGTCGCTCCTTTATGTGAATTTTCATATACTGGAGCGGTCTCAGCCTGACTGCTGGTCATACAGTGAGTACATATCTCGTCGGTGTAAAAAAAATGGATTGATAACTCTGTGGTTGCCGGGTTTAGGTGAGATGGGTCCTCCGTGTATAAGTTGCTATGCATACTGAGACGAGAGAGATGCTGTCAGGGCATTCAACGGGCAGAAAAAAAAGTATTTATGACTAGCAACGATTGCGATGGCCAGTTAAAATTAATCAGATGACCTGTGTTGTATATTATTCCATCCCGTCTCCAGCATTGTACTATCGTATATGCATACCAGCGTCCTCGAAGTTTTAAATATAAATATCCGTGTTCATTCTGTTCGCTCGATGAATTTGGAGTGAATAGGAGCGTCCTTTGTTCTTGCTCGATTGCATCTGAGTCAAGAAATCGCCAATGGTGTTGGTGTTGGTATTGGTGTTGTGGGTAGTGAGTTAGAACCTGGATCAGTGGATGTCACACAAGCTTCCATCAGACGTTTTAACTAGTCGTATCAATCAGTATTCATTAGCTCGTCAACAGAAGAGAATTTGACAACGTCTGGGACTGCGACGCGACCTCAGACATGTGCTTGATATTGCTGGACAGCGAAGCATCGAGCCAAACGTGTTGAGGCAGTCTGACCTGACAATTAATTAGAACAGCCCAGGGTCTGGGGGAGGCAATTTATTTGACCTATGACCCGTGTTCTATTGATTCCAGTCTAAATAACCCCGAAAGGTGCTGTGATGATCTCAAACTAGAAACGATCGCTCTCTTAAATGCAGGGCGACGATCAATGGCGAGGCCCAGCACCCCTGCAAATCAATTGCAGGCAAGAATCTTCTCAGCAGCTTTCTCTGCGACAACCATGATGGTAGCCTACATGATAGCACTTAGCATATGGGTTTCTGGCCATAGATAGCAATAATATCACACCTGAATGTTGCCAATAGGAAGGTCCGGGTGAATGGAAGCGTCAGCAATGAACTTTGGTGCCAATCAAACAATGCATCAATGGAAGAAGAGAAACCACGCACCAGATTATCGGTTCCCCAAACCCTAGTATCAGTATCTACCACGGAGCTGCCATCGTTAGTCGCTCCCATGGCATAGCTGGCAGCCCAGTGAGCGCCAGTGGTGTACGTCTCGGTCAGACTTTCAGCTGTGACGTTGTCCGCAGAAATGGACAATACAGTTTGGTTATCAAAGTACCCGATGAAGGTCTCCATGAAGCTTGTAATGGCAGCCTTGTCGTCTTCCGTCGTAAGCCAAGGCGACTCCAAGAGCGTCGTCGTTCCATTGGGTAGAATGCCGAGCCTTCCGGAGGACGTGAGGCCGTGCGTCAAATAGATCTTCCAGTTTAGGGTATTAGCAGACCTAAAGACGTTAGTGAGATAGAGGATCACAGTGGTTAAAAAAATAAGTACTTCGGTCCAACTGTCCCTTGAATGTAACGTGTAGTTCCATTGGTTTCAAGGTTGGTCCAGAAGGCAAGATGTTGGGCTAGTATGAGTCATGAAACCTTAGGTATATGGAGCGTACTACCGACAACAAGCACTCACCAGATTGAGCAAGAATACCAGACCCATGTAGAGAGCAGCGTCGGTTGCATTAACTTCCATCGAGTTGATGGGTGTGTAGTTATAAACAGTGAACTCGGTGGTCGAGTCAACTGCCACTGTGAATATGATATGGTCTTTGATACCCTCTCCGACAGGAAGGTCAATCCATTCACTCTCGTCGGGTAGTGTGATGTTTGTAGATCCTGCTTGGACGACATAAATCTGATCGAAGGGTCCGATGCCAGAGTTGAAAAGGATACGAGGGGTCGACAACTAGAAGACATTGTAATAAGAAACATTGACATGCGTATTTTCAAATGGCCACCTACCGCTCCTGCAGTAAGGATCACCTTACCACCGTCATTGACGTTGATTATCTCCCTTCCGCTACCGGCTTCAACTTCGACACCAGTAATAGTGGAGCCGGAACGAACAACGCGCGTCACCAAGGTGGAGAGCTTAAGCTCAAAGTTGTCTAGAGCCTTCGCCAACGGGAGATAGGTCATAACAGGGCCTGCTCGTTGGGAGTCTTTGATGTTCCAAGGTGGATGAGAGAATATGCTAGTCTTGTCACTAGGCTCGGCAACAGCATCACTCTGTTTCCAGCCATGGTCCGAGAGGAAGGTCGAAGCAAGGTCCCAAACAGCGGTGTCGTAGTACAGCCCGTCAGCGCTGGGACACGTAGTGCCGGGATTCCGTTCATAGAGTTTGTCTGCGGATGCAGATACGTCGTCCCAGTTCCATCCTTTACAGAAGCAAGCCAATTAAACGCGAGGCCCACAGCAAAGGCCCATAACTCACCGGCGGGGAAGTTTTCGAAATCGACGGAATTGGGAGGCACCCACATCATAGCGTTGACCATCCCGCCTCCACCGAGGATGCATCCAGCTGTGGATGCGGTATCGGTGCAATAGAAACTAGTGTCATCTAGCTGGGACAGCTGATAACCATTCCCAGGTAGATCAAAAACAGTGATGGTGTCGTTCCATGGTTCGATACGGTCACCGCCGGAGGAATACAAGGATGCGATGCCGCGCTCAAGCAGCAGGACACTCTCACCAGCTTCAGCCAGACGCTCGGCAACTATGGTAACATCTTAGTTAGAAATTGTATGGGGATGAGATTAAACATACCGATAATACCAGCAGGTCCGGCACCGACAACAATGGTATCTGCATGTACCATCATGAGCTACGGCACCGAACTGCGAGCAATCAAGGCGTCCGTACCGTATGTTGTATCGGCCGCTACAGCACCCAGTAGCACGGCAATGGAGACTAGAACAGTACGCCTTGGTAACATGGCGAACACGGAAAAAAGAGAAGGAAAAGGCGCCGAATGAAGGCGGAGACGGATGACTGGAGCTTGCTCATATTCCCCGCAAGTTTTTATACCAGCGAGCCTCCGCCGCGTTCCGGTATAACCACGAGGCCATGGTTACCACGCATACGAAAGCGCTTTCGGCGGAAAAACAAGCGGCCATACAAATTATGGGTGGTACGGTCGTGAGACGAAGTGGACAAATTAGGAGCGAAGAGGCGGATCAGTCAAAAGCCTCGTCATGCCAGGCAGATCTCCGGTAAGCCTTTCCATCGCCAATGATCTGAACACGGAATGAGTCGTATGATGAAATGAAAGGAATAAACCACGCACAGCGTTGTAATGGTTCTATTCTGAGATAATACCCCATCGCAAACTCCAGTCGAGTATTAAGGGATTTGTTCGCCCAGGCTGTTGTTGAAATTAATTTACCCGACAATCAGGTTAGACCTTGAGCCCGCTTGATAAGATATGGAGTCTAGTCTTCAGGGTGACTTGAAGATTATCTGATAATCAGCCTATCGTCGGGGCATCGGCACAAGGTGTTCCTGGCGGGTCAATGGTTGAAGTTGAAAAGCCGCAGGCAAGCAAGCCACACAATGGTAATGTTGCGCGCCCGGTACAGTCCGCATTGCAATGGATGAAACCGTACACTCTGCGGATCAGAGTCAGAAATAGCTTTCATACAGAATTACGATATGTACCTGCAGAAAGCTTGATCTGACATTTGCTGAAGTCTTTGCAAACACCAAACAGATACGTCCAGAAAGTAGCGGTACGGCGGACAAGAATATTCTTGACGAGGATTCCGCAAGCAGGGGTCAACGCGATTTTGAAACCTTTGATGTGCGCGGCTATTTCCACGCTTCTGCAAAATTTTTATCCACCGTGTCGTGCGGATCCAAGTCTCATATGGCTCAGTGGGAGCATAATTGGTGGAAACGGTGCCCTGGTGAGGGACTGCTCTACAAAGCAGGTTCAGAAGTTAATCCGCTACACCTGGTAAGGGTACCCTGGTCGGAATGGAACTTCGGTCTACCGAAGATTAGCCTGCGCAGGAGCACCAGATACTTGTTGAGGATGAGAGATGCATGATGAGCGGCATAATTGAGCAATGGCCGCTGGTTAATTCTCGAAACTTGAATGCCCCTGCTCGAGGAATCTTCCATTATGATTTCTGAGGTAACGGTTTGATTTTGAGAACTGCACGATTGCGCCGAGAAGGGAACATGAAGTCAGGAAAGAAATTGATCCACACCTATAACGCATCAGAGCAACCCTTTTACTACTTATAATGAAGCACATACTCGCGGCGCGGAAACCGGTCTTGAACGAAGCAAAGCTCGGACGGCCATATGTCATACATCTGGGAAGAGGTACTTTGTTTGAATAAGTGATGTCCCGTATAGGCGGACGTACTTTCGAAACACAGTTCTACCATGAAGGTGCCCGACTATTATCTTCCCAGATTTTGGATAATTTCCTCGCAATGCAATGTTTGCCATTTTATTGTTACAGACACTCCAGAGGATGTATGCACGGCATGGTCACAGGAGTATTCCTGAAATTTCCAACCAGTTACAACGGCCGTCCTTTCCATAACGCCCGATATAGAAACAGACTCGGAGGTCGACAAAACACCGCTTGAATGGACTGCGATTGTCAGAAGATATTGTCATGACATATCGTTGCTACATCGTGGTAGTTATAGCAGGATGTCCGATCTCCAGATGTATGTTGGGCGATGGTGTGGTATCCAGTTATAATTTATTCGATTCAGCCAAGAGTTTGAACGAACACTGCAGCTCCTGCTGAACGGTTACCACCACCTTTGAAAGCAAAACAACTCAAACGACTAACCTGGTTACAAAATTGACAACGATAAGCTGCAGCCCTTTCTTGGTCATCCGTAGGCGGGCTTTGAAAACGCTTGACAGACAAGTAGTCGAGATTGGAATCCATCCCACTAAATCGGACCCGCAAACTCCCTTCTCAATGTCGTCGTCGCACTGCCTGGTAGATATTCGCTGAGGGCATTATTCAGAAAGAGCGTCTGGTCATAGTGAGATATTGTCCAAGGTGAGAAGCAGTAGACGAGAGCGAGAAGCCAAATCGCTGCCATGGAAGGAGGGAAGGAAGGTGGATGACCACGTGCACGGGCAAGGCGCGATTGCGGCATTTCGGTCCTAATGCTCTTCATCGTGCTCTCCGCAATGCTAGCCAAAAGAAATTCACCGACATCGCTTCCATTCATTATCTGAAAATTAACGATTTGTCTTTGGCACTGTAAGCCAACTGTCAATTCGATGTCCCCATATTCTGGCAACGGAACAGACATTGATAAAATATCCGCAAGCCGCCAATGAACCTACACCTCGTTGCTGTCTGCTGACGGGCCGGAGATATTGAATAGTTCCCGTATGTTTCTTGTAAGTTATCTGGATACTGTGCTGATTGACATTCTTCTTTAGAAAGCATCAAGCTGTACGACGTCGTGGAAACTCGTAGTTGCGATCAAACATTTGCCAGATCCATGGCCTGCTCAGTGCTTCGTAGACTCTGAAGACTTGACAGGTCGTTGAGAGTGGTATCACCTGCAGGCGACTCATGGCGTAAACACGCTCGGGATGCAGGGTCGCGTTGCGATGGTGTAACCAATGACCGTTGAATGGATTGTCAATCCAGAACTGGATTCTTTACTACGGGACATTCCCTTTGTCGTGTGTGGGCCGGGTTGCGATGGCACAATAAGATGGTGGATAGGGTACGTGGGTTCTTGTTATCAATGCACGTTGAGTCTGAATTGCAATCGCCAGTGCCACTCTGTCAAGGACAAAGAACATTGCGCCAAATTAACCCCCCTTTGTCTTAGCCGACATAAAAGGTCTAACACTCTACCACCATCTTCTTTCTTTCCTTCCCTCATCCATTCTTTCCTCACCTGTCATGTTACCTCGTGATTTAATCCGACTTGTCGATGCCCCTATCGCGAAATCCCCAATTCCTTGGGCTCCTTTCGTATCCGAATTTGATTTGACGCAGCTAGCCACCCACCCTGATAGTTATGCCTATCACATTCTCATTCTTGCGACCGATCCTCCTCCCGCTCCTGCAGATGTTGGCGAAGACGAAGACGGACAAATTCGGATACACTGGCTCTTTGAAGACTTGAAGCGGATATTCACCGAGACGCGTCGTACATTGACAATCACCACTCCCGCGGATGCCGCCGCACTCTACCATGTACTCCAGTATTCCGATCCCAAAATATCGAAGACCATCCTAGAATCGTACGAAGTCCTAGAACTCGTCGAGCTCAAACGTATCACCCCATGGAACTTGGAACGTCTCATGTTCCCCCTCCCATTGCACCGCTTCACCACTCTACGGATGGTTTCAGTCTCACCCTCTCCGCCCCTTCTCGGCCCTGACTGCACCTCCATCCCCGCGACCCGCTCTGCATCGTGGGAACAATTCTACCCCGCCGACCCGCGTATCCTCCAAATTGATTCGGTCAGACGCATGAACTTGAATTTATGGCGGCATGTCCTCGGTCGATTCTCTGATGTCGATATCACACAGAGCCGTATCCTACATAAGACGGTAGCCACAGATCCTTTCGTCTGGGTGCACAACTTGACTGCGCTCTACCTAGCAGATTGTTTGATCGAGCAAGAAGTGCTGCTAGGGATCATTGACAATTTGTTGGTGCTAAAGGAGCTGCGATTAGTCAATTTACTGGTGGAGCATTCCTATAACCATGAGAAGGCTATGCCTAGTCGTCTGGAGGATCTAACGGATCCGACTGCAAGGACGAGGCTGAAGGTCTTGGAGCTGATAGGGATGGATAGCCATTATGGCGTAGGCCCTATTTTGAAGTATCTCAGCAGGGAGGAATCGATAATCTCGCCATTTGGTTTGGATGGGTTGGATATCCAAAGCTACTCAGAGTATAGTGACCTCGACTCGGTTCGCATCGTGGAAATTCTCTGTAAAAATGATCGCGCGAGAGAGGTAGGGCTTGGCGAGAAAGAACGTAAGTAACTTGCATTTATTCTTTTTAGAAAGCTAATTTCCCTTCTAGTACAAGCAATCCTAGGAGTCAAAGACACCATGCTGCCTCCCAAACCCCTCGGAGTGGAGTTCGTCATGTTCGAAGTCAGCAACCTCCGTAATGTGGAAGCCTTTTTGCAACCAGATGGATGGTTACCTTTCCTTCCCCATCTCATTAATGTGAAGCTTGTCGTCTGCGGCCAGGATGCGTATATTTCAGATTCGACGCTGGATTCCATTACGAAGATTTTGACTGAACGGAAGGTGCCGGTACGATTGGAAGTGATACCTGATGAGACTGTTCAACGCACTCCATGACGCGAGTTCATACTGGATGAACGTCGATAAACATTAGATATCTGAATACTGCTTTTTTGTGATATGTTTACGTGTGAACATAGTATGCTTTGCTTATAGGTAGTAAGCTTTAGAGGAGCGGTCTCGCCCTCAGTACTCATCAGCCAAATCCAAGTATCACCACGAGCAGGGGGCCAATCGCGAGGGACTCGTGGAAGTATCCAGAATAAGTAAGGGTATATTACCGTTCCGAAGGTCCTCGAGTGACATCGAACCTATAGTGGGTAAGCTTAGAATCGTAGCCCGATAAGCTGGCTTTATGAAGAATATTTCATCGTGAGGTACTTATTCCCAAGGACTATTTTATCTTAATTTATATAGCATATTCACTCCGCCGGGATCGTCCGGTGCTCGCTGATCATTACGCCTATATCCAATCTTCCCCAATTCAAAACCTTTCTTTTCTGTCTTAAAGTGAACACTGAATGTGTTGGTAATAGGACCAGTAAGATAAAAAAAGGAGGGCAAAAATGACCCCTAAGCGAGTTGAACGCTTGACCTTGTGGAGTGGCATTGGTTTCGTAGGACATTTCGCTAAGATTGCACCCAGATATCAAACCAAAGCTGGAATCACACGCTCTACCACTGAGCTAAGGGGTCATATATCTGCAACTCACCATAATCAGGTTGGAGATGTGGAAAGTCCGGGCGATCGGTCGCTGCGCCAAGGCTTCCTCCTCCCTCCTCCTCCTCTACATGTCCATTCGCCCTTCTTTTCCTTTACTGACCATGCTGGAGGCTACGCGTTGATAATGTGTACACCGAGCATCTCATAACTGTGGGAATGGGGCGCCATGTGAGCAGCACTGCCTCCTGCCCTGAGGCTGGAAACGAACTATAAAATAGGCGCTAGGATAACGTCAATTACCATCACCATTACCAATGGAGGCTATAGGGTTTGCATCGGCCCTCATTTCCTTGGTGGATGCAACAGCGACGGTCATATCATGCCTCAACGACATCAAAAATGCACCAGCGGAACGTACCCAGCTCTTGAAGGAGTTAACGTCGCTCAATATCTTTCTGGGGACCCTCAACAGCCTTGTACAAACAGCCGCCGAGCCTGACGCATCGACAGCCGAATGGTTGGCTACCGTACGGGCACTGAACGTTCCCGATGGACCTTTCAGGCAGTTGAGCAGTCTCCTTGAAGATCTGAAGCGGAAACTGGCGCCGGAGGGACACCGAACATTTACTACAAGGTTGGTAGAGAGGATAATGTGGAAGTTCAGTAAAGAGGATGCCGAAGATATGTTAAAGAAGGTGGAGAGGGTAAAGTCGCTAGTGATGGTTGCTGTACAGCAAGACCACATGTGAGTTCTCTCTTGTCATCAGTAGCCGTTCTCAATCAACTTCATCAGATCCTTGACGCGAGCCATACACGAAGACGTGGCCCGTGTCGATACGATGGTCAAGCAAATTGCTAGCTCATCTGCTGGGGTTGAGCGCAGCGTTCTTCGACTCGAAGGTGGCATCTCTGAAATTGAGGGATCCATGGAAAAATTACAAGACAATGCCGATCAGAAGCAGAACCGTACGTTTGTCCCGTTACTCGTCTTGGCTAACCTCACAGTTCCGCAGAAGAAATATTTCTTAAAATTACCAGCTGGATTTCCCCGTTGAACTTTAGAGCTGTGCAATCGGAAATATATTCACGGCGTGTGGATGGCACCGGACGGTGGTTTCTCGAGTCCGAAGAGTTTCTTCGTTGGGTTGATGGAACGGAGAGCTGTCTATGGTGTCCAGGAAATCGTATGTTCGTTTTTAATTGACCGTCGCCGTATGTTCTGACAGATGTACGATACCTTCAGCCGGCGTTGGGAAGACTGTCCTCGCGTGCGTTTCATAAATTCCAATCAACAATGTTCCATGCTCATTATTTCTCAGATCTATCGCGACCAATCACCTGCAGATGACGGGACTGCTTATTTTGAACGTGTTCTGCGACTACCGCAGTCAGAAAACGCAGTCTGTATCCCAGATAATTGCTGCGCTATTCAAACAGCTAGTCCAAGAGTCAGGCTATACTTCCGATTTTGTCAAGGCTATCTACGATGATCACCGCCGACTTGACACTATTCCATCCCTCGAGCAGCTACGAAACTACCTTTCCCGGGAACTGCAACAGTATGAGCGCCTGTATATCATCGTTGACGCTCTGGACGAATTAAAAGACGAAGATCGCGACCTTCTTGTTAAAATCCTTCGGTCCATTGATAATCGTGTATCCCTTCTGGTCACCTCCCGCAACATCGCTTCCATAGGATCTTTATTCAAGGACTGTACAGCCCTATTCATCCGCGCGACCGATGAAGATATTGGAGCTTACATAGTTGATAGGCTGTCAAGAGGCCATCTTGCGAGCCACGTCAATGGTCGCGGTGACCTTCGCGATGACATCATCAACGGCGTTATTGGAGGGGCAAAGGGCATGTAAGGCAAAGTTCACCATCCTAGTCCAGTTCACTCATGTAGCGTCAGGTTCCTCCTAGCTTGTCTTCACATGGATTCCCTTGCTGAAGCTACCAATCGCAGACATCTGCGTAATGCGCTTGCAGAACTTCCTGATACTGTCGCGGACGCATACAATGAGGCATTACAGCGGATCGACAGTCAAGGGAAGCACCGCAAAGAGCTTGCATACCGCATTCTCTCGTGGATCGCGTTTGCGAAGCGTCCTTTAACTGTTATGGAGCTACAGCATGCATTCGCTGTTGAGCCGGGCGCACAAGAGTTAGATGTGGAGAATATCACTGAAAGCGACGTCTTATGTTCAGTTTGCGCTGGACTCGTAGTCATTGAGCTTGTGACACCCATTGAATCGGACTATCCAGACGACCCTCCGTCACCCACGTTTTGCTTCGTCCGTCAGTATTTCACGACATCATGTCAAGTGTCTAGTATCTAATCGTGTCGTAGATTATACAACTCAGGAGTTTCTCGAAGCAAAACAATCGGATCTTTTCCCCAATATTCAACTCGACATCGCAAGATCGTGCTTAAGTTATATGCTCCTGCAAAATGTCCATCTCGATATACCCGGCTTCGCTTTCAGATCCTTTGATGTTACACGACTATTAGTAGATCCCCATTCCGAGCGGAGATATCCATTTCTCGCGTATGCATTTTGTTACTGGGGCCTGCATTGTATCCAGTTCGAAGACTTCCTACAAACTGATATCCTTCGACTCTTACGTGACCAGCAACGGATTAGTGCTCTTTACGGAGGACCACACATTGTGCCTTTTGGACAAGGGATTTGGCCTTTGCATATCACTGCATCTTTTGGCATGCTGCGAACCACAGAGTTACTTCTAGCCTCTGGAGCGAATATTGATTGCGCCGACGCAGAGGAACGTACACCATTGGTTTACGCTACCCGTGCGGCAACGGTGAATGTTGTTGCGTGTCTCTTGCGCCATGGTGCTAATACCAGTATTACGGATCGTTGGGGCCGGACACCGTTGATGTGGGCTGTAAGTGTCGGGTCTGAGGATGCGGTCAAGCTGCTACTTCAGTCACACAGTATCAGGAAAGATATCAACGCGATCAGTAGGGAAGTGACTCCGGAGAGTGCGCTTTCTTTGGCGGTGCAGGGAAGAAGCATGGGCATGGTCAACCTGCTTTTAGGGGTGGAAGGGATGACTGTACATCCTGTCGGGAGGACCCGCTCGATACTAGCCGATGTCGCTAGCGTGGACATTGCCCAGTTATTACTTGCACGAACAGATATCCAACCTGACTGGAAGGATGACCGTCTAATGACGCCACTCTCATATGCTGCTCAGGAAGGGCGGGCGGGTGTTGTAGCGTTGCTGATACAGCGCGATGATGTCGATGTAAATTCGAAGGATTTCTGTGGGGTGACGCCGCTGGCACATGCGGCTGTCTCCAAAAGAGTCGACGCCGTCAAAGCACTGCTAGAGCATAGTGGAATGGATCCTAATGCCCGTGATGACTTCGGTCGAACGGTATTAGCTCAGCTTATCGTTGCCAGCGATTACTTCCAGGATCCATATCCCTCATCTTCTTCGGAAGGGGCCCGTGAGGAGATCTCAGCGATGTTATTGAGGAGAAGCGATGTGGAAATCAGTGCACAAGATATGTATGGCACGACGCCATTGTCATTCGCAGCCCAGAGCGGTCTTCTAGCGATAGTGAGGATGATTTTGGATGTTGAAGATGCCAGTGTCGATATTAAGGACCAGGACGGCAGGGTTCCACTCTCATACGCAGCCCAATATGGTCACCTCGATATCGTGCAGCTTCTACTAGAGCGAAACGGTCTGCGCTCAAGCAATATCAAGGACAACACCGGCCGAACACCGCTTGTCTACGCTGCATCTAATGAGCATCTGGATATCGTGGAAGTTTTATTGCGACGAAACGATGTGGATATCAATCACCAAGATGTTGACGGCATCCCATTTCTTCATTTCGTTGCTCGCCATTGGCTCGTAGACGTTTTAGATTTGATCTTGGATGTCTGCGGTGAAAGCCTGGACGTCAACGTCAAGGACAACGAAGGCAAGACCTTACTCTCTCATGCCACCCAGTACTGCTACAGTCATATGGTGCACCGTTTGCTTGGCCGGAAGGACCTGCAGGCCGATATCAAAGATAACAAAGGCTGGACACCTCTATTTTACGCCGTGACAAATCAGGGTATCATGCATATAAAAGTGTATCGAAACTCTGGGGACACAGAACTCACGACCTTCCCCTTCACTGGTCTCGGCAAACCTTCGTGGCTGAAAAGTCAAACATTACTACCAATACCAGATTACCGGATTGACCTACGCCTCGAGGTCATTCGTCTTCTACTCGGACGAACCGATGTGTCTCCCGATGTTATGGATAATGTTGGCCACGCGCCCATATATTACGCCATTAAGAATAACGATACTAATGTTGTGAAGGTTTTCTTGGAGCAAGGTATCGTGGACATGAAAACTGTACTTTCTATTGACATTCCGGACTTCAATGGTGGATACGAGGACATCAGTGAGAAGGACAACAAGGGCAGGACCCCATTTTCCTATGCAGCAGAGCGAGGACGTGTCACCGTGGATCTTCTTCTGGAGCGCGCCGACTTGGACATTAATTCACAAGATAATAATGGGCGAACACCACTGTCGTATGCCATAGAGAATGTGCGTGTACGGACGATCAAAGCCATTTTGAAAAGGAAAGACGTAGACGTGAATCTGAGCGATATGAACAGGTTGACGCCTGTGTTTCCGCCCGGACTTCCGCCCGGGTTTATACCTTTGTATTATGCTGGCTATGCCGAGCAGACGGAGGAGTTGTCGTATAACCATGGCAGAATTGCGGGTATGCTGAGGATGTACGGCTGCGCTGACAATTTAGAAGTTGACTATTTACCCAAAAGACATGAGACATCCCTGTCATTCCCCGGGCTTCAATTCGAGCCTGAGCCTGAGACGGCTCAGGCGAAGCATGCGCTCGTTACATAAATTAGCTCTTTTGCGATTGTATGGCCAGAATATCCTCCTTTTATGTAAATATATCATTCTCGCTAGCGCGGGTAATACCGGGAAAGTTGGACACGGCAAAGCTATTCGCTGTCCTTCCGTGCTTCGGAAGGAGTTTCGTCTTGACTCCTTATGCATTGAGTGTGACGTTCAGTTTCTTTGTCATACCCAGGACATGAATATTTTCGCTGGACGTGAAAAAGTACACAGAATTTCGAGCTGATCATATATTGATCTGGGTAAGTGTTTATGACATACTCTAAACTAGGATGAAATCCCGTCTTTTTACCCTTTGATGGGACTTAAGCATACTTTAAGTATCAGTCTCGGGTGCAATGCATCATGCATCAGTAGGTGGTGTGCACTGCGAGGAGCGATCAACACCGAACCTGCCTGGTCGTCCTGTTACAAGATATCAGAGCATGATGGATAGTCTATTCTGGTAGGGAAATTATGGTGAAAAATAAAACGAGGAGTTTCTTCCTGTACCATCGAAGCCAGGAGCCTTTGGACAATGTCTCCCTGGGCGAAAGAAACCTAAGGCTGCACCAGGGACAAAATGACGCGATCCGCGGAAGAGAGGATAGTCGCAGACACGCCCACAGAGCCCCTTCTGATCGCTTGCATCCTTGCAGCCGCTCTCCTACTTCCATATTTCCACTTGAGTCATGACTGTGCTGATGCCCGAACAACGTGCTTCACAGATTTACGCTGCCCGTGTGCATGGGGCTATCTCCAGGCCAAAAGAGTAGATGCCATCATAGTAATGCCAGAGCACAATCGAGTGAATCCTGATGTTCGTAGAGATGTCGTTCAGACCCTATGAGTTTAAGTTATCGTTGCCAGCTACGTTTATGCAGTGAGGAGGAATTTTTTATTAGCTTCAGACTGGATTCCTAATGATGAAACAAAGACCAGCTTTTGGCCCATTCTACCATTTGAGGAGACTCAAGCACACTTTAAGTATCAGCCCCGGCTGTAAAGTATCAATAGATGGAGCGAGGAGCGATCTGACATGCCATAATGCTGAGCCTGCTTGGTCATCCTGTTACGAGTCAGTGGCTAGCGGATGGTCTATTCTGTCTGGAGAACTTACAGTAAAAGACAGAACAATCAGCTTCTTCATGTACCATCGAAGCCATGAGCCTTCAGATAATGTTTCTCCCGGAAGTGGAACTGTCGTCGGGAACGAATAATCTAAAAATACATAATTCAGACATGTGGGAAAGATTGGTATGATAAAAAGGCATACCGTTGACTTTAAGTGACGCCCTGAAGACCAGTCAGTTTCAGGATGAAGGCTTGAAGAATTCTGATAAAGCACTCACCAAAGGGGCCTTATTTTCTCGCCGTGGATGCTGAAATATTTCTTTGAGAAATTTCTTGGTACCACCGTCGAGGCCATGAGTAGCTTGTGCAGACAGATAGCACCGAAAAAGGCCTTTGAACATCCTTGCCTATCATTATTGTCAGCTTCCAATAGCACCGAACAATTCAAAGTGGGCAATTCACCCGTAGACTGGGTTGACCCTCATAACACTGTCGCCGATAGCAATCCAATTCGTCGGCAAGTTGACAGCGTTTTCATATCTGATGTAGCTAGAGCCGGCTGATAGCATTTTCAGTAAAAATTTCAACGAGGTCAATTTAAGCACGCGTACGATAACGGACTGGGCTGCAAGTCATGGTATCTTTGACTTCGTCTAGCATGTCGAGCATCTGGAAGAACGTCTCAGGGATAGGCTTCTCGGTGACGAGAGATCGAGCGCAGATCTTTGCGTCCTCAAGAGTCTTCGGAAGTTCGCATTCTCCCATGGCGCTAAAGCAAATTTGTACTAGAGGACGTTAGGTAGATATTCTAGAGGAAAGACGGATGACAGCATACTAATGTTGCCATCTATACGCTGAGAATAGACACAGCGGTTCTCGTTCTTGGAATCCGTCGAGTTGTTATAAATTCCCCAGCATTCATCATACGGAACAGGGAGACCAGGGAGCTTCCGCCCAAGCTCAGGCGTGATGTGGAATTGGAGTGTAGTATAATGGAGCTTTTGGTCGTACGCAATCCTTAGTTTGTCGAGAGGTAATTGGTTCCGACCGTAACTATCTGCGAATCCATATCCTTCACGTCGGAGCCATTTCATGCCAGCAGCAGCAGCACCTGTACAATCTGAGAGTGAAGAATCGTCAATATATATAGCCACACGCTCAAAATAGGAAGGCCATACCGACAACGAGGGCAGCTGGAATATTTCTTGTACCTTCAGAAGTACGGATTGTAACTTGGTCGATAAGCCCGGGACTATTAACATTTCGAGAGACACCAGTAACTGTTCCAATAACTTGGCGAATATTCTTGTAATCCCCTCCGAGAACCAGGCGGCGTAAAAATGTCTCGACACCAGCACGACCAGCATAGATCGTCTTGGGAAGGGTGCCCCCGTATTCTGCCTCCGGCATCCGAGTATCGTTTCCCCAAAAATGAATGCGCGCATAGCAAGGACCTATTCTACAAATACCGATCAATCAGAGAATAACGTTGACGACGGACCAAGAAAGGACTTACTTGATGCCGGATGCTTTTCCCTGTTCTTCGATATTGGGGAATAGCTGAGACATGACTTTGTACCCCGCAGGAAGAATGACTACATCGCAGCGATTAATGCAAGGGAAAGAGATACGACGGGAACAGCAACATACCATGCAATGAGTCGTACTGCATTACTCGGGAGCGCTTGCTTTGTTGGTTCCGTGGGTCCACCCGAGTTGCATCCGGCGTATTCATCCACGCCTCTGGTTCGACAATGACGACGTCGTCAAAGTGGTCATGGCATACTCGAGCTGCCAAGAGACCCCCGATGCTAGGAGGCAGGTTAGTAGGGAGCGGCATAAATAAAGGTAGGAGATTACCTTCCGCCACAGATAACAGCAGTTCCCTTGATTTTCTCGCGAGGTAGCCTCAGTCCCAGGGAGTCGATGTCCAACATACACGTTTCCTTCGCGAGCAGCGAGCGTCGGACCGCCCGTCCGAAGTATACAGCAACGCCGTATACAGCGAGTGATATTCCTAAAATCCACAGAAGAGCCATGGTTCCAGGGTAGTGCAGATGATCAAACAGCGTTTTTAAGCTGATACAATGCCGACCCTGGCCCGTTGACTAAGTGCTGTGTCGTTTATGAAATGTCATTGGATGACATTATTTAACAAACCACCATGCGTTCGCCGCCCGAGAAGAATCGCCCATAACCGCCGCCCCCGGCTGAGGCTGTTTACAAAGATACTTGTTCCCGCATTCGAAGCCAACAAAAGGAGATACCGTCCCATTTACTTTTTCGTCCCTTGTTGTGCGGAGCTCGTTACGGTCAAAAGAGACAAAGATCGGTTTGTAAGTCGCGTTGACGCAAATTCGGCATGGAGTTGCCAGATGTAGAGTCGCGATCACCTGATCACCAAAACTTCTCCCGAAGTTTGGCCGTGATAATCGACACTGGACAGTGGAATTGGCGCATACTTGACCTTTAAACAAGTGTCACCGATCATGTCATTTTGATTTTTCTTCGTTTTCCTGTGTCGACTTTGCCCATAAATAGAATCTTATCTACGAATTAATCCAGTCTAACCCGATGAGCACGCTTGGAAATATAGACTATGCAGCGGGGAAGAGTCGGAGAGAAACGGACCACTAGTCACTGTCTAAACTATCCGTGGGCTTCGGTCTTACCACTCAGTCCTGTTACTAAAATACACAAGATATGACGGCAAGCGTTTGACCCTGTCGCGAGTATTACCAGGCCGTAGTATTAGAAAGGTGAAACTTCTGGCAAAAAAGCTTATCAGCCTCAACGCTATAGCCCAAATAGATGGATTTACCCTTGACCGTCAGCTTGAAGGCGGAACGAGGTGCACCTGAAAAAGAATTTATTTATAGCTGTGCCAAGCTCACCCTTGTCGGAAAGCGGATATATCATCGACCTCTTTCTATCACTCCAAACGTTCGAATATCACTCGAGCCGCAGCTATCGGACGTGGAGGCATGGTTCTCACGGATGACATTCCGTTCAAATTGAACCTTCAGAGCCCCGATTGCAAAGTATCTCTCGATTGTTGACTTGGACGTCCGTTCTGGGTAATAACTATTTGAGAGCCCCGCCGCTGGGGGCTCCTGAGTTTACTTAATGAGGAGCCCCGTCCTATCGGCGCTAGCACCGCCCGGATTTGGGGACCGGGGGACGCGTCGAGTGGCTAATAGTAATAAGTGGCTCACTGAGTTTGCGATGCGTCGTGTTGACACCTGAAGCTACATGGTAAAGATTACACTTACTATAGCTTACCGAACTTGTTGATTTCACAATTTTGTTGGACTTCCTGAAAAATTGAACTTAGTTCTTGGTACAGTAAGGTAATTTAGTCTGAGACATGCATAAAGAGGCGGCGAAGACAAATAATAGTCGTTTTCTCGTTCTCTTGTTATTTACGTTTCACAAAACCGGTCCGACACAGGTTACATGCAATGCTTGGTACTTGGTGCTCGGTAACCATTATAATCCAATTATGACGGGAAGTAATACTTAGACCTTGAATCATGCACTGGTGCGTGTAAATGCTTGTACTTCCCTCACCGGTGACATGACATCGAGGGTTGTGGTACAACAACGTCGACGACCAGGAAGGACGCGCCGCGGTGGTGAAACCCCCCATATATGGTATGTGCACGGCCCCAATCGGCCCACAAGCCGAGAGACAAAACTTCGAAATCACTGGGGCTCCTGCAGAGCCCCTTGAGGAGCCCCGGGAGCGGGGCTCTCCAATAGTTTTATTCTCCGTTCTGATGTGCCACATGACGGACCTCGGTTTGTTCATCTTTATTTGACGTATCGGGAATTACTACTTACTTGAATGCCATGAACCAGACACATACAGTGAAAGACTGTAAATTGAACACTGCCTGTCTTCGCATTCAGTACCGTCAATGTCAAGTTTAAATTCGCTAGGCAGATAAATTCCCCTCTTTGAGAGACGAACATTTCAGTGCGCTATGCAACACAGAAGAATGACGCTTACACTTGGTACAGTTACCCCAGCTATGCCATTGGAAATACGAATTGACGAAGTTTGTAACCAAACTCCTCATTGTGAACGGATGTCCTTTGGAAGACACCATTTCGTTACATGGTTCCAAGAGCAAATGTAGGACGCAGACCACCTGCCAGTAGCCACTGTCGTATTTCGTCGTGGTTGACTGTTGGAGTACGGGCCGAGTTACTGGGATTGATGAACATCTGCTTACATAATCCAGCGCAGCGAAGATTGCAGGGCTGTCCGTTCCTTAGCCTACCACCAGCTAACCTTTGTCGCTCTTTTTCTCCCCCCACTAACCACCTTAAATCTTTAGTAACGAACTCCTCACGACTTATTGACCTCTGAATACTCGACTCTGTTGCAATCGGACCTTAAAACAATCAACTGCGGCGCTTAGTTCCAACCTTATGCGATGGCCCAGGCCGTTTTCGATGAACATCCTTTGGAACGATATCTTCGAGGTTCGCCGGTGACATTTGCGCTTATGTGAAGCTTATTTGATGCTCTATAGATGTAGGAGAGGCCCCAGACCTTATGCCGGGTGGCTCACCTGACTTTATTGGCCACGACGACTTTGAAGATGCCGCGTATACGGAAGCGGACCATGGAGAATCGGACCCAAAGAACGAGTTATTAGCAATCTGGTGCACAGTGAGCAACTCCGTTGCAATATGGCCCATAGCCGTCGTCTGACCACTATCTAAGCGCGTACAATCCATCCTCTCACAATTCACCTCTACTTCGCGTCCTTTTGTTGAGAGATTCAAGTATGATATTATCTCTTCCTCCCTACTTTCCACTTCGCTTTCGAACTCGCGTCCGGCGCGACCCACTTCCGGGTCAATACCTGGGGGAACCCTGCACAGCAGGATGTCCAGTGTCGACCATTCATCGCCACCATCAGCTCCGACATCATCACCGCCCGAATACTGGCCTCCGTCAGTTGCCTTGGCTATGGTAGTCGTATTCTTCAGCACTGGATACTACTGCTTAGCACTTCTGTCAGTCGGAGTGATGTTTCTCACGGTGTACATCCAAACGTTTGATGGGAAAGGCGATGTCTCCCCTGTAATGGAGACTCTTAACGATCTTATATCCGCTAATGACGCATGGAACTCTGTTGTACACGAAGTCCTCGCCTTGGTAGAGAAGGAAGAGAAATATTCCTCTGTCCCTTCTTCGCCTTCCTCTCCCCTGCGCGTAGCTCTCAGCTCCACCCTTCATACGACTCAAACACAGTCAGACAATGTACGAAACCTTTTTGCCGCACTCACTTCTCCTTCCGAGCTATCCCAACTCTCCGAGATGTACTCCCCTCCATCACCTCCCCCGAAATCCTTCTTCTTCCCGCCCAGACCTATCTCTGAGCCGTCTTCACGTCGGCTTTCATTCACCTCTCGAGACAGCAAACGGTCAACATGGAATGGCTCTTATTCCTCATTGGCTGTAGCCGGCAGCCCTACACGCCAGATTCTCAAAAGGAGAGAAAAGCGCCGTTCGGATTTATCTGCTCTTCTTGGCGTTCCTTCTAGCCAAAGTGAGCCTGTTACTCCCATTAGTGCTACTGCTCTATCTGGGGTACAGGAAGAAGATAACGACACTAGCGACGATGACGACTTATCATTCACTAACCCACCAGAGGGTAGCACCCCATTTGGAATGGCCGCTTTGGATCTACGGAGGAGACGAAAATCCGCGGGGCTTGATGCCCTAAGTATGTCATATAACCGCAGCTACGTCTCTCCACCGCGTAGTCCGATATCTACATCATCTGCACTCCGCAGTCCGACGGCCAGTGCAGCTAAATTTACAGCCATCCAACCTGCGCGTCATCCTCTATCCCTTTCTTCTCTGCAAACCCTTCTGCAAGGCACCCTCAGTTCGAAACGGTATGCCTGTGCACATCTACTTGCCCTTCGTTTTGGAGAAGACGACGATGAAGGCTATTGGGAAGACGTACGATCCGTTATGGAACTCCTGACGAGTACATTCGCAGATACCGCTGCAAGACTCACAGCAGCCTTGGAAGAAGCCGAAGCGGTCAAACTGCGACTGGAGAACCCCAGTCCAAGCTCACTACCTTCGCATTCGCGTTCCGTAAGCCTAACAGGACAGTCATTCGCCCCCATGCCCAGCCACATGTCGCGTTTTGCCGTTCACGTGGACGCGATTTCATCTGCGCTCAAGGATGCGAAAGAGGATTTGGATCAGTGCGTTGATGCCCTGCGTGATGAGGCATCTCTCTTCTCCCCTGCCCCCCATCCGGCCCTCGAGGCCTACGAGCGTTTACGCCGCGAACTCGGGCTCGCCCTACGCGAGTGCGAACGTGGTAGAGAGCGGCTCCTCGACATCATCTCACTCCCACGCCTAGATGATGATCCCGATCCCGATGCAGATCCTTTTAGTGGTGGTATCCCGGATGATCTCCCCGGACTCGCGAGTGATGATTCTGATAAGCCTGATTCTTCCGCGTCTCCTGCAGAATACGGCGATATCACAGGGGACCATCCCACGGCCATCACTGAGGAGCGGTTACCGCCTCCTGGGATCGAACAGGTGTTTGAGAGCGAGGAAGGGGCCGGGATGCTGTTCCATAGGGAAAAGTCGAAGCTGAGCAGGGAGGAGAGGATCAAGCTGGTGAAGCAGAGAAGGGAGCGCGGGGAGCCGGCGCTGGTTCCGCGTGAGCCTGATGATGGGGGGCTGAAGGTAGAGAAATGGGGCCCAGGAGGCGAGGTGGTGCAGGAGCTGAAGGACGTTATCTGGAAAGTGGGAGAGAAGCGTCGGAGACTGTTCAATGTTCCCTCGACCATTACGCCCCCTCTCTTGGACAATGTTAACGTTATTTGATCGCGATCTTCTATCTCTTCGTATTGCATATCTGTTAGGTTTTCGTTGCTTGGTTTTTCTGGAGTACATTATTATATTCCGCGTATTTCGCTATCGACATGCATTCACTCTGTTAATCATTTGTATCTTTATTCATCAATACAACACGCTTTTGAGCTTTTATTTTACTAAGCGCGTGAGAATCAGCTTTTGTTTGGAGACAGTTTGATTTTAAGCCTAACGACCCTTGGATGGATCTAAACGTGACCGGCCCGGGGTTCTCAACTTGTTTGCTTACAGCCACTGGGTCCCTAAGGTTCTCAGTCAGTCGCCGAGTCCAAGAGCTACCTACATCTTGAGATCATTATATCCATTGAATTATACGTAACTGTATCGCACTTCAACATACGCCAATTGACTCCGAACGGCTAGGCCACTGACTGGGATTCCGATGAATGTAAACTCTCGTACGACAGGAACTGACACCATTTTCTACCATTTCTCCTTGTTTTCTTCCTCCCGTCATGTCCAAATCTGACCTCAACCCAAGGACGACACACTATGAATTTTTTGGCCCGTTCGGTGCTTTGTTTATCATGCTTTTCCTTCCCATCACCACCTATGCTCTCTACTTTGGCTGCTCCGAAGAAACTGGGGGCTGCCCACCGGCATTGGATGCTGATCGTGTCACTACCGCTGTATCAAGTCTAGAATGGTGGAAAGGTCTTTGGGATACCGAAGCCGCCTGCATCTATCTCGCGTGGTACGCGTTCTGCGTCGTGGCATGGGCCATACTGCCCGGCGATCAGATCGAGGGGGTCTCTTTACGCACGGGGGAGAAGAAAAAATATAAAATCAATGGTACGAGTCACTAAAATGGCATTACTTACCTCTGACGTATCTTGTACAGGTTTTTCGACTTTCCTTCTGGCGGTAGGCATTGCAGTCGGCATTATTTACCAGAATGGTCCTCAAGGGTTCACCTTTATCTACTACAAATGGGTCGGCTTCGTCACTGCGTCCTTCCTGATGGTGTTTGTTCTATCACTCTACGCATATGTCATGTCTTTCCGCCCGGGCAAGCTTTTGGCGTTGGGTGGAAACTCGGGCAACTTTATTTACGATGTGCGTCAGCATCCGGCTATCAAGCAAGCTCTAACCAGCATGGCTAGTTCTTCATTGGTCGCGAACTCAACCCTACTATTGGCTCATTTGACATCAAATCTTTCAATGAGCTCCGCCCCGGCCTCATACTGTGGACTATAGTTGATATTAGCATGTTGTGTGAACAAGCTGTTCGGAGGGGAGGTTTTTGCAACGTCACAGATTCTATGTGGCTAGTCCTCCTTTTCCAAGGCGGCTATGTTGCCGACTCTTTGTATAATGAGGTTTGTTCCAAGACACGTTTGTCGAAGGCGTGATACTTACAATGCACGAAGCCTGCCGTTTTCACGACTATGGATATCATTTCCGACGGTTTTGGGTTCATGCTTTCGGTCCCCATTGCGTGGGAACCATTCGCATATTCCCTTCAAGCAAGATATCTTGTGTTCAAGCCGGTCGAGCTTGGTCCTTTTAGGACTGTCGTTGTCTTCGTAGTGAACACACTCGGCTACTACATCTTTCGAACAGCTAATGGCGAGAAGAATAACTTCCGTAACGGAAGGAACCCGAAAAGTATGTGTCTCCCCGGTCACTCCTTCCGATGCCTTGTCTTGATGAACGACGACTTAGATCTCAAGTATTTCACCACTGCCTTTGGTTCTAAATTATTGACTTCTGGATGGTGGGGTCGTTCCCGACATCCTAACTATCTGTGAGTGCAACTCGGTCTCTCGAGGCAGGCTTTCTCACTCCCCATAGTGGCGACCTTCTCATGGCCTTGGCCTGGTCGCTCCCCACAGGATTCAACACACCTATCACATACTTTTACGTTTCGTATTTCCTAATCTTGTTGATTCACCGTCAATTGCGGGATGATGAGAACTGCAAGAGAAAGTGTGTCCGCTCTGTTCACTTTTGAAAAAAGACTGATCTGATTTCAGATACGGAGAAGACTGGGAAAAATACAAGAAAATGGTTCCATATCGCATCATACCTTATGTTTATTGAGCATGCGAATAATGATGAATGGAAGCCCAACGGAAACCGGGCAGGTAGCAAACGTCGGGAAATAAGCGTAAAAGATGGATTATCACTTCGAATTGTGCCGGGGACCTAGTCCTCTAACCTCATCGTCTTGATTTCATAGACGATCAAATCAATGCGCAAAATACTGTTCAAAGTTGATATCTCTGTAGAGTCGCAGGAAGGAAGGATCAAACTCTTCTAACGAGTCGTGCACGCTTTGTATGAACTCGGGCGTGAGAGCATCGCTGAAATATTTCTAGTAGCTGATGAACCTCTCATCGAACTAAACGAATAAAACACCCAAATACAGTCGTGAGTATTTGTAGAACTTGCCTCTTAACATAATCCTGAATTTATCGACCATGTTACAGTCCGTAACACTCCTGAAGACACCCAAAACCCTGCGACTTCTCTCGTTCTACATATTAACTTCTGTTGTTAAATAAAAACAAGAAACATGGATCACGTCGAATCTGGCGACCCGCCTTGACTTTGGCCTCCACCCTCATCCTCTTTGTCCTGTGGACGAGTAAACCAGCGTCCAAAGTCTCGTTGAAATCTGATATCTTCGTCGGGCCGCAGAAACGAGGGATCGTCCGTAGCTAACGAATCCTGCACTGCTCGTATGAATGAGTCGGACGTGGAAGGCTCGGCGGAATCGGTGGGTGACACGTCGCCGGGAGGGTTAAGCCACTGCCCAAAGTCCCGTTCAAAATTGACGCCTCCGTCGGGTCGCAGGAAGGAGGGATCAGTCCTCCAGTGAGTCTAGCGCGCGTTGTATGAAATCGGGCGCGGAATGCGGCGGGGGGTTTGTGATAGTGCCGTTGGTCGTCGAGGGTGGCTCCGATACGGGAGAGTGCGATTGGGCTGTAGTCACGGTCGGGCTTGCGTTAGGCTGGCCTTTGTCATTCAGCACTTCCTTTTCTTTTCTTTTTCGAACCTAGACTGATACGACGGCATTGGCATGTTGGGCGTTGATAGTGAGAAGCAATTGTGTCACGCTAGTGTTGATGTGTATAATCTGATGTCCCTGACTTACCTCCCCTTGGACGCGGCTCTCAGTGCGGACTCGAGAAATTTGTTGCCCGGGATAGTGAAGGTTCTGCTGAGTATTGCGACCGCCGTACTCACTAGTAGGTTGCCATTGACATGTATTCATCCATTGTATCCTTATTCATCAATCCGGCATACTTTTAAATTTGAATCTACTGAGTACCACTCATAAGTCAAATTCAAACACAGGAGGGTTGCAACAAAATAACGATCTATCTAAACCAAGAACAGCAAGTGCAAGGACATTGCGAAGAACATAGATCATGATACGAAACATTACGGAATACATATAACGGGCAAATCCATGAATGAAGGGATCACCTCAAATCTAGTACCTCGCCCACGTCGTCTGGATGGTTAAACCACTGTCCAAAGTCACGTTCAAAATTGATATCGCCGTCAGGCCGCAGGAAGGAAGGATCAAACTCGTCCAACGAGTTCGCCACGCTTTGTATGAAATCAGGTGTGAAAAGCGCTGCTGACATGTCCGACCCCGCGGAAGGTGGAGCCGATGTAGCATTCGAAGAAGGTGGGTTGCCCAGGAGCTGTGAGGGAGATGGTGGAGCCAATGTCCCGTTTGACGATGACGATGGCGGGTTGCCCCGTATCTGCGGGGAAGTTCGCCTCACAGATCGCTGCCGATGCGCCTCGACAAGACGCCTCTATATTCGCGAATCTGAAATCTGCTAAAGAAGAGGACGAGCATTGAAGACGTACCCTCTCATCGAATGTCATCGCAATGGGCTCTTTACCGTCCATACCAAGTTCCTGTTTCAGCTGGCCCACCAGGTTGGGTGGTATGCGCGTAATCTCTGCGAGCAGAGCCCGGTCTTGAACGTGTCGCTGGTCTGTCCCAGGACCCATCAGACCCATCAGACCCATGGGCTGGCGAGCCATTATAGAGGAACTGCAAGATAGTCGGGTCAGCGTCTGGTTGACGAAGACACTCTGCTGGTAGTATTATTAAGTAACTGACCCACTGGTGGGCCCGCCTAGAGAGGCTGAGCTCTGGTTCTGCCCGTCCTTTTCTGTTTCTTCTTCGAACTTGGACTGATACGACGGCATTGGCATGTTGGGCGTCAATAGATAAGAAGCGAAGCAATTGTATGTCGGTGTTGACGAATCTGATCGTCTTGCTTGTCAAAACAAAAGCTACCTAGTATCGCGCTGACGACTGGTCTGGAAAATGAACTACAAGGCTTCCAGTAAATAAATGGAAATGGAAAAAGGGAACGTTTGACAAACCAGTACGACCTGAAATAAAATTTGAATGTCATGGTCAAAGATAATGAATATCAGTCCTGCTGAGGTAAGAGAACCCACCTTCTGCCGCAATTTGATTCCCGATGCACCAACGTTCCATCCGGAAGCTGATTTATAGAAAGATAGAAACTCAAAACAGTACATGCAGCAAGACTATAGAAAAACAGAGATCGAGGGAAACTGTAACTGAATACTTATTCGATGCGCGAGCGATCACACGTCCCACGCTATTAAATAACATGCCGACAGAGAGAGCGAGCACGACGAAGATGTGGATGGGGGATAGTAGCGGGATTAGAAAACATCAGGGAGAAAGAAAGGAATGCTCTAACGTGACGGCGAGGAGGGAAAACGGATGGGTCGCGGAAGGCGACCCTCATGATGAGAACTCCAAGAATGTGCGTTCGCTCCGTTAACGAGGACAGACCGAAAATCGAAGAAAAGGAATCTCGTCGAAATACGGTCAAATCTGGCGGCATGCTTTAGCCTTTTTGTCCAATGACCAAAGTCGGGCGTGAAAAGCACCACCAAAATATGCAATGCTGATAATCCGATAAGCCTCTCATCGGACCAGACAGATAAAACTCCCTAAATACAATCGTAGTTTATTAAACTACAATCACAATGATCACACTCACTATATTCCTCATCTCTAGCCGAAATGAGTTTGAGCAAGGTTTAGCAGTTTCTTCAGACGGGCTTGGAAGGATTGTCGGCTTAACTGTGAAAAGAATGATACTGTGATATGAACCGACTGGATCTCGGCCACGACTGCATTGGGTGGATGGTATCGAGACGCAATCATATCAGCAATGTCGTCAACTTCCTTCATGTCTGTGACGTGGATCGGAGTGCCATACTCTGCTTTTAGAGACCGCAGTTCAGGAAGGACATCAGTCTTATCCCTCGTCGAGAGCATAGCCCGGAAGAAAAGTGCCGCTGTGTCTGGACAGGGTAGCCAGATGTCCAAATCCAGGAGCCTAAACGCCATGTTAAAATTCTTGGGAAATCGGTGACATTGGTGGGGACTGCCAGTTTGAGCTTTTTTATGGGAGAAACCAGAACGTTCTAAGAAATCGTAGAAAACCTCTTCCACTTTCTTATCATCTTTTTCCGCTCTGAAGTCAGAAGCGAGGTCCTTGACGGCATGTTCTTCTAAGGAGGAAAGATTGAAGGACCGGAACAGTGCTAAGTTGTAGACAAGGACACGTCACAAAGATGTACAGGTGACAATGTCTTCCAACTTCTTTGGCTTCCAACTATCGGTTCGGTTATCAAGCTCTTGATAGTACAGTGTGAGAACTTGCAGGTCGAGAATCATGGAGAGTACCACACAGAGGGCATCACGGTCAATGACATAGCTTATGTCGAGGCTGATTATTTGGGTTCAAGGAGGAGCCAACTTCTGGACAGGTAGTACGCTGCAACCTGGGACAAGCGCTCGTAACTGAGGCGCGTCCTAAAAAGCGTCAAAATATGGACCACTCCACTCCGTATCGTCGAGATGGCAATGACAAGAAAGCTCTAACCACTCAAGCTTGGGAAGACGGCCTCGAATCTGTGCGTAGATGTCTATGTTGCTCTTGTCGAGCTCGATCCACGCTTGTTTCCATCGCTGACTAGTGCAAGAATGCGCCTAAAGAAAGCATCCTCCTCTTCGGTGTCGACATCCAACATTGAATGGCAGTAGACGCTCAAACACGTGAACGGTCGAGCACAGTTTGTAACAGAGGCATCAGCCCTTGGTTTCCTGAGCCCAAGAGACGGAAACAAGCCCAAAGGGACGGACTTGATAACACTGTGGTCCTCCATAAGCGGCAAACTGTGTTGACCCTTGAAAGCCTAGCATGGAGTTATCTTAGGCTATGGGGAATGCCATCGAGAGGTAAAGCGATTGTCCAGTGGAAATTTTCGGTGAGGATTTCTGGGGGGGGGGCATCTTCAAAAGGGGGCATTTGTGAAAGGGAGAGCTGAGAGCTGCATGGCTATCGAAAATGCTCTGAAGGCGACTCTTCGTTTTCCGCTCCCGTTAGAGCAGATTTCATGCGTTGGATGGCATCGTCCTGGACAGAGATAGTGGCCTGAACTCCCTGAAGATAGTGACTAAGAAGCTCTTCGTCTGAAGTAGATACTATCCCGTCGATGGAAACTAGGATCAAAAATGGGGGCGGCGTATCGGGGAACCGCATTACTGGTCTCGCAACGTCAAACTTACATGCGGGACAGGACGCTTGCATTTCGGACTTAATAAAGTCAGCAAGTATCATACCAAAATTTCGAGAAAATTTTATTCGTACCATTTGGAGAGCCCAGCCTAATACTATGCAGAGTTTAGCTGTTGGTGGTTGTGAACTTAGTTTGTTTGTGGTGGCAGAGCGGCTATTCCCGAAGAAACCACAGAGCGACCCCTAAGTTCCGTTACGCCCAAATCCATTGTCGTCTGGTAAATCTGGTAAAATAAAATGAAATAGCTGACACCCTTTGAAATTTGATGTGTGGATCCACGCAAGCGGCCGGAGCAGCCATTGCGATTGAAAATACCATTTTTCCGATTTCACATATGCACTCTCCTGTAACATTAATTAACCTTTAGTAATATTTCGAGTTAGTAAAAGCGTTCTATGCTATATCCTCATTTATCAACGCAGTGGGCTTTGAGTTTGACTGAGCAAAGCTCAACATAAGATGGATACAATAACACAACGATCGATCGAACCAAGGATAACAAGTACAGCAGCAGCGAGAAGAATATCGATCATAGTAAGTAGAAACCATTATAGAAAAAAAAGTGTAACATGCAGAAGGCGCTAAATCCACGATTGCAGGGATCACCTCAAATCGAGTGCCCCCCCACGTCGTCTGGATGAGTAAACCACTGTCCAAAGTCCCGCTCAAAATCGATGTCCTCGTCGAACCGCAGGAAGTTGGGATCAAACTCGTCCAACGAGTTGGAAAAGTGCCCCAAGCAAGTGTGGTTCAAAGCTCCACATATAGGACAACACTTGACGGGCGGCGGCAGGTAGTTTGACGGTGAAGGATCAAACTTTACCATCGTATCGACCACACTTCGTATGAACTCGAACGTGAAAGGCGGTTCTGATATATCCGGAGGCGCTGGGTTTGACGACGGCGATGTAGAGTGCTAAGAATATTCACGAATCTGAAATCTAGAGCAAGAACGGAAATTGGAGACAGACCCTTTCTTTGGATGACATCGCAGGGTTCGACGGCGACGATAAATTGGCCTTGGTCCACTGTCGATGGGCCTCGACAAGTCGCCGCTAAGTATATTCACGAATCTGAATCCTGCTCAGGACGGGGATCGAAATTGAAGACGCACTTTTTCATCGAATGTCATTGCAGTGAGCCCTTTACCATCCAAGTCGACTTCCTGCTTCAACCGAGCCACGAGGGGAGGTGGGATGCGCATAATTTCTGAGAGGAGACTCTGCTCTTGAATGTGTTGTTGGTCTGTCCCGGGCTGGCGAGGTATACTAGATGGTCGTGTTAGCGTTTGGTTGACTGAGACACAACACTGTCGGTAACTAACCCACTGCTGGAATGTAGCCGGGTCGATCGTCTCTGGATTTCGCCATTCTGCTCGTCTCTCTCTAGCACAGACGGCCTCTGCATGTTGAGCGTCTATAGATAACGAGATTGTATGCCGGTGTTGACCAATTTGATCATCTTGCTCGTCAAAACAACAGGTACCGGGTACGGGGTATTGCTCCTGGTCCAGTGGAAATGAACTGCAAAGTTTCCAGTAAATGAAAAGAAAATAGAAGAACGGAACGTTTGAGAAGACCTACCAGCACGGTCTAAAGTGATTTTCGAATACATGTCATGGTCAAAGAGGATCAAATCAAGCCTTTTGAGGTAAGAGAACCCACCTTCTGCCGCAATTTGATCCCCGATGCACCAACGTTCCATCCAGAAACTAATTTATAGAAAGATAGAAACTCAAAACAGTACATGCAGCAAGACTATAGAAAAACAGAGATCGAGGGAAACTGTAACTAAATACTTATTCGATGCGCGAGTCGTAATCATACGCCACACACTACTAAATAACATATCGACAGGGACAGCGAGCACGACGACGATGTGGGGGTGGGGATGACAGCGGGTTTAGAAAACATTAGGGAGAGAAAGAGAAGGAAAGTCTAACGTGACGGCGGCGAGGGAATAGATGACTGGGGGGTAGGCGAGGTATCACTGCATGCAAAAAATGGCAGCTTTTGATGATAAATAAAAGCAGATACGATAGAAAGCCCACAGGAACAGAGAATCCACACGAAGAAGGAAGAAAAGCCAGGACATAGACGGGATCACTTCAAATCTAGTGCCCCGCCCACGTCGTCTGGATGGTTAAACCACTGTCCAAAGTCACGTTCAAAATTGATATCGCCGTCAGGCCGCAGGAAGGAAGGATCAAACTCGTCCAACGAGTTCGCCACGCTTTGTATGAAATCAGGTGTGAAAAGCGCTGCTGACATGTCCGACCCCGCAGAAGGTGGAGCCGGTGCACCATTCGAAGGGTTGCCCAGGAGCTGTGAGGGAGACGGCGCGGTCTGGGCGGTCTGGGCGGGGTTCGGCGCAGGAGTCGGCGGGGCTGTGGCGGCCGAATTAGGCGTCCGTGAGGGTCCAGGCGGAGCATGTGGTGATCCATCAGGCTTGCCACCGTCCTTCTGCCCGCCCTGATCTTTGTTGTTCATGCCTGGCGACGGCGGCGGCAACATACCCATCGATTTCTGCATCCTGTTATTGGGACCAGGGGGGGCAGAGTTGAACTGTGGGCCCGGCCCAGGTGGCGGTGGCCCCTGCTGTCCTTGTGAGAAATTGGGGTCCGAAGCAGGCGATCCGGTGTTGCCAGGCATCCCGCGGTTGTGCATCTGGTGCTGTATTTGCGTTCGGTACGGGATCTGCCCGTCGCGGTTGGGCATATTTGGTATCTAATGTCGTGCACCGTTAGTCTGCGTAAAAAGGGCAGAAATTTTACGAAACGCACTGGTTGCATATGAGCATTCATCATTGTCTGTCCCGGTAAAGCGCTCATTGCAGGGCTCATCGAGCCCATGGGCCCACCACCCATCTGACTCATTGACATAGTCATTGAATTAGTTCCCATTGGAGGCATCACTGGTTGGAAACCGCCATTCATTTGCGGCCCACCCATCGGCCTCATCATAGTATTCATTATCTGTTGTGGCTGCCCTTGCTGTTGGGGTGGGCCACCAGATCCAACTCCCAAAGGCGATGGCTGGGGCTGGGGATGCTGTCCATGTGGGGGATACGGTAATTGCGTCTGTCCCACGGGCGACCGTCGAGGCCGTTTACGATCTGGAGGCGACGATTCTGTCCGTTGTTGTTCCGTCTAATGAAAATTCATATCTGCAAAATGAGCGTGGAGAAAATGCGCACCTCTTCACCCGGAGATGTGCTGTTTCTCTTTGTCGGTCTTCCTCCAGGAGGAGGCTGCGGCGCTACATTCCGTTGGTTTGGCGGTTGCATCATGGGATTTGAGGGCCCGGGGGTCGGGTTAGGCTTCGGATTCCGAACTGTACGCTGGCGATGGGCTTCGACAAGACGCCGCTATATTCATAAATTAAATTAAAACCCGAATTCTTTTCAAGGCTATAGAGAAAAATTGAGACCCACCCTTTCATCGAATGTCATTGCAGTAGGCTCTTTATTGTCCATACCAAGTTCCTGTTTCAGCTGACCCACCAAGTTGGGTGGTATGCGCGTAATCTCTGTGAGCAAAGCCTGGTCTTGAACGTGTCGCTGGTCTGTCCCGGGACCCATCGGACCCATGGGCTGGCGAGCCATCAAAGAGGGACTAGGATTCGTCATCATGCTACCTTGGCCAGGCGTATTAGTCCGACTAGGTGGTCGTGCTAGCGTTTGGTACGACGAAGACGCTATCTGGCCTTGCTGTTGGCCTGGATTCATCTGAGGTCCATTCGGAGGAAGCATGCCCCGATTTGGCGGCATATGTGGGGAAGGGCCCATCTGGCCTATCGGTGGTTGGGCGTGTGGCGGTGGCTGCTGACCTTGAGGTGGCTGCTGGAGCGGTTGACCTTGGGGACCTGTGTGTGGAGAATGTGAATGGCTCAGCGGGGGCGACTGAAAGGGCGGCATCCCGTTCGGAGGTCGTTGCTGGGGTCCGCCTGGTCGCTGGTGTCCCGGTAGCATCTGCTGATAGTTTGGAGGTTGCGCCGTAGGTACTCCCGGCGGTTGCTGCTGACCTGGAGGTCCCTGGAGTCCGTTCATGGGAGCGCCAGACATAGGAAAAGGCCCTGGGCCTGTCTGCATGTGTCCCTGGGGCATGGGGGGAGCATTGACGCCGTTGGGCATAGTACCATTAGGCATAAATTGTCGTCCCGGCTGCATTCCGTTCATCCCTCGGACCATAGACTGCTGTGGCATGGGTGGCTGAGTGTTCATTGCAGGCGGCGGTTGCGGCGGCTGTGTCGGTCGCGGGATTCGATTCGCAGCCTGCTGAGATTGATGCTGTAGGACAGCGAAAAAGCAACATGTGAACCAGTACAAGCTGGAGTGGCCAGAAAACGCACCTGTGTGTATATCATCGCATCATCCGTCCCATGCCCGTTCGCCTTCGCCGTGAATAGCACCCAAAACACACTCCACCACCTAGAAAACCAAGAAAAAGTGAGATCCCGTCGCTACGGCCGAGGAATCGTGGCGCACTCAAATAGCAGGCCCTGTCTGGCATTGATCGGAGGCTGGGATTCCGGTGGTATCTCTGCCTCGGCGAGCAGCTCCCTGGCCGTTTTTCGGAAACCTCGCTTGTAGCAGTAGTCGTAGATGTAGATATTGAACCTGGAAAAAGAGTAGTCAGCGGTTGAAGGGGACGCAGCCATATATGGCAGACTGCCAACGAACATCTTGTCGCCCTCCCAGGACAGCTGAGCCGGGGGCGAGTGGTCGAGCGACGGGGGTACGGACTGCACTGAGCCCGGCGGCGGAACAGAGGACATCGATGTCGAAGGACAAGAAGCAGCCGACTCAGTCAAGGTCTGGACAGACGCGTGGGTCAGTTTTATGGAGCAAATTAGGTTCCGGAGCCAGATATCGGGCGCGTAAAAGGGGGAATCAGGGCCAATTCAGCAGAAAACGTTGTTTCTGGCCGAAATTTGGGGGAAATTATCGGGGTAGTTGTACAGGTGGGAGGGATAATACACAGCGATGGGAAGAAGACAAGGGAGTCCGAGGACTCTGATAGCCATTCCCGACGTGAGGCCCCAAAACCAGGCGCCGATCCAAATAAGCGCCATTTGCCGAAACCTATGAAATCCATCCCACTTGACACGAATCTCAGATTAGCATTATCAGCTCCTACTATGCGTATCATACTGTATTATTGTACTCAGTTCTTCGTCTTCTATCTTTCTCAGTGTCGTCGCACCACCGCTATCTGAAAATCCCATCCAGCAAGTATATACTTCACTTCGAACAACCGGCGTATCTCCCTCCATCCACTGATGTTATTCGCTTCTTCAGCTTCCCTCAAGTCGGTAACGACATAAATGAAGTCAGCTGGTGACAAGAGTGATCGAAGGAGCGACCCAATCAAGAATGCGATGAGTGCAATGATGATGAGCGTCGACAAAGGATACTGTCTCGGCACACCCTCCCTGCGGCACGCTAACACTGTACTCGCATCGATATCAGCCAAGCCCCCAGGGAGCTTCCGTACTGATCCACCCCCCGAACTTCCTGCCGTCAATGCCGGCATGCCACTCGTCCCATTCGCAGTGAATCGTGTGAGCGGATTCGGGTACGACTGCAGAAATCCGAGCAGCCCACCCACCGGCGTGTGAGGCGCATGAGCCGTAGCAGGAGGATCAGCTGCCTGCTTCATGTGCGATCAGAAAATCATTCAACAAAGGCAACGTCGCCAACGCTCACCGCTTTCGGCCCATCGTCGTTACCCTCTGCACTTGATCCACGCTCGTCATCTTCCTGCAAATCCTCACCTTCATCACTCTTCACGTTCGAAACAGAAGCAGGGTCCAACAGACTGGAATCAAGGGCAATGGGCGTGAGCAATTCAACCGGCAGCGGCTCCGTTTCACTTGTGGACCTGAGTATAACAACATCAATCAACCCAAATAGAAATGAGCAACACGATCAAACCTTGAGAGTAATCCCATCTTCGACACTCTGTCGTCTGATAATTCATCGCGTCCAAGCGTCGTCAATGACTCTTTCTCACCAACAACGACAACCATAG
Organism: Armillaria mellea; assembly: GCA_030407055.1. Classification (NCBI taxonomy): domain Eukaryota; kingdom Fungi; phylum Basidiomycota; class Agaricomycetes; order Agaricales; family Physalacriaceae; genus Armillaria; species Armillaria mellea. Next base: position 510,656 of record JAUDZF010000007.1, read on the forward strand.
TCTCCGAATCATTGGCCAAAACAGTTACCCCCTTCTTCCCAGCCTCCAGGGGTCGCACTTCAACATCAACGATGGCCCCGCACTCTTCCATGTTAATCAACCACTGCGGTTTAGGTGGTGCACTCTGTGTTTCTCCCGTCAATGGGTCTTTGACGGTCGAAATCTGGTACTGCGCAGTAGGCAACGTCAACCTCAACAAGTGTCTAGTCGGGCTTCCAGCATTCATACCCGACGAATGCAGCGGGGATAAGGGTATAGTATGGATCGTATAAGCCAGCGGCAAGACGCATCGCCTCGCGTCCTCGGGTAACTGAAGGTCAATAAGGCCAGGCTGTCCTTGCGAACCCCGTTCACGCGTTCTCGATTCCAGCACAACCGTGTACCCATCCGGATACAGCTTGGAATCCACAACCAATTCGCCAACTAGCAGATCCGTAGTTTGGCGCACCTCTCCCTTAATAGTAAACGCCGATGACGATCGGCCACGCAGCGAGAACTCGCCAGAAAAGGATGTATTGGACACGCTACGCTGGCGGGAGGTCGGTGACTCCGATAGAGACGCCATCGGCGTTAACGGTGACGATGATGCCGACGAGGGTGGAGGTAGCCCTGAAATAGTTGACGCACTGCTTTCCAATGTTTCCGATATCGATGGCGGTATCCCATCGTTCGGCGGGAGTCTACTAGAACGAGGTGTTGACTGTGTGTCAGGACTGCGTGATGATCGCGTCCCAGTGGGAGACAACGGGGCCGGAAAACTGATGAGAATTGTACTTGCATAGACGCGTGTATCATGTTTGTAGCTTGTCCCAACAAGTGTTCGGATGTCGTCTCGCCGTCTGAGCTTCCAGGAGAGGTCCCCAACTTGCGCTTCGTCCTTCTTCTCAGTCAACACGAACCCAGGCGCGGGTAGCCGGGTTATAGGAAGCGGTGAGATGCTCTTCACAAACGCCTCTACGCCCAATATGGCCCGAGGGAGGGCCGCGTTTATCATCGAGTTGACCGCAGTAGGAAGAGACCCTGCGTAGTCAACAGCAACCAGCCTCGTGCATCGCGACGATGGCACAGCATAGTTTTCTTTTGTGTAAGGATCCAGCGTCTCCAGTATCCAGGCATCCATGAACACCCGTCCGATGGGCAAGATGTATGGATTATACTTCCCTGTAGAAAACGATGACACCGATTCCGGGCTGAATGATACGGAAACGCAATAGATAGCGCTACGCAAACTGCTTGATGACTGCTCTGCCACATCTCCCGTGTCGCTTCTCGACAATGAGGGAGATGCATGTGCTCGAGCCATGACGCTCGCTAAATACATTCCGCGATCTCGAAATGGGAATGCACTCTTCGACACCACGAAGCATGTCCGGCAATCGGCACCATATGATTCCAACATTATGGCAGAATCAAACCGCTCGTCCCACTTCTTCCGACAGTCGTATTCAGTCACGATGGATGCGAGCTCCTCTGCTGACACGCCTTCGATCACCTTCTCGCCCATATGAATGGGGATATTCGGGGATATCTCGGGGCATATCTTGCGCCGGATCGTCATCCCTTTATCGTTAACCGAGATCCATGCTTGTGAGTTGATACAGGAATGGGTTTCTTGAGTCCAAGACAGGGCATCTAGAGCATATTGCATAGGGGACTTCGTAGCAGATGGTACGCTGCCAAGGTCTGCGGTCGAGATCATCGAAGAGGCCGATTGAGGTGCCGAAGACGACGTCTGATCAGAGGAGAATGTGAAGAAGCGTACAAGCGGGCTAGATATCTGAGGAGCAGAAGGCCACCCAGACGATGGTGCACTCGTCGCGCTCGTGCTAGACTCTACGGGAGTAGACGTGCCTTCAGAGTCAGCATCCCATTCCGCCCGACGCTTGCGAATGACTCCAACGACGGGAGGTTGATCCAGAGGTATTCGCACAGGTTTGATGCGTTTTCGCTTTGACAGAAACTTTATCTCCTGTTCGGGGATCTCCTCAATGTCGACGTTCACCTTTGCTCCGTTCACCATAACAACCCCTTTTTCCTTCCCAGGACCACGTCGAACAATAGCCAATAAACGCTCATCGTCGACGAAAACGGCGTCATGAATGATGGTCAACCACAATCCACCACCTTCTTCAGATAACCGGTGTCTTCGAAGACATGAAATTGACTGTGGTGGCGGATCGATCACAATATCCAACGAAGATGCCCACGTATCAATGTCGCATCTGAGTTCACATTCAATGATAGGCAGTGTCTGCAAACTCAGACTATTTGATGCCGTATCACCACTTGTATCATTTGATCGACTGGAAGAAACTTCATATTCGATTCTGAAATTCATTCGTTCGTGATCGTAGCGGATTTCATTCGCCTTCGCCCCAGCTAGTCGCGTCATCACTGGCGGACCACCGCATTTGATGGTGAATTCGCCGATACCTGCTAGGGCATTCATCATCTGTGTGGGTATTGACGTCTTATTCGTCCAACCCTTGGGATCTGACTGTTCAAGTAGGGTGACAAGGGTTGTCGTTGGTGAGAGCATCTCGATCGCCCAGCCCTGCAGATCCACTTGAGTGCGGATGACGTTAGGCTCTGCAGGCGGGATGACGGGAAAGAGATGTGGATCGTCCGCAGAAAAGGCGAATACGTGGATGGTGGTGGGGGATTTATAGACAGTCTTGAGCACGACGGAATCTCGACCACTGAAATGCGCTGTAAGGTTAAGCCCCAATATACCAGCTAAAACACCTACTTTACTGGCCAAGCAGGTTTCGTTTTCAGATGCCAAAGTTCGGTAAGGTCGTTGACGTCCTCCAATAGCACGGCGTCTTCATGCTGCTTGTCCCAATAATTTCTGGCACCCGGTGTCACGATAGCACCATAGAGATCCCAAAGTCCAACGCCGACGAAAGTCGCTTCGGCTCGATATACTACAAGAGTTGGATCAATGGAATCCAATTGAGTAATCGTAACTCCACGAGCCTCCGTATCTTCATTGACGGATGTTAGTTCGAGACTTGGAAGGTAAAGCGATCGACTCACTTCGTTTCCACTTGGCCTCAGGTTCCTGCAATAGGGAGGAGAAATAGATATAGTTCCTCTTGACGCGAGACAGAATAGACTTCTCAGCGGCTGGAGAACGTTCGGTGTGTGGGCGGGTAATCACAGGAGCAGATGAAGTGGAGGCGACACTAGTAGCACTAGCCGCGCTGGTATTAAGGGACGAAGTAGTATCGAAGCTTAGACCAGCTGCGCTGGAGACATCCTGGAGGATCTGGGCAGAAATGGTGAAAGAAGAAGGATCTCGCTCTTCCACCTCTTGTACTGTATGGGGGATACCGTTCAAGCGAAGGCCGCTTGAAGGACCAGAAATCTCAATCACCACCTTGACTTTGAGAACAGAATGCTCGTCGAGCAGTGGAGCATGAGAAAGCCGAAATAATATCTGATCGAGTGGAGCAGAGGTTGAATGTGAACTGGTTCGTGTCGCATGTGCGGACCATGGGAGTCTTTCTACTTCTTCGGATGAGGCTTTAACTGAAATCTGTATATCCCAGCCAGCAGATGCCGGTAAGATACACTCGATCGAGCGAGTCAGCCGTCGATGCTCTCGAATGGCGTGCAGTTCATCTAGGCCCTGAGAGAACTCTGAAGAAGACATGACTTTATGTTCGTCTTCTTCGGGAATGATGGAGTAGTCGATGGTGAGGGCCTCTCTGTCGACTTGAAAACGGACACGCTCTATAGTCACGCCGTTTCCGAATCCAATCAGTTTCGGAATACGCATCCCACGTTTGAAAACTGTCTTGTAAAGACCGAGCACCATGGTAGACAGCTGCTGCACTATTCCAGACGACGATCCGATGCTCCATACGGCCCTCAAATCGTGCTGCCAGAAGCAGGTAACTCGAACTCGACCTCCAGGAGACGACCGCCTCTTGAGAGGATCGCTGTCATTTGTCGGTGGTGGGGGTTGTATATGCTGTATACACCAAGCGAATACTGTCTGAGTCGTCAGTAATGCAAGAGGCGAAACTTGAGATTACTGACAGGTCACATTTGACCGGACATAAGGAGGTGAGGGGCGGAGGTACACTGGCTCGTCGGGGGACCGAGGTAATGAAGTAGAAACGTCGATAAATGTGGTCGTGTCGTGGAAGGAACGCGATATCGTAACCGCGTCACGCGGACTACCAAAAACGTCAGGACAAATACAAAGAAATGAATGCAAGGGCGCACTTTGCTGGCCATCCCAGCGTGAAATTCGTCTTGGATATCCGGGCCGTATGGTCGAACATCTCCACCATATGCGAATCCACGACCGCTGGATCCCATTCTTTCCTCAGCTCAGGAATGGACAACACCGTCTTCCATGGTTCCAAAGAAACTGACTCTTCCGTAGTGGGGACCTCAAGAATAAGGCGGTATATATCATCCCCTGGTTTCGTCGAATTCCGATGGATTACCACGTCAGCCAGCTCCGGGGCGGATGTCATGCGAGATTTCCCTTTCCGGCTAGAAGACGGATCGTTCGCAGCAGAAAGTCGTCTCCATTCGTTCGGCGAGGCGGAGGTAAGAAGTTGTCGAAAATGAGTTTCCGCCTTGCTCAGTGCATCGTACCATGACTGTCGTAGACTAAACAATAAGCCCTCCCACACTGCACACCGCAAAAGGTAGTAGCATACCTAAAGCCATCAGACATAATTCTTCTTCAGATAGCCACAGGTCACGGAATCGTGAGCAGCTGTAGGCAGAGGCCTCGAGGTCGTGGCGGCAAAGTGGGCGAATCGCCAATTCTGTCTGGTAAGTGGGTCGTGACGTAGTGACATTTGGATGTCTCTGTTTGACTCCAAGGGCGTCGGAATCCCTTTTGCGGAAATAACGATCACCTGATCGTGAACCCTTTTAGCCGTTTTCTTCTTTCTTTCTTATCCCCGCCGATTTCTACTAGTATTCCTCGTCAGCCATGGCTCCGACGCGACCAAACAAGGAAACGAATCGTACAGGCTGGAACCAGAGCTGGGAGCAGGAGTTGGGCCGCCTCTTTGCCAGTAGACGCCCGATGTCAGTCTACAAAGGCATGCCACAGCAAACTCGTCAATTCATTCGACAATCTTCCACACATCTACAGGATGACTTCAACTCTCAAATGCGAGAAATTTACACCCTTCAACGTGACCTGGTCAAGGCTGTCGTGCCCGCCTTTGCACACGAAGGATTCGAGGAAAAGTGGCGCGCACTCACGCAGAAACGAAGAGAGGAACTCGTCCTGGAGGGACTGTACGTCACTTCTTGCGCCAGACCTGACATGGAGGATCGACGACGATGGTGCCCGGAGATGACTGTCAAAGGACTCGCAGGCAACAGCGACAAGGACCTCATCCAGCTCCTAAAACTGCTCCTCCCCAAGGATCAAATCAAGGACGATTTGACTGGACCAATACATCTTCCAAACGCTCAGTTCGAAAAAATGACGGAGATTGATCCAAATGACCACGGACTCCGCCGCTTGGTAGACATGCATCGTTTACAGAGGTCATATTTCATCACGATGACGCTATGGAGCACTTTCAATGCACTCGTGCGTAACATTGTCCGTTTTCACTGTCTCTATACCAACGTGTCCTACAGAACGGTGTCAGAGAACAAGTTCGCACTGTCAAGGTCTCTCGAAGGATAACAAACGAGGACAAAGACATCTGGCGCTCTGCTGAATAAGTACTTGGAAAATCCGAGGTCAAGGAGATCCGTCGCACCCAGGAGAAAGCCCAAGTCACCATCTGTTGGAACTGCAAACGAGACGAAGAATCTTTAGGAAAGCAAGGAAGGGAGCTCAAGGCCTGCGGAAAGTGCAAAGCAATCGGACGTATCACGCGTTACTGCTCTCGGTAGCTATGTCTCGGCATTGTCGGTTTCACTAGCTCATAACTTTCGACAGGGACTGTCAAGTTGCCGACTGGAAGTGCGGTTTCCCTGTACCGCACAAGAATATCTGTGGCAAGAAAGGGTACGACGATGACGAAGGGACCCCGCAACCAGATCAAGTCACCCCACCCTCGTCTGGCGAATCGGAAGATGCGGATGACACTGAGATAGATACCGGGATACCAGCACCTGAACCCTCCTTCAAACGATCACCTGCACTTCTACACCAAATCTCTTTCCACACCGAGCCAGATAGCTTCGTCGACTACGTTGTCAGTCACTTTTTTTCTCCTTCCTTTTCTCAGACTTGACCACGAGACGCACAGTTTGTCAGACCATATCCCCAAGATGATCATGGGGTCTCCCTTGGACTTGACGACGGTGAGCGATAATTCACGTCTCCTGACTCGATCTACTGACCTATTCTGATCTTCACAGATAAAATGAAATTTCTCATCATGCGCCGAAGAGGTTCGTCTGCTTCTCTATAATGACAACGACAATCAGGATGGGCTGACGGCATACAGCGATGAAAACCGGCGACAAAGCGGCTGTCGCAACGATGTACGAGATGTTGCTGCCATATGCCGAGAAGCTCGCCTTTGGAGCAACCAAACTCAAAGCTCAACTCAAGAGTGAGTATGGCCTTGACGTGGACACGGTAAAAAACCCCGAACTTTCACCTGTCACTGCAGAAGAGAAGCAAGTTGGTCTGACTCTAATGATGAAAGGCTTGATGATGCGGGATAACTATTCGGGACCGAAGATTCACAAGTAGGCCATACTTAACAGATTTGCTATATTCCTGCCACACAGCTGTACCGTAAAGTAATGCTAATTTGAGGTTCACCTTCTTCTGAATGTCAGGGGCATACGAACAGGCCTGTGGTAAATGTGAGAAGACGATATAAATATAAATACAGAACACTAACGTTAACGATAAACCACCCTTCGATTTCAACAGTCGTTTCTTCTTTTCTTCGAAGGACTCTCCCCGGAACTGTGGGTCTTCGGTTACCTCAATCTTGTACCTCGATATCAAGAGTGTAATGATCGCAATCGCTTCTGTCTCGGCAAAACTGTATCCTTTGGTGTGGGAAAATCATGTCACCAGAGGAGGCAATAAATGCAACCTACCCTCTGCCAAGACACGCTCTAGCTGCGAGACTGAATGGCATAAACGCCTCCTTGGGCCAGTCTCCCAAAAATCGGGAAGGATTGAATGTATCGGGGTTTTTCCAATAACGAGCTGCCGGCAAATGAATGACACAATTAAAAGAATCGCAGCACGTAAACCATGAACTCACGATTGTAATGCAAACCCGGAACATCTAGAAATATCGATGCCCCTTTGGGAACTGGAATTGTCGCACATTCTCCTGTGGCGCTTGTTGCTATTAAAACGTTGTCTTCGGCGCTGATCTTTGGTATAGATGTTACCTAAGAGTTATCGTAAGTTGGGGTTTTTGAAAGGGAAAGGGCTTCTTGAATCACCACGGGGAACATGCGAAGCGTCTCATTGAAAACGCTGTGCACGAGGTTAGATTATATATGGAAAGGACAATGGAGGCGCACGCTAGGGAACACGTGAACAGAGGCAGCGTTTCATATGTCTGTAAAGAATCAAGTTGATGACTTGCAGAAGGAGCAATGACGAGCGCGTACAGGAACCCGGTTGTCTGGGATGATAGAGTTGATATGCTGGTAAAGCTTCTCTTGCTCGTCGGGGTAAAGTGCTAACATAGTGAACGCGTATGCCAATGTATGGGCTGTAGTCTTTACGTACGTCAACACCGGTTGGTCCTGTTCGTTCCGAGAACACTCACCTCGTGTCCAGCAAGGAAGAATATAAAGATGTTTCCTAGAAGAGTACCGGGAGTGAGACTACACTTATGCGATGTCAAGGATACTTACCCATCAGCTCACTCTCAGACAAATGTGAATTATCTCCCTCGTTCGCGTCCAGCAAACTGCTGAGTAGATCGTATCTTTCTTCCTTCTCACGGGATGCGCGCCGATCCCTGATCATTTCTAGCATGTATAACTGTTATGCATAAACACCTTTTCTCGCATGATATCACGTATAAGATATACCAAACATACCTCAAACTCGTCGTATGCGGCTCTAATCCGCCTCCATCTCGCAGTCAAACCCATAGCCAATCGGGGTACGAAGGATCTTGATATGGGATCCATCACAAGTATCAGAGAGTGCATCTCTGAATGTCATATTGTGTCCTTCCGGGATGCTTGATTCTTTTTGCCATGCTATATTGCGACCAAAACCTGCGATGCCAATGATGAACTGGGAAATCTACCCCGCAGATGAGAAGACTTGACACTGGGCAGTAAGAAGAAAATCAACATACTGCCAAGGTGATATCAAGTACATTTTCGGACGTTGATGTCTCTTCATCTCTCCATACGTTATGAAATAATTCCTGCATGATTTTCATCGTTTCTTCCCAAACAAGTTTGTTATTTGCCTAGGAGAATAGCAAGTCGCAACCTCATAGTACGAGAAAAGACTCGACATACTTCAGAAAAAGCAGGAGCGCAAATCTTTCGGTATTTCTTCCAAAGCTCTCCTTCGGATGCCACAATATTGCTTCCGAAAACTGAAAGGGCTTGATAAAGCTTGACAGGCTTGGGGAAACGCGAACGTGAGGAAGTGATTTCCTATTCACGGTCATGATTAGACTCGAGGGTCAGCGGAAGCACATGCCTTGATAAGTGCAACATCTGTGACGTCAAATCTAACGCTTGGTGGGAACGCCGAGACCCCCGAAACAATATCCCATCCAGCATCCTGAAAGGCTGCAGCGACTAAAAGTCAGCCTGGATAGCGAACAATAGAACGACGTACACTTGTACTTCTTTTCGAAAACAGGATCTTCATCCCGGCCCAGGACTCTCCGTAGACGGGCTACAGGTAATCCATCAAGGATTTCTCGACTCCCAGGGTGATATCTACATGATTCTCAATGCGTGGGATCGAAACGGAAGAATAGAGGAACTACGAACCCGATAGCCTTGACATTCCGGTAGAATTCAATTGCTTTTTGGATGATCCAGAGCCCAAGGAATGAAAAGCAAAGGACTAGAAACATGGTTGAGGGGAAATCGATAAGGAAGGGATGAAAATATATAGCGCGATGACTTCTAGATTCCATGATATTCTCAGTCCCTCATGATCATAGGAGTTAATGAAGTATTCAGTTGCTAAGGCACCTCACACCGACCTAATGGGTATGGAAAGATAAGCTGACAATGGCAAGTATTCATGAGGGACATCAGCACTGGAGCATACGATACCCTCGTCGGGCCAGAACTTGCAGGAATCGAATGACCTGACGTTCGGGAAAGTACGGAAATAAAAGTCGACCCTACAAGGAACTTGAGCAAGCAATGGTGAGGTAGGAAACCTATTCATATTGCACGTTCTAATCAGTAAGTTTCCTGGGGTCTCGTCGGTACTTGATGAAATGTAGCACAGCTCAGCAAAAAGCGAAAGAATAAGTACAGCGGCTAACAGTTGTTTGTTTAAATCCATGCTTACCAACAAGGAAAACATGGGACCCACTGGCGAGGCGGGCCTCTGTAGGGTGAATTGCGAGGTAGCGCTGTAGTGCATTAACGAATCTTCAGTAATGTACACGTTATCGTGAATTGACGCACTGAACGCATACTGTACTTTGAACATTGATTAGAGACTAGGGTAAGTGTGCAGGGATGACGACGCACCAAAAAACATGCTCCTCCACTCTCATTGCAATCTAAGCTTAGTCGATTCACAGTGCGGCGGAAACAGCATTCCAGAGTGATACCAAGCGGACAAAATCGGGGTATTTAATAATGGTAAGCAGCGATGAGCACCAGGTCTACGGAATAATTACAGGAAATACCTGTCCAAAGCAAACTTCCCGTGCCGTCGAAGTCAATCCTAAAGTGCGGTTAGATGGGGGCCGGTGACGGCCAACTAACACGGACTCCCATTTTGATTGCGACAGGCACGGCAGAAGTTAGCTGGTAAAAAACGGAGTCCTAGAAGGTTTTAATTTAGCGAAACCTTTCTCGGTCCTGTTAAGGCCGTCAGTGAAGCAGCACGGAAGATCATTCCCCGCACGGAATAATAGACTTACTAAGGTACCTTCTCGTTTTACAGCGCACAAAACAAAAGCGTGAAAAGCAAACAATCATTTCAAGGTCCCGTTTTTGGCTATGGAAAGTGCACCCGCCTCTGAAGTCAGGATGTTCGTCCGTAGGAGGGCTGAGTCACTTTCCAAGGTTTTGCCGGGATTGGGATTTGCCAACGATGAGTAAACCGACATGCCTACACCGTTAACCCGTGCGCCTCCAGTTTCATAAAAAGAGGAGATGAAATTTTGACTTTGCCAAAAGATAAAGAGGGACGAAAAAATGGCTGGAACCCCGGGACCGCGTCCTAGAAAACAAGGTCCCGAAGTATTTCGTGAGAAGAGGATTCTTTCGTCAAGGTCAAACTAGCTGAATGGCATGCAGCTTCAAAATCCAAGAGCACCTGCAGTTCACCTAGAAAATAAGACGAGTCTGGCGTATGTAAATATTTCAGTAACGTTGCATTGCAGTCAATCAACAGAATACGGAGCGACTTGTACCTTGGCGAAGAAGGGCCTGCCGCCAACGAGGGAGCGCATGCAGAACACCCCCGACCGGGTCGTTGTTTCCGGTGCAACGAGGAACGCCAAGGGATTTGCATCATCCTGTTGGAATTCCCCGCGTCGCCATGGCGGCCCAGCCCAATCCTCAAAGTAAGATAGCTAGATGTGAGAGCTCTCTTACTCAAGTATTCTGTTTCATCCATTGATCAGCAAAAAGGGGAACACACTGGGCAGGTCGCAATGGTCTTAAGGAAGAAGAGTATGGACATGTTGCAGGAAATGTCGGACCGGTCTGAAATTTGGGTCGCGGCCACGTGCCAAGCTTTTTCCCCATTCCTAAAAAGATTCACCGAGCACGGAGGCCGCCCATGGTATTGTCACTCCATCTTCAAACTACGAAAAATTATGCCTAAACATCGGGACCCACGGTCTATAAAAGCCATGGATCTTTGGGGTGGACAGCAACCGACACTCTACCCTTTTCCTTTCTCTGTTTCGAGGGCTGGTGTCTCCTTGATAGAGAAGCATCGCCCCATTCCCTTCCTTCAGATCAACCCATTCGTTTCTTACATCGATGATCAACCCAAAAACTATCCACCTCTTGGCTTTTGTGGCCTGGGGGGTTAGTGTAACCTTGGGCGCCGTTACACTGGAGTCCTATGAGGATACATTCTCTCTTGCAGACTCATTTGATCCTATCCAGGCGGCGTACTGGACTGGCGAGTAACATTTTCATTCATATGTGACAGATCCCCTTAAACTTGTGAGATTAGGACTCCCCCACCACCGTCGTACACCTTTCGCAGTCGCACCAGATGGCACGACAGGGTATCTCGCGTACCTCAATGCGGACCAGACATCAGTTCTGGTTCAGCAAGTCAATACAACCTCGTTCACTTCTGTCGGTGACGCGGTTACTATCACCGGCACCGAAGGTTTGATATTTTCTACAACCTTGCTGCCAGACTAATTGCATTACTCTTCAGCCGGCGGCCTTGTTGCGCACGACGACGGCTTTGCTGTCCTCATCAAGACGACCGCTACCGGATCGGAAAATCTCCCCACTGATGATATGCCAATCGCGGTTGTTGTACGTTACACAGATGGCGAATTGTCCTGGTCCACAGAATTGAATGGACCGTCATCTTATGGTGCTGGCAGTATTGGGGTATATTTCTTTGGCATGTGGCTACCCTCCTCATTTTCTAATCGTGCACTCAACAGCGCACTGCGACGCCCGATATCAATGGTGACCTTGTCTGGTCCGAATCGGCTGGTCTTTATGGTGCCTACTATGTCGTTACTGGTAAGCTCCTCTCCTTTTTCAATAAATTTGGCGGACTGATGAGCTTGGAAAGCGTACGACGGCGACGCGTCCGGGCACTATGGTGATGCTATTTCCTACGTCGACGCGAGCGGTACGCGGCAAGACTCCACTGAAGGTACCAACACATGGGGCTGTTCACACAACACTGGCATCGGGTTTGAAGCCGCTGATGCGGCTCCTTTTGCTTCCGTGTGTGCTGAGGACCAAGGGTGAACCACATACGCCCTCCTAGCAAACTCCCATTGTTAACTACTTCTAGTGCTATCTGGTTGAACACGGACAACCGCGGCATGGACAACGTCGGCCAGAAGATCTCCAATGAAAACACAACTAATGGTATGCCTTACCTCAAAGAAGACTTCTCTGAGGTTTCTAACGTGTAGAATCACAGGTTCTGGTGGCGAAGCAATGTACGGCATGTCTGGCTCCTACTCCAACTTGGCCCGGTTCTCAACTTCTGATTCTTACATCTTCGCCTGGCAGTCGCGCGGAGCGACCGATCTCACCTTAAACGAGTGGATGGGTGACGGGTTGGTCTTATTACTTCCTCCATCTATCCTCAGCTAAATGCGTTTGTAGATACACATCCTGCAGTCCCCGTTGGCTCAACCACAATGTCGCCATTTCCATTGCTTCTGATAAGGAGACTCTCTCAGGCGACCAAGCTACCTCCGAAGTCGGCGCTACTGACGGTGATTCTCAAATCACTTGGATGACAGAGGACGATGGATCCGACCACCAGAACATACACGTTGAGGCCTTTGACGTTTCTAATGCACTTGTTACATACGAAACCCTGTCTAACCCAACTTGCGAGCCTCTTCCGCTTTCCTGCACTGGTACTTTCTCCGGTACTAGGTATATAGTTCGTATCTGAGGATTCGAGGTGCATGCTAATGCGGATCGTCCGATAGCTTCCAGATTGTCAGCAGCAGCGGTGAACTCGTTGGTTCTCCCGTTATCGACGACAGTATCACGGTGTCTGGCGATATTGCACTTCTCGGAGATGGTCGTCTCTGCTGGCCTTATGTCAAGCAGACCTGGGATTTGAGCGTTGCGAAGGATAGCGGCACCCCGACTTCCACGATGTCTTTCGCTTGTGCTTCCCTTAATGGAACAGCAGTAAGTGTTGCTGCCCTTCGGTATTTCTCCGGGAGATTAAGATGTTTTTTCAAATAGAATTCAAATTCTACCTCTTCGAAATCAACCGCAACAGAAACAACTGTTGAAGCAACCACATCTGTGGGCGTCCTAGTCAATGTAGCGTCCAGCATCATTGTCGCGGAGACATCTGCTGTTGAGACCGCTCCCAGCAGCGTTCTCTCAGCCACTGACGTCCCGCAATCCAGTGTCATTAGTGCACTTGCTGTTACACAGACGGTAGCAACAACCACAAACGTGGGTGGCGCGTGGCCGACGGGGAGCTGGGGCTCTTGGAATCCGTGGGGGGTGAATAAGTATTTCGGCAGGAGCAGTTGCACTCATTGTGCTTTTTCCCGTCATCACTAAGAAAGAACGTAGTTGATGCTCTCACGTACGAGTTTATGAACGTGGCTCGAATCTTGGACCAACTGCCTGGTGCAGGCTAACTTGGTGTCTATATACTTTTGTCGCCATTGAGACTATATTTTGACTGTATTATTCTGACTTTACAATTCAACTTTTGCGTTTAATTAGTTCGAAATAGCTTCACTTTGACTTGTTACAGCCTTCAAGTTCATGCCAGCCATTCGGGGTGAAAGGAGCGAGATGCGTGGTTACTACAGAAGTAAACATGTTATTAAGAAACTGATAGAGGAGCATCCCGACGGGCAACATATTTCTTTTCTTACTATAGATATGATGCACAATATCCGACGTACTATGCGTGTGCTGCAACAGCCATCGTCAATGTATCAAAATCATCTAATCATTCTTCCTAGAATGTGTACATAGATCGACATGAAGTACACCGCTATGTTCAACTCGGTGTTCATGGCTGAAATTTCTGATCGCGTTCTCTCTTCACCTCTGTAAGAGTGGGGATGGGAGACTCTGGTCTCTGATATATTTTTCTTCTTACAGTCTACAGGAGTCTAATGCGGCGGATGAAGCTTTGGACGGCGGGTTCTTCCCCAACATAGAAGAGCGCCACGATCACTGAAAGTCCTAGTAACCCGACCGTCAACAAACAGATTGCCAGCCACCCTTTATCGATATGGTCGTACATCTATGATAGTGGATTTTCAGTCAATCGATTACACTCAAAAAGAAAATATGAACAAACCTGCCCACCAACAACGGGCCCGACTAAAGGAGGATTAAGCTGGGTGATAGGAATTGAAGCAAACACACCTGTAGTGCCGATCCCATACGCCAAATTGAAAGCCCCGTAGACGTGGGCATCTACAAGCCCAAGTTCGTCAGAGAGAGCAAGAGAGCCGTGCTTCACGTACATCCAATGCCGTCTACACTGCGAGCGACAGACGCGAGCTCGACGGTCAACGGAGACAGGACCCCAGATGCAAAGAAGTCTGAAATGGGTAAGCAGAAATGCGGTAAAGAGTCTCAAGTCACTTACAAGCGCATGCATAGGCCGTAATAAATAACGCTAGGTGCCCATCTATAATCATTACAACGTACCACGGCACAGAGAGAATCAAAGCGATTATGATGACTGAGGATGTGCCTCGAAGGTCTGCTAACCAACCCGAGAGTGGTGAAGCTGCCATTGAAGTCAGAAGTTAGAATAGGTGCACATAACAGCAAACGCTACGCACCAAAGATAGTCGTGGAACCGGCCAAAAGGACGAGACCGATTTTTGAGGATTTTAACCCCCATACACTGTTCAAGTGATTGGAAATCACAGGCTCTTGAGTACTATAGATGATGCTATGGAATACATGAGATTACTCTTCCGAACGAATCAAATGAAAAGGACGGACCCATATACAAATGCGAGGAAAGCCGCTGCAAGCGCACGGTGCGACCGAAATAACAGACGGAGGATATGTACGAACGAAACCTTTTCGTTTTGGACGTTGACACCATCTCCGATGTTGGTCAAACTATTTTCATTTGCCTCTAATGCGATCTCATTGTTGGGTTTCTCAGTCGTACTAGATCGGAGTTTGCTGGCACTCTTGCCTTCGATGATAAGGAATCGGAACGCCAAGTCCAAAATGGCTATTATGATGCCAAAGATGAAGGGTCCACGGAAACCGAACCGGGTATATAGTCCACCGCCTACGGGAGGCCCGACAAGCGTACTGGGATGGTATTATGATCAGGCTCGAGGTAATCAGCATCGCGATGCGTACCCGAGAGAAACACCCGATATTGCGATGCCAAGTTGTCCTAGTACCGGCGTTAGACAAGACAGAGGGAAGGGGGATTACTCACTTCCAACAAGTTCTGGAGGCGTTTCGTCACATCTACGAGGTGGTATATTAGTCATACTAGCACACTAGCACAGTTTGTGACTAGAGCTCACAGTAGAGCCAGCCCGACGACCCATACCATGGTAGATCCTACACCTTGAAGAGTTCGTGCAAGACACATAAGCCAGTAAGCAGGAGCCTCCATGAACATGATTTGTGAGCCGATGAGTATGAATACTCCTGCAACAAGAGGAAGCTTCCGCGCATCGTATTTTTCAGACCATACCGCGACGGGAATAGTAGCTGTAACCAACTTTGATGACGAATGGTGGTCACTTCCTGGAATTGAACGTACCTATCGCAAGGCCACCGGACTGTTGTCGGGTAACCAGTCAGATTGAATGAACTCGGAAACGAGATTGAGTCATACATATGCAAAAAGGAGCCAGCCAGTTAGGGAAGCCGGATGCTTGTAGCCAAGCTCCTCGAGCTGAAAAGGCAGGACAGGGATAACCATAGAGTATACAAGCAGGTCCGTGGCAACACCTGACTTGCGGATGGAGATTAGGCCCCCGGAATGGAATATGGAACCAAACGCACCTAGCCATACTACAAATGTTACAAACCAGTACGATGACCTCCATTTCCAACCCCAAGGCTTAACCAAGAGTTCCCCGCGCGGATAGCTGGGAGGATTATCTGGTTGACTCGAAGTGCTCGGTGATGACATGGGAGATCATTGCGTATATTATTCGTTGGTCAGGTTTTTTATATGCGCCACGCGGAACCTCAGAGGTGTCTGATTTGTCAATGGTGATCACCGGATACCGACAGTTCGGACATTACAGAAATTAATGACTCATTGATGTCGTGGATTCGAGGATTCGAACGAACTGCCATGAGCGAACAATGAAGCCACTTTCCTGTAGTCTTAACGGCTAGTTCGTTCATGCAAGGTCTTATTTTCGATGGGGAGACAGTACGTATCAAGCTTGGTGGAGGCTGACTTGGCGAATTCTGCCGGCGGCTTACGTGGCCTACAATGGCTTGGCTACAGTATTCAGCGCTCTGCCCTTTGACAGCTTACAGCTAGAAGTGTCCGTCCTATGTCACGGTAGATATTCGAAGATTCAAGCAGACGCACCACGAAATAGTCAGGAATAACAGGAAGTCAGCCGTAGACCAGCTTTGCTCTTAGTTGCTGAAAGATGGCCCCAGGGCGTCATCGTAGGGGGCAACGAGACATATTGAACAACAGGGTAAGACTCCTCCAGGTTGGCCAAGTAAGTCGCAACAACGTGGGCTATTCCTCTCCTGGAGAAAGCTGCTCCGGTAGAGAACAAAGGAGGCTCATGGATGTCAGAGAAAAATTGGCGGTCGGTTTTTCCTCCCAAGGCGATCTTAAAACGCGGCCGTAAGATTCAGATTTCACCTCTTTAACACAGAATTAAATGCAAAGTTAACCAGAAGCGCTATGACATTGAAGGTGCCTGGTAAAGACCGGTTTGTTTGTTTGAGTTTGCATCCTGTCATCCTCAGCCATGACGATCATCCTTGTTGCGCGACGGTGTTTCGACGCGTTGTTATGCGGCCAATTTCTTCTTTGCTCTTCTGTGCTTGTCTCTGTCTAGATAGCCTAAACTGAAAGCGCGTTGGACGTGAACTCTGAGCCTGATTTCATGCTGAAGGGGAACCAAGGCCAGGGCCGGTGCTGGGTAATAAGTATTACAGTGTTAGCCGACGAACTGCAATCTGGGTGCTGTTGCCTGCTGCCTGCGAATGCGGACTTGTATGAAGTTCTGACGAGACTCGGGAGGATCAGCCCCGCCGGATTTTTGAATGGTACAAGTTTACCGACGTCATTCTAACCTTCATTCTAACCCTCAAAATATCTAGTGCTTGAGATTGAACTCAACGGCTCACTGGCCGCCAAAGACACGGTAGATGGTAGGAGAACCACTGGATGAGCACACGTTTTGCTGTGATCGTCTCATGCAAGCGGCGAGTAGGCCACGATACAAGCTCGGAAAGACCACAACTTGGCATATGTGTTTGTGTGTCTGTCGACATATACTCACATAAGCATCTAATACTGCTTCAGTTATAGCCGAGGCGAATGCTGTCATAGTTTCGACTCGGGCAAGCACAGAAATCATCAACGCGTACTTCAAGATCTCAACATTATAAGTGGATTGTTAGTATCTGAGTGTTGGACATGTCTGCCAGTGAGTAGACTCCCCCCTTTGTCATCCTCATCATTATTCTAAGGTCCTTGAATATTTTATTTCAAATGTGCAATGACATCCACGAAGAACATTGTTATCCCGGTGAATCTCTCTTCTAAGCGACCATGCTTGTAAGCCACTCTAATGCTATTGTCCCAGATATTGCGACAACCGGTAAAATTTCGGGCAGAAAAGAACGGCCCGTCTGTCCGTTCTCGTTGTCCGTTGCATTTTGTAGACAAAACGACGGTCAAGACTGCCCGTATTCTTGTAGGATGCCCCATGAATAGGAGTGAATGATTCCTCAAAGAACAATCTATCGGCTTGCTTCGTGGTCGGAAAGGTCTGGATACCTCTGGAATTTGGAGGGGAGTTGAGTAAAATTTAAAACAAGCGCTCTCTATCAGGTCGTCAGCATTTAACATCATAAACGCAGAAGCACGGAGAGAGGAGCTAGAGTCGAAGAATGGTCTGGTTAGTCGAATCTTCGAGTTCATTCAAAATCTGACTTCCAGAGATAGGCACACAGCACCAGGGCGGTCTGATGCTGAAGCCTTGCCTGATTCAGTTACGACAGTGACGAATGCTCTGGAACACGTCGGAAATCTAAAATTAGCGTTTACCGATGCAGAAGACGCGTGCGAGCAATAATTTCCATGCAGCGAACAAAAGCTTGAGCGAATTGGGCTCTCAAACAGTACTCGATTTAATAGTTGGCTCAAACTCCAGAGATTAGAGTTCTTCTCCTATCTATGAATATTGACAGAGGAAAAGTCGCCACTAACTCAAACAAGGCAATTTCAATTTTTAGGACGACGACGGAAATCCCCTATACAGTTTTCTTGGCGTAAATCGGCGGTTAATAACCTCACCGGGGACCTGCTCCCTTTCGTCCTTCCTTTAAGACTGATTTGATCCTAGTAAACCTCCGTGGTTCATCCAGCGCGGTGGTATATAAGTCAGGTTGTCAATGGCAGGATAGCCAGCATCCTTTGCTTTCTTTCAGATCTACTTCAAATGTTCGGTCACGCATTCTACCAGTTCATCTTCGCCGCCGCGGTGCTCGCGCTCGTGTCGGCTCTACCAGCAGACCACCTCGAGGCGCGCGCCAGCTGCGTAGTTGATTCTGTTTCTGCTGCCTCCTCGATATCGAGCTGTTCAGCGGTCACTATCAACGCGTTCACCGTCCCGAGTGGAAGTAAGTTGGAGGACCTCTTTTCTCTTCCGAGTGTCCCCTTACTGACGTGGACACTTCACAGGCACCTTGACGCTCTCTGTAAGATCCCGTAATTTATTCGCCGCGTGAAGCGCGCGGCTCATATTTTGAACAGCCCAAAGCCGGCGCGACTGTCACTATGGCTGGCGATATCACTTTCGCGAAGACCTCTAGTACGTATGATTTGTGAGCAGTTAGTCGTGCGCTCAACACATCTTTTCTTCACAGCCGCAGGTCCTCTGTTCACCATCGACGGCGACAATGTCACTTTCAAGGGGGCAGGACACAAGTTCAACGTGAGTGGAGCCAATTTGTCGCGCCTTGTCTCCTGTATAATAACTTGTGCAGGGTAACGGTGCGTCCTACTGGGATGGAAAAGGCACGAACGGTGGTGTCGCTAAGCCTCATCCGTTGTTGAAGCAAGTCGACCCATCACTTATTACTCGTAGCCAAACATTGATAATTTATATCCAGGTTCAAGGGCTCCGGCACTTACTCTCAATTCACGGTGATATTTACTTTTGCCCTTTTCATAACTGCGACTCAACCTGAGCGACAGGTGCTGAACAGCCCCGCGCAAGCTGTCTCTATCGGTAACAGCGATGGTCTCACCTTTGATAGCATCACCGTATATCACCCTGTCCCATATTCGCGTATTGGTAGGCTTACCTTTCATCTTTAGGTCGACAACAGTGCTGGCGACACCAACAGCCTTGGTCACAATACCGACGTAAGTGTGAACCTTCACCTTCAAAAAAATGAGGAGCTCATTTATATGCAGGGCTTCGATGTTTCTGCCGACGACGTCACGATCCAAAACTCCATCGTCAAGAACCAGGATGACTGTATTGCTATCAACTCCGGCTCTAACATCATGTACGCCGTCTTCCAGTTAGTCAGAGACGTCACTCACTTAAGTATCCTTTCTAGCTTCAAAAACAACCAATGCTCTGGCGGTCACGGTATTTCCGTTGGTTCCATAGACACTGGAAAGACCGTCACCGGAGTGACTGTCTCTGGAAACACTGTTACGAACTCTATGTACGGACTTAGGTATGACTGCCCGTCTTCTTCGGTTGTTCGGTGTTGTGACATTGCGCGACTCACAGAATCAAAGTCAAGGCGGCGGCGACAAACGCAAAGGTGTCGGGTGTCACGTATTCCGGGTGAATACTAACTTATCTTCATTCCAAGCCGATCTATTAACCCGTCTCTCACAGTAACACCATCAGCGGTATTACCAAATACGGTGTCTTGATCTCGCAGTCCTACCCCGACGATGCTGGTACTCCCGGAACTGGCGGTCCTATTTCGTGAGTCATTTTTGCCTGCATGAAATAAGTCGGTCCTTTGATTCATTGCTTTACAGAGGCGTGAGCTTCACGGGAAGCACTACTACTGTCAAGTAAGCTGTGCCCCTCACTGACTCTTCGTTGTATTAATGCCCTTGTAGGGTCGGAGACAAAGCGAAGCGGCTGACGATTGACTGTGGCAACTGTTCTGGGTAAATACACATTTTGCAATGGTTTCAGGATGGTGCTAAGCGCACCTCTTCGTAGGAAATGGGATTTCTCTAAGCTTACGGTTACTGGTGGATCAGCCGGAACGATCGCTAGTAGTTCGGCCACTGTATGACTTCTTCCTTCGTTCACTTCCAAAATGCGCCTCTGATTTCGGCTTTAGATCTCTGGTGGCTCGTATTAGGTCGGACTATATTGAAGTTGGGTTCGGGCGGGATCGCAACTCTCGTGACTTGTCCAGGTATACTTTGATAATATTAATAGACATCTCTTACGTTCTCTATGTGCTGTGACAAACCATCAGTGAGGTACGCGAAATGCACTTGGCTCCTGCTGTACCCGGCGCAAGCACACTCGTGTATGCCTCTGTTCACCATTGTTGTTTCCGTTCTCACTCTGGTTTCAAGCCACATGCTAAGATAGCCAGACGGCGATATCTCGATGGTTCATCATCTTATCCTATCAAGTACAGCCATTATGGATCAGGATCCGAGAGGTACAATCAGGCTACGATGGAAGGGACATCTTTCTTCAAAAATGAAGCACGTGCATCGAGTTCGTCATAAACCGATTGAAGCGCAGTCCGGGAAGCAAACTTGTGCCCTGAATCGAAGGCAAGCGGCTACAGGGGTCGGAGTTGCCAATGGCGTTGTCATGTCCTCAGTGGTTCAGATATGCTCCCACATGGGATTGAACGTCAAGAATAACACTCGCTGTCTCCTCTGAGTATCGTCGCCTTATGCATAGGTACCGGATCCTGCTAGCCAGCGCAGAAACTTGTTGTTGGAGCACCTAGTAATGGTAATCATCGTCCCAGGCCTGTATGCCACGTCGATTGCGGATGATGTGGTGATGCCCATGCAAGTTCTGGCACCTGACCGAGTGAACGCAAGAGTTCTTAGACCTGGGCTTCCATCCATCCTTGATTAGCTGCCATGAAAAGCACCTTCTTATCGTCGTTTTCAAAGAAAATGCCCCAGGTATTGCTGTCTTCCAATGTCCTTTCCTCACGCTGAAATTTCTTCTACTTGACAGCACCAAGTCGCTCCATCAGAGTCAGCAGCGTCATCCACGGTCACGATTCTCTCTCTTTCCGACGAGTATTCAGACTGAGAAAGCTTACTGTATAACAGGTCACTCTGGTACAGAAAAGCGCCAGTAAAGATGATAGACAAACCCTTCCTGTTGTCGTAAGTACCCCCCTTAGTAAAGATGGTATTTGAATAACTGAAGGTGAACGTGTAGGCAGAGCAGCTCGACGAAGAGAACATGGCATGGGGTCCGTCACAGTCGACACGTCGGAGGAGGGAACGGGCCTGAGGCAGCCGGGCTTATCTCACAGGACTCGAGACCGTGCGAAAAAGGACAATGGACTTGCCGCCTGTGAAGATAATAATTCTCTAGGCTGTGTCTTGTGATGAACGAATTCATAAAGGCTGTAGTGGTATCACAAGTTTCACAACGATCTGAGAATTATGGGACGTATAAATCTTTGTAATGGAGAACGAACTGTGTGAAAAAGAACGTTGATGAGTTCGCGATAACCACAGGTATGTCCTTTTCCTCACTTTTAGAGCCTCTACTCCGATATAAAATGTCCACCGACACGCTTATCGTCACTGTCCTTCCACACGCCACGACCTTCTTGGACTGCAACGAGGTACTTATTCAGGATCCTCTTGGGTAGCGCGTTCCAAAATTTGAGATGCAGTAAATGCCTAATGCTAACGCTGAGCCGCAGTGAGAATTAATGGATGGATTGAACAAAATATGAGCCGTTGCTTGTCCCATTGACGAATACTAAGACACGACAATGGCGTTTGGGCGATGCCACGCACAGCCTGGCGAGGGATGATGATGGCAAAGTGGCCAGGCTGTAGAAGACGAGGCACCGCAAAGGAAATGCTTACGACATCATCACTGGCGAACACCAAATCGAAGCTTCTTTCTTAGCTTCAGCCTAGAATACTGTTCATTCGGCGGTGGTGGTATGAGGCCAACATACCCTAAAGGACGATTGTGACTCTCGCTTGTGTGCACGAGGCCCTACGGAGGTGCTCAGCATCGGCCTGAACCTGATCATGGGAAGAGTTAGTCCACTGAGTAGCCAGGCTATCAGGGATTCTTGAATGATTGATAGTGTGCTGATATGACGCATTTAATGTGTTGGTATCGATTAGGGGTTAAATCACTTCGTTGTGGATAACAACTCCGAAGAGCCGCTGGTTCGATTCCAGCTACCGACATTGAAGCAGGTGATAGAGTGTTTTGGTAGTATTAAAATTTAACACTATCAGTACCTAGGTCCTACTAGTAACTACATACTTACTCAGGCCTCAGGGTTTAAGGTATTTTTATTTACCGTGAATTCAAAGGTTCCGGGGCCCTATGAGCATCCGGAATTCAAAGTTCAGAAGCCGTACATAAGCACATAAACAAATTATAAATGGAACGTCGGCATTATTTTAAATTGCCGGACGCTTGGCTGGCAATTGCATTTAGATAAGCGCGGCTTTGACTCGAACTTGTTCTTCTCTTTCTGGCTGACTTTCTTCATGTTCTCTGGTTAGCACGTTGGACGATACTACCTCAAGGAACTATATGTATGCTTAGTGATGACTTTTATACGTCGCACTCATTATCAGGCAGATACAGATATCTACTTAGAATAATATCTACACCCACCCTTCTCCATGGTCGAACGAATCCTCAGCATCCAATCCCACGTCGCCTTTGGCTACGTTGGAGGCAAAGCTGCAGTATTTTCGCTGCAGTGTCTTGGATACGATGTCGATGTATGTCCTCCGTGATTACCACTCTTGATGAAAAACTGACACGAAAAAGGTAGTAAACACCGTCCATCTTTCGAACCACGCAGGTATTCCTTTGTTTCTCCATAGGATCAAAAGTTGTTGAGACGACATATCAGTCAGGATACCGTCGCTCTGGGGGGAGTAAGGCGAATGCGGCAGAGCTTAATTCGATATTTGAGTCGATGGAGGCCAATGAGCTGCTGAGCCCGACACGGCTGTTGACTGGTATGCCACATTTCTGGGTGGCGTGACTCAGTTGATCATGTCATGTGCAGGTTATATTCCCGGTGCAGAAGCCCTTACAGCAATTGGTCAACTAGCAGCCAAGCTGAAGAAACGCAAGCCGGAGCTCATATACCTCCTTGATCGTAAGCACCCGTTTGTACTATACTCAAGCTGTCTACTGAGAGTTTTTTTTTTTATAGCCGTGATGGGGGACGCGGGCCGTTTATATGTTGCCCCAGACGTGGTACCGGTCTACCAGAGCATGCTCTTCCTCGCCAGCGTGATCACCCCAAACTGGTTCGAAGCCGAGCAAGTGCCACCCTTTCCTTACCCTTCACGCAGGCTAACTTTTCCGAAGAACCCTCGCCAACACGACCCTCCATGACCTCGCATCTCTACGCAAGGCCCTGACCATTCTGCACAAGGACTACGGCGTCCCCAACGTCGTCATTAGTTCCATCCCGCTCACAACATGGCTTGCTGATCTCCTCCCATCCAACATCCGTCCTCCCCCCGAAGAACACTCTGACCATCTGTTGTGCATGTCCTCGTCCTGGTCAGCCACCTCAGAAAAACCTACCATCCATGCCGGTTGTGTACCCCTCATTCCTGGGTACTTCTCAGGAGTCGGCGATCTCTTCTCTGCGCTTCTCCTGGGACAATTCAAGCCAGAAGAGGGCGATCATCCAGACGGCGTTACACCGCTGTCATCGGCGACATCCCATGCCCTGACCAAGACGCACGCGGTATTGACCGTTACCCATAAGTATTCTGAGACTCTACCCCCCGAGGACCGACAGGCGTCTGACAAAGAGATGGACGACGCGGAGCCCATGCGTCGGATACGGCGAATGCGAGGAAGAGAGCTGAGGCTAGTTCAATGCCAAGATATTGTTCGAGGAGTGGAACCTGCCGAGTTGCGCGAGATGCATCCCTGGATAGGCCTATGGGATATTTAGAACAAATCCAGAAGCGATGGAATTCTGTGCTTTGGGAGATAATAGGTATGGAACCGCAATCTGGCCATGTAAAGTTCCTGGTCGTCACGCGTCATTGGCCAAGTTTAGACTGAATTATTCATTTTGGCGCTAGAGACATCGAACATCGAGTATGTAAAGATAACAATGACATATCTTTGCAGCCATTGCGCGGGACCCGTCATCCTCAATTTGACGAAGACAGAGTCTTGATCTTCGTTCAACTGCAGTATGTCCCCGTGGTGACCAATTTTTGTCCAGAACAACTCGCGGAACATGTGTTTAGCAGCTTCAAACCGAATCGACTGGCACAGATACTACTCCTCACTATTCGTTCAACGAAAGGTATCCATCGACGCACATAGATCGTAAAGAAAGGCGCATCCAGTTACTGATATAACGTTGAACTTGTCACTTTTCTGCGACACAGTTGAAGCCATACAATCACTGGAGGAGAAATCCTGTCGCCGTGACCAGTAGATCATGGTGAGTCGTTTCTCGCCTGGCTCAGATTTCGCCATGCTCTTGCTAATGCCACTGCCGGTGCTAGTCAGTTATCAACCCCAAGTTTCGTGGCGAAGCTGTCTCGGTTCTCTGGAACGTCCGAGTCCGGAGTCTTGAGAAAAGGATCCGGCTAGGAGTGGATAGCTAGGATCTTCACCCGGAAGGCACTTCAGGTTTATTTTAAAAATAAAAATAAAAAATAGAACCCCCGGGAAGTATACTCACTAGAAACCGATCGTCTTGAATGGGAGGCAAGCTCTTCTCCCATTCAAGACGATCTACAGGTCTATATACTATGGCTTTGCGTTGGCAACGTTTCATCCTTCTCTTCTTTTTTAATTCTGACATGCAGCAGTGAATACGTATTACGAACAAAGAATCAGAGTCTACAACTGCTCTCGGCTATACCGAAGCATGAATTGGTACCTCCAGTGCGCGCCGCCATTATCTGACTAGCTCTTATAAAATTCGAGATGGTACCCTGTCCTGTCTATCCCTGGGAGACTTCTCGCCATGGTTCCTTCGTTGACTTGCTGGGTTGCCCTTTCACTCGCTGCCTCTCTGGCGTCTGCTTCACCGCTCCAGTCATCTGTCCCCTGAATGGCGTCAGTCAGTGACGACGTTGGATTCTGCCCAAGTCTCCGCCTTCAGGCCCTACATTTTCTACGCCGGTGCGGCTACCTGTCAGCCATCGACGACGTTGACCTGGAACTGCGGCGGTAAGCCAATGTTTCCTTTGTATGTCGATGATTCTCATTGGTCTCCTCAGTTTCTTGCCAGGCGAACCCAGGCTTCAAACCAGTTGCGTCGGGCGGTGACGGCGATGATGTACAGTTCTGGTATGTGGGTTATGATCCCAGCCTTAACACCATCATCGTTGGCCACCAGGGCACCGATACCACGAAAATGTCAGTCTCTCCATCTGCTTTCGTATTCCGCAATCCCTTCATGTCTTCGTTTTCACAGCCTACCTATTATTACAGATCTCGACTTCTTCCTTGAAAGTCTCGATAGTAGCTTGTTTCCTGGCTTAGGGTCAACCATAAAAGTTCACGGTGGCTTCAAAAAGGCACAGGAAAAGTACGTTTTGCATTTTGGCAGATTCAGAATCAATCAATCGAAATCTTCCAGCACGGCTATAGCAGTTCTGGCATCGGTAAAGATTGCTATGTCGAAGTATTCAACGACCTCTGTCACCATCGTTGGACACTCCCTTGGAGGAGCTATTGCTCTTCTAGATGGTGTCTACCTTGACTTGCAGCTTCCTACAGCGTCGGTGTCTGTTATCAGCTTTGGTATGCCCAGGGTATGCAGTATTTTATACCTCGTACCTCAGCACACACTCAGCACATTATATTCAGGTCGGAAACCAAGTTTTTGCGGATTACGTTGATGTGACTCTGAACGTGTCCCATGTGAGCAACAAGTACGCGACTCCCATTTTCTAATTCCAGAGCGATGTTCTCAAACAATTCCAGGAGAGACCCAGTACCTATTCTCCCAGGTACGACTACGAAACAGTAACACTCACACCGCTTGGTTTACTGATGGATATAACCCATCCAGGGAGATTCCTAGGATTTCATCATTGCTCTGGCGAGAAGCACATCACCGACGACAATGTGTGGAATGTCTGCCCAGGTAAAAGCTCTCATAACGTAGCTTTTGACAGTTATGACGATTTCCCTCTGATAAGGCCAAGACAACGACGACGCTCGATGCACCGTCGGAGAAACCAAGAACATTCTGGAGAGTAATGTGGATGATCACCCGGGTATGTCTCTTCGTGATTCATTATTCATTAGCTCATATGGCCATTAGGTCCTTACGGTGGGATAATAATAGGATGTTAAGTTCTGGTAGCTCTACTTGAAAGGGATCGCACTGATTGAAACTGAGCTGAGACGTATATAGTGTATTAGCTGGATATGGTTTATATTCATTCCCCCAGCAGAAGGGGCTGTTCAAATTCTCAGTTTCATAGGAGAGATGTACATGGCTGTTAGCAAACCAAAATAGGAAAAATAAAAAGGCCTGAAATCTCTGAATCGTGATGGGTGCCATGTATAGTCGCCGTGTCAATGAGAATATGGATGCGCACCTATATGCTTGAAGAATACCACTAATGTATCATTACTACTTCGATATGTCACCACAAATCAACTTGAACGAGACTAGCCACCGGGATTCGATTTCCTACTAAAGTCAGAGTAACACCAAGGGAACTAACCTCAAAGCGGGTATTCATTTCGGACTTGGAGAACATGATTCAGGCTACTTCTATCACCTGGAATGCTTTGATAGCCTTCATAAATTCACGCGCGATGTTATTCTTGTCAGGCGTCCACCTATGGTTCCTTCGTTGAGTCATTGAGTTGTTCTTTCTCTTTCTTGGCCGGTTGCTTCTGCTTCACTGCTGGATGAATCCGTTCTTTGTCGGTGCGAGTTGTGGTAGGTGATTTTTGTCCAAAACAACTCGCAGAATATGTGTTTAGCTGCTTCGGTCCCAATGTCAGGCCGGTTCCCGGACCCTAAGGTAAACAGCAGTAGTAAGTGCTGAGTCAGAAGCAGGGGAGACGCATGTCCAGTAGACGTGCCAAGCCTCGGTAGCAAGTGACGCGTCATGCACTGCCAGTGGCATGTGACGTGTAAGCCCGGATCACGCGTGTCCTGGCCATACAGGATGCGTATCGTTAATGCCAGAGACGCGTAACCATGAGCAGAGCTATTTATAAATTAGTCAGTAGTATTTAAGAAGAGAAAAATGAATGATAAAAGAAAAAAACCTTCCACCTTGTATCAGTATTGAACATAAGCGAGACAGTTCTTGCAAGTGTTTCTCAGCATCATAAGATCTCCAGGATTTTGTGATATCAGCATTCAGTTTATGGATGACGATGACTATGACAGCAGCACCATTGAACAATCATTATTGGTACCCACAAATCAGATGCATGCATGCAGAGACCGAGTAACAAGTTAGGCTCTGAATGATGACAGTGGCTACCTAACGAGATATTGCATCTGATTTGTGGGTACCAATAATGATTGTTCAATGGTGCTGCTGTCATAGTCATCGTCATCCATAAACTGAATGCTGATATCACAAAATCCTGGAGATCTTATGATGCTGAGAAACACTTGCAAGAACTGTCTCGCTTATGTTCAATACTGATACAAGGTGGAAGGTTTTTTTCTTTTATCATTCATTTTTCTCTTCTTAAATACTACTGACTAATTTATAAATAGCTCTGCTCATGGTTACGCGTCTCTGGCATTAACGATACGCATCCTGTATGGCCAGGACACGCGTGATCCGGGCTTACACGTCACATGCCACTGGCAGTGCATGACGCGTCACTTGCTACCGAGGCTTGGCATGTCTACTGGACATGCGTCTCCCCTGCTTCTGACTCAGCACTTACTACTGCTGTTTACCTTAGGGTCCGAGAACTGGCCTGACACCAATCGACTGGCAGTTCGGGTTTCCAGTTCCCAAATCGACTGATACAAATCCTGTTCAACCAAAGGTATTTATCTGCACAGATATATCGAACATTGCCTCCCTCCGCCTCATAAAGAGATCAAGCCTTGGCTTTTGGTTTAATAAGTTCCTGCTCCCTGACAAGTACAAAGTCTTGCTCAAGTTCAAGGTGCGGCTTTGCGTCTTTGAAACCCCGAGCCAAGGTAATGGACGCGTCTGTAATCAGCTTCGGATCCTGGGAGGAGGGTTGGTGTAAGTGCCCGTCCAATTAATTCTGATATAAACCGAACTCACCATAATGAGGGAGTGCCTGACGGCAAATACAACGTCCGTCTCCAAATATTGATCACCTTTAAAGTACAGCTGGGTGACGAGTTCCATGTAGTTGGGTGCCTGTATGAAATATACCGTTAGCTAGCATATGAGAATCGTCTGACAACTTATGTGACTTACGACGATCTTGAAGTGAAGATGCGCCGGCCTGTAGTTGTGGGTGTTAAGAACATCCAGCAGATCTACAACAGGTCCACCCGTAATGGCAGCTTGGTATGGTGATGGCCTATGTCAACGCACGAATTATCAGCAGATGCTCTAACTAAAAACATGAAGGAATCAACTTGACGACTCTGAATGCAAATGAACCATCCCCTCCGGTCGTGAAACGTCCTCGGCAATCAGGCTTGTCGTTGTAGTCTGGACGCTATCGGCTTCGTCAGCGCACAAGACTCCATAGCGGCCACAGAAGAGATCTCAACCTCCAGGTCGTACACCCCGTTTTGATCTGCCTCCCAGACATCCATCACTGCGCCAGCAATAGGGTTTCCTTGGACGTCCAAGATACGTCCGGATATATACAAGTAGTCACCTTTACCCTCGGAAGCAATGGAGTCGCCATTCTTCACTGTGACAGATGATCAGATGCGGTAACCGAACACTCTTATTTCAAACCCACATATCTGAGTATTGTCGCTATAGAGGGGTCCCAATATCGCATCCTCCGTTGCGTTAGGAGGCTTACTACTATTCATCAAATCCACTAGAGCTGACACGCCAAGGATACTGGACATGACCGCAATATCTAGTAATTGTGCGGGTTAGCAAGTTGAGTCAACTTTCATCGCTGAGGGCGTGTCACTCACCCCGATCCTCTTGACGGAATCTGTCCAGAAAGTCCATCGTGGCTCTGAAATGGAGCAAGCATCAAGAATAATACAGACGGT
This sequence comes from Armillaria mellea, assembly GCA_030407055.1. Taxonomy (NCBI): domain Eukaryota; kingdom Fungi; phylum Basidiomycota; class Agaricomycetes; order Agaricales; family Physalacriaceae; genus Armillaria; species Armillaria mellea. The sequence goes on from JAUDZF010000007.1 coordinate 540,089, forward strand.
CACACACAACTTACGACCACTCCTCGCGAGTCAAAGACGTCTCTCGAACGAAATTGTGGATATGATCTACCTAAGCAAGGGGTCTCAACTAGACGATACTCAAGCATAAGTTACTGTACTAAGTTCTTGAAGAGAAACTTCATCCTTTCATCGGGGCCTGTTGTGTAGTCAAAAATGGCGACTATCCTGACCATAATCGAACTCACAGTTAGAAAAGCTGAGATGCACTTTTTCTGTGATGGCTTGGACCTCATCGAGCGAAGATATCTTTTCAGCAGTCTGTGCAGAGGAGATGGCCATGGTTGTTCTGAGGTGAGGATAGCAAGAAGCGAGCAGAAGACGCCGTTTTAAAGGCCATCCGTTGGGCTAAAAACAACTAGTCCAGAAATGCTGGAGTGGAGACGATGCGGAAAACGTGACTAGAATTTTTCCTGAGTAGTACCGCACTAGAGTAAAAGACTAAGTGAAATGTGCGGGGTTTCAAGCTTCTTAGACAGTCAATTCACCGTTTGGTAGTCGTACGGAATTACTTATGTGTTGGCTTATTTCCGCGGGGACTTCGCAGTACATAACCCGTGCAGATATGTAGGAAGGATCAAATCATTACTGATAACTCTAAAGATTTTGCCCAGGTAGGATTCCAACGCGGTCCGCCTTGGTCCTTCAGTCCTACGTATTCGATATTTGTCCGCCCATCCACTCTCTTGATGCGCCAATCAATCCCTCCGACCGACGTACAGAACGAGATAGTTTCCAGCGTCGCAATAAACGCCGCGAACACAACAGCCATCCGATGGCGCTCGTCATCCTCCGACAACTCGTCGTCTTGCTCCCAGGGGGGCAGTCCAGCATAAGGGAGAACTGAGTCTCCGTATTCTCCCCCTTCGAACAGTACCAGAGCCTTAGGCGTTACCCGGTCGAACAGCACGGGCATATTCCAGCCGAAAGAACGAAGATTTGTGAAATTTGAGAAGTGGGACGCATATACCCATACCGGTTCCGGCCAAGAACATGACCAGCGTTCGCGACGTCCGGTCCGGCGGAGCAGCGTCAAGGCGTCAAGGCCAGGCAACCTCTCTGCTATGCCACTGATGAGTTCTGGACGCCCTTCCAGCAGTCCGTCAAGGTATAACGATCGGATAGAATACTGGTTCAGTACATCCACCAGGTGAAGGATATCCATATCGGATTGAGAATGCGCCAATCCGACCTTGACATGAGATAGCGGATGTGATGTTGTAGAGGACCCAAGTGCCGTCAGCCACTCCTTGAACTGGTCAATGGAATCAGAGTGCAAGCCGTCAACGCACAAATACTGGAGATGGTGGAGGTTGGCAAAGTCGGAGAATCTGGAAGGTAAATATACTGCTCCTCGTCCTCGCTCCCGAAGAATAATAAGCTCGACCAGGTTTGGGCAAAAGTAAATGAACTGCAAGATAACAGGTCGGAAGATGAAATGATAAGCGATAAGAAACGTAAGATGGCGGACGCTCCGTAACTGAGGAAGTGAACGAGGGTAGGAGAGAAGCTGCAAGTCCATAGGATAAGAAAATGTGCAGCCGTGTAGGAAGATCGTGTGAAGGTCAGATAGAGTTGCTATCGCGTCCACAAATTGTTCGCCAATGCTAAAACCACGGTTTTTGAGGATCGTCAGATTCGGACAACGTTGTAGAACGTCGGAGAGCATCGAACGAATGGAATTGAATGTTGCTATGTATTCATCTTCGTCTTGGCACCAATAATAATCGAAGAGGCGGACTCTTCGAAGCCGGTCTGTGATGTCAGCGCGACTGAGGAGAAATTCCAGCATAGCCACACATCTTCCAAGAGCTTGATGAAGCAACGATGAGTCTTTTGGCTGTGTCAGGGACTGCTTGAGAGCATCCCCCTGCAGTGAAGTTAAGTTTGCCGGTAACACACCGAGTAAACGAATCTGCACTGACTTCAATGACAACGATATCAGCACAAAACTTAGACCTACAACGTATATGTATGGGAGAGAAACAACTTTCAGATATTTGCAAGTTGCAGAGAGGGCACGAGCATCGGAAACATCGCATTCACGAAAGCAGAGATCAAGCAGTTCGTTGGGAATATCGAGAAGACACAGTTCCTGGAATTTGGGTTCTGCCAGAGCCCCATTATCGTCAAAAACTAAATTACCAAATGGGTCAATGCTAGTTGGTAAGGAATGTAGGGTAGGAATGTAGAGTACTGACATGGCTGCGCGAGACCAGAAACGTAAGAAAAGCTGAGCCCGTTCGGTATCAGCCATTTCGCACAAAATTTCTCCCAGACAGTGTCATCCGGGAGAGACGGGTTTGTCATCCCTGATTCGTTATCGACGATTTGAACAGTCAATGCCTGGATTGTTGAAAGATCGGAAGCAAACTCATGCACGAGAGGGTCGAAAAAGACGCGTCGCTTCCGGACAGTGCCATTGAACATTGTGGAATTGAACAAGTGGCATAACACTCACAGAGCGGTGGCGCCCAGAAAGGTCAAGGTCTCCCTACATATGCAACGATGCTGAGGCTTCCGTTGCTGCTACAGTCGGAGAGACTCATACCTTCACGAATCCCGCCCACGAAAACATGAACCCGTGGAATCTCATCGCCTGAAAGCAAGGATCTTCGATAATGTCAGTGTCGCCTTCTTCGTTGATGCATTTGTAGACTTTCGGAGGCACTGTTGAAAGATCAGAGGATACGAATCTCGTGTACGCGGCAAGCAAGTCAAAACGCGTCAGCTGTGGCCAGGACGGTCGATAGGTAGTGAGAGATTTGCGTATTTGGGATTCGTTCTCCACCAAATGCATGGCGGCTGGCTAGTGTGGTGGTGGTCGCTGTACAAGGTGAAGGTACGTGCACGTGCCAGTTTTGATGCAATTGAATATGTAATTAAATTGGACAATAATGTACATCAATATCAGAAGCTAGGCTAGAGTGCAACAAAAAGACAACATTATTCATCGCTCAACAATAACCGCGCGATCCAATTGTTCTTCCCACGTCGGATTCCACGAATCCAGGTTGAATTCCAGAGATCCGACTGAACCGTCTGTCCCAGTGTGCCATTTCACTGCTCCTCTTCCCAGGTAGATAGAAACATCCTCCAGCAGCGGATTATAGACGGCAAACACACGCGCCATGATATTACTAGCGTCTATGGACGACCAATCATCCCACTGATTCCACAATCTATCGTCGGACGGAAGGACGTAGGGTTCAAAATCAGCCGCTCTCCCCTCTAGGATGACCATATCTCGTGAGGCTATATCTTCGCGTGCGAAATGCAAATTCCACGCAAACGATCGCAAGTTGGAGAAACCAGAAAAGCGGGAGGCATACATCCACGGAGGCTGAGGCCAGCGGCATGGAACTGTTATTCGTTGGCGGGAGCTTTGCCGACGGAAAAGAGTCAACGAATTGATGTTTGGAAGTCGGCGGCTTATGTTTTCGATTAGAGCTGGCTTGCCTTCTGCTAGTCCATCTATGACTAAGTCGTGAATGGGGAAGTCGTGAAGTCCGACCAGCAATTCGTCGACGCTAACATCATAGAACGGTATAGCAAATCCAAGTTTGACGCACGATAACGGAGGGGAATGGGGCAACGAATAGAGTGCAACGAACCACTCTCTGAGAGAGTTAACGCAAGATGGAAAGAGCCCATCAATGCATAGATTACGAAGGGACTGGAGTTGAGGCCCCCCGGTATTCCACAGAAAAACGCCTAGTTGTCCAGGACATGTCATAATAGACAGGTCAATCACATTAGGACAGAAATAGACGAAATTCCAAACAGCGATATCTTCGAACCCGAAGTACTCTAGGAGAAGGGATAGGTCACGGACGTGCGCCAGCTGTGGTAGGTGCTCCGGATCGGAAAAGTCGTATGTATCTGGAGGATATACGAAAGTACTGCGGAGGAGGCACAGTGTATGGAGGTTGGGCAGCAAGGACATGGCCGTCACAAAATGGTTGTCAACGCTGAAGCCATCATAGGTGATGGTGGTTAGACTTCGACAGCTTTTCAGGACATTTATGACAAGGGACGATGCACGGGGTACGGCGAGGGCTTCTCTGTGCAGATATCCCATCCAGTGGTCGAAGAAACGGACCTTCTGGAGCCTGGTAACGAAATCAGGGAGAGTGAAGAGAAAATCTAAGTTGTCCATGAATTCGGACTGGGACTTCTTGAATGACTCCTTTCCAGCTTCTTCTTCCACGTCTGCGTCGTTTTGCGTAGGTCCTGAAAACCCCAAAAGGCGAGCCTGGAGTTGTAGCACAATAAGCGAGAACTGAATTGGTGGTCAGTAGACGTACCGTGTAGATGTAAGGGATAGCTATCTTTTTTAAGCGTTGACAAGTCGCGGAAAGCGTGCGCGCATCCTGAATGTCATATTCACGAAAAACGAGATCGAGCAGTTCCTCCGGGAGATCCATCAGACACAACTCCTGGAATGGTGTCGATGGATTTTTGTTGGTGAATAAGAACCCCGCCCCAGAGACTTGGAATTGTATCAGTGCCTTATGCCCAAAAATGAAAAGTAAGCCCACCAAATTCAGCCCAAACGTAGCCAAAGGAGAAAAAATCTGGTATCAACCATTTGGATTTGAATTTTTTCCATTTTGTGTCGTCTTTGAATTTATACTCGATGATCGTACACCAGAAACTCCCAGGGTGGGTGCTTTGCGACTCGCCATCTTCCTCGGCTAGAAGGTGGACCGACATCAAGTCGGTGATAAAGTCCACGAGACGGACTTCCAAGAATTCAAATCGCTGCAAAGATAATCCCTCAGTTTGTGTCCATGAAAATTCCTACGTTAGACTTACAGACAGATGACGGCCTGAGAGATCCAAGTCGCCCTTAAGATAAGAATAAACACAAAAAAAAAAGTAAAATGCGAGCGCAAACCGTAATGAATCCCGTCACAGTGGCAAAGAAGGCTTTTAATCTAACTACTTGAAATGTCTGGTCATGGACGATATCAGTTTCCCCGTCTTCATTGACCGTTTCGTAATACAACTTCATAGAATAATCTCGTGCGAGGCGGTCAAAACAAGTAAGCAGTGGCCACTGGGGAGAATCCATGAGAAGGGCCTTCCGTATTTGAGGCTCGTCTTCTGAGAGATACACAGGCCCTTCTAACGTCATTGGAGCGAATTGTCAGGGTTGCAAAGGGTTGCAAGCGGTGGGTGAAAAAGACGCACAGTAACGATGATGTCATAGCCGCAAACGGCCGAATTAAACAGATGGATACAACAAAATACTACTGTACAGTGAGGAGAGCTAGCACAAGAGGAACGTCAAAACCATGAACTGTCCCCCTGTCTACGAGTCCGTAATAACTGGAATATAGACCGAGTTTCGGTCTTTTCCAAGTCTCCGTCCATCGTCCTTGATCTTTCCCAGACAAGGTACGCCGCAATGCACACTAATGTAAGCCCAAGCCCAAGCCCCAACGTCAATCCTAGAGCAAGCGCTAGTTGCTTACTCCTGTTCACTGAGCTCCTAGCTGGTGCAGCGCCTGTAGGCGTCGCCAGTATAGTTGTAGACGAAGGTATAACTATTGCAGGAGGTAACGTCTGTGTTGGTAGGACAGTTTCCCTTTCGAATATCCTTGATTAATGAAAGAAGGGACAGCAGTGCTGGCAGACCCACGAGGAATTATCCGAGACTTGCGCTATCAGTGTCCCTACATCCAGCCGGGTCCCGTTGATAAAAGTAATACTGAAAGTCGTGACCTCATCTTCAATGAGGTTGACGACAGTGATAGTGGACAGTGGAGGCTGAAATTGCTGATCTATTGACGTGTTACCAGCGGAAACGGTGATGTTGATCGTTGCGTTGGACTGGGAAGATGTTGTGACGAACAATGCCGCGGCTGCAATTGGGTATGTTAGGCTAGGAATAGTAATGAAGGGTAAGCAAGGCGTAGACTCGCCATGGATCTGCAGGAACATCTGAGGTATTATCGCAGTTCCCCCTTCATCAAGACCGTCGGCTGATATGACAGTGCTACCATCGACGTTAATAGGTTGCCTTCAGATGAACTCGATTGGTCAGAGTCGTATGCGGAGTCAGAAATGAAGAACGTACCATCCACCCCTGCAATCCCCACCCTCAGTAGAATCACAGAAGAAAGGAGTATACACAATCTCCGAAGCGTTGTTCGGTATTGACACATTATGAAACGACGCTGCTTGAGCAGTACATAGGGTACAGAGGAGGAAAAGAACAAGCATCCGAAAGACCTAGTCTCGGGATGGTACAGAACAGACGAACTCGAGAAGCCAAGCGCCCATGAACGTAATTTTCGCGTGCCTGCTTAGGCATCGATGGACTAATTGAGGGTGCATCTATGATGAAGGTGAAACTGACATACCAGCGTCCGTCGGAGCGGTAGAAGGGAAGGTCGACCAAAGCGTCCTAGTAGTAGAAGCGGAAAGAACGACAGTGGAGAATAAAATGACTGTGTTCGGGGAGTAATGGCAACCAGATAACATTCCCTGTGATATTAAATAAGACATATATCCAGCAGGATGGTTGACGCGGCAGTGCGAGAGAAGAGCGAGTGATCCGAGTGATTGATCTTCCATATGTCCGGTCCTTTTTTTATCGACTAATAGTTATTGTTAGTTCGAAGCACTGGCATGACTACAACCGGATACTTGCAGAGAGTCACCGACGTGACAGCCTTTTCAGAAATAAGAGTACGTATAAAAAGCGGGATTCAGTGTCCGAGCTACATGCATTAGCTGACTGAAAAGTCCAAATTGACGACCTGAACGGGGTTTCACGGGCAAGCTTCGCCGTAACTCCGTGGTTGGGGGAGCTATATGGGTATATGCATGGGAAAGCCAGTGGTTCGACTACGATGCTGCCTCCGTATGTTCGCAGTGGTGACAGTCATGGACACTCCGCTAAGTCGTGGTTGGCCTGCAGTTAGGACGCTGAAGACCATAGAGAATCAGGAAATTGACAAGTCAAATTAACGGCGACAAGCAGGCGAGACTATGCCATATATGTAGCTGGAACTGAGCGCCTGGAGGTAGAATCATTCGACGTGGATCATGATGATGGCCGTAGAAGACGAAGACCGGAATTTCGGTGGATGCGAAGTCCAGTTTGCCAAGCATCGCCAAATTGTCTGTCCTCCTAGACGTCGACCACCACCATGTCGGACTTTACCCTTGTCGAGCCCGCCGGCTGGACGCTCTCGCTGCAGTCGATATACTCAGCATACATAGGGTACTTCCAGATCCATGGCATCCCTTGGTGGGACCGATCCTGGGGCCATCTTTTCTCGTCATTTGGCGATTTCCTCTCTTTTTCGTGGCCTGTGATTACCTTGACCGATGCGACGACGGGGCAGGCGCATATAGTGACGAGGCCGGGGTCGTTGAATGCATTCCTCAAGATGGTCAAAACGAGGTCAGTGGGGCTGTCCAGCAGGCAGTTCGACGCTGACGATACGGTAGATTCGGTGAGACACTCCCTATACCACCCAATATCCTACACGTCACGCCCTTCTCTGGTGCTTCACGACATATGAGGCATATTAACGACTGGACTGCGTACAAGAAACTGCATGCGACCCTGCCTGCCTCAGAATTGGCTGCGATTAGGGTATGGTCCACCAACCTTGGGCACTGCACTGCTGACTTGTGCGCAGACACGAATTCGGGCGGGCGATCCAACGGTTATTGTACCGCTCTGGACGGCACGCGACAAGACTTACCTCACTTTATCGTTTGCATGGAGTGAGCGGAACGAGAAGAGTTGCCTAGAGTGGGGGTATGCTGCGGTTCGGTGTTCGGTCCTGGACTCGTACGTACGCATCACATATATTGGATTTTCTGCTAATTGCGGCGCAGACAAGGACAATGGCCTCCCGTCCCGGACGTAAATTACCGGTATGTCTTGTCATCCAGCAAGGATCCCGGAATTTAATCAAAACTTAGCTCACTATCCCTGGCTGGGACCGGTCCGTGTTTCGCAACGATAAGTGAAGCTCTTAAATAATTATTACCGGCACCGGAAAACTTTCCAGTCCCAGCCATGCATGGTGAACTAACTTTTGATTGAATTTCAGGGTCCCTCGAACTTTTCAACGGAACTATACTCATCTAGACTATAACAGGAAAGGTCACTACATAACCGCAGAATACGCCGACCAGGTTATCAACCGTATTAACCCAACCTTCCCATGGTCATATGCGTTCGGAGATTCGCAGGTCATCGCAAAGTCCAATATCTCTCAGGTTGTTGAGGCAGTAGTCTCTAGCCTCGCCTCGCCTAATTCGGATACGACTGCCAACGGTCTCGTTCTCGTCATCCATGGCTCAGCCGATGTCATCCCACGCCTTCAACAAATGGGTATCAAGCTACCGCACAATATGCACATCATCGATACCGCATCCTTTGAACGCACACTCTTCGCTTCAGGGAAACGTGGCGTCATGGGAGGGCGACAACCCGGATCGTCGATGACTCTCGACGGTCTCATCATGACGCTCGCACCTGGTTTGGCCAGCATACCGCGCAACACGGGTAACGAGTCGTTCCTCGGTCTGTTTGCCCTTCAAATGCTCCTCGAGCCTGAAGGCGTCCGCTTACCGACCGTGAATGTCAAGAACGTCACCGCTGGAATGAGACATTCCATGGTCATGAATTCGAAGAATGGCACTGGGATGAGTCCCACGGATCTAGGTATACCAGTAGAGGAATTCGGACAAATGAAGTTTGGGCCCGGAAGGTCGGGGGCCAGGTCGCCTGGGAGGCAGCTCGATGTCGCGGACAGCAGGAGATCGAGGAGGTTAAGTGGGTTTGTACTGACCCGGTAAATTCTTCTCTGGACTAGTCTCCTGGATTATTTCGTTTCGCATCATGGATAACTTGGAATTTGGACTACGTACATGCTATGACTACATGGACTCGCTATACATTGCTACTCGAATTGTATTCTCATTGTAAATAACAGTAATCTTTCAATAGGATTGTAGGCTTAGGTTTGGTGGGAAGAGCTGTCGCACCTTTCCATAGGTTCGTGAAGCTACGCTTGAATCTTGATACATTCAAGAAGGACGCTTCGATTCGTTTGATTCGTATTCAGAGAACAGCATTCTAACTTGAAAAATGTCGTGACTGTTCGTTACCTTTGTGAGGCCCCCTTTGTTACCTTTGTATGCCACAAAGACGGAAGACGGAAAACACTATGAAATTGTATAAATGCTCCATTCGCGTGTTAAACATAGCTGCTTTTCTACGCATGAAAAGCGGCTTCTTTTGTTCTGACTGCGGGCGACACCTTTCCTATTTTGGTTTTCGAGCGCTCTTCCTTACCTTAGAAGCATATGTAAGCGATCCCGTCTTTCAACCTGTTTTCCTGAACTCGTTTTTACCATTAGAAGATCAAACGAAGCAGCCAACTCGTTTATCCATCGGAAGATGTATCGGCCGCTCTAATTATTCATGCTATCTGAACAACGTTTGTGACTAGCCCTTGATAACACTCCAGCATACTTTGAGTATAAGCCCCAATTGGAAAGTTTCAGAAGACGGTGCGAGGAGGCACTTGGAGCGCCACACGGCTGATCCGGCCTGGTCATCCTGTTAATCGTAAAGGTGTAAGCAACGGACTGGTCGCTAGAACTGGCCTGATAACTTACGGTGAAAGCTAGAACGATCAGTTTCTTCATGTACCAGCGAAGCCACGAGCCGTTAGACAATGTCTCTCCAGGAAGCGGAATCGTCTCCGGGAACGAATAATCTAGATGCAGACGGTTCAATCACGCTATTGGCAAACGTTCGTGCATTTGGGGTACGTACCACTAACTTTGAGGCCTTCCCTGAAGGTAAATCGTTCAGTACAGAGTCCCTTTGAAGTGAAAAACGAAAACAGGAGTACCAAATCGGTCTGATCTTCTCCACATGGATACTGAAATACTTCTTTGAGAAACCCTTCGGTATCTCTGTCGCGTTCCTCAGTAGCTGATCAAGATAGATAGCACCTAAAATGGCCTTTGAACACCCTTGCCTGTGTACGTTGTTAGTCTCCTCTGTACTGGGACCGCTTAATGGGAGCACCCATACCCATAGATGGGGTTCACCCTCATGACACTGTCGCCCAGGGCCACCCAATTCGAAGGCAAGTTGACTGCCTTTTCGTACCTGATGTGACTGGAGCCGGCTGACAGTGCTTTTAGAGAAGTTCTTGCACGATCAGCTCAAGTACACATACGATAACGAACTTGGCTGCAAGTCATGGTATCCTTCACTTCGTCGAGCATATCCAGCATCTTGAAGAATGTTTCAGGAATGGGTTTCTCGGTGACCAGGGACAGAGCGCCGGCTTTTGCTTCCTTGAGTGTCTTTGGAAGCTCGCATTCACCCATAGCGGTGAAGCATACTTGCACTGCAAGATAGAAGGCGTTAGCCATACATTTACGCAGAAGGAAATGGTAGCTCACAGATGTCCCCATCCACACGTTGAGAGTACGTACACCGGTCATCTTTGCTTAGGTCCGGCGAGTTGCAGTAGATCGGCCCGCAGTCGTCGTAAGGATACGGAAGACCAGGAAGCTTCCTTCCAATTCAGGTGGGACGTGAAATTGGAGTGTAGAATAATGAAGCTTTTGGTCGTAGGCGATCCTCAGTTCGTCGAGAGGTAGTTGGTTCGAGGTGTATCTATCAGCGAACCCGTATCCTTCCCGTCGTAGCCAATTTCAGACCAGCAGCTGCAGGTCCTGTACAATCTGAGGATGTATTAGTATGCCTAATTGTATCCAAATACAACAGAATCATACCAACGACGAGAGAAGCTGCAATGTTTCGGGACCCTTCAGGAGTACGGACTGCAACATGGTCAATGAACTAGGATTATGAGGGCTTCGTGATACTCCGGTGACTGTCCCGATAATTTGGCGGATATTCTTGTATTCCCCACCGAGGACAAGACGACGGATAAACGTTTCTGTGCCTGCGCGGCTGGCGTAGATTGTTTTCGGGAGGGTACCGCCGTATTCGGCGTATGGCATTCGTGCACTGTGGCTCCAAAAATGGAACGCAGTTTCATTGGGGCCAATCCTGAAGATACTGATGATCGAGAAAAAACAGCAGGGACGACTGTCGGCCTACCTGATACCAGAAGCTTTGCTTTGTTCTTCGATGTTGGGAAAGAGCTTCGACAGGGCCTTGTATCCGATGGCTAGGAGGACTACCATCACATATGAAACAAATTTCACAGAGGAAATTGAACAAGAAAACTTACGGTGCAACGAGTTGTACTGCACGATTCGCGAGCGCTTGCATTCTTGATTCCACGGATCCACCCGCATTGCATCCGGAGAATTCAACCACGCCTCCGGCTCCACAATGAGGACGTCGTCAAAGTGGTCATGGCATACTCGAGCCGCGATGAGACCGCCAATACTGAAATAGCTAATCAGACGATAGACTACCGAAGTCCGAAAAGAAATATAAATTACCTTCCACCACAGATAACAGCCGTACCCTTGATCTTCTCGTGAGATACTCTGAAACCCAGTGAGTCGATGTCCAGGATACACGTCTCCCTCGAGAGTTGCTTGCGTCGGAAGACGTGCTCAAGGTAGAGAATGGCACCACATGTAACAGCTGCTGCTCCAAAAGCCCAGAGAAGATTCATGATCTACAAGTAATGCAGATTGCAGCAGGAGAAAGCAGATTTTTAAGCAGATACGGTGGCTGCGACAATAACCAGATGTTTCTTCGCTTGATAATGATTGCCAGCGGACAGCCATCGACTAAGTGAAAATTTGCACATGGTTCTTTTGTGTATTCGACGCGTTGACATGTCAAAAGGAAAGAAAGTTCGTCTAGATTCGTCAGCTCCTGGACTTCTAGTTCACGATCACATGATTCTCGGAATTTTTTATCCGGGGCGTAACTTTGGCCATATAACTATTCTGACGCCCTGGATGTGCTCAGTTTTAACAAAGTTCAGAGATACAGCCGACGAAATGCTCCCCTTAATTCTTATTGGATTTTTGAGTCAATTTCTGTCTCTGGGTAGGCCTTTCACATATTAGCATCGGCCTTCGCTGTCATTCAGTATTACAAGTCCCATAGTTATCATCAGAATACCTTCTATTTCCATTTTCTTAACACCGGCGCCATTATCAATTTATCGTGTGCTTTCAAAGACTGAGCTGCGCAACGGAAAAACAGGGTGCTCACAAATGACCATATGAACATAACAATCTTTACTTCATCTCGCAGCAAGTATCAGTAATCAGTTTATTGTTGAGGCGAAGTTCACGAAGTCAGCGGATTTCTCTATTCCGTCAACGGAGACGAGCCTGAAAGCACTTAAGCGCAATCCATTGTAACAATCTCACCTTCATCGTGTTTGAAAGTATCGGTAATCTGTCGTTCGAGTCCCCATGCATGCCTCAGTGCCCGCAGAACAACACATTGCGATGAATGACTACGAGTATAGCCTCCCCAGGTAGACTTTTGACTGAGTAGCGATTTTTTCAAGACTTTCGCACGCCCACTGACATGCTGTCCTATATGAGGGTCAGTTAATGAAACAAGAACCATCTGTATCTCACCTTCCTCGATGCGGCCCGATTCCGCCAAGCAAGTTTGCTGTCGTTTCGTTGGTGTGTCATAAAATCAACATTCTGCTCAGCTCTGCGTGCACCCCCGTCTGCTACCTTCCGTATACACCAGGCATCAAATCAAACTTCAGAAACTTGAGGAGCACGCCGTCACCACGGCTGGGCGAGTGAAGAATTGTCCGCATTTGCAGGCGTATATTAATGAGAGGCTATAATTGCACTCCACGGTTGTTATGTGGCTTCTCCGTACGGTAGCGCTGGTGGAGGGTAGGATGACGATTTCGAGTGCTGGTCGATACTGCGGAGATCGCTGTGGAGATATCAAATGAGCGACCTTTGGAAGTTTTGAAAGCAAAAGAAAGCCAGCGGATGATAGGATAGATAGTGAGATACCATGAATAGAATGCAGAATTGCGAACAACATACGAATGTAAGGAAGCGCAATCGTAATGGTTCAAGCCTATGACATGTGTTGACGGTATCTAGTACATGTAGCTCATCGAAACGAGGACTATGAGCATAAATAGGCAACGCAATTGATAGCTTCACTGGAGTAGGAAAGACAGAACTTTTTATGCTCAATTTCCGCCCAATGAAGTGCCGTAGCATTTGCCTAGTCACGATGTAACAAGCTGGTAATAACGTTCCAGGGCTTGCTCATGAAAGAAAAATTTTGCTTTGGACTACATCATGTGTGAAATCAGGAAGCCCAGGTCCTGAATGGGCTGAAGTCAAGTAAAGTTTGGGGTCGAGCAGAAGACCGATTGTTTATTAGCCTTGACAGGCATTGAGCGCTGAGCAAGTATTGAGACGACGCAGAATTCATCAGTCATTTCATGAGAAGAAGAACTAGACCATAGAACAGTCAAGCTCAGCGCTACATCCGCAGCTCATGCTACCAGTGGTGAGGAAAGATCGGAACGCAGGTATTGGTGTCCTGGAGAGTGGTCGCGGAAAACGCCGAACGGACCAGGAATCGAGGGGTCCTTTCCTTGTTCACTGACCATCATCTTGTTCGATACACTTTTTTCTTTTTCAGCAATGGGCACATTGCTAGAATGAAGTTTCTTCTCTATAAAAGCAGTGGATGATGGAGGACATGGTGTCAATCATCCCAGAGCTGCCCTCTTTCTCGTAAGGGGGGATGGTCCTGGATATTTTTCGCGACTCGACCATTGGCCAAGCTATCAACTACATCTCGAATGGCCGTATCTTCCCCTATGCTGATCAGCGGCCCGCTTTTCAAATTCCTTTACATTTCCTCCCTTCGACCATATCGTCGTCCGATTCCGACGCGACAACACTATGCGCTGACCAGGAAAAGACCAGAGACGCCCCAGTGCCTAAGGTGGAACTCACGAGGGAGTCGACATTGGCTGTGGATGCTAATGTGAAGGATCCTTATATCGTTGGTTGGTACGGGGACGATGACCAGGAGAATCCAAGGTTTGATCTATTCCGTACTCTCCATTCAGCCGGTTGATATGATCTTCAGAAACTGGTCTCCAGCAAAACGCGCGTTCGTCGCATTCTGTATCAGTTTCCTGACCTTTAGCGTATACATTGGCTCCGCTATCTACACGCCATCTATCCCTGGATTGATGTCCGACTTTCACGTCTCCCAAACAACGTCTACACTTGGTCTTACGCTGTATGTTCTTGGTGAGTGAATCGTCTTCTTTTAGCGAACATGAACCCATGTCAAATTTAGCATATGGTATAGGACCCATGTTTCTGTCGCCTCTACAAGAACTTCCCGCTCTGGGTCGCAACCCGGTCTATATGGCAACCTTATTCTTGTTCATCATCTTCCAGATACAAGTCGTCCTGGCTCAAAACATGAGCATGGTCTTGGCGTTCCGCTTCCTCACCGGATTCGCAAGCAGCCCTGCACTCGCCACTGGGGGCGCGTCCATGGCGGATATCTACTCCATGGATCACGTCGCGTACGTGTTGGGGATCTGGTCGCTCGGGGGTGTTGCCGGTCCCATTATTGGCCCAGTCATCGGAGGGTTTGCAGCTCAGGCGAATGGATGGCGATGGCCCCAGTATGAGCTACTCTGGATAGTTAGCTTTTCCTTCGTTTTCCTCCTTCTCTTTCTCCCTGAGACTTACGGACCCACGATTTTGTTAAAACGGACACGGCGGCTGAGGAAGCTGACGGGAAATGAGCAACTGCGGTCCCAGAGCGAGAAGGATTCAGAGGGCGAGTCGTTTGCAGCGGTGATGAAGGAAGCCCTGATCCGACCCTTCATCCTTGCCAAAGAGCCTGTCTTGATGTTTGCGAACCTCTACGTTGGCTTTGTTTGTCAGTTTCAATATCACCTCCTGCCATGTACCATTGATAATGTCTTGTTTAATAGATGCGATATTTTACTTGTGGTTTGAGGCCTTCCCGCTGGTCTTTACAGATATCTACCACTTTCGTCTTGGTGCCAGCGGCCTGCCCTTTCTTGGCTTCATCGTTTCTGGCGCAATCACCGTAAGTACATTCATACTTTTAGCACCACTATTGCTAACCGGTGTTTCCAGTACACTGCGTATGTTATCTACCTGAAATATCGTATTGCACCTCGATTAGCGAAGGCGCGCGCAGCAGGCGTTGACTTCTTGCCCGAGATTCATCTGGAGATTGGACTTATGGCCAGTATCTTCATCCCGACGAGTGTCCTTATCTTCGGGTTCTCTGCAAAGGAGAGCATCCACTGGATAGTCCCCGTCATTGGGGCTGCCCTCTACCTTCCCGGCATCTACCTCATCTTCCAAGGCATCTTGACATACGTGACATGCGCATACCCTGCGTACGCCGCGTCGGTCCTTGCTGGCAACGATCTGTTCCGCTCGACGATTGCCAGCGTCTTTCCACTATTTGGTCGTGCATTCTTTGTCAACCTTGGTTTAGGACCGGGATCCGCCCTCTTGGCTGGTATCTCTTTCTTGCTCATGCCGGTATTCTGGGTATGTCGAATGATTTTACTATTTCCCTTGCTGATGTTCTTCACTTCAGGCACTGTGGAAATGGGGCCATGTCTTACGGAGGCGATCGGTGTATGCTTCTAGTTCCTGAGGTGTCCAGTTCTTTGCCACTGTGGTCAGCTTCAACTGCTGTCTTGTAGATACGGAAGAATGAATTCGCAAAGGCTCACGATATTTAGAGAACAAATGCAGTAGTACTATAGTGCTGTACCGTTATATTCCTTAATTCCTATCAACCTGTGTAATAGAGAAGGCCTATAACACTTGGATATGTCCTCCACACGACAGGTCTTCTGTGATTTCAGCCTTGTATCAGTAGATAATGAGGGGCAGGATTGGTATACACTTGCCTCTGATGACTTCGTTGGGCGAGCAATTAATGACCATGCAGGTGCGAGGTTCCCGGTCTCTCGAACAGTGATACTTACACCTTATCACGAGTTCCGGTCTAAGTGTCAACCCGTTAGATTAAAAGTAACAAGACAAGATTAGCTAAACCGAATGGTTGTCATCACCACAGTCGGAGGTGGCAGAGAATTGAGGGTAAATGGAGCGTTTTGGGACATGTATACTCTTTTGTACAAGTGAAGACATCGGGTGAGATGGCCGAGCGGTTAAGGCGCCAGACTAAGGTTGATCGAAGGGATCAGATCACATGGTGATTATATAATCTGGTCCGAAAGGGCGTGGGTTCGAATCCCACTCTCATCAATTTTTTTCCTTGAAAGTTGAAAGCATCAGAATTTTTTGTCCTGAGTCCCGACTAGGGTGACCGGTCACCGCAGTGCACTGAGTTAGTTCCTGGTAACTTACCTCCCATTGCTAGGAGTGCTTTCAGAGGTGGGTAGCATTGCATAGCATGCTCCTGTTAGACCCAAACTTCACGTGACTATAGATGAGTCTAGGCTCCGGCTGTCTTGCATTCAGACAATCACCAGAGAATGACTTTGGAGTCTGTAGCTCAGCGAAGAAGGACTAAGTTCTTAGTTGAGTTCTGTAGTGAGAGTAAAGAGTGGTATAGATAAACTTTAGCTCGAAGCTGGGGATATACAGTGAGGGCTAAACTGCTTATATAGAAAACTGTAGTGCTAAGAATAGAGCGATACCCGTGGTTGTCGCTCAGAGAACAATAGAAAACAACGAGGTAGTCGAGCAATAGTCGTATGCCGTAGTACCATCATTGAAAGTGTCCGTTATGGTCATGGTAACTGTGGTTAAGCACTTGAGATAAGATAAGATAGTGATAAGCACTTTGATAAGATAAGATAAGCGGAAAAATCATAACATTACCCCCTTGTTAAGACAATCGTCCCGATTGTCATGGCTCATCCTTGGGGGTGTCAAGTTGGCGTGATAGTTCATTATTCCAATATTCCTCTATAAGGTCCTTCCATAGGTTGTTGTCAGGGTCCTTGACCCATTTCTGAAGTCTGTCCTGTCGTTGGGCTTTATAATATACAATACTGTTGTGGTATTCATGGTCAAGAATCATGGTGACCGCTGTTGCGGGGTTCTTGGTTACGATTTTGGCTATGTCGACTCGTCCTGCTTGTTGGATCTTGTCTTCATAGTCTTGGATCGCTTCTTGAGCATTTCCCATCTTGGTGTCTTGTACCCATGAGTTGTGTTCTCGGGTCCATCCTTTCCACTTGACGAAGTAATCCACAGCGTCTTGTGCTTTTCTTCCCTTCTTTCCTCTGATCTTTCAGGTTCGGGAATCGAGTACTTCCTCCACTTCATATTGCTCTTCATCGTCAATGAGATCGGGTGGAGGCGGTGGTGGATTCTCCTGATTTGGAAAGGAAGGTGGGGTGTATGGAGATAACAGTTTCTCGTTGAAACGCAGGTGTATCTTCCAATGAGGCAGGAGCTTTAGCTTGTACGCCGACGCTCCAGATTTTTTCGAAAATTAGGAAAGGTCCCACTTGTTTGTTGTTGAGTTTTTTCTTGGTTCTTGGTAAGTGGAGATTCACGGCATCAAGCCAGACTCGGTCTCCAACCTTATACTCGGCTGCGGGACGTTTCCTTTTGTCGTATTGGACCTTCATTTGTTCTGCCGCCTTCTGCAGGGCTGTTTGGGTTTGTTTGTGGACTTCTGCCATGGTCATGGTGAATGTCCCAGCGGCCAGGTTCAAGAAGGGGGAGTTTCGGATGGAGTCTGGTACGAGTCGTGGGTTGCGGCCATAGAGTACCATGAACGGGCTTTTTCCAGTGGCCGAGTGAATTCGGTTGTTGTGGGTGAACTCTGCCATTGGCAACCAGTCGCTCCAGTCATCTTGTCGATAGGAGATGAAGAGGCGAAGATACCCCTTGAGCTCCTGGTTGACTCTCTCGGTCTGTCCATCAGTCTGCAGGTGGAAGGCGGTGGAGGCATTCGGCATAATGTCCAAGATTCTGTACAGGTCCTTCATGAATGTTGAAACGAATTGAGGACCGCGGTTGGAGATGACAGTCGAGGGCATGCTGTGCTTTGCATAGACATGGTCTCGGAGTATCTTGGCCCATCCTTTGGCTGAGAGTTCAATGTTACAGGGGACCGGGATGATGGCTTTAGAGAATTGATCTACAATGACCAAAAGGGCATTGTAGCCTTTGGATTCGGGTAGTCCAGTGACCATGTCCACTGATATGTGGGTCCATGGCTCTGATGGGATTGCGTTTGGGTGGAGGGGTGCAGCTTTTGCTTGCGTGCTTGTCTTGGCTCATTGACAAGCTTCGCAGCCCTTGACGTATAGTTCTATGTCCTTCTTGAGCTTCGGCCACCAGTACTCTCGTTGGACCAGTTTCTTGGTCTTTTTGATGCCTGGGTGTCTGGTGGTGATGTGGTCATGGCTCTGGGCGATGATTTCTCCTCAAAGGGCATGGTCTTTTGGGACGTAGACCCTCCCATCGTAGAATAGAAGTCCGTCTTTTTGGGTGATCCCTCATTCGTGGTTAAGGGAGTTGGCAATCCCTTGATCCCAGTTTTCCTTCCGTTGGAGTGCCCTTTGGATCTTCGAGTGTACTTCTGCCATGGTCGGCATGATGAGGGCCCTAAAGTGTTCTGGCTGGAGGACAATGACATCGTCATTGTCATCCTTTCCTTGGTCATGATCGTCTCATTGGGACAGGAGGTCAGCTTTCTTGTTTGCGACTCCAGGTTGGTGGTGGAGGACAAAGTGGTATTCTGCGAGCTCGGTGACCCATCGTGCTTGGCATCGGTTCAGTTTCTGAGGCTTTTGGAAATACTGGAGGTTTTGATGATCCATCCAGATTTCGACATCCTCAGCGGCGCCCATGAGGTAGTGCTGCCATTCGGACAACACGAGCATAATGGTGAGTAGCTCTTTGTCGTAGATCTCGTAGTTTCGTTCTGTTACCGTGAGGGCTTTGGACATGAATGCTACTGGTCGCCACCTTCCCTCCTGCTGTTGGCTAAGGACAGTGCCGATGGCTCCATCACTCGAGTCGGCTTCCACCTTGAAACGGCCTTTCTCTGTGGGTATGGCGAGCACCACGTCCTCTGCCATCTGCTTTTTCAACTGCTGGAATGCCTGATTCTGGGCTGTTTCCCACGTCCATTCTGCTTTCCCAGTGAGTTGGGTGAGCAGCCAGACAATTTTTGAGTAGTCGCAGATGAACTTTTGGTAGAAATTCGTAAACCCAAGGAACGACTGTAGCTCCTTCTTTTTGGTAGGCGTTGGCCATTCGGTGATTCCTGTGACTTTGACCTGGTCCATTCGTACCGAGTTTTCGCTGATGATCACTCCCAGGTACTCTGTTTCTAATACCTCAAACTTGCACTTTTCTGCTTTGAGGAACAACTTGTTTTCCCGAAGGCGCTGAAGTATGCGGCATACAATTCGTCGATGTTCATCAAGACCTTTGGTGAAGATGAGAATATCGTCGAGGTATATAGTGACCTTGCCCTCAGTGATCAGGTCTTTGAATATGTCATTTATCATCCACTGAAAGGTAGCCGGGGAGTTCATGAGACCGAAGAACATCATGGTGGGTTCGAAGAGTCCTCAGTTCATTCTGAAGGCAGCTTTCTCCTCATCTCCCTCCTTGATCCGGACGTTGTTGTATCCCCAATGAACGTTGAGTTTGGTGAAATATTTGACGCCTTGGAGTTTGTTGATGAGTTCAGAAATGAGCAGGAGCAGGTATCGATTCTTGATCGTCATTTCGTTCAACTTTTGGTAGTCTTGGATGGGGCGGAGTGAACTGTCTTTCTTTTTTACAAAGAAGAAGGGGGATGCGAAGGGAGACTTGGATGGGTGAATTCACCCCGACTCCAAGTTCTCATCCAGGAACTTGTCCAGTTGTTCCTGTTCATTTCGGTTTAAAGGGTAAACCTTGCAGTCGAGCGTGGACTTGGCATTTGGGACGAGCTCGATGGCATGGTCCCACTGTTTTCGTTCGGGAAGGTCGTCGAAGTTTTCTTTTGAAAACAAGTCGCGGTACGATCAATAGTGTTCAGGTACCATCTCCTCAAAGGTTTTCTTTGGCCTGGGCCGCTAGGTCGTTTGCGTGATGTACAGCGTGAATGACGGGTTCTTCCTGCATGTTAACGGCAAGGATGGTTTCTCCCTCCTCAAGTTCCTCATCCCATCGGTCATCAGGGTCTGCATCGGGGAGCAGGAATGGGTTCTTTGTGCATTGGCAGTGGCTGAAGATGATCGTGCCCGTCTTCCAGTTGATGACTGGGTTATGGCGTTTAAGCCAGTCATGGCCAAGGTATAGATCCTTTGAGCCGAGGTCGGTGACCGCTAGGTTGATACGTTTGCTGTGTCCTCTGATGGTAATGTGGAGTTCTACGAATTCAGTGATGCTTCCCGCCTTGTTGCGGGTTCCATTGGTGTTGTAGACGGGAATAGAAGCGGCAGCTTTCCTTGTGTCGAGCTGGTGATTCTGGACATAGGAGCGATTTATAGAGCTTCCCGTACAGCCACTGTCTATGAGGGCATGGGCAGTCAGGACTTGGTTGTTCGTGGTGGTTTTGAGCTGGATGTCGAGCATAAAGTCCTGACCGGTTGACTTGGTACCCCGGATGTAACGGATCGGTTGTTGGAGCTTGTATAGCTCTTCCAACACGGGTTCACCTCCTTGTTTGAGTCCATTAACCAGGTTGCCAACGATCTCACCAACTTGGTCCTGATGGACCCAACAGTGAAGGGAGGCCTTAGCTTCGCTCTCTGTACGGGCTTTACAGATGGCCCGGAGGGTCCATTCTGCACTGAAGGGTTTGAGCCAGCAGTCAGGCGGAGGAGGCGGGGGTGTCTGATATGGAAGGGGGGATTCCCCAATGGGGTAATACTTGGCGTTGGACTTTTCTTGGGCAGCGCTTTCTTTCTGCTGTTTTGCCCACCACCTTTGGTAGGCCATGTTGTCTTCTTTGTCTGGGACTTCCACCATGGTAACAGCATGCCCCCTTTTTACCGCCTGGGTGCTAGCGGGTCCAGGTCCTGCGGCTTTCTTGGTGTCCTTGGCCGGTCGTGCGTCTTCATCGGGGTTGGGTCGGGTAGCGTCGTGGAGATGCCCACTTCCGGTCTGAATGCCAGGGCTAACCCTTCGAGGGTCAGGGGGCTGGTCCGTGAACGTCGCGTTCTTGTCGCATGAACCATGACTGCCATTACCTACTGGCACCAGCAGTCGGGTGGGGTTGTGCTCTGCTGCCTCGCCGCTTCCGACTTGGTGGTTCATTTGTTTCTCTAATCCTTCCCCCTTGGTGTCTTCCCCTCTAGACGGGTTGGATGGTCGCAGTGGTCCAGGGTTAGGGGATCCTGCTTGAGTCTTCCGGGAACCCATACCTGTGGTTCCTGCAGCTTCATGAGGCCGCTTTCCAGAGCCTTTCCCCATTAGGGTATTCACACTCTGTTTAGCCAGTCCTGTAGAGGTGTTCCTCCCGAGAGGTTCACATTCAGGCAATTCCCATATTAGGGGTTCTGGCAAGTTTGTTGGGAGGCTCTCTGCCAACTCTGAGGAGTCTTTTCCCTGTTCGGCATTAGAGGAGTCGTCCTCTTCAGTGCTTGAGTCTGAGGTGTCCAGTTGTGCTAGGATGGTGTATCGGTTCGATTCTGAGTGTACTGGTTTGCTGGTCGTGCTGGGGACGTTAAGAGCAGTAAAAAGCAGTATATTTGAATATGCGGTAGATAATACAGACGGTGTAACTAAAGAAACGTTATAAGCCCCACCAGGAGGACGAGGAAGCGCACCAGTACGAGGGGAGGAGG
This sequence comes from Armillaria mellea, assembly GCA_030407055.1. NCBI lineage: Eukaryota > Fungi > Basidiomycota > Agaricomycetes > Agaricales > Physalacriaceae > Armillaria > Armillaria mellea. The sequence goes on from JAUDZF010000007.1 coordinate 561,889, forward strand.
TCATCGAAGGAGAATCGAGCCCTTGACGACCTATTCTTTTACCTCCTCTATCTTCGACCTGGTTTCCGGCTCGGGTCTCTGCTCGACGACTACCAATGAGCGAATGTCCTTGAATTCCTTCCTCTTCAGGCAGTCCTTGGACATGTGCCCCTTCTCTTTGCAACAGTAACATCTCCCCTCCCTTTGTAGGACGTCTATGTCCATGCCTTGCCCTTGCCCTCTGTACATGGTCCATCTCCCAGTCCCGGTGTCTCTGCTGGTGGTCTTGACCTGGCCCGACTGCTTGGCCGGTGTCGAACTTGTGGCCCCAGCGGCTTTGCTGGGGCTTTGGTTCGATGATCTGGGCTTATTGCCTTGTCGGTGATCCGGTCGTCATTCGTCGGGGCGTCTGAGGGTCTGTTCAAAGATCGTCTGCTTGGTGCGATCGATGTAGAGCTGGCAGACACGCTCCTTCCACTCAGGATAGGTTTCGGGGGTGCGGATGCCCTGGTTGGCGATGGTTTTGGCATAGCTTTGCGGGATTCCCCACCTGACAGCCTGGACTATTTTTCCTCTTTCCCCTTCGTCATGTCGGAGTCCTGCCAACTTGGCCTGAATTTCTATGGCCTGGAAAAAGTCATTGGTGTTTCCGCTGCCCATTCAGATCTCGTTCATCCTCTTCTCATGCTGTTGCTCAATGGCAGGGTCTGAGAACTGGCGGCGGATGAGGTCGCAGTATCCATTCCAACTCGGATACCAGACTCGCTGGGCATTTGCGTCGTAGAAGTTGGATCTTTGGTATACCCACCAGTCTTTGGCAGGACCTTTTAGTAGGGAGGACGCGAGCTGGATCTTGATTGAGGAATACGGGAAGTAAACCTCGAAGGAGGCGAAATAGGAGTCGCAATCTCCCAGGTAGCGTTCAATGTCATCATGGGCCCCTGCGAACTTGTCTGGGAGTTCATGCATTGTTGGCTGTACCTGAAGGAATGGCTCCTGGGTCACTGCAGTCCTGACTGGGGGAATGAAGGGTGGTCGTCCTGGTATTCTGGATGGTCTTGGGAGGGACCACCTGTCGCTTCCGTTACTGGATGGGGACGAGAGGGGTTTGTACTTGGTCAACTTGCCGTCCAGGTCATTGATTTGTTTTGCTAGGTCGAAACAGGTGGTCCTCCAGTGGTTGACCTCGGCTGTGAGGGACTCGAGGGTCGGAGGCGTTGGTGGTGGCAGGGGATTGGTTGGTGGCTGGGCGCCTCTGGGCTGGTCAGTTTTGATGTCTACGTCAATGTTTGATCCTGCTCCAGCGAGGAGGTGGCTTGTGCCTGGTTCGTGATAGCCGTGATGCTGTTGTCAGCTTCTCGGCTGAGGAATCGGTGGGGGGGGAGTCTGGTAGGGGTTCAGGGTACGGGGCGTGGTCTATCGTGTAGGGGCCATACTGTGTAGAGAATTTATTGGGGCCATACTGCTCAGTCCCACTGAACGTGTCTGTGCCGTAATTAAAAGTATCGAAATTATTCCAGGGCATCCCCAGCCCTGAACTCGGTGCACTCCTGTTCATGTCTCCTGGCGAGTATGAGGAGAATGACTCCCATTTCTCTCTCCTCTTCTCTTGTCCTCTCATGTATTCCATAGATCCAGTGGCCAGCGGAGGTTGGGTATATTTGCCAGTTGAGGTTCGCATGTATTCAGGCTCGAATGGTCTCATCTCTTCCCCTTCAGGGAATGTCATCTCCTCGGTTGATGGCCAATCACTCGTCCATGTCGGGACGAATGGGGGAGTGCCAGCCGCCTCAATTCTCGAGGTCATCGCACTGTAGCTCCCATGCAGCAGACTGGGCGGGGCTGAGGATGTCTCTGTTGACTTGGGAGAGGGCAGGCCAGTCGTAGTCCGCACTCTGTGGATTAAAGGGATCGTCGGGGTCGCTGTGAAAGAGGAGAAGATCGTCGGGTTCATCATCGGCTGGGACAGGGGAGGGAGTGAGAGGGGGGGTGGCAGGCTAGGGGACGAGAGGGAGCGGTTCCCGCTTGGGGGAGTGTAGAAGGATTGGGAGGACAGGCCTTCGCTCATTGGTGTCGGGCTCTTCCTCGGTGGGGTGTACCATTGCTTCGTCCTCTTCTTCGTCCTCTGGGAACTACTCAAGGGCCCCTTGGAGCTCCCACTTGTTTCCGACGACTCGGATTCTGAATCCCTCGAGGCTGATGGGTCTCTCGGGGAGAGCAGGTTCGACATAGGCGGGCGGGATGCTTGCCTCGTATCTCCTGAGAAGGTACCAGCTGAGGTCGTAGGCCTCCTGAGCGGTCAGGGGCCTGTTTGTGATGATCTCAGGCGCTGGAAAGGGTTCATCCAAGGGGATGGACTCGAGGGTGTCACAGTCTGGGGAAGGGGTTCGGGGTATTCCCCTTGGTCGACTTGGCCCAGGGGTGGCATTCCAGGGGGGGGATCCTGCTGAGGCGGGAACTCGTCGCTGGAGTTGGCGGTGAAGCCGTGTCAGTGTGCGGGGTGGTCAACGAGGTCCTGTTGTGAGACAGGAATGGGTTGTTCGTTTTGAAAAGGGGGGGCATAGTTGGTAGGCAGCTGGGGTCAGGGGCGACGTTCTCCTAGACGATGGAGGAACCATCGTATTTCTTCCTCGTATTCGAGGGTAAGGGCGACGATGGAGAAGATCGCTAGGGATCCTAGGACGATGGAGATGACGATTACGATGGCTTGTTCGAAGTTCTGCATGGGTTGGTTTCTTCGTGGTGAACGGTGAAGAAATCAGAAGGAAGCTTCGAGCTAATTGTTAGACCCGAACTTCACATGACTATAGACAAGTCTAGGCTCCGGCTGTCTCACGTTTGGACAATCACCAGAGAATGACTTTGGAGTCTGTAGCTCAGCGAAGAAGGACTAAGTTCTTAGTTGAGTTCTGTAGTGAGAGTAAAGAGTGGTATAGATAAACTTTAGCTCGAAGCTGGGGATATACAGCGAGGGCTAAACTGCTTATATAGAAAACTGTAGTGCTAAGAATAGAGCGATACCCGTGGTTGTCGCTCAGAGAACAATAGAAAACAACGAGGTAGTCGAGCGATAGTCGTATGCCGTAGTACCATCATTGAAAGTGTCCGTTATGGTCGTGGTAACTGTGGTTAAGTGCTTGAGATAAGATAAGATAGCGATAAGCGCTTTGATAAGATAAGATAAGCGGAAAAATCGTAACAGCTCCAGATAATGCATAGTTGCCTCTGCCTTCTCCACAAGAATAGCAGAAATCGGGGGCTTGAAAACAAGCTCCCATCACATTGCGGGGTGCGATGGGCTTACACTAAGGAATACAAGTACAGTACGAAATAGCATGAAACTAGTATAGTAGTAACAGGGAGAGGAAGGTGGGTGACGAAAAAATAGAATGGAACAACTGAATCCGAGGATTGAGGCCTGAGATAGTAATATAAAAAACCTTAATCTCAATGTTGAACAAGTGAGGAATGAGGGTAGAGGCGGAGCCTTACCAGGTGCACGGAATAGGATTATTGGCTCTTAAAATAGATAAATAGTTGAAGTGTGCGTGCAGCCTGGCATGAGTGAACACTTGGTAAGTGTGTGAGTGAGCAAGAGAGCGAGGCTCAGCTCACCTTGGGTCGCGGCGCGAAGGATAGAGGAAGGTAAGACAGCTGTGCCGATGTCTCTCAAATTTTCAGCCTCCGCCAGAACACCGGCACTGAAAATTGAGACGGGACAGCTATCTCACTCCAGGAAATGAAGCGGCGCTTTGAGGCGGAGCCTAGCAAGGCGTGGCGGTGCCAGTCAGCCTTGATGGTAGTGCAGAGGCCTACGAAAACGCTCCCTACCCTTGGAACCCGCGTTTACGACGAGTATATTAACACCTAGGATATCAACATATACTTGATTCGAGGCTGGGAGTTGCACGATCGGCCGAGCCTCCAAGTAGCGGTGGAGCGTCAGCCTACGAAGGAATGTTCAGCAACTCATCGTCCTTTCTAATGGCCGGTGGTGGAGGTTGTTAGACGCAATAACGTCCTCTAAGATGGACAACATTGGTTTGGCATCGAGATAATGTTCTCGCTGGTCACCTCGGAGCCCCAAGACGAAGTCTCTGAGTAGTTATCTATGCATGATTACCTTGTCTTCAAAGGCTTTGTCCAGCCATTCCCTGAAATAAAGGCAGAGTCAATACTTTCACAAATAATAGAAAAACGGACAACAAATCGATTCGAAATATTTATCCGAAGTGCTGTGCCCATATGCCGGTACAAGTTTCATGGTCTGACATTACCTTAGTGCGGGATGTCCGAGTCTGGCTTGTTGCTGATGATCAAGTGGGCCGACAAGCAAATACATACCCACACTGATTTCTGCCTTTCGTGTGGTCGTCAAATCAAGCTCGGACGTGAATTTATCTTGCAGAATCCTCTCATTTTTCTTGTTGATAATTTCGAGGAGAGTGACTATGACAACGATGGCCTGACCGTGCTTGGAACAGGGCTCCAGATGCGCCCTAATGAAAAATCAGCGAACGACGTGCAATGTCAAACTAAAAGGTTGCATTGGCTGCGTCAAAATGTCTCCCGAGTCACCTAAACTGAGATGAAGTCCAATGTTGAAGTCCCACTCCATATACCTACATAGTTGTGGAGCGAGCCTGTGTCGAATCCTTGTTCACTATGAGTTTCCATCGAAGAATGAGGCAAAAGTATAATGGGAGATGACTTACTAGTATTGCTATGGCCTGTCTGAAGGAGTCCGCGCAAGCCATTCCGGAGTATGTGCAGGTTTGCTAATGTCTTGTGTACATGGTTACCTCCATGATAAAGTGAGCCCAGGCCTCCTTTAGAAATCTGACAAGAGATGTACCCGCCTTGAGTTTATGGAGGACGTTGCACATAAGCCTTGTACCTATACTTGACTGGTTGCGATGTCACCCGTTGTATCCCTGAATGATAATTAGCTTTGTGTGAGACAGCATTCATTGCAAACCTCAAGGTGGCCGATGACAAGTCGACTACTGGAAGTGTGGGGGGAAACCTTTTGAGATTGATCTTAACATTTTCAATGATTGGGTACTATCAGTGCCAGGTAAACATAATTTATAAGAGCGGAGTAAGCATATACGCAGCCCACCTTTACCGTCTCTTTTAGTTTCTTGTCTGACAGCGCAAAGCTGGATGGCCGCAGGTGGCGGAGGAGGGAACTAGGAAAGAGGCAGTTCTGTATAGCGAGGTCTCCATCTCTGCGTCCGGTGCTTTTGAGTGTTTCTTCATGAGCAGCTTGAATTCTTCTTTGCCATACATGATCTTATCACTTGGGCTATGATAAATTTATCAACCCCTGCGCTGAGCGGCATATCAAAAAGGACGGGGAAGAGCTTACAGGCACGACAATCATTGTCTAGTATTCAAAAGGACTTCCTCCAGTGAGCAATGCCATGTTGCAATGGCCGTCATGTCCATCTCAGGCGTATTCTGCGATGGAGTAAATGAAATCGGGGAAGAGGTCGTGCCTTGATGGGACTTGTGCCGACGCGTCCTCGGACATCGCGCGCCTTTCCATTGACAAGTCAGAAAATGAAGAAACCTATATTAAATGCATGTACCAAAAACGCCGAGCAGGCGATGAGTATGCACCTGCACCCTTCTCACGTTCTACGCCCACGCCTTTGACCTGACCATCAATAGCGTCGTTAACAATAATGCCCCAAAGTGTTTGCATGGGACGGCGGTGGAGAATGGTCCAAGGCGAAAGCCAGGACTGAATCGGCTCAAGCCTGAGCCGTTGATAACGCTTCTGAAAAGCCTGTTCTCGTTCTCATTGAATACGTCGAGGGCGATTCCTTTGGACGAGAGATGCAGATTGTATGCATAATACGGCCAAAGATCCGGTCGAGACCTACAGAGTACTGCGCGTAATCGCGTACTGTTGTTACTTGGCGGGAATCTAGGACGCGTCAATGGTAAGGGAGAAAAAGCAGAGATGGCGGGGGAGGGAAGGAAGAAAGGTTAGCGACGGTGTCGTGAATGTGCGCCCCTTTTATAGCCTAGCACTAAGCAGCGGCTGGTCTGTGCGCTGCTGTATTCTGGGTATATGCGTGATGACGCAATGACGCAATGACGGGGCTCTGCAGTGATGATGGAGAGAGCAACCTAGGGGACAATCACATGACACGCGCTGAGCATTCAGTGCGCTGCAGCGTATGCTGCCTCCTGGATCAGGCCGTGACTCGAACACGACAGAGACATTCTATAACCCCCATCCTGGACGTGTCGCAGTGGACCTGTTTCTTTACTTGTGGGCAGCTGGCCGCAATCAACTTATTTAATTTAGCGCACATTCACTCAATGAAGTATTGTTGCATTAGTTTATTTCGTTACGTTTTGGTGTTCATGCTCTAAAGAAGCCAATTTGGTCCTATGTCTAGAAATACAAGGTATACGGTCAGCTAGTGATATAACTCTATCGTGCGAGGGCGTTCTATCTGGTATAGTCTAAGTCGTAAAAGGCTCTGTGCCGTTGGGAGCTTCTGTTCGTTTCTAGTAAGTCAAAGAGAACAGGGAAAGCTAATGAAAGTAGTCGAAAGTGTCGAGTCCTTTTTATGGGCTGGCCGCATATACGGATCGTCTCCTCAAAACATGTCCCCATTTCCACAGTGACTAGAACAAAATGGTCAGGTTGTGAAACGACAGGCTTCGATAGAGGACATACCCAAAATACCGGCATCAGCAGGAAAGAGACACCCGCGAGTAGGGCAGAGCCTGGGCCCAAACCAAGGTTGACAAAGAATGCACGTCCGAATAGTGGGAAGACGCTAGCAATGGCGGAACGAAAGAGGTCGTTGCCAGCGAGAACCGACGCAGCGTAGGTAGGATACGCTGACGTTACATACGTGAGGATGCTCTGGAAGGTGAGGTAGATGCCGGGAAGGTAGAGTCCAGCACCGATAATGGGAACGATCCAGTGGATGCTTTCCTTCGAAGTGAATCCGAAAATGAGAACACTAGTCGGGATGAAGATACTGGCCATCAAACCAATCTCCAGGCGGATCTCGGGGCCAATGTCGACACCCGCAGCTGCGGCTTTGGCAAATCTAGGCGCGATATGGTATTTCAGATAGAAAACATATACGGTATACTAGAGAACTGTCAGTACCAGGACTCGGGAGAGAACAACATCACTTACTGTGATGCTACCAGATACGACGAATCCAAGGAAAGGCAGACCGCTGAGACCCAGATTGAAATGGTAGATGTCGGTAAATACAAGCGGGAAAGCTTCGAACCACAGGTAAAAGATTGCATCTGTTACAAACGGCGTCAGTTAAGGATTCTACCTGAACAGATAGTCGGGTGTTACTCACAGACAAATCCCAAGTAGACATTTGCAAACATCAAGACTGGCTCCTTGGCAAGAATGAAGGGACGGATCAACGCTTCCTGCATCACCTCTCCAAGGGACTCGCCCTCTGTATCCTTCTCACTTTGGGATCTCAGCTCCTGGTTTCCCGTGAGCTTCCTGAGCCGCTGCACACGCTTCAACAGGATTGTTGGCTCATAAGTCTCGGGGAGAAGTAGCAGAAGGAAGATGAGAGCGAATCCGGCTATCCAGATGAGCTCGTACTGAGGCCACCTCCATCCGTTGGCCTGCGCTGCGAAACCTCCAATAACGGGACCAGTGATAGGACCAGCGACAGCTCCGAGTGCCCAAATACCCAGAACGTATGGGAATTGGTGCATGGAGTAGATGTCCGCCATGGAGGCGCCTCCCGTAGCGAGTGCAGGGCTTCCGACGAATCCAGTGAGGAAACGGAACGCCAGAACCGTACTCATGTTTTTGGCGACAACGACAGGTACCTGGAAGATGACGAATAGGAACAAGGTGGCCATGTACACCGGGTTACGACCTATCCCCGGAAGTTCCTGGAGGGGTGCCAAAAACATGGGCCCAATACCGTACGCTGTTTAAGAACATCAGGACGGCGCTGACAGCAGTTAGATGCGGAACAACTTACCGAGAACGTACAGCGTAAGACCGAGAGTAGCTGTTGTCTGAGAGACATTGAATTCAGCCATCAGACCAGGAATAGATGGTGTATAGATGGCTGAGCCGATGTATACGCTGAAGGTCAAGAAGCTGATGCTGAATGCGACAAATGCGCGCTTCGCGGGGGACCAATTTCTGAAAATAGAATTGAGATAATGTTTTTGATCAAGTTGGCAATAAAACAAACCTTGGATTGTCCTGATCATCGTCCCCGTACCATCCTACTATGTATGGATCAGAGCCAAGAGCAGCATCTATTTGTTTCTGCTTCTCCGTGTCGATATCCACAGCCAGTGTAGACTCCCTCGTGAGTTGTACTCCCGGTGTTGATGTACCTGATGTACCTTTAGCCTTTTCCAGGTCACCGCATAGCGTTGTCGCGTCAGATTCTGGGGACACGATTGTCGACGGTCTTAGAGATGACGGAAGAAGGAAATGTTGAGAAACTTCAAAGTCAGGTCGTTGGTCTGCGTAGGGAAAGATACGACCATTGGAAATGTAGTTGATGGCCTGTCCGATAGTAGAATCCCGGATAATATCCTGGACCATAGTGATACAGGTGTAGAGTGCGGAAAAGGGGAGTTGATGCTATCTCTTTCTTTCCGCCGCTTTTATACCTGTCAGAAAATTTTCACTCTGATAATGATTCAACCGCTGAAAATGGATTATTCATCGAACTGGTTGGTGAGCAAAAGTTCGGCTTTGACATTCGTCATCATGTTCGGCGTTTTCCGTGTGGGTCTAACTTGTTAGAGCAGATCTCCTATCAAAACTCGAGTTTGTCGCCAAGAAAGTGGCACAGTAAGCGAGAAGGGATTTATGAGTCAACGTCTTGATTAATAAGGCATAACGCCAGAAAGCTCGGGAATGTGAACTAGCATGGTCAGCAACTGAGCGCTGCTGCAATTCCAAAGATAGGATTGTCCTTGACGCAGAGCGTAGTGGCATTGACGCGACACTGGGAGATACCTACTACGCAGCGGAAGAAGGTGATGGTAAGAAGAGAAGGACGTTGGACGAGTGGACGCAGCACGTGCTTTCAGGGACGCGTCCATCACACGTGTAGCCTGGCGAGCCGGCGGCTTTATAGATAGGGCCTTGCTGAGTACTCGTAACTGTGGATCACACGTGTGCCTACCATGGGCAACTCAAGGGCGGCATTTCCTAGTATACCTATCACCGTTCTTGACCAATTCTGGGTTGACACAAGGCACTTCCTCGAGTAATCAGGTTACCAACCAAGTTCGATAGCGGTTGGGAACCGGCGAATGCAATTGAAGAGCGCTATATCTCGCCTACCGGTACGCCTCCGTGACATCCAAAAATTATCTTGCTTATATTCCTCGTAGCGATATTTACTTGTACGGCTAAGTGATAATGCACCTTTCGTCTTGAAGAGTGTTGAAATAGGATCACCAGAATTCGAAATATCAGTCTTATTCTCGTCGCCACCTCTCTCGCTTAATGCAAGAAACCATTGCATTCCTATCCTTGATGTCCTAAAATACGAAAACCATGTGATTCTTGTGCTCCCGCTATCACGACTCGTGGGATCCTCCATTTGATATGACAAGAGAAGTTGTTGAATGCTTGAGACAACTATTTGAAGTGTGTATAGTATCTTCAGTTCTTTTTTCGGACTGATCGACATGATGCTAAGGCATTTAATTTATGCACCAACATCTCGTTGCTCCCCGGTAAGCCCGATCGTTCTCAGAGAACTTAATTGTCTCACTTACACTCATGGACATCATGATGGATCCTACGAAAACGTATCCAAAAGGTTTCCTTGCCGAACGACCTTTCATAAAAGCTGACTGCCGTTACCCGAGTTGCACACGCACCACGTGTTGGTACCGATACTGCTCCATCGACTTTTGACATGCCCGTTGGTACGACCCAGCAGATGGCATTCAAGTTCCCAATGAGTGGATCCTTTGGGATTTTTGCAAACCTACCAGAACAGGTCTGGATTTTTTACGGCCACTTGTAGAAGACATGGTCAAGGACAATCCTTCTGAACGACCCACCATCGATGATGTGGTGGTACGTTTTGGCGCGCTGAGAAAATCGCATTCCCGATGGCGCCTCCAAGTCGTGACTCAACTGGGAATCGGATCAGCGGTCATCGATTCCTTTCGCCTAAGTATCTTGCTCGACACTTAGAATTCGCTCTTATGTTTAGATCTCCTCTACCCAAGATTGCTACTCCTCCTGCTCGAGTCTTACCTGCTCGACGGGACTTCTGTACGGCGAGTCGGTACACTTGATGGCGCAAGTCTTGTCGGCTATGTACGCTCCTTGGCGCTCCCGGCCCATAAATCTCTTGCAGCCGTGCCATTAATCTAGATATCCGTTTGGGTAGTCTACTTTTGCTCGGCGAATGTCAGAAGCCAATAAGTATCATTACTCTGTCTTACAGGGACATTCAACCATACTATCGATACTATAGACTGCTTTCCAAAGAAGGCGACTTATGGATCTGGAAGACTGAAGGGGGCAAGAGCTTTGCTTGCAGTGATCTACCCTGCTGTTCACGCAAGGATTGCCTGACAAGCTGAAGACGAAATGGCGCAGGAGAACATATCATATTGCGGCGACTGGTAGGTCAGATCGATGAAAACGCCTTATAACCATATCAAGAGTCAAGACAGTAAGAATCCTTTGTCTATCTCTTGTAACGAAGTACAGGAATACTCGCCAAGCCTACGTGCCACGGCCCTGATTCTACAACGTACATACGACTGTGTAGGTTTGTCAATATAGAAATTTCAGATTAAGTTTCGAAAAAAAATGTCGGTAGCAGGAATCGAACCTGCGGCTCTTCGGAGTTACTAGCCACAACGAAGTGATTTAACCCCTAATCGATACCGACCCGTCCGGTTTGCTTTGCCTTGATTATATGTCGCTTCTGCATCCTGCACCAAAATTATTGAAAATTCAAGTTCAAATTCCTATACTATTCACACAATCTCTTCAAACACATTTTCCACAAGAAAACAAGACTAATGATACAGAACACAGATGTAACGAGTAACAACGAGAAGATGAGTCCATGAAGACCGATAAATAATGCAAATATGGACCCAAAGCAGCGAATGGTATGCAATAATACACTGAGGACGAAAACAAAGCTTGAATGAAAAACCCCTGCCGCCGGTGTCTAACTTCATACAAGTGTCCGCCCTTCAACACAATAAAAGGAAAAAAGAACCCGGAACAGGTATTCCGATGATGTTTGATATTTCGTGGGCATGAGAAAAAAAAACTCTAAGCAAAACGATAGCGGAACAGAGCGATAGACGTATATGTACACGTGTGATTTATTTACACGGCGTGCGGAGTGTGGGAGGATCCAAAGATGGAACGAGAGAGTGGCCTAGAGATCTATAATTTTTTTCGGGTGCTGGCGCGTCAGAGATTGAACGGTAGCCTTTTGTGCGCGTGGAATGGAGGGCGGGATATGTGGTCGAGATGAGGACGAGGTGCAAGGGTAACAGAGAGGATTGGGAGGTATGAAAGAGCGTGGAGAGATCATGGTATAGGTACAGAATGAGGGGAATGAACCACGGACGAGATAAAGCGGAAGCGAAAGAAGGAATGGAGGCGCGCGCGACTGGAAACTCTACATGGAGGTAAGGATAACACACATCAGTCCAATAGATGAATGTCCAAAAAAAAAACAAGACAAAATGAGGGAATGAAGGGAAGCAAAGGAATATATTCGGAGAATATTCCTTCCGCGAAAATGCCACCACAGGACACGCATTACGCTATATCCCGTCACGACCCAGGTTTCCAATATTCTGCATTCCTCCCCCGCCGACCAGCCCGCCCCCGCTTCTGGGCCGGCCTATCAAATCCTGGGGCACTCCCCAGGAATTTGGTCCAGGCCCCTGATAATACCCTCCTCCGCCTTGAGAGTAGCTGTGTTGATGACCCAGAGGAGCCGAGTCACTTCGTGCCCTCGTCGAGAACTTTTTCGAATTGCGGACATTGACCACCTCTTCAGGGATGGTATGTGGAGGGGCGGAGAGAATACCTCCGGGTGAATGGGTACCGGCACTGCCCATACCACCGCTTGAAATACCCCCGCCCATCCCCACGCCCAATAGACTTGAAGACGTATCAATCCGCGGACGTTTGCGATCACCACCACCGGGATGCGCATTATACTGCAACATTGGGGGTGGAGCGGGTGACGTAATGTAAATTCCAGGGTTAGGTGAAGGAAGGGAGGAGTGTGGATGAGGTGAAATGGAAGACATGTGGTTATGGTTATGATTGTGGTTGGAGAAGTGTTGGGGCGGGTTTGGCGACGACGGCGACGGCGAGTCAGATAGCTCCGCTGGGAATTGAGGGACTGTAAATTTGTTTCAGCAAGCGGAATAAAGGCATTGGGGATAACACAGAAGAATATGAACACCGGTAACAGCGGTCAAAAAGTGTAGGAAGATGATAAAGGGACGAAATAATACGTAAAGAACAGCAAAGCGCACATCACACAAGAAAGGAACTCCGTAGAGGCGCGGCAAGAAAAAAGGATCATGCCAGCGGAGGGGCGTACCGCGAATAGACGTGTGAACCGGATGAACCAAGGTAGAAGACGAAAGGTACAACTAAGGCACGGGTTTGAAGGCAAACAAGGCAGAGCGGCAAAAGCAGGCGCTCGCGGAAAGGACGCCGAAACCATGAGGAAAACTGCTGCAAACCAGGTAGTATGAATGGCACGTGTCATAAGAATGTGAAAAACTGGTGAGCAGGAATGCGTAACGGAACACGTAAACTGAAAGAGAAGGCCAGACAAGGACCCAGTAGAGGAGAAGTCAAAGCATTCGGACGGCGTTGCTTTGGCGTAGGGGGGATAAAGCGCGCGGAAAACGAGGCGAAAAGTGGGTGGCGAGAAAGGACGGAGCAAGGCAGGACGCGAGAATACACAACGGAGACGTGTAAAATGGAATTGGCGGATACGTTGAAGAAGTAGAAGAGAGGGAAAGCAAAAACGAAAGAAAGTCAAAATGAAGGAGATGTACTCACGACTACCTGGGAAACCTTTGCCAACGAAGTCCCATAATCTTGCGACAACGTTGGTAAGGCGTTCGACCTTACGACGCTCGTGAACAAGGGCGTCCCACATACGGCGATTATCGTCACGCATGCCTGCAAGTTGAGCGGCGACCTGAAGAAAAGCAATGAGTGATAATCCGAGGAGGAGAATAAATGCCATGGAAAATCCCGGCACGAAGGCGAAAAGAACGCAGCAATGGAAGAATGCTCACCTCTCCTGGCAGCTCGACTCTGTGCTTCGCGCCCAAATCGGGCTCTAGTGCTTTGCGCTTGATTTCATCGAGCAAGTCGGGACGTCCCCGTAGAAACTTGTGATGCGAGAATTCCCAAGTCTGAGAGTCGGTAGACGTGCGTTGTGCACGAGGCGTACGATTGATTTTGTGGAAGCCGTACATGTTGAGCTGTCGCACGAACGACGAGAACTATGTTGGCAGTGTCAAATGCTGTTGCTACCATCAGATATTTTGGTGGCACACACGTTATTATGCTTGAAGTGGCTGCCTAGGATGCTCCGGCTGAACTCTCCCACATTTGACACGACAAACGATGTCCCAAGCTCTGTCCACGCAATAAAATGCGCGGATTTAGGATCTGAAATCATTCTACCATACTTAGTATTGAGAATTAGAGTGGGTTAGAAAAAGGAGTACGTACTGGTACAGCTTTGTGACAAAGTTGTTGGTCGGCATGGGCTTGCCCAGGACGCCAATGGTCGCTGATCCTGGTGGTCCTTCTGTTGGTGACGATTCCATATCCTGATCCTGGTCGTCGTCTGTTGGAGGCGGTGTTGTGCTGCTAGTAAAAGAGCGTTTTCTTTCGGTTCGTTGGAGAGACGGCGCTGGAGAAGCTGGCGATGAGCCAACAGAAAGCGACGAGAGATTCAGCGACAGGCTCTCGCGGCCGTTCTGCTGTTGTTGTGTCGAGGTAGGGGTGTTGCTGCTGGAGCTGGACGTCGGAAACGGTGGGTAGGCCTGGTTAGGCTGGTCAATGGACGAGGCGGGCGGGGAAGGGAAAAATGAATAATCCATCGACGACGGTGGATGGAGAGAAGGAGGGTTGTTTGTGAGTGTGTGATGGGATAATACGAGCCGGGGGTCCGGGGCTTTTTGCCGGCGGGATTTATTTTCTTATCCTTGGATCATTGCTTGATGTCGCCCATGCGGTCCGCCTATGAGCACGCAATACGTTATTTGGGTTTCTTCTCCGTCTCAACAAGGAATTCAAGGATTATTATTATTTTCTTATCTTGGTCACCGTTCGCTGTTTGGCTCAGGGGATCTAGCATGACAGGCACTTGCTACACGTGCCTTGCTTCCATCGGCTTTTGCCTCCGGTCCCTCGTGGCTTCTCTCAGGGCGCTTACCTACCCGCGCGCCGTTACGACCGTATACGTATATACACGTCGACAAAATTTGCTGGGAGCCACCCTTTTTTATCAGTTTTCGGTGTAGTCTGTATAGCCAAATCAAAGCGAGCTCTGGCCGCGTCTAAACCGCCTTTGAGCATTCCTCCGTTCCGCAGTTGGCCTCCCATGCGACACGCTCGCGCTTTACCTCTCACCCTTACTTCTCGCTCTGTATTTTACCTCCGATCCCCCAGCATTCTTATGCACCACTCTCACACGCTTTCAATTCTTACCCTTTTGCCCATCATTTTTTCACGTCCCATTCCCACCGTTACGAGTCCAGATCCATCACGCTCATATACAGATTTCAAACTATTTGCAAAACTCGCGTACCGGCTAACTGAGTCACCAAAGACAGATCCGTCATTTGACTGATTCTTCGGACTCGAATGGTACCGCGACGCCACTATAAAATATTGCACCAACATCGATTACACCATTTCAACAGACGGTGAACTCGAATGTGTACAATAATATAACAAGGTACTCGTCTTCCGTAACTTTTACGGCAACTCCAAGGGCTTCATTATAGTACGACTCAAGTGAGCCCTGACAGCACCCGCTACGCTATCCTCAAGGACACTCTACCCGCGAACATACAGGACGGCACCGAGGCCTACTAATAGCCTACTGCCGCTCAGTCGTACGTAGACAGACGCGCTTTTGTCGGGGCCTTACAATCTCCCAAATGGTCCGACACGCCGACATGTCTGTAGCGTTCCTCCGTAAAATAGACGTCATCAAATCACTCCGCGTTGGCGTAGTTTCTCCAATGAAAACGAATTCAAAAACCCGGTACAGAACAACAACATGGCGTTGGATTGCCCCAGAAATTTATTTTCAAGTAGACGCTCCAACACCGGGCCTTTTCCGAGCCACCGCCTCTCACCCGACAAAGGTTAGTCAATCTCATTTTCTCCGGTTCGCTCTCTACAGGCAAAGATTCGACTGACCATGAGTCCATCGTGACATAATGTTGTAATAAAGTTGAAGACCGGATGGATGTCCACAGACCTAAAAACGTATTCTTCAGTGCGACTGATGATACCACCGAAAGTTTTGACATAAACACCTATTCTCAATTATCTGTTCACTTACCGCTTTACGAGAAACACCCGAAACATTTGAATTGCATTCCAGAAACTTGCAGGTTGATCGAGGAATTAGAGTCTATTGCAAGGGCCAAGTTTATCACTCAGACTATCGACTTTTCCATGAGAAACTCTTCCGCATCAATATCTGACTTTCAATAGTCCAAGTGCAGAAGCCCCTACAGTAAATATAACTTTCTATTGTAACTCATTATCCCAGGCTCTCGGATGTATCACGATTCCTCGGACCTATCAATGCTAGGACAGTATCCAAGCCGCTGGCGCTGAACTCTCAAACATCAAGGGCGAACGTAGATCTATCATGGACACGGACTCCCATCCTATTGGTAGACGAGCGCTAGTTGTCGCTACGGTCCTAACCAACGGTCGCTAGTAACAATGGCAAATGTCATGGCACCTATCTAACAATCAGCCTCCTTTCCGACTTCTTTAACTAAAATACTCGGAGTTAAGGTATCCAGACGAGCTCTCTTGTCAACGACTACACCTCAACAAGTGAACTTGGGAACCTCTAAATACCCGTCATATGCGGTGGCACATTTTGAAGTTTAGCTGATGGACAGAACATCTGGACCCAGATTACTGAATTAGATTTGGAAAACAAACAGTTAGACGGATTAGAATTGATACTGAGAATCACCTCCGACCTCGGCCCTGTTCTATAGTTTCTCCCGCTGTAAAAGCATCAGGAATTCCAATACAATACCGCTACTGGCTCCGCATCATAACACAACGGATGGCCCCAAGTTACCGAACAAGTAAACACAGTAAACATTACAGCAGATGACTCGGCGTTCCAGCCAAGTATTGTTTGACTTAAAAAGTTATGGGCCATCCGGCCGACAGAAAGGATGCCCGAGTGAAGGATCAAAAAGCGGCAGGACCCAAGTTACCAAATGCAAATGATTATTTGTATCTCCAATAGCTTGCATGCGATCTTTCAGTTAGGGTCGGCACTTGATTCCGGGGGATTTTAAGGATAAAGACCAACAACCAACAAAGAGACCAACCCCGCAGCTGGGTGATGGTAAATTATTCCAGCGCCAAGCCAGATATCGTAATTTTCACTCACATATTTCGAAATCGAAAACTTAAATCCACACCGCCAGTAGGACTCGATCTCCCCAATCGTAAATGATCATCACCGACACATGCGGCTCCGAGTCCTGATAAGTTCGGTCACGGCAGATGAATAAAATAATTGTTAAGCAGGGAGCATCTCCCGCGTGAAGAGAATTTACTCAAGTGAATTAACTAGTCAGAACATATGTGCAACCGGCCCATTTCGATGCACTGAGACGAAGTCAGGGTATAGCTCGATCAATATTTTTCGGCCTAAGGTCGCACGCTGGTCTTGCTCACCCATATTCGGAGTTTCATTACGCGTCAATTGTATCACCGGCCTTCCGCCAGATAGGTGAGGACACCCTTGATATTTAGATAAACTGCGTGACCGTACGGAGACCTACGGTCGGACTCGGAGAACTTTGGAGGCTAGACCCAACACAGATCAAATCTTCCATCCATGTCAGCAGTTCAGGATGGCGGACGAGAACCCAGTCATAAGGCTCAGAAGGAAGTCGATAATGGCTTGTACACTAAAACAATTCGCTCCAGACAGCAGGTCCAGTCTATAGCATGTTCCGGATGCAACTCAACCACACCTTCCAAGTCGGCGTACGGTCACGAAACGAGAGGGATCAAGCGCACAAACAACCGACAGACACAGGAACGTACTAGTATAGCCATTGATTTACCTAAGGGGCGTTTTCGAATTTGAGTGCCGAAAACAAAAGTCGACCGATCGACCTTACAGGGGTTTTGATGATCTTTTGCTTCGTAAGGCGCCTGATGAAGCGAACCTGGGGCCGAGGGATTGGCCTGAGGAGAGGAATTCCCATCGACATATATTCGTGTGATCACTGATCCAGCCTGGCAAGGGGTAAAAAAAAACTTTAGGATTCATGAGTGTCGACATAAGAACCCAGGTCCAGGGCTGAGAAATAGCTGTGAATGTACGTGAGTGTCGAAGGGCGTCTGTCTATGTGGCGTTGCTTCCGGTACAAACGCTGTGGGATGAAAAGGAAATAAGCAGGAAAATCGCCGCAGGTGGATCACCGGCCCGTGTGCCGGTGTCACAGCACGTGACTGACGCGGACTCGACAAATCAGGACAAATCTCCATCCTTGCACGTCACCATGACTGCTAACGAATGCTAGGATGTGGGCGCAGTCCGCCCAAAATACGGGAGTTATCTCCGATGGCAATATCCGATATTATGTGCAGGTTCGCATGCTGATCTGCAGTACTTGCCTGGGGCCACTGTTAACCGAGACGTGGTGTACGCGAGGTCGGCCCTGGTGATTTTCGGTGAAGGTACAAGAGTGTGGATGCATGGCTCTCGCGTGGTCCTTGGAGTAGTGAAGTAGTCCCCATTCTTACTGATGCTCTATCAGTTTTGCTCATTTGTCCAGGCAGGACTGCTCAATTTCAAGTCATGGATTCAAGTCAAAAACAAGTATGTCACTCAAATGGAACCCCCTCCAAGCCCCAAAAGATGCACACCGGACGGCGTTGAATGACGACGAGGGATCCTCCACCGACGAAAACTGCGCTCGCTTAGCCTATATGTCACCAAGTCTATCTATCTCGATGCGCAGGCTTTTCTCCGTCGCTCCCTTCAACGTAAGTTCGTCTGCCGTCGATTTACAAGAAAGTGTTCAACTTGCCCATTTCGATGTCTAGCTGCGGAAAAGGTTGAGGCTAGACGGCTTCTGCCAAGATCCAAGAAAATGCTGAGTGGTCCATTTTGCAAATTGTGTAGCGCTCCGAGGAATTCAAAACCACTGTGGTCTATGTAGCCCTTGCACAACCATACTAACACGTCCCAAGACTCGGGGTTGCCCAGCTCCGCTCAACGGATATCTACCATCTAGGCCGACAATGTAGTTTCAAACATTGACCAATATGGTCCCCCCGTCGTGAACGGATTTCTACCTAGAAGCAGCGGATCAGGACTCCGATCTCGTAACACGCTCTCCGATATTTTTGCTTCCCTTCGCCAGACGGGACGACTTTCGAGATACCACCAGTAAACACCCTGTGAGGCTCTACATGGGAACAGAGAGGATAAAACATTTGTCCCAATGCGTAGAGAACCGGCCTCGGTGGCGATGAACTCCACCAATGAGAGAACGGGATTGATTGTACTTGGACGCGATGACGGCAGCGGGCGGAGCCCGTGCCTTTCGAAGAAGTTTTGCTTCTTGCCGGCGCGCTTCTGCTGACTTATCGCCAATGGCACTTGCCTTAATTGTCTTTCTCAGTATGTCTATCTCCCTTCTCCTCATCCTGTGCCTTGATCATGATGGACTGATTCAGTATTAGCAGGTGCTTTGCACCTGGGAACGCGCACTGGTGATGGACTAAACATTTCCCGTAGAGCAGACCACCTGAAATTATCAACATGGCATGCAATTTTACTCCTTCATGCCCTTTGTTAGATATATTTTGATATCAACTTTGACGCCACGCCCAGCCACCACATGGTTTTGCCAAATCAAATTTATGGCAAAAACTCGCGAAAACCTTGTATTTTTGTCGATGAATATCAACGATGTACGTTATGTGACGTTTAGCTCTCTCGAAACTGGGCGATCTGCAGCTTTGTATCCGGCACGTCGCGTCGGGCTACTCTCAGACCCGGCTCCTGGGTACTGGATCGTAATTACCGAACTGGTGATAGTCATTTGAAATTTTCGAATCGTTCCCGTCACCTTGCGATGTTGGAGGTGTAGCTCTCCTCTGCGTTCCAGTCTATATTTCAGACAGTGTACAGTACTTTCTCAGTAGTTCTTCTTCTAACAGCTAGCTCGCGGGACATTTTCGGCCCCCGAATCCTCATTTTGTGGCGTTCAGACTAGTTTGAGCACGGCGCGTGTACAATTATCATAGCAATCATTAGAGTCTGGATCTAGCCTTTGTATACACACGAGTCTGCGACGGTACTTCGTACCTTTCATTGAGGTCGACCAAAGAAAGTGGCCTATATGCGTACGAACTGACACGAAGGAGAGGCAAGGTTCCGATCATCATCCCACGACACGCTTGTATGGTTTTTCACTGGCTACGAAGCGCCCGCTAGGAACTGAGAATAAGGCGACTCGATCCCTAGAAAGCACGAGACTCGTCCCTACTCCACTCCAGCGCTTCCATTCCGGCCCAACTAGGCCTTCAAAGCCTGTTATGTTACCCTGCTTTTTGTTACTGTTTTGGATGATAAAAAGATGTACGAAGGTTAGAGTCAATAGCATGGACATGGCTGCATGAGAGCGCAAGTACTTATTTAAGAACACAAAGAACGTTAACATAATTGAGTAATATACTCAACGATCAGTCCAACATTATGGGCCCTGTGTACATTCAATCTAAACCGGCCACGTTCGCTACTGAAAATCAAGAATATCATCCTAAAGTCAGCAGTATCAGACATATGTAAGAAATGGCTATGTAGGGACTGCCTCTTCAGCAAGTAGCTCCACTTTCACAGCGCCTGCATCAAAGATTAAGTCACTGGGCTATCAGTGAGAATTCTGTAAGTTACATACCCAAAACACCGGCTTAGCAGCGAGAGAAGAGCCTGGACCCAGACCACGGTTGACGAAGAATGCACGTCCGAACAACGGGGGAGACGCTTGCGATTGTGGAATAACTTGAGATTATTATCTGAGAATGCGGATGCGGACAATATACAGGGTATGCCCATAGTATTGCATGTGAGAATGCTCTGAAAGGTAAGATAAATGCTAGATGCCGAAGGCAATTCTGATAACGGGAACAATTTAGTGGACGTTTTCCTTGTACGTGAATCTAAAAATGATGTTGTGATGAAAATAATGTACTGGCAATCAACCCGACCTTGAGGCTACTGAGTCCTTGTGAGCTATCACGCACTCAGCAGCGGCCTGTAACAGCCCTGGAAAATGGCAGTCAAATGCGGGATTTCTGATAGAAGGCGTATGCAGTGAATTAAAGAAGGCCAACGAACGGCGGCATTTGGAAAAATTAAATGAAGGTACTAACTTTAATTGTGCTAGATACAACGCACACCAGGAAAGGCTGACCACTGATGCCCGCACTGAAGTTGTATATGTCAGTGAAGAACATGAGAAGGCCGCCGACCACAAGCAGAAAACTGCGTCTGATAGAAAACCCATCAATCATACATTCAAAAGACGCAGAATATAGATTATACTCAGTCGAGGTCAAGCTCGGTGTTCATGGGTACGAGAAAAGACTCCTTGGCGGGAACGAAGAGACATATCAGTGCCTCCCGTATGATGCCCGCAGTCGACTCGCCTTAAAATTCTTCTCGCTGTGGGACCGCAACTGTTGATTGTCTGTCAGTTTCCTCGGTCGCTGTGCTCGCATCAATCGAACCGTTGACCTGAAAGTCTCTGAAAAAAGTAGCAGGGGGAAAGCGAGCGAGGCGCCGGAGGTCCGGATGAGCTCTTTTGCTGGCCAGTGCCGTCTGTTCGCTTGAGCTGCTGATTCGCCGACGACTGAACTGGTGATAAGACCGGCAGCACCTACGAGTGCCTAGATTCCGGGAACATATGCGAACTGGCATAAGGTAGATGTTCGTCCATGGACTCAAGACCGATGGCAGGGCTGGCCACAGTTCTAGTGAGGAAGCAAGATGCAAGAGCCTACTCATGTTCTGCGTCGTAGCGACGGGTGCCTGGGAGACGAAGAACAGGGAAAGTGTCGCTATGAACACCAGGGTGCGGCCTATAATAGCGCGTGCTTTCGGAGGTCATAAATATGGGACTAATGCTGTACATTGATAGACATTAGGCAGAGATGATAGGGTACGTAGATAAGCGTCTACATACCATTGCCAAAAATATATATAGCGTTACTAGGCGTTGTTCGTAACGACTTCAGCACATTCATGACCGATTTTTAATGTCCCTCAGATATAGCCATTTCGATTCTGGGTCCTTTGCGAATTTACAGCAGGGTTGTTGTATATCCATCGAGAGTCGTCGGTCGACGGTCTTTCAGCGACCATAGTACGAAGGAAAGCCGGGTCGCCAATTACCGCAGGGGAAAGAAACGGTTACGGGGGATTCAGTCGATGACCTGACCTGTGATTGAGCTGCAGAGCATGACCCGGACCTACTGTGCTGAATTCTAGTTCATTGGGCGAAAACAATAAAACTCCAAGAGCGGCATGCCGTTCTCCTAGCCGACTCCGAAGTCATTCGACGCGTCACAGGTACTTTCATGGAGACACTTTGATTTGACGACACAATTTTGACTGGGGGAATGAAGGTACGGGCGCCTAGCTGCTAGCAAAAAGCCGGATTCCGTCTCGGATGTCACGGTAGTTTTCTGCTGCCGCAGCGCGACTAATTTAGTCAAAGCCGCGTTTTGACCGCCGGGCCTTACAAGAAAAGGTCAGCGCCGCGATAAGTGGCGAGAAATGTTCGGTATGTGACTCAGCACTGAAGGCAGCGTCCAACTTTCCCATTGTTCTGTCATCCCGTAGTCAAATTTGAGTAGACGCGCGTAAAGCCGAGATGACTCGAAGCGGTGCCGCGGCGGAGTTAGATCACGTGCCGCGGAAGTATATATTCAAGTTTCTCCAGGTATGAGTGACTACCTGTAGCTACCATGCATCCCGAGGTCAAGAAAATCAGATCCATCGTTGACGATGTTTCATTCACCAGTGGAAGCTTCAAAATCAAGAAAGAACAATGTCTGCTTTACTACAGGTGTAACCCTGAAGACTTCACTGCACGGTTCGCAATATATTTCTACTTCGTGCATTTGCTGACAGGTAATACGTTAGGGTCATAAATCTCGCTCATCCCACAGATGAAGAATTAAATACATTAGCAGAAGCCTGTAAACCGACTCCTTTTGGTCGAGATTCTGAGGAGGTCCTCGATGATACTTACCGCAAGGCTCTCAAGCTTGACACAATACTTTTCGCCACCAAACTGGATCTTCAAAGGACCAAGGTTCTTGACAGGATTCGTGTAGACCTCATGGACGGATACATATCTACAGCAAAACGAATCCGGCCTGAGCTATACAAACTAAATATCTATGGTGCGTCGTAGCGGATTTTTCAGATTTTTGGTCTTCTTTTCCTTATGTGCCGTCATCAGGCGAAGGATCTTTCTTCAGGTCGCACAAGGATACGCCTCGTTCTGAAAACATGTTCGGTTCTCTCGTCATTGTCTTTCCGACCGGTCACCAAGGAGGAGGCCTTGCTCTCCGCAGCCACGGCAAAGAATGGGTCTTTGATGCTAGTAGTCTCCTTGCCAATAGCACCGTCGACGAACCGGAGATCGCCTATGCGGCGTTCTACAGCGATGTCGAGCACGAGGTCTTTCCCGTCACCTTGGGCTCTCGTGTCACCCTGACCTACAATCTGTACAAAGAACAGGACACGCACAATCAGGTGACGGTCAACGATACGAGAACTCCCGACATTATGCTTGAAATCAAGCAGTCCCTTTCGAAACTTCTCGATGATCCAGCGTTTTTCCCCGGAGGCGGAATGCTTGGCTTTGGTTTGCGACATCAATACCCTTTAAGGGCGAACAGAGGGGCATATAATGTCGAGGATGTTGTTGATCTTCTGAAAGGAAGCGACGCAGCCATATACAGAGCCTGCCAGGGTCTGTCTCTGTCTGTGGACGTCCAGGTTTCCTACGTGCCGCAAGACGACAGCAAGCGAAAATACCTTGTCGATGGTGAATTGGGTAACTTTAATCTCTTGGACGGTTCCCTCAGTAGTTGGATGGAAGCAGAACGTGGGGTAGAATCTGTCAAGGATCAGGAGGACTCGCAGGATAGCCGTGTCCGCCATACGACTCGTATCTTCTGGGTTACACCTAGGATGGAGTTGAGTCGGTTGACTTCGACGTTTGCGCATTACGGAAATGAACCAGATATTGGATACCTTTACGGAGACATTTGTCTTGTCGTTCAACTTGAAGCAGTCGGAGGCGACAGTAATGAGGAAGTTGCCACTAGTAGTGAATCTGATGGGTACTATTAAATTACTATTATCTACGTCGTCCCTACAAATTGCTCCTCGAATGCTAATGAAGGATGTAGTGTATGTGTCCATCTGTTCTCCAGTGTCACTTTGAGTATTCGCCGGCAGTCGGCATGCTTCGAAAGTGGCTGAATGGACGCGTTATTTGCGCTTGTTGGCCTACCGCCCTCATCGCCTTGGTCTTTCACGACGATGACGACGAGCACTAACAACACTCTCCGCCCTTCGACGAACAATCGCCTACCATCGCTTAACCAGCTTGCTGCTCGCATTAACAGCAATGTTCCACCCAGCCAGTCGCCCAGCTCATCGACGGTGCTACGACCTCGTCTCGCCACCTTCCAGCTGCGGACTGGCTCGACAACATCAGTCGCATCCTCAGTAACGACCGCTGACTCTGTTGTGGTGAATGCACCGACGACGAGGTCCACCTCACCATCGTCGCCCCTAGCAGAAGATGTGGAGGTCGTTAGTGGTGGGGAAGCGCTGACGGCGGAGAAGCTGGAGAAGCACAATCAGCTGGAGGGACAGCCAGAGAAGAAGAATGTCAAGGTTGGGTACAAGAACACTCCGAGTCTGGATGCGATTACTGCCAGGCTCGCTATCAAGACCCGTGGGCTGAGCATCGATGGCTCCGTGAAGCCGCCGGAAGCAGAGATGATTGAGGATCCGAAGACACCAGGTGTGCCAATGAAGGCGCCTGAGCACCCCCTGCAGTATCTTTGGACGATCTACCACGATACAAAAGCCAAATTTCCCTACACGCCCGCCTCCAACTCCCAGCCTTCCACCGCCACAGACGCTACCTTTTCTCATTCGACTGAATCCAACGACTACGAAGCTGGCCTTACCGTCATTGGCGAGTTCAACACCGTCGAAGACTTTTGCAGGTACTTCAACTGGCTTAAACCGCCCTCCAAGCTCGAGCGCAATTCAAATTACCACCTTTTCAAGTCAGGTATCAAGCCTATGTGGGAGGACGAGGCCAACGCGAATGGGGGCAAGTGGGTATTGACGATGAAGAACAACCCCGGGTTGCTAGATCGGTGCTGGAATTGGCTCGCCATGGCCTTGGTGGGTGAAGAGCTCGAGGAGGGCGACGAGATCTGCGGGGCAGTTGTCAGTCTTAGGAGCAAAGTCGATAGGATCCAGGTCTGGACGAGAAGCAAGGATGATGTGGAGAAGCTCAATAGTATTGGGAAGAAGCTCGTCAAGCTGCTTGATGTCTCGGAGGCAGACGGGATTGGACTGGAGTTCCAGTATAATACGGATGATAGGCCACAGCCGAACAAGTTTTTGTCGATCCAGGCGATGCCCCAGACAGGTTATCGCAAATCGGAATCACAGCAGTCACCTGTTCCGAGTCCAGGTGTTTTTGGAGGTTTTGGTGTGGGGATTGGGGGGAGCAGTGCGTGGAGGGGGTCCAAGAGGGGTTGATAATAAAATTTGTAAGGTGTACAATGTAATTTTCTGTCCGGTTCTCGCTATTTATTAATGGCTGTTTCTTGAGGACTTGGTCATAACTCACAAAGCTACCGCGCCAAATCCTGGCTCCGTTGTACTCTTCAGTGTTGGCGTGCTGCCTTCACTATGTTTACCTGCATCTTCATCATGTCACCTCCTCGTACCATCAGTACCTTATAGCTCTTTTCAGACTTGTGGAACTCAACTGGATCTCGACCCCTAGCTCTCGTTCAAATTCTTCCGGAAGTACGACTCGGATATCAGCAATGTCACTAGCACAATTACTTAAAGTCAATCCCGTCAAATCCGGGTGATAACCTGCTTACCGTCGGTATCTCATTGAACAACTCGCGAGAAAACGCGTGAAGAGTGGCGGCGGCGCCGGCCTCGAGTGGTCGTCGCGCTAGTTGTGTCACCGATATTGCGTGTTTCTTGGTCTAAGTATATGCGTCTGGTGGATTGGATTTCGACATAACACCAGTGTTCGGTACTTCAAGTTTATTAAATCACAACCCAACATCTGTACGGCTAGCGCTGTAGTGGTGACCTTGACTCAGATATTGGTGCTCGAGCAGTCTTAACCGCCCTGCGGTTCCAAACTATGCTCGATTACGCTAAATGGATGCTGCTAGAAGCGGCGCCTTCATCATTCATTTCAAACAGGACATTGTATGTATACGGCATGAAAACTGACATTGTCGTCTGGACTGGAGAAGAAGACGGCTTTCTGTCTCTGTTAGCCCCCATTTCCGTCACTCAAAGGCCAGCCCCGCAGTTCTCCGTTTCTTGAGGCGCGACTTCCCCATATTAATAGCTGTCTGTTTCCTTGGCGACGAGAATGCATCTCTCGGCATGTATACGGAGACGCTCTTTCTCTGTTGGATGTCCTCAAAATACATGCTGGAAGCAGTACCCATAGTGACGAGACGAAGAAGCGCTGTGTGATGCTCGTCAAGGCGATTATTGAATTCTGAACTTCGGTGATGACAACAATAAGTAGGTTGATGCTATATCAATGTGAAGCGCCTGCATACGGTGAGCAACAAAACCAGTTTCAGCGTTGGTTTGAAGTCTATTCTTTGCGCAGATAATGCTGTTGAATATGGGACAATTCATCACCTACCCCGGTTGATTCAATATTGACAGTCTCAGTGCGAACGTCGACTTCGGGCTCAATATGCCAACGTCGTTGCCGCACTACAAAACAACGCTCTGTTTGCTCTTACCAATGCTTTCAATTTCTTAACGCATACAAGAATAAGCTCGCGTTGTTGTATCGGAAGTGACCAGCGGCCTATGGATGATGTTAATTGCTTTCATTTGATGCCGGGAGCGCCAAAAAATAGAGAAGAGCGACATAATGAATCATGCGCGAGCATCGTCCTCGCTCGAATTCTGAACAGCGGCCTCGTACTAATTGTCGGCTGTCTCGGCCGTACTTCTGACCGTCATTTATCCCGCAGGACGATCCTCAACCCGAATTTCTCTCCTAGCAGCCAATCGGACGCTGTATTTTTTAATTCCATCACTCTACCATGTCAGTCTTACGAAAAGCATTACGTAGCGAAGAACTTGGACAAGCTTAGAGTCAAACTTCCCACATACGCCTTCGAGTCTGGACTCTGGAGCGAGTCGGTTGACCGACATATGTCGCGAGAATCACGTTGCTACTACCCTCGGTCCGAATCCTCGAATCGCGTATAAAAGGAACCTAGTTTGCATACACTTTAGTACCTACATTACAATGTCTGCATCAGAAACCGCTACTAGATTCGCCCCTTCTGACCGCGCCTCTGTTGCCGGAAGCCAACTTGTCGGACAGTCCCGCCAGGGAGCCGTCGCACCCAAGGCAGCCGTGAAGCTGCGCTTGGACCTCAACCTCGAGGTTGAGATCGCCATCCAGGCCAAGGTCAACGGCGACATTACCTTGTCGCTCCTGTGAGTTGTTTTTTTCGTTCATTCGGAGGATTTGACTCATTGATTTCGTGTAGTGAGTAAACGTTCTGCGAAAATGAAAGGGTAGATTCAGAATGCAGCGCTCGGGTTTAGGTAAAGTTTTCCTTCGCAGGGTACTTGTAGCGCATGCTGATTCTTGTTCTGTTAAGATATTTGTCGCGTTTAGACTTCATCAAAATCGTTTCATGTGCTCATTCTCCCCTT
Organism: Armillaria mellea; assembly: GCA_030407055.1. NCBI lineage: Eukaryota > Fungi > Basidiomycota > Agaricomycetes > Agaricales > Physalacriaceae > Armillaria > Armillaria mellea. The sequence goes on from JAUDZF010000007.1 coordinate 589,188, forward strand.
CAATTCCTCCACATTATATCGGCGTGTACATTCTTTTGGATACCAATGTAATGTTGCTTGGGGATCATCGTGCCTTTGTGTATAAGTGCTATGAGTAAGCATTCATTCGAGCGCCTTCTACGCTTGTAAGATCTTGTGGGCGGCCCCGTCAAGTTCTTACCTCAGGCTGTACGTACAATTTACGAGGTTGTTCTGAGAAAGTATATCATTCTTAGTCGTTTGAGGGGTAAGACGGCGTGTTGAAATCGCGGTCGAAATTTTATCCAATGTTTGAATGTGAAGGCGTGAACACTGACTCAGATCACTGAAGCAGTCGAGGTTTGAAACCCACGCTTTATTCGGGAATAGCCGTGTTCTCAACAAAACCAACTCCTTCACAACCACCAACAGCAGAAGTTTGCAGAGTGTTGTGGGTTCTCCAAATGGTACGAATAGCATAATAGTATTTCCTCGAAATGCGCTGACTTCGTTATTCCACAGTCGGAAATGCAAATGTGCTGTCTCGCATGTGGGTGTCACGTTGCGACAGCAGTAACGCGGGCATCGTCTCCATTTTTACCCTGATCACCACCAATGAAAGAGCATCTGCTTCAGATGACGATCTTCTCAGCCACTACCTCCAAGGATTCCGGGCAGATATCTGTGCCCAGGACGATGTTATCTGGCAGATCAAATCTGCTCTAATCAGAGCGCTCAGCGGAAGTCGAAAAGGATCGCCTCCAGGGCATTTTCGATAGCCATGCAGTGCTCAGGTCCCCCTTCCGCAGACGCCCCAGAAATCCTCACCGAGATCTTCCACTGGATAATCGTTACAACCCTCGATGATAATCACCTCGGCTCAAGACAACTCGCTTTCGAGGATAAGCGCAGTCTGCCGTTTATGGAAGACCCCGATGTTGTCAAATCCGTCTCTTTGGGCTCGTTTCCGTCTCATGGGCTCAGGAAGCGAAGGCTTGATGCCCTTGTTACAAACCATGCTAGACCGTTTGTGCAATACGAGTCTGAGCGTTTACTGCTATTCGATGTCTGATGTCGATCCAGAGGAGGTGGCTTTCCTTAGGTGCGCGCTTGGCGCAAGTCGACGATGGAATCACGCGAGGATCCAGGTCGGCAACAGCGACATAGACACCTACATACAAACTCGAGGCCGGCTGCCCAGGCTTGAGCGGTTGGAGCTTGTCAACCATTAGTTCTCTCACATATCGCCGAGTGGCCCATATTTTGACGCTTTTGAGGACGTGCCTAGTTACGAGCACTTGCTTTGGATGGCAGCATAACTGTGCAGAAGTTGGCCCTTCCCTGGGCCAGAAAATCAGCTTCGACATAAAATATGTCATTGACCGTGATAACCTCAGTGTGATGCTCCCCATGACTCCCAACCTCCAAGTCCTTACACTGGACTACCAAGGGGTTGATAGCCGAACTGATGGCTGGAAGCCAAAGAAGTCGGAAGACATTGTCACTTGTACATCTTTGCGACGTATCCATGTCTACGACCTAGCGCTGCTCCGGTCCTTCAATCTTTCCTCCTTGGAAGAACTTGCCGTTGAGGACCTCACTTCTGACCTCGGAGCGGGAAACGATGATAAGAAGGCAGAAGATATTTTCTACGATTTCTTGTAACGTTCTGGTTCTCCCGTAAAAAAGCTGAAACTGGTAGTCCGCACCAACGTCGCTGATTTCTCAAGAATGTTTGACATGGCGTTTAGGCTCGTGGATCTGGACGTTACGCTACCCTCTCCAGATACGGCGACGCTGTTCTTCTGGGCTCTGCTCTCGACGGGGGATAAGACTGATGTCCTTCCTGAACTGCAGTCTCTGAAAGCAGAATACCGCACCACAACCTATGTCAAAGACTTGGTAGAAGTCGACGATATCGCTGATATGATTGTATCTCGATACCATCCACCCAATGCAGCAGTAACCAAGATACAATCAGTTCATATCGCGTCACCATGCATTTCACTGTTGCACCGACAATCCTTCCAAGCCCCTCTGAAGAACCTCCCAGAGTTGGTCAACTTCATTTCGGCTAGAGAGAGATATACAGTGAGTCTGGTCATTAAGATTGGTGTCTATCAACTATTTACGACTGTATTTAGCCAGTTTTATTTGTATGGTGCGATGAGAGGCTCGTCGGGCCACTGGCATCGCGCATTTTTCAATATGTCAGCGATCCTTTTCATGCGCTTGTTCATACAAAGCGTGGCTAAATCGTTGGAAGTAGATAGTTGAAGCCACGTCGGCGTTTGGAAAAGAAGAATGCGGGGGGGATAGTGGTCGGATTGGGCTCGATTGGTTTCATGCTGGGGCAGATGTGATGTCGGAATACAGGGCCGTACTTATTGTAGGAGACATTTCCCAAGTCCATGCGGTGGTAGAAACGGAGGAAACCTCCCAGGTAGGCTAGGCTGTCGATCCATGAGTGTAAGGGCCCCTGGAAACGGTCGGCAAACGCCGAGGTTCGTCTTTCTCTCTACCACCCTCGATCCACATTGCCAGCTTGAGTACTTGAGTACTTGAGTGCTTGAGCATTTGTCTCTTCCAGTACATCATATCTCTAATCGGTATCGAAGAACGGTTTTCTCCTTCTCAGTTCAATCAAACTGTTCCATCGATGGCAAATTTGCAAGCAACCACGTCGTCTCTCCAAATAAATGGTCGCCACATGAGCGAAATGGCCATCCTACCTTCGAGCTCATCCATCGAATAACCACCTAATGACGCCCCCAAGATAGCAACCGCACCAACCGGACCATCATCTCGCCCCCTCCTCGCCACTTCTTTACAGTCATTTCTCTCGCAGCTTTACGGCGACAAGGTCATCGAAAGACGAAAATTCTTACTTAGACCTTTCATATCACGATCGTCACTACGGCGATGAGGAGAGCCTCTACTCGTCTCTCCCAGCTATTCGCGATTCATGGAGATCTCATGCCACCTCACCTCACCTCACCTCACAAGCTCTTTACAAATGGCTAAATTGTCAACAACAATAGACGCCTATGCTGCAGGTCTCGCCAGTGCCAGACCAACTCATTCGCTCCGTAAGCAAAGTTCTTAGCTCCCATCCTTCGCTCTCCAATAACCAACGATTGCTCAAGATCCATCCGCCATACCCTCCCCTCGGGAGAGTCTACAGCAGAGCCGGAAGACCAGAAATGAAAGGTTCTCGAAGGGGTGGTGCAATCATTCATCGCCTACCTCCAGTTATCGATGTCCTTCGCCGTCTCACTTCCTTCGGTTTGTTGGTGTTACGTTCAAGGTTCCAGGAGTTCATCTCACCTTGCCCATTTTGTAGTCGGGTATCGTTCGGGCGGGCGGGGATTGCAACTAGCCGACTCTTCATTGATGGGTAGTTCTACGAACACCCAGTCTTTTCGTAGACCCAGCCGTCCCTTATTGAGGCCTTGTGCTGGTACCAACGCCAACACTGAACACTAGAAATGGCAAAAGACAGCGTGTTTGGTCTCCTAGCAGCGAAACTGGGTCATTGAACGTCACCTTTGGATTGTATCCTGTCAAGATCGTATTGGGGTTCTTCTGTATGCGACATGTATCTTGTCAATCTCCAGGGTCGGGACATTGAGATGAAATTCGAGTCACTACTACAGTGACGTAGGCTGTGTAAGGTGGCTGTACAAGCTCACCTTCATAATGGAGCGCGTCAACCAGATTTTCACATACGAGCGATGCTTCCCGTCGAACTTTGTAACCTCATACTCGACCATCTCCACGACTCCAAACCATCCCTCTTTGCTTGCTCCCTCGTCTGCCGTGCTTGGATCCCTGAATGCCGTTTTCACCTCTTCCACAACTTACGGCTCTGTCGCGACACCGCGGGTACATTCTTCCAGCTATTCGAGAGCCGACATGCTACTCTTGCTTCAGCTCACATACGTGAGCTTGATGTCGCACAGAATACTGTTATTAGAGGCAGAAGTCTTGAAGGTGACCTGGTTGAGGGCTTGGTGTTCCAGGGAGTCTTGACCCGGTGCCCTGCAGATGTCTTTGAGCATGTGCGGAAGTTATCGGTGACATGGGTTGGCTGGTGGACGCTGACTGGCACGGAGAGACTGAGTATTGGGGATATATTCAAGAACGTGACCGAGCTTGCATTGTGGATGGTTGCTTTTCAGATGGACGAAGAATTTCAGGCTCTGGTCGCTTCGTTTCCAGCACTGGAAGTTTTGTCCTTACGGGCTATACGGTTCCGTATCAACGGCTCGGAGGAAGATCGCTCAAACGTCGAGCACACGCTACCAGTCAACTTGCATACCATCTCTCTCAACGACGTGTCTAATCCTCGTGTTATACGTTCCTTGATCCCCTGTCCGTCCCTTCGAGTATTCAAGTGCCATTATGTGAACTTTGCTGACTTCAAACCGGCAATGGCAGAAGAGTTTGGACAGCTACTGTCATCTGCTGGCGGGCGTTTTGAGGATTTCGGGTTCACTATCCAGGCCGCAGCGTGCCTTAGTGGCGGTGTTGATCTTGATGCCCGATTCAAACTCGTTGACCTCGCTCGAGCCTCCAATTTTCGACGGATCCAATTACGGATTGAAGACAACCAGTACCTCCTTCCTTTCCTCATGCGCCTCACAGAGTCCGACTTTTTTTACTCCTACGCTAGAGATGCTGGACATCTTTTTTCTGTCCGTGCAGAACGTAGATTGGGAGAAGCTCGATGATATTCTGCAGCATCCCTACTTCCATGCGGTCAGAGATCAAAACATCCGTCCCGACGTACTTTCGCCGAGATGATGTCGTTGGGCAGGAGCCGGGATGGTACTCGAAGCCTAATGACGAATCAAAAGGTCATATTGAGATGGGGATTAACATCGCAAAGTTTATGGACAAGTTACCAAAGTGTCGGGCGAGAGGGATATTACGGCCCGCAGAGGGGTATCAGTTTTTTGATAAGAGTTGGTTTGGATCTCCAGCACGGCAGAGGAAGAGAAACATACTTTTGAATAGGATGGCTGGCCGTTGAGGTGTATGTTATCGTTGTGCATTATCAGACCGCCAACTCCCTGTGTATGCACCGATTGCTTTTTCCCGATTCGCGTTGCTGACCATGTCTCCAGTAGGCAAACTACATCGGGCTATGTTTCCCAACGACGTACATATACTATCATAAACTCTTGCCTACACTCTGATCGCCCTACTAGAGTTTCAAAGGGCGGTAACATCAGAAGGGATTTTCCAGACTAAGTAGTTTAAACTAGGCTCCTATGCAACCACGAAGGTATCCCGCTTGTGTGCATGTTCTCTCTTAGTTTTGCTCCTAGGCCGTCGCCAGTGTTAAACTTTCTTTCCGCGTGAGAAAGATTATTTCCATGCTGCGCGACGTCCCTCGGATCACCGGTCACCCTCGGTTCTTTGGCATCGTCGCCGGTGTAAAGCGACTTATCGGAGGTGCAAAAGGGCTCGTGTGGCAATAACATGATGATAAGGTGCGAAGCGGCTTCTGTCAAGGAAGCATTAAACTGATTGTTTGCCCAAGATAAGTATCTGAAATACGATACTGAATCACTTACTACTCCCGATTAGACCAATCTGAACTCATACCCCGCGATTCTTCGGACATGCGATCGTGTACAGTTCTTCATACGATGAAGGCATCATACAGTTCTCCTATAAGTATAAGAAAGTGGCAAATCCTGTCAGTAATCAGTTCAAGCAACCATCGGAAATTGTACTGGAGTGTGTCTTTTTACACGCATGGATCAGCAATCTTACCTACTAGGCTTTAGAAATGACCTTGTTGCCTGGTCTCGTGGTTGGTGTGATTTTGTCGAACGTACTGACTCATATGTCTTGGGGAGCGATGTCATGGGCCGGCACGAATTCTTACTTAGTCAACGGGGCCGCGGCGGCCCCGCCATTTCTTCCTTAAAACATCGCGTCTTCGTTCTCTTTGACTTGAGAAAACATGAATCTTCTCTGGGCTTTAGGAACCGCTCTTTTTGTTTACGCTGTTGCTTTGTACCTCGGCCGTACCCTGCGGCGTAGGTTGCTCGTGAAGCAGACATGCGTCCTGGATATCGACTCACTGGGGCTCAGGCTACCTCGAGAGAAGATCAAAGGCACGGCCGTTATTTGTGGCGGAAGGTAGTCCCTTTATCTGACCTCGGTATTCTGATCATCTGATCGGCTCTTCAGCATCGGAGGACTGCTTGCAGCTCGAGTGTGCCATGATCATTTTGAAGAAGTTATTATTATCGAACCAGAGGTGTGGATGAACTCTGAGGACGCCATGCGCCTGGACGCGTGGAAACAGGAAAGCAAGCGCTCACGTATCATGCAGTACGAATCGTTACATGGTGTGTATTTGAATTTCCTTCCATTCAGGTGCTTTCTTCAGGATCTGATGGGCGCGCAACAGTCGTTCTTGCCATGGGGTACAAGGTCATGCGCAAGCTTTTTGCTAATATCGAGGAGAAATGCGAAGCATCGAGCATCAAGTAAGATCTGACATCATCCTTTCTATCTTTCTTTCCAATCAATTTGTGCAGGGTAGGTCCTAATGATACGCATGTTCACATGTGGGGACATGAGCCTCGGGTTCCGTACGTTGAATATGGCGGCAGTCTTCCGGAGACATTCTGTGCTGGTCGTGCTGGGTTTGAGACGCTTTTACGACGCCTCGTGCTCGGTGGCGACTACAAACGCATTCGCCAGGTTATTGGTACGGTCACTGGTGTCTCTCGAAGCGGTCACAATCCTGGATACCTTGGCGGAATTTCGGTCCGTACTTCCGAAGGTATCCAAAACATCGCCGCTACTCTCGTTGTCGGTACGATTACACTATTATGAACGCACCCATGTCTTAAATTTCACATTTTAAGATTGTACAGGGCCTGCAGCTGCGGGCCTTAAATGGCTTCGGCGAGAAGGATACGGATTCGCGGATACCTATAAGAAGAACCAGCTACCCTTGGACCAGTTGAGGATTGCATACGACCAAAAGCTTCAATATTCCACCCTCCAATTTCATGTCCCTCCAGAGCTCGGAAAGAAGATCCCTGGACTCCCGCTTCCCTACGAAGAGTGTGGATATATATACTGCCTAGCCACAGACCCAGATAAAGACCATCGAAATGTGTATTCTCAACGTATTGACGGGAACTTCAGTGAGTCGGTTTTCCCCTCGTCCACGCCGTTTATGTGACACTCTTCCAGTACAACTTTGTTTCAGCACGATGGGTGAATACGAACTTCCAAAGACTCTTGAGGAAGGAAAGGCCTTTGTTCGAGGTCTGATCACAGAGAAGCCGATTCCGGAGACCTTCTTCACGATGCTGAACATGTTGGACGAAGTAAAGGATACCATGAATTATAGTTCCGTTCGTTATCGTGCGTTTGCCTTTCTTGTATGCCGATGGAGATGCTCATTGGACTCTTAGCTGGTTCCAGTTACATCAGATACGAGAAGGCCGTCAACCTGCCTTCCAATTGGGTAGCTTTGGGCGATAGTGTCATGAGGGTGAACCCGGTGTTTGGGTACGATCCGCTTGGGTGGAGTTATGCACGTCGGGGCTAATAGTAACGTCACTTACAGGCAAGGCTGTTCGAAGGCCTTCTTCGGTGCTGTCTGTCTCAACAAGTTACTCGTGAATTCGACCGATATATCACAAGACTTCTCGAAAACGTACTTTAGTGTTCATGCGGAGAAGATCAAACCACTTTGGTGAGCATATCGTTATTTTTGCTATGGAAACGCATTTTGAATGCGATTGGTTGTTAGGAAATCACTCAAAGCCAGCGGTACGCACAGTATCAGACGAATGCAAGATAATGATTGATTGCATCTAGATTATTCCTTCTCGACGACGGTTCCGCTTCCCGGCGAGACTTTGTCTCAGGGTTCGTGGACTAGGTGGTACATGAAGAAGCTAACTGTGCTGTCTTTTACTGTGAATTCGACCAAATACTATTACCATTCCGTTGCTAATGACCTTTACAGGACGAACAAGCGGGCTCAGCACTTTGGCATGTCAGGACACTTTTGGCGCCGAGTATCGATGCTGTTCAGTTTGGGCTTATATTCAAGATATTTTGGAGCCTGGTTCAAGGCACGAGCTAGTGAAAGATGTTCCGTTAACTGAGACCTACCGTATGGCCAGAGACGTGGAGATATTTATGGTCAAATTGTACTGCGACATTACATTTGTTGATAAAGAGATCAGATTTATCGTGAAGTGAAGATGTAAAGAGTCAAGAGTATCAATATTCATGATACCCCGACCACTGCTCCGGAGTCTATAATTCCTGCCATTCAATCAAGGTTTATTGGGATCTGGTACGTCGTACCCACGCGTCATTATCTGCGGCCGCAATAATGGTATAGCGAGGTCAGAGAATAATTGCCGTTCAAGAGAACACCGCACAATGGGTATTCTATGACGCCTATATTAAAACTTAAGGGCAAAAGCAGGATTGGGATTAAGATTGATATCTAATAGGTGTGGAAACCGGTATAAAGACTGATATGGTGTTGGAAGAGGTATGGAGAAAGAAGGTAATGAGTGTAACACAGATAATTAGTGTAGGATTGGCTAGAAGACCGTCCCAAGCACAAAGCACAAGACTTTTCCTAAATGGACATCCTAAGTGGCGATCAGCATTCTACATGGCTACGCCTCGAAGAGGGGATCTCACCTAAACCTGGCTACTGCATTCCGAAATGTTCTCTCCCTAGACGGGCGGGAATTTTTACTGACTAAGATCGAACCAGAAATTCAGCTCAAAGATGACTGAAGGGCGGGAATGTACTTACAGAAGCGACAAGGTAATGTCACCATTGACCTTGGCCTGGATGGTAATCTGCACATCGAGGTTGAGGTCCAAACGAAGCTTCAAGGCAGCTTTGGGTGCGACGGCTCCCTGGTGGGATTGTCCGACGAGTTGCGCGTCATCAACAGAGGCGTATTCAGAAGGGGCGAATTGAGTAGTGGTTTGTGGGGCGGACATGTTGTAGATGCTGAAGGTTAGCACAAACTTGATCTTTTTATACGGAAATCGAAGCGCTACAGATTAAGGTACGCGTAGCCGTGTTATTTTTCGAGTCGTGGCATGTTACTGTAGCCATACCAGTAAACCGGGTGCCTCAGACTCGCTCCAGGCTCGAAGACATAGAAGACTGAGGGTGAAGCTACAGGCACGTAAGGACGCGATTTTTTTGAGTTCCGTAAGGCCTGACACGCTGCATACACGAGTGTGATGGAATCAAATATCATGGCTTCTGTTTGTGTTGCAGGAGAACTGTTCGGGTTGACGATTGGTCTGCGGTGCAGGCAAGAGATAGAAGTATCGAAAAACAGAGCTGAACCTGAGTCACGATTCATTGGTCGAGACGGGATTTTAACGAGAGTCCGAGTCGGCATACGTACAGTCTACCTATCTTGCCGATGAGCTGAAAGTTGAACGATTTTCTGCTTTCCAGTGACCGGCCGCTGTGAGAGTCATTACAAGTAACCCAGGCCATATGTCCTGGTTCACCAACATCGAAAAGGCGAAGATCAATATCACGACATAGTAGCGGGAAGAGAAGGTGCCTGGATTACATCCTTTCTGGCCTGGCTGTTTTCATCGAAACAGCGTCGCTAAGGAAACCAGACGACAGTGATTAATCCAAGAGTTTGCGTCGCGCAAAAATAGATCAACCCTAGAGTTCAAATTGGACGAAGGGCCGGATATGGATGTTATGGCTGGGGAAACGAGGCCCAAAGGAACGCAGGCCAAGCTTCCTGAACTGTAAGTTGCTCCAGCTTGGTCATGGCTGAAGCTTGAATCCTTGAAGGCTACAATGTCTCCGAAATTGATGTTTGGAGAAGTAAATACAGAGACTGGCGTTAGCGGATTGGTGATGCAGAGTCGACAACGATCCTAGAAATCATGCTTGATTGGGTCCCAGGATCCTTCGGTTCCGTACGAAGAACCATGAGCTGGCAGACAGCTGGCCGATTATTCTGTGTCAATCCAAAAGAGCTGTTTGGCAGGTCTGCAGTGCGATGGCATGGTCGATGAATTGGTGGTTAGGAGGTATGGACGCCGTCGTCAAAAGGAGAGCAATGAGTCGATGACAGGAGTGCGGTCCGGGTTCCGGCCCGGGCCTGCTTCAAACCACTGTGACTCCGTCATGAATCTGTTGTTCCATCCTCGCTGGGCTATCGACGGATGTCCTCCCTGTGAAGAATTGCTGACGGATTTCTTCGCCAGCTTTCTTGTATATTCATCTTGGGAGTTGAAAACTCCACTGATGTCCTTCTGACCGTTAAACACCAGTGTGGGCCATGGGACTACCCACAGCTCTTTCATGGAAATGCAACTATGCCATAGCGAGAAGACATCACTGCGGAAATGTTCCGTCATCCATGCGCTTGATGAATGCTCATGATAGGTCCGTATTGACGTCGACTGTTCTTCCAACCTTCTATGTTATTTCAGATCTATAACACGAGGTCCATACTCGATCCCACGGACGTCTAGGAAAAGCTGCAGCCGTCGGATTACTATCCTGTAAAAGCTCAAGGAGAGAGACTGAGAGGCAGAGGTCTTCCTCCTCGAAAGTTCTCACTAAACGACTAGCTAGGGATCGCTTGAGGGTTTCCCATCTTAGGTATCACCTATCTGGACATGTAGTAGAGTATATAACGAAATCCTACGAAAGGTTGGATTATCAGCAAATCTACGAGTTCTCGCCTTTTGAGTTTTGAGGTGGGTACTGAGCTGTTAACGCTCAAGACTTTCTACCGAACTCGGATCGTTGTGAATTCAGTTTGTTGAAGTCGAACACAGTATCATTGATATTGATGAAGGTGAGTGCGAGGATTCGTCGTTACTATATGCTTCTTTCAATCGCATAGGTAAAAGACACATATCACGCTCGACATACTCCAGTCAGATCGATACCACTGGGGACCTGGACATGCGTGAAATATTTAAACGCCTTCAATCGCAGTATCCTCTTCATCTAAATATCATGTATCTCTAGCCACTCATGATCACCGTTTCTTTCCAATCTCTCAGTGCCTCATGGTAAGGATGAAAATGAGGTAGATATCAGGTACTTTGCAAGTGGGACAAGGCGAGAGATTGGTCGGAAGCAGAACCGATGCCTACAGTGACCGATTAATAGTTAAGTCGGGTCGATTGCCCTCTCAGGCATCAATGCCAACGTCCCGCAACAGTCGCAGTTGTGCGGTGTTTTCCGAGCGAAGTTGTTGAACAAATACCTAGAAATTCGCATCGTAAAATAGAAAGTAGCGGTACATACCCTGTTGATAACTGTTTCATAAAGTAAACCTAACTTCATTGACAGTACACATTCTATGTAGTATAGTACGTAGTCCAAGAACGGAGGCCGGGTCTAGTGAGCTTTACGTGGTTATAATCCTAGCTCAGCATTTGAGACGAAATGAGCACCTCCAGCACAACAATAACCGTCACTCTGTTTGATCCAACGGAATCCGGCAACGCATACTCCCATCTCCCTTAACTTTGCCTGCGCCTTCTGATCCTCCTTTCTAGCTTTCTCTTCTGCTTCCCTTCGTGCTTGTAGTTCAGCTTCACGGCGCTCTCGCTCCTCTCTAGCCCTCAGCTCCTTTAGTCGCTGCGCTTCGCGTTGACGCTTGAGTTCCTGCTGTCTGAGAAAGTCTTGCTCGCGAGCAGCAGCTAATTCGAGCTGATGGAAACGTTCCTTCTCCTCAGTTTCCTTTCTGGCTGCTTCCGCCTTCGCCTCCTCTGCTTTACGAATATCCTCCTCTAATTGTTTTGCCGCCTCGATTTCAGCCGCCTTGTCCATTTGAAGCTGATTCCATACCGCATCCGATACACCGGGATCCCGACCATCAACACCTTCAGGACCAGACTTTTTGACAGCAGGTTTAGGTTCAGCAGGCTTTGCCTTGGTGACAGTCTTTGTCCTCATGCTCGGCGCAGCCGCAGTCCTGGGATCACGAACTTGCACTGGCGGAGTTGTCCCAAACGGATTGAATGGTACGCTTGGGAGGTTGGAGCTTCTGTCTTGACGGCCTGCAAACATCTCCTGCAAGCATGTCACAGCATAGGCAGGATCCAGAATCCAGATCCGTATCATCATCCGAGGAATGTTCAAGCGCAAGACTGATCATCTTCTGCGAAACCGTGATAACATCACGAGCGTTCCCCCACGATGGAAGCTTGGACCACGCTTCAAATATCTCGCCCAGCTGCACAAATATTCCGCTTGTCTTGTCGTCTAGCCCTGGCAATACGACGCCCTTCTTCTTCAGCTGCTTGCTCAGGATTGCGAGACACTCCTCTGGCCGCAGGTTCTGGAACACGATTTCTTCCGGGAATCGACTAGATAAGCCTCGATTGACGGATAAGAGCTCATTGATATCCTCATCGTAGCCTGCAAGGATGACCACTATCTTTCCTTTGATTCGATCTTGAGTAAGGAGATCAACGATTTCATCGATCGCCTCCTTCGCAAATACGCCATCCTTCAACCGATAAGCCTCGTCGATGAATAGAACTTGTCCAAGCGCTTTGTCGAACATATTCCGCACCTGAGGCCCCGTCTGACCGACGTACTGGCCTATGATATCCGAGGCGGAACACTCAATCACGTCTGGACGGCTCAAGAAGCCCATGTCAAAGTAAACCTGTCCCATCTTTCGTGCAGTCGTCGTCTTTCCAGTGCCTCGTAAACGGAATAAGCATCTAGAATCAATGAATATCATGACCTAACACACCTGGTGGTCCCTTGAACACAAAGCTGGTCGGAATCAGATCACAGACATCGTGACCCTTACGGCGGCCCGCCGATGCAGTCTTCTGGTATTTGCGAAGTTTGCTGACAATGCCATCACAACCAACAACGTCCTTGAAGAGCTCATCAAGATTATCATCTGCGTGGCTTCCTCGATCAAAGTCGGGATCGAAGTCCGCTGGTTGGAATGTTGTGTCAACGGAGAGCTGTGTACCTCGAATGCGAGATATGTAGTTCGCCTTCGCCTTGCTCAACAGGTTTTCAACATCTCCAGCATTGCCAAACTTCGGTCGAATTTCTAGGATGCAGATTTATTAGACATCATGACATAGAAGTAGTGGTTTTAGACTGGACCACTTACTTGCACGGTTGAGGACTTCTAATGCGACCTTCTTCGCTTCTTCGGTCGCTTGGAGGTTCTGATCCTTGAGCTTCAAATCCAAGATTTCCCGTAGCTCGTCCGTGGAGAAATCCTCAAAGTAGAATGCATCCTCAATAGCAAAACGACGGCTCAGGCCTAAAAATAGGATTCAGCTTCAAAAATGATTAAGAGAAGTATTGTACATACCAGGGTTAACATTCTGATTTCCCGCACTGTGAGCAGACACGAAGGGAAAAGATTACAACGACGTACTTGGAACATCTCAACGATTTGTTGCTTATAACCTAGCAAAAGGACACATCTGTCCTCTCCTGGAGTGCTTTGAACCTCAGCAACGATGGTGTCAATGACGGCAGTTTTATAGGGGTCGCTCTGCTGCCCCGTGGTGCCGCCGCCATAAAGCCCGTAGGCCTATTTACAAAGTGTTCCGTTAGTAATGAAATCTAGAGGCAGGAGGAGATCATACCTCGTCAATAATCAACACTTTACCGACGGTCGTGGCGAGTATTGCCTTGGTATTCTTCTCGGATTCACCTAGTGCACTCCCCACAAAATCGGCGGGAATTTTAGTAACAACTGGATAAAAACGTTAAGATTAAATGAGGGAACATATAGGCACACGCTACCTTCTCCATTGCTAAGAAGGCCCAGGTCAGCCAGAATTTTCCCATACAGTTTTGCCACAGTTGTTTTCCCCGTTCCCGGAGATCCGAGGAAAACACGGTTGAGCGGCGATTGCATGGGTTCTTGTTCCTGTAGCTCCCGTTGATAGTTGAGTTGTATGGTGTCGTACAAGCCTTGAGTAGATTCTTTGACCGACTGCGAGACCAATGAGCCTTTTGAGCTTCGTCCAGCTCTCGCTGTGGACAATGGCTTCAGATGGGTCGGGTCCGATCAAATCTTCTTTCAGTAACAGAAGATCATCCGGTCCGTGACCAGCTCTCCTCTCTGTATCGAGTCGTTCAGCTTGACGTTCGGTGATCTTTGAAACCAAGTTTTCGAGTGCCCGAGCGTTGCCGAATCCTTCCTTGCCCCTGCCCCTGCCTAGTCCTCTTGATGGCAATACGCCCGTAAAGGCCATCAACTCCGTCTTCGACCTTGAGCCTGCCCCGCGTACTTCTTATGTAATGTTTTCTCCAGCATCAACAACAGCTCCTCATCCTTATAATCCTCGAACTGTAAACGATGTGGTACCCGACTCGGTAGACCCGGATTGTGTTCGAAAAATTTCTCCATCTGCTTGTTGTATCCTGCTAGAATGAATACAATACGGCCGACATTGTTCTCCATCTCTGCTAGAAGAAAGTCTAGCACTTGAGATCCTTGGAAATTGTGTTCGCCGGTGAGTTGATAAGCCTCATCAACAAAGATAGCACCGCCACCAGCATTGATAACGCCTTCAATGAGTTTCTTCGCGCCCTGGACACCGTCATTGGCCAAACGTGATCCCGTGGTCTCTTCGAACACTAGTCCGGGTAACACCTGAAGTGAAGCCAGGAATTTCACGTAATGTCGCGCCACCGTTGTCTTTCCTGTGTGCGTTGTCAACATTCTGAAAGTAAAAGAAAAAAGCCGATTGAACGCACCAGTACCAGGGTTCCCAAGAAGGACAATATTGAATCTTTCCTTGGAGATGTCAATGTTCTGACGCTTGGAGACGTCGATCTTGGCTTTAATGCGAAGAATTTGCTTTTTCACAGCTTCCAAGCCAACCATTTCCATGATAGCATCGATGGCTTGATTGCTAGGCGCCTGCAACATCTTTCTGGTATTGCCAGTCCAGCCTCAGCGTTGGATGGGCCGCGAACTGAAGGACTCGATGTCGCTACTCCATGCCGGTGTTTGGAACTAGTGACGGATCGAAGTAGCTTTCTCCGATCCTTGACTTGTACGGGACGAGTCACTTGTTTTTTTTCCTTTGGCAGGGGTCGATGGCCTAGATGCCAAAGGCGTTGTGGTCGACTTGTCTGTGGCAGAGATGATAACACTAGGTCCCGCGGCGCTGTCCGAAGGTGTTGTGCTTGGTGGCCTAGAAGTAAAGTTTCTCACGAGCTCAGCTGCGTCCTGTAAGTCCTGCATCTTCTGTCGAATTTCATTCCTCCTCGCCTCTTTAATCCGTGTATCCTGCAGCAACTGTTGTTGCTCAGCGAGTTGTTCCTCGATCTCCTTGATGCGGCGAAGGTGTTCCGCTTCCTCCTCGTCCCGTTTCTTTTGCCGCTCGAAATCCTTCTGGCGCCGTGCTTCGGCTGCTTTCGCATCTCTCTCGCATTTTTTACAGACAAGAGGAGGGCTCTCGCTACATTTGTAGGATTGCTCATGGCCTTTGGGTGTACAGCGAAGAGGAATGATCTCGTGGCAGGCCATCTGGGAATGATCATAGAGTTGATGGCATTTTGATGGACATAGGTGTAGCCCGCATCTTAGCTTGGCGCCACTAAAATAAAAATGAGACTGGTCTGGAGACATTAACAGATGGAGGTTTACCATGGTTCTGAGCAACCGCCGTCGGGACAGAGGGTATCAAACTGAGGTTCTGTGCTTAAAAGTGCCGTGCGATCGGGGTGTTGTTCACATCTAACTGGTAGGCCATCGTATATGTGTTGCTGCCCTTTCAGTAGATCAAAGAGCGACATCCACAGTTCCTTTCCCTTCTTCGCATTGATGAATGTATCGGAGTTCCCAATCATGATAAGAGCATTCCTGGCACGAGAAAGCAAAACATTGAGACGCTCCGGCGCACACATGAAACCGATATCATTGTTAGGATTGCTCCGAGTAAGAGATACGACGACGATGTCACTCTCCTCACCCTGGTAGTTATCTATGAATGATCAGATGGTGGTCACTTAATCAATCTTAACTCGACATACCGATCGTGGCCAAACGAAGTGACCTTTTTGCTGATTTAGCTGCACCCGCGGTGAGAAGACCAGCACGGATGAGGTCGTAGGAATCGAGATCATTGAGTACAGGATCTGTATCCTCTTGGAGTTCATGCTGGAGCTTATGAAGCTGACCTAAGTAAGGCGTCAACACTACCATCTTGTCCGTTCCGTATCCTTGCTGCGCTAGATACTTGACAATCTTTAGAACCATTCTTGCTTCGTATGTGTTCTGCTTCGACGATTTAGAGCCCAAATCGCGACGGTCAGCAATCTGCGGGTTGTCGTCTTCAGGATGACTGTGGTTGATGAAAACGACATCATCCCGTATTCCGCGGAAGGTGAGGTCGATTTTGGGTCTTGGGTGCATCAACAAGGTCTGGATATGTTAGATGGCGAATGAGGGCAGATATTTCTGGGCGCATGCGGTGCTGTGCGACTAGGACCTGATGAGGATATCCTTTGAGAACGAGCCGTTCGAACAAGGACTTATTGAGATCATAGCCCTCCCCTCTTTCGACGGTGAGTCGGTAGTTGTTTACCTTCGGACGGAGCTGCCTAAGTCAAGCCTACGTCAGCATCGCTTCTTGACTAATGTATTAGAACCTACTTGTGGTCACCAATTAGGATGAGCTGCTTTGCCGCAGTCCCGAGAGCTGTAACGATATGGCTTTCCAATATCTCGCCCGCCTCCTCCACCAAAACAACGTCAGGGGTGGCTGACTGTATAGCAACACCATATTTCGCCGCCGCGGTTGTCGTGCAACCAATGATTCGTTTGCTCCGGAGCACAAAGCTGTCCCGTTCACGGAATTTGAGGTTCAGTTCATCGAGGAGGCGGTTATAAGTGTGCGCGACGTTATACAAGTTCTCTATCTCATCCTTCCTGATGGCTTCTTCCCAATTGGCCAGATGACTTCGGCGTGTCTCCGACGACATATTCCAGATCCCTGTAGCGGCCTTGACGTTTCCCGACCTCATAAAAACACCTGCGTTTTGGCCAGTCCTCCAGCATTGTAGCAAGTAGAACTGGTCGACTTTCCGTCCCTTTCCACCCACGATGTTCATACCATCCTCGGAAATAGGAACTTGAAAAGCATTGTAGAAGATCGGTTCCTCAAACTCCAGGTAGGCCAATAGAGCGTCATTTCGAATGGTAGAATTGAGATATCTCTTGAAATGCTCGGGCAAGCTGGTCGCCCGAACCAGAATATCAGCTTTGAGTCCATCTATGATGGTATAATCACCGCGACCAAAACGAAAGGTGCATGGCTGCTTTTGAAGAAGCATCGGTTCGGTCCGAGCGGTGGACTTGCCGCCTATGCGAACCATGTGTCCGATTGGAATACCGATGTCAAGAAGGTCTTCGAGGAATTGATCCAGGGCGTGGTTGGTGTAACAGACCACAAGGAATCTTCTGGTCCGAGAAGTCGTGGATAAATTTGGCCAAAGAGGGCACCTATAAACGACTTGCCCGTACCTAGCCGTCATGTCAATCATCTAAACCGCTTCTCAAAAGTGCTGTACATACCTGGAGGGCCCTGAATGAGAGATACATTCTGTTTCAAACCCGACAACAGCGATGTAGCCTGGGCGTCATCCAGTATGATGCTTTTTGCCCAAAGACAGCACCCCTCGAAGGTCTTGGCCCGGGTTACACTCGAAAGACTGTATGGCCGATTGTAGGGTAGACGATTGCGATGGTCGAGATACCTCACTCCCGTCCTTCCAGAATAGCAACTCCTGCGCGAGAGGAAGTACCTTCATCCGCTTCAAGGTATTCAAGATCGGCTCGTACGAGAACACAGCAGCCTCGATCTGAATGAGTTTAACGTGCTTTGCTGTCTTCATCTTCAACAAGAAATTCCGGACCGATATCTCTCCTTCGAACTCTAGGACAATCTCCGGAGGATTCTTCGCCAATAGATCCTCTTCTCTGCGTACCGATGGGAATGCCAAGACATCTCCGTCGACGAGAAGACTGGTCAATGATTGGTGCCTTAATAGTTTGTGATTGTCCTTCTGAAGAAAAGTCTTTCGCTTCACCAGGCCTTTAATCCTTTGAAGCTCTGGAAAATCAGCGAAGCACTTGAAAACAATCGCCCATTTGCTCCGTCGACTGTCATCACCCAAGCTGACACCAATTATTTCCATGCCATCCACGACCGTGCCGCGATGCCTCCTTCCTTTTTGTTTCCCCAACGCGATCTGGAGCTCCTCCCGCATCTCGTGGATCATATCCTCCCTCATCAACCTGAACTGGTTGTCAAGATACAACGCTTCACGATGTTCTTCCGTGCTAGGATCATCGAGAGCGGTACCAGGACGAAGAAAGGGTGCTTCCGTAGAGGCAAGTTCATCCGTGGTAGGAAGGATGGCGATGTCACGAAAATCAGGAAAGTCGTTGTCGTGTCTACCGCCAGGACGGATATCATCTTTGGCAATGACGGCGGCAGAGGTGGATGCAACAGAAATGGTATTCTTGATGTTGTGGGCGATGTTGCGTACGTCTAGATGAGGGGACGCAATGAGACGAGGCAGCAGCTCTTCGGCGAGTGGCACATAAGGCGAGACCACCTCGCTTGGGATGAGAATAAGCTGTAATAACAGCCACGCAAAGCACTTCTGCCCCTTCTCGGACAGTTGTTTCGCCTTGAACGCGCCTACAAACGCATCCCAGAAGATCGGAGGCTCCACGATGGCCTGCAAGATCTTCGCGAGGAACTGCCCACTACTGATGGTCTTGATCCGGGGCGCCTGCAAATACAGCAGAGCGTTTGTGGCAGAATCATTGAGGAACGGAACGGAAATGTTGGACCAGAAGGCATTCTGCAAAGAAGGGAGGCCAACGTTGCTCGCAATGATCTTGTCGATGCAAACAGGTGGGTCTGGCTGTAGGTAGAACGCTTCAAGAAACTGGGAGTATTGTGATGGAAAAGTTAGCGTCTGCCTGCCTCGCAGGACATTTTCGAAGAGTTTACTGAGTCTTGCTACGCGTCCACCATCGTTCGACATGATGGTAACAGGAGGTGAGGGCACGCATGGGGTCAACACCGTCTTTTATCTTCAACTGGGGCCGAAGTGCTATCCGTGCAGTAATCAAACCTTGTCAAGCAGCTTCGAATAGGCGCTGGGAACATCCTGAACCTGTTATATTGCAAAAAAAAAAAAGGGCAAAAGATGATGTCCTTCAAAAAGATAAGAAAATAATATCCTGGATGGAGAGAGGTAGAGATTTACTTGAATTGCTTTATGTGCACGCTTGTGGTCTTCGTTGACATCCTGTCTACGAATCGATCCTATGGGGAGTGGTGATTTCGATTTGTTGACATCGATAGCAGATCTTGAGCGTGGTACTGCCTTGCGGTAGCGGTGCGGTTCTAATTATGGATGGCGTCTTTAACTTCGCCGAGGCAAGGAGTCATCTCAAAAAGATTTACGTGAAAAGTGACGGTAATACATCGATAAGAGTCGAATCGGACTAATCCAAAATTGATGGAATGGTCGTTTCTAGTTTGGAGCATTTTTGAAGGATTATAATAAAATTTGTGAGTCGATAGTTGACCAACAGGGACGGGTCCCGAACGCCTGATAGGGCACCTGGGGTGATGGATGGATGTATTGGTCGAGTTCATGTTTTCCTGGGGTAGTGTATTCTTGTCATCCGATTAGCTCCATATGAAAACCCACAAACCGGCGAAATATCTAGGCTTCATGGAGGAGTCGGTATCACGGATACCTGCATGTTATTGTCGATGTCTTCATGTTCACGATACCAAAATGGGGCTTGTATGAACGCACATCACAGTTTAAGACAGGATCCGCTTGACTACAATCCGATAAAGTGAGTAGGTACAGATGCGGCCGTTCCAAGGCGCATTCGGCACCGTGTTTTGAAAAAGCATCTGCAACGATTAATATTGACGAGATTATTACAGCCGGCGTAGCACACGCACCTCTACCGGCAAGTTTGATCCATTTGCCGAAACCTTGTAGTACCGCTGCAGTAATGATATGGCCCAACGTCGTATGATAAGAGACGGATCAATGACGAAGAGATACGGACCTGGGCAAAATTCGCTCTTCATGTATTGCGCAGACACTCCAAAAATATATCCTCTCAAAAGCTGAGCGTATTTACAGTCGCCCCGAACCAAGAATGCGTTATCAAGACTTGGCGGCACAAAATAGTCCAAAGGAAATGTGGGTACATTACTATGGAGTTTGACAAGCAACCTGAAGCAATGTCAACAGTCATCAGAAAGATAATGGTAAAAGGTAAGCGCTTGAGCTGGCAGACGGCTGGCCAATTCTTCTGTTTTAATCCAAAAGAGCTGGATGAAGTGCAAGGGTGGGGATGAGAGTTGAGAAAACTGAATATGGGATCCCAATAAGGAATGGCATCCTTGTGGCCACGTGTCAGACCGGATGGCGGGCCGGTTTTCAATCTGCTTCGAACTATCGCTGTCATCGCAGACTAGTGGTCGTCGATCGACGACTTTGATACCTTGCATTACGGTCTTCTCGGAGTGGGTAAGTTCTTGGCCGCGGCTTCGAAGAAATGGTGGAAACGCGTCCTTTGTGACGTATTCATGGAGCAATATGTCTATTTCATTGATATCAGAGCGGTGCGTTGTGTCAATCTCTCTTACTATTCTTTTGACATGTATCACATCTGTACGTCTCTCTGTCTTCTCGGACGTTCCCTCACTCACGGATTTCTAGGTCAGGAATAGTATAGATATTCACGTTGGTTTCGTATGGAAGGCCCCACATCAATCTTCAAGTGTATTTTTAACACTATTCTTCACTGACAAGCAAGCAATTCACGCACCTCCTGGTCTCCTAATAGCGCTATGATGTCCTCCAATGCTAATGCATCAAGCATTGAAGCGATCTGTGTACCATCATAAAATGACATTTCAGACGGTATAAAGGTTTCAAAAGTAACGCATATTTTCCTGGCGCGTCACGATAGCATGATTATCTCGACGAGCTTCTCAACTCCCACAAACTTCCCTCTGTTTCTTTCATTGATTTCCACCACGTCGCCTCTGCTCTCTTCACGGATGACGTGACTGTGTGGCCAGTCGAGTTATTATATCGGCCTGGTCCCCCGATTAGAGGCATTTTCTTCCCGCGCACGTCGCTTGGTCCCCGACAGTGCGTGAGCGTTTCCTCTGTAGGCTGGCCCAATCTTGGCACACGGTTGCTATCCAATTGGCGGGACGTATTTTGGGGTTATGTGCAGAGGTGTACTGGTTTCAACGACGGTTCGCATGGCTCTTATCATCGTCCTCGAGTGTCTCTTCCTGTTCATTTACAGCACTTGCAGCGTGGATCGGTGATGGAAATTCATTGTCCTCATCACGAGGTTCCATATTAGTGTTTATGTCCTACCTATATGTTCCTACTTTATGTTTCTCTTTTCATTGGTCTTTACATCTCTTTATTTACGAAGAGCCGATGGGTTAGTGTATATTTACCTAGCTGAGTTGCTTATGTAACGTAGTCGGCCAATCCCAGCACTTTCCACTTTCATTGTCGTCACTGCATTACCGTAATACATTGATTATTCAATAATGATGTGATTCATCTATTTACTGCTCGGTAATGATAATACGCGACTTGATCATGCCGTGGGAGAATCACATGATGTCTCGGCTTTGGTCATCTCCCGCGTAGATACTAGACCCTGAGAGACCTTGCAAGCAAGGTAATTTTATCCTCGCCGGGCTATCGACTGAGCTTTTCCCTGAAATTTTCTACGGGAGGCTTCCTTGGTCAACTACCTGTATACTAATTTTGACCGCTACAAATCTCACAGGCGGAGCAAATCCGAAAGTCCTTCCAGCTGTTAAAGACCTTGGAAGTTAGGAGTGCGCACTCTTCCACTGCGACAACAATGAAACTATGCCATAGAGAAAATAAATAACTACGAGAAACTCTGTGATCCTCTAACCATGATTTTGGCTCATAGCTCTGGTGTCGGGCTCATTGAGAAATTTCCAAGTCGAGGTACATGCTCCATCAAGCATCAAAATTTCAAAGATCAAATCCGCCAGCATAACCATTTGGTAGGTGTACTGGTAGCTTGTCTTATGGGATTAAAACTGAATGCTCTCAGCTCATTTTCCTACCACTCACCCATGTCCCGAAAATCAATTTCCGTACTAGAATTCATCATTCATGGTTAGGTATGCATAGCTCTCTTCAGCTTATGCCATGAAAGATGAATCGTTATCTATGCTTTCATGATGCTGTATCGACCTCGACTGTTATTCCAGCCTTCTATTCCAACACTCCTCGTTGTCTTTGTACTTCAGCACGAGCTTCATGCACGATCCCCATGGATGTTTAGTGGAAGCTGAAAACTTCGATTCAGTTGGGTATTTCCTTATCTGATTCTAATGCACTCGACTACACGTTCAATCTCACGAATGATTCAATTATCAGCAAATCTCAGAGTTGCCGCCTTGTGGGGCGAGAACTGTCTTGTTGACGCTCAAGGATTCTCTACTCCAACAAGGATTGTTGGAGCGGCTTGGAATCGAATACATTATCCATTGACATTGATAGGGGTGAGTGCGAGGATTCGTCATTACTACATATCTGCTTCTATCATTTGTCTCTTTTCAATTACATAGGTACAAGATGCATATCACACTCGGCGCACTCCAGTCAGATTGATACCACTGGGGACTTGGATATGCGTGAAGCATTTAGACACCTTCAATCCGCAGTATCCTCTTCATATGAATATCATGTATCTAAAGCTGGTCGTCGTAACCCTCGCTCTTGCTTGTGAGATCTGCTTCATCACCTTCCTAACCATGGAATCTGACCATCAGGCTTTGTAGTAGTCGCCTCGGCCACACCTGTCGACGGGATTGGAGGTGCGCTCCCACTTTAGGGATTGACGGTGTAAGGACTTCGAGTTATACCGGCCTAAACATTCTGATTCTGAGGTTTAGACTTTCCCAGGGCATTCTCGCCCAGATTCAATCCCACCCTCAAGCGTGGACGTTGTAAGTCGTTCAGAGCTGTATTAGACTGAATATTCCTGATTCTGAGGTTTAGACTGGCACAGGGCATCCTCGTCCAATGAGTCGCATCAATTCTGAAGAGTCATTGAACTGAGTGCACTGTTCATATCATTAAAAAAGTTGAATCCATTGTCAAATGTGTTGTACGACGTCAGTAATTCATGTTCGGGAAACAAAGATGTGGTATTTGAAGGAACATCTCAATGCATCCCATCATACCCGACTGGTACACAGTAGAACTCGATACGGACGGTAGCTCCACCATGTTTCAAAGTCTACCAAGGATCGCTCGATTCCCCGATGTTGGATATTTTCGAACGCTTATGGATTCAAGAACCATATTTCCCATGTCAGATCTTGCTTTAACCACTTAGGACCACCATTACTTTCCGATATCTCATAGTGCTTCGTTGTAAGGGTGAAAACGAGGTGAGCACCAGATGTATTTTACTTTGTGAAGAGACTAGGACAAGGCTAGGTATTGGTCAGAAGCGGAACCGACACCCGCAGTGACCGATCGACGGTTAAGTCGGGTTGATTGTCCCTCTCCAGCGTCGACGTCAAGGTCCCGCCACAGTCATAGTGCTATGTATTCCGGACAGAGTCAGTTGTTAGACAAATCCTTAGAAATCAGCATCGGACCAAAATAGCGATACATATCGGGTTCATAATTGTTGCAAAAGTAAACGCTACTTCAGTGTTTGACAATACACATTCTATCTAGTACAGTTCATAGTCTAAGAACAGAGACCGCGTCTGGTAAGCTTCTACGTGGTTATAATGGGCCTAGCTGAGCGTTTGAGATGTAATGGGTACCTCCAGCACAACGATAACCGTTGCCCTGATTAATCCAACGATACCCAGCAACGCATACCCCCATCTGCCTTAACTTAGTCTGGGCCTTCTGCTCTTGCTTTCTAGCCTTATCTTCCGCTTCCCTTTGTGCCTGCAGCGCAGCTTCACGGCGCGCTCGCTCCTCTCTAGCCCTTAGGTCTTTTAACCGCTGCGCTTCTCGTTGACGCTTGAGTTCCTGCTGTTTGAGAAAATCTCTCACGCGAGCAGCGGCCAACGCAAGCCGATTAGCACGTTCCCGTTCCTCGGCTTCCTTCCTGATTGCTTCCGCCATTTCTTCTTCCGCCTTACGAAGATCCTCCTCCCGTTGTTTCGCCGCTTCGATCTCAGCGGCTTTGTCAATTTGGAGCTGATTCCATACTGCGTCAGATACGCCCGGATCCCGACCGTCGACATCTTCCGGGACATCCTTTTTAATAGGAGCAGGCTTAGGGCTCGGACTGGTTTTGCCTTTGTCGCAGAAGAAGTACTGATATTCGGTGGAGATGCAGTGTCAGGATCACGAACTTGCATTGGCGGAGCCGGCCCAGACGGAAATCGCTTGGAAGGCTTCGGGAGGTTGGAACTTCTGTCTTGACGACCTTCGAATAAGCTCCTGCAAGCATGTCACAGCATAAGCAGGATCTAGGCTGAGCATCGCATTTTCATCCTCCGAGGAATGCCGAAGCGCAAAACTGATCATCTTCTGTGAGGTTGTGATGACATCACGAGCGTTACCCCACGATGGAAGGTGAGACCATGCCTCGAATATGTTGGCCAGTTGGCACAGAAATTCCGCTGGCCGGATCATCTAAACCGGACAATACGACCTTCTTCACCTTCAGCTGCTTGCGCAGGACTTCTAGACACTCCTCCGGCCGCAGATTTTGGAATACGATTTCTTCAGGGAACCGACTGGACAATCCTCGATTGACGGATAAGAGCTGGTTGATATCCTCGTCATAGCCTGCGAGGATCACGACAATCTTTCCTTTGATTCGATCCTGAGTAAGGAGATCAACGATTTCATCGATCGCTTCCCTCGCAAATGTGCCATCCCTCAAGCGATATGCCTCATCGATGAACAGAACCTGTCCAAGGGCTTTGTCGAACACCTTTCGCACCAGAGGCCCCGTATGACCAATATACTGGCCTATCATATCCGAGGCAGAACATTCTGTGACATCTGGGCGGCTCAAGAAGCCCATGTCGAAATACACTTGTCCCATCTTGCGCGCAGGTCGTAGTCTTTCCGGTTCCTTGTGTACAGGAATAAGTGCCCAAGCTCGATTGATATTGATTCACAACACACCTGGTGGGCCTTTGAACACAAAATTGGTCGGAATTAGATCACGGACATCATGACCCTTACGGCGACCCGCCGATGCAGTTTTCTGGTATTCGCGAAGTTTGTCGACGATATCAACACAACCAACAACATCCTTGAAGAGTTCATCGAGATTGGCATCTGCATGACTGCCTCGATCAAAGTCGGGATCGAAATCCTGCCGGCTGGAATATTGTATCAGGAAAGGGCCGTGTACCTCCGGTGCGAGACATGTAGTTCGCTTTGGCTTTGCTCAACAGGTTTTCAACCTCCCCAGCATTGCCAAAGTTGGGTCGAATTTCTAGGGACGGGATTTTTTAGTCCTCAGGCTGGAACCAGTTATAAAATGTGACCACTTACTTGACCGGTTGAGGACTTCTAGTGCAACCTTCTTGGCTTCAGTCAGTCGCTTGGAGGTCCTGATCTTCGAGTTTAGAATCCAAGATTTTCCGTAATTCATCTGTGGAGAAATCATCGAAGTTGAAAGCGTCGTCAATAGCAAAACGCCGGCTTAAGCCTGAATAGGTTTAAGTATCAAGACAGACCATAGGAACTGTGATATATACCAGGATTGACATTCTGAAATGTTGTGGTGTGAATAGGCAAAACCGAGGGTAAAGGTATAATGACCTACCTGGAACATCTCAACGATTTGTTGCTTATAGCCTAGTAAGAGAACACATCTATCTTCTCCAGGAGTGCTTTGAACCTCAGCAACAATGGTGTCAATGACTGCAGTTTTGAAGGAGTCGCTCGATTTCCCATTGCCAGTGCCCCCGCCGTAAAGCCCATAAGCCTATTTACAAAGTGCTCCGTCGGTGAATGAAATCAAGAGGCAGAGAGAGCCCATACCTCGTCAATTATCAAGACCTTACCGACGGTCGTTGCAAGTATTCCCTTGGTGTTCTTTTCGGATTCAGCCTAGATGGCTGCCTATGAAATCAGAGGGATTTTTGATAACGACTAGACAATAATTGTTAAGGCTTAAAACAGCGCAATCAGTAAGGACATACACTACCTTCTCCGTTACTAAGAAGGCCCAGATCAGCGAGGATTTTCCCATATAGCTTCGCCACAGTCGTCTTTCCCGTTCCCGGTGAACCGAGAAAAACACGATTGAGCGACAACTGCAGGGGTTCTTTCTCCTTTAACTCGCGTTCATAGTTCAGTTGAATCATGTCACAGAGGCCTTGAATAGATGATTTGACCGACGCGAGACCTGTGAGCTCTTTGAGCTTGGTCCAGCTCTCGCTATGGACGAGGGCTTCGGACGGATTAGGTCCGATCAAATCCTCTTTTAAGAACAAAAGATCATCTGGCCGGTGACCAGCTCTCCTTTCCCCTTGCACCTCGTTCAGCCTTGACGCTCGGTGATCTTCGAAAGTGTGTTTTCGAGTGCCCGAGCATTTCCGAATCCTTCCTTGCCTCTGCCTCTGCCTAGCCTCCTGATGGCAGTACGCCCGTAGAGGCCACGTATTCCGTCCTCAACCTTGAGGCGCCCTCCATACTTTTTATGCAAATTCTTCTCTAGCATCGTCAACAACTCCTTGTCCTGTATAATCATTAAACTGCAAACTGATACGGGACGCGACTCGTCAGACCCGGATTGTGTTCGAAAGAATTTCTCCATCTGTTTGTTGTATCCTGCCAGAATGAACACAATGCGACCGACGTTGTTCTCCATCTCTGCCAAGAGGAAGTCGAGCACTTGCGACCCTTGCGAGTTGTGTTCGCTAGTAAGTTGATAAGCTTCATCAACAAAGATAGCACCACCGCCAGCATTGATGACGCCTTCAATGAGTTTCTTCGCACCACCGGACACCATCATCGGTTAAACGCGATCCCGTGGTCTCCTCGAATGCTAGTCCAGGTAAGATCTGAAGCGACGCCAGAAATTTCGCATAATGTCGCGCTACCGTTGTCTTCCCTACATATTGTCAACACTTTCTGAAGGGACGACAAGATAACCGAAGGGAGCTCACCAGTGCCAGGATTCCCAAGAAAAACGATATTGAATCTTTCTTTAGACATATCAGTGTTCTGACGCTTGGAAACATCGATCTTGTCCTTAATACGAAGAATCTGGGCCTTCACTTTCCTCCAAGCCAATCATGTCCATGATAGCATCAATGTATTGATTGTTGGCGCCTTCGAAATCTTTCTGGTTCTGCCAGTTCGCCTCAGCCTTGGATTGACCGATATTTGAAGGATTTGACGTTGCGACTCCACTTCGATGTTTGGAACTGGACAACAGATGGAGGGACGTTCTTGGGTCCTTGACTTGATTGGGATGCGTCATTCGTGCCTTGGGCAGGGGTGGATGATTTGGATATCGAAGGCGCCGGGCCCGAAGTGTTTGTTGCAGAGACATCATTAGGTTTCGAGGCATTGTTGGAAGGCGTGGGATTCGAAGGTGTTGGGGAGACAGGACTAGGTCTCGGGGCATCGTTGGAAGGTGTGGGGCTCGAAGGTCTCAAAGAAATGTTTTGCCTGAACGTAGCTGCGTCCTTTAAGTCCTGTAGCCTTTGCCTGAATTTGATTCTTCCTCGTCTCCTTAATTTGCGTATCGCGCAACAACTGCTGCTCCTCGGCGAGTTTATCATCGATCTCCTTCATCTGACGGAAGGTGCTCTGCTTCCTCCTCCTCCCGTTTCTTCTGTCCGCTCGAAATCCTTCTGGCGTTTGGTCTCCGCTGCTTTGGCGTCTCTCTCGCATTTTTTGCAATGGGTCAAGTGCTGCCGCAGGACCTTGGCTACACTTGTAGGATTGGTTGTGGCCTTTGGGGACATTGTCGAGGAATGATCTCGTGGCAGGGCATCTTGGAATGATCGTAGAGTTGATGGCATTTTGACGGACATACATGTTGCCCACATCTTAGCTGCGCTGCCACTAAAAATAAAATGAGAAGATTAAAAGACACTAACAAATGCAAATTTACCATGGTTCCGAGCAGCCGCCGTCGGGGCAGTGCGTCTCAAATTGAAGTTCCGTGCTTAAAAGTGCCGTACGATCGGGATGTCGCTCACATTTTACTGGTAGGCCATCATATATGTGCCGTTGCTTTTTCAATAGATCAAAGAGCGACTTCCACAGTTCCTTTCCCTTCTTCGCTTTAGTAAACGTGTCAGAGTTGCCTATCATGATGAGAGCATTCCTGGCACGAGAGAGTAAAACATTGAGACGCTCCGGCGCAAACATAAACCCGATATCGTTGTTGGGGTTGCTGCGAGTAAGAGATACGATGACAATGTCACTCTCCTCACCCTGGTAGTTATCTATGAATGGTCAGATGATGGTCACTCTATTAATCGCAACTCGACATACCGATCGTGGCCAGTCGAAGAGATTTTTTGTTTGATTTAGCCGCACCGGGAGTGAGGAGGCCAGCACGAATGAGGTCATAGGAATCGAGATCGTTGAGTACAGGATCTGTTTCCTCTCTGAGTTCACTCCGAAGCTTTTGCAGTTGTCCCAAATAAGGCGTCAACACGACCATCTCCTCCGTTCCGTATCCTTGCTGCGCTAGATACTTGACGATCTTCAGAACAATTCTTGCCTCATACGTATTCTGCTTTGACGACTTCGAGCCCAAGTCGTGACGGTCAGCGATCTGCGGGTTGTTGTCCTCAGGGAAACTATGGTTGAGGAAAACGACGTCATCCTGGATCCCGCGAAGGTGAGGTCGATCTCGGGTCTTCGATGCGTCGAGAAGATCGGGATAAATCAAATGGCGAATGAGGGCAGATATTTCTGGGCGCATGCGATGTTGAGCGACAAGAGTCTGATGCGGGTATCCTTTGAGAACGAGTCGCTCAAACAAAGATCTGTTGAGATCATATCCCTCGCCCTTTTCGACGGTGAGCTTGTAATGGTTCACCTTGGGACGGAGCTGCCTAAAACCTACGTCAGAATCGCTTCCAGAACACTAGACTGCACTTACTTGTGATCGCCAATTAGGATAAGTTGTTTTGCAGCATTCCCGAGGGCCGTAACGACATGACTTTCCAATATCTCGCCTGCTTCTTCCACCAAAACAACGTCGGGGGCTGCTGATTGGATATCAACACCATACTTCGCTGCAGCGGTTGTCGTGCAACCGATAATTCGCTTGCTCTGGAGCACAAAGATGTTCCGTTCACTGAATTTGCGATCCAGTTCATCGAGTAGACTGTTATAAGTGCGTGCGAGTCGATACAAGTCCTCAATCTCATCCTTCCTGATGGCTTCTTCCCAATTGGCTTGATGACTTCGACGTGTCTCTGACGGCATGTTCCAGATCTCTCTAGCGGCCTCGACGTTCCCCGCATTCATAAAGATACCTGCGTTTTGGCCACTCCTCCAGCGTTCTAACAGGTAGAACTCGTCCACCGTCCCCCTTTTTCCGCCTACAATGCTCATATCATCCTCTGAAAGAGGAACTGTAAAAGCGTCAAAGAAGTCTGGTTCCTCAAACTCCAGGTAAGCCAATAGAGCTTCGTTTCGAGTGGACGACTGCAGATATCTCTTGAATGACTCCGGTAGGCTAGTCGCTCGAACCGCAATATCAGCCTTGAGTTCGTTTATGATAGTGTTGTCACCGCGACCAAAACGAAAGGTACGTGGCTGCTTATGGAGAACCATAGGTTCTGTCCGAGTAGTGAACTTGCCACCTAGGCGAACCATATGATCGATTGGAATACCGATGTCGAGAAGGTCTTCGAGGAATTGATCCAGGGCGTGGTTGGTGTAACAGACCACAAGAATCTTCTGGTCCGAGAAGTCGTGGATAAATTTGGCCAAGAGGGCACCTATAAACGACTTGCCCGTACCTAGCCGTTACATCAATCATCTAAACCGCTTCTCAAAAGTACTATACATACCTGGAGGACCCTGAATGATAGATACGCTCTGTTTCAAACCCGACAACAGCGACATAGCTTGGGCATCATCCAGTTTGATGCTTTTGTCCAGAGACAACACAGACTGAAGGTCTTGGCCGGGGTTATACTCGAATGATTGTATGGCCGATTGCAGGGAAGAAGGCTGTGATGGCTGAGACAGCTCGCTCCCAGCTTTCCAGAACAACAGTTCCTGCGCGAGAGGAAGTACCTTCATCCGCTTCAAGGTATTCAAGATCGGCTCGTACGAGAACACAGCAACATCAATTTGAATGAGTTTAATGCGTTTCGCTGACTTGATCTTCAACAAGAAATTCCGGATCGCTGTCTCTCCTTCAAACTCTAGGACAATTTCCGGGGGATTCTTCGCCAACAGATCTTCATCTCGACGCACTGATGGAAACGCCGAGACTTCCCCGTCGAGGAGAAGAGTGGTCAACGATTGGTGTTTCAGTAGCTTGTTGTTATCCTTCTGAAGGTACGTCTTCCGCTTCGCCACCTCTTTGATCTTTTGAAGTTGTGGAAAATCGGCCAAGCACTGGAATACGATGGCCCATTTGCTACGTCGACAGTCGTCACCCAAATTGACACCTATCATCTTCATGCCGTCCACAACCATACCGCGGTGTTTCCTTCCTTTCTGCTTCCCCAACACGATCTGAAGCTCTTCCCGCATCTCGTAAATCATGTCTTCCCTCATCAGCCTGAACTGATTATCGAGGTACAGAGCCTCCCGATGCTCCTCTGTGCTAGGATCATCGAGAACCGAGCTGGGACGAAGGAAAGAAGCCTCCTTAGATGCGAGTTCACTAGCAGTGGGAAGGATCGCGATCTCACGAAAGTCAGGGAAGTCGTTGTCATGTCTACCACCGGGACGAATATCGTCCTTAGCAATGGCGACGGGAGAGGCAGATACGACGGAAATGGAGTTTTTGACTGTTTGTGCGATTTTTCGTACGTCTAGATGTGGGGAGGCGAGGAAGAGGGGAAGCAGTTCCTCGGCAAGAGGTACATAGAGTGACACAGTGTCGCTTGGGATAAGAATAAGCTGTAGTAGGAGCCATACAAAGCACTTCTGTCCCTTCTCTGACAGCTGCTTCGCTTTGAACGCATCCACAAACCCATTCCAGAAGATTGGGGGATCAACAATAGCCTGCAACACCTTCGTCAGGAACTTGCCACTGCTGATCGTCTTGATTTCAGGCGCTTGCAAGTAGAGCAGAGCATCTGTCGCACGACCGTTCAAGAAGGCTGGGGAAAGGTCGGACCTAAAGGCAACTCGTAGAGATGTGAGCCCATCCTTGTTGGCAATGATCTTATCGATGCAAGCTGCCGGGTCGGGCTGAAGGCATAGAGCCTCGAGAAACTGAGAGATTTGTGATGGAGTCGATAAGGCCTGCTTGCCTCGCAAGACCTTATCGAAGAATGTACTGAGCC
Organism: Armillaria mellea; assembly: GCA_030407055.1. Classification (NCBI taxonomy): domain Eukaryota; kingdom Fungi; phylum Basidiomycota; class Agaricomycetes; order Agaricales; family Physalacriaceae; genus Armillaria; species Armillaria mellea. Next base: position 620,730 of record JAUDZF010000007.1, read on the forward strand.
TTGCTACGCGTGCACCACCGTTCGACATGATGGTGACAGACGAAGACGAGTTGAGTGTACGCGTGGCAACAACAACAACCTTATACTTGACTGGAGCCGACGTGCCGTCTGTTGTCAAGCTTCGAATAGGCGCCTCGGAACACCGTGATCTTACTATATGAACAGGAAGGATCAGACAGTGACATCCAGGGTGAAGAAAGGGAAAGATTTTACCTAAATGCTATAGCCTGCGAGATACTAGTCATCGACATCCTTTCTAAAAATTGTCTTCGAAGAGGGAGCGCCTTGGTTCTAGTACGTTTATATTGAAAGACGGCAGATTTGCATGATGTACGGCCTTATGGTAAGGGACGGCGTTATTTACGGATGGCGCCTGTTGGCATCACCTCGCGCCTAGGGTGATAGCGGCAATTGCATGGTCCGAATAACCGATCATACGACAATGGCGCGGTGGCCCACTTCTATCCCTTTTTCAAGGAATGAAATACCTTGATGTCTTCCGGCGTGTAGAAACCACACCATCGCAAAGACTGGTAGGACTTTTCACCTAAGGGAATTTGGCATCAAAACCCCTCTCATAACACCGCATGTCTTCTATTCTCCCTTTGTACTTACATTTACATACAAATTTACACCAAATTTACCTATGGAAATACACAACCTCGCCAACGGACAAGGCTGGGCGATTCCATAGGTGTTCACGGTGCAAAGATGGACGCAAACATAAAGACATAGCCAGAAAGATATACATACCGTCTTTGCAAGGGTCTTTATGCCGCCAAATCACGCAGCCAAAAGACATACCAAGGTTCTTTCCGACCGCAGTTTCAGGTGAGTATTTGCAGCTTAAATATACATCAAATCTTTGGAGCAGCCTGGAAAGAACGAGCTCGAGTCGACATTTTCGGAGCGAGTGAGTTCGGTTCTTGATCCCAAGAAGACCTGTAGTATGCTCGTTAGAAAGCCAGTTATTGATAGAGGCTCTAACAATTACTTCATGACTTTGGCCAAATCTTCATACGGCGTGAACGTTCCACTTCATAGCATTTGCCAGGCAGTAACTCGCAAATCAATATTTGAAATGGATAGCCATCGATGGAGGTCTTGCACGCTGCTGCCCCTGGGATAATGGATCCTTGCCATCGGTTAAGCGCTTCATATCAAAATGTTGAGTTTGTCGGCCGCGTGGGCCCAGGTTAATCGGTATCACCGATGTCTTCATGTTCGTGGTAGCCGTCCGTCGCAAGCGAGGATGCATTGATGTCGTTGAAGATACATATGATTGGGCGCAATGTAGGTCGAAAGTTAGGCACTTGAACCTTATTATTGTCTTGCGCGTGCTAGTTAGAAGGTTAGCTAAAGCAACAGTGACAGGTGACCTCCCACCTTTTTCCGTGGTTTATCAAAAGTCTGCGACCCACTCGAAACGGGACAGAATCCCGGGACAGCGCTAGGATGATCTAGGCTCCTCCGTCCCTCAAAATTTCTTACCCCGCCTAGCTGGATTTCTCATGGGGGATGACGTCTGCAGAGAGGTATTAGATGGACATCAATCTGGTCACAAAGAACCCCGACATTCTCTCCTGCACCTGTGACTCTCATCAATGACGACCAGTACTAGCTGCGACCTCCCGAAAACATACCGCTCGACACAGATGAGCATGAGTGCCAAAAAGCAGGCCGGGCACTAGTACGAAAGAAGGCCTGCCAACTTTTGAGGAAGAATCCCAGCAACCGACATAGCGTACGCACCTCTATTGACGTGGTCGATTCCTTAACAAAGCCTGCCTGCGTCGCTGGGTATAGAAATGCTATGTCAAATGTTAAAATCGCATGGTATGAGTTACAGAATGACGACGAAGAAATTACGGACCTAGCCAAACTTCACTCTCACATTCGAGTTCAAAGCAAGAGCAGACCGCCCTGCGTACATCTCATAGAAAATCTTCCTCTCCAAAGCCAGCATAGCAACACGGATCGTTGCTTTGTATTCTTGATCCCGAGCTCAGGGCGGCTGTGAGTGACTGTTGGAAACACTATTTCCAAGCTTGTTGAGATATATTGTTCCACCTCGAATTGTATATACGATGCGTACCTCCGAGAACTGGTTCCTCTTCTAATCACGGATCTGATACTGGCCTCTTCGGCATGCAGAGTCGTCGTGACGATTATGAGAATAAACTTCAAGAGTCATGGCGGCGAGGAGTCTCTTTTTTGCGGTTGTACGTCGTTGTGGTGCTGGAATAAAGTAAGAAGTAAGTTGTCTGTCACTGAAACGCGAAGGACTTGGTACGTGCATAGGTTAGGGTCAAGAGTATTAAACTTCCCACGGTTCTGGGTTCCTTTACGATTCCCGACTTCTGATACTATGAATTTTTCTAAAGTCTTCGACGATGTTCAATATGGCTTTATAACCTGCTAGATTGGATCCAGAATCAAGAACACTAACGAAATGCGCACACACGAAAACAACGATACACGGGAATCAAGTCGATTCGCAAACACTGGCAGTAACCACGATGCACGAAGGGTCAGTGAAGTAGAAGAGAAAGAAGAACAGGAGGCGCACAAAGAACTAGCAGGTGCCCAGCACGAATATCCTCGTTATGAAGCCCTTCAAACGTTACGCGTGATGCATGATGCATGATGGCTGATAATGGTCGTGGTCGTGGAATATGTGACTGGCATGCGATCCCTTGCGGGACGGCGGACCTGATTCCGATGCGGCCTGCTTCGAACTAGTAGTCATCGCAGATTTTATCCTTGCCAGGGTATCGACTAAGCTCCTCCCTGCAATTTTTACGGGAGACTTTCTTTGTCAGCTACCTTGTATACTCGTTTTGACAGCTCCAAATCTCACATCGTGTTAGCGTTCAAGGATTTTCTACTCCAATGATGATTGTTGGGAAGTCAGCTTGAAGTTGAACAAAGTATCAATTGATATTGATACAAGTGAATGTAAATCTCACCATTACTACATGTCGATATCTTCTGACTTCCTTCAATTGCATAAGTACATGACGCATACCAGTCAGATTGATATTACTGGGGAACCCGGGCATGCTTGAGGTATTTAAACGGTTTCCATTTTCAGCATCCTCTTCGTCCGAACATCTCACGGCATCTGAAGCCGCTCATAGTAACCCTTGCTCTTGTTTGTGAGATCGACTTTACTTCACCCTCTTCCTAACCGTAGAATCTAACTGTCAGGCTCAGTGTCTATCTGCCACGCCAGTAGACAGGCCTAGAGGTCCATCCCCAGAGATAGACAACGCAAGTCGCCCAGAACTACACTAGCCTAAGTATTCTAGTCCGGGGCTTTAGACTGCAGTCACAGCTTATCTTCGCCCAACGTACAAGTGGTATTGATTCCGATTGCGCTCGTTGAACTGAGTGTAAGTTCATAACATAACTAAAAATCGATTGTCTAAAAGCGCAGTCCCTAGCTGTAGCTGCCACTCGTCCGTAATCCAGGCCTCGAGATAGAAATATTCGGTCAGCATCCGAAGAGAATCTCAATGCACTGTCCATTGTGTCGGAGTTTTACATGGTAGAACTCGATATGGACAGTAAACTCGCTGCTGTATTTCAAAGTCTACCAAATATCGCTCGATTCACCTCGAAAACGAGAACGATGCTTGATCTTCAAGTGACCTGGCTTTCGGGTTCGAGCCAAGCCTTGTAATCCCTACCTGTATGTTTCCATGTTAAATTTTGCTCTAACCATTTATCACCAGGGTTACTTTCTGACTCGGTCTCTCATAAGACAAAAATTCGCCGAGTGTTAGAAGTATTCGCTTTGTACTTTGCAAGGGAGACAGGACAAAGCGAGGTATTGATCAGGAGCGGGACCGATGCCTACAGTGGTTAAGCCGGGTTGATTGCCTAGTCCGGGACTGACGTACCTCCCGCAAGACCGTCATAGATGTGATACCTGTACATATTCCCGTAGGGTCATCGTTACACAAATCCTTAGAAATTAGCATTCGACCAGAACAGCGGCGTGGCATACTAGGTTGGTTGCTGTTTCAAAAGGAAACCCAACTTCATTGCTTGACAGTACGCATTCTATCTAGTACAACACATTGTCCAAGAACGGAGAACGGGTCTGGTGAGCTTTACGTGGTTATAATCCTAGCTCAGCATTTGAGACGGAATGAGCACCTCCAGCACAACAATAACCGTCACTCTGTTTAATCCATTCAAATCCGGCAACGCATACTCCCATCTGCCTCAACTTTGTCTGCACCCTTTGTGCTTCCTTTCTAGCTTTCTCTTCTGCTTCCCTTCGTGCCTGAAGTTCAGCTTCACGACGCTCTCGCTCCTCTCTAGCCCTCAGCTCTTTTAACCGCTGTGCGTCGCGTTGACGCTGGAGCTCCTGCTGTTTCAGAAGATCTCTCTCACGAGCAGCGGCCAATTCGAGCTGACGGACACGTTCTTTCTCCTCAGCTTCCTTTCTGGCTGCTTCCGCCTTTGCCTCCTCCGCTTTACGAATATCCTCCTTTAATCGCTTCGTCGCTTCGATTTCAGCCGCCTTGTCCATTTGAAGCTGATTCCATACCGCATCCGATACACCGGGATCCCGACCATCAACACCTTCAGGACCAGACTTTTTGACAGCAGGTTTAGGTTCAGCAGGCTTTGCCTTGGTGACAGTCTTTGTCCTCATGCTCGGCGCAGCCGCAGTCCTGGGATCACGAACTTGCACTGGCGGAGTTGTCCCAAACGGATTGAATGGTACGCTTGGGAGGTTGGAGCTTCTGTCTTGACGGCCCGAAAACATCTCCTGCAAGCATGTCACAGCATAGGCAGGATCCAGATCCAGATCCGTATCATCATCCGAGGAATGTTCAAGCGCAAGACTGATCATCTTCTGCGAAACCGTGATAACATCACGAGCGTTCCCCCACGATGGAAGCTTGGACCACGCTTCAAATATCTCGCTCAGCTGCACAAATATTCCGCTTGTCTTGTCGTCTAGCCCTGGCAATACGACGCCCTTCTTCTTCAGCTGCTTGCTCAGGATTGCGAGACACTCCTCTGGCCGCAGGTTCTGGAACACGATTTCTTCTGGGAATCGACTGGATAAGCCTCGATTGACGGATAAGAGCTCGTTGATATCCTCATCGTAGCCTGCAAGGATCACCACTATCTTTCCTTTGATTCGATCTTGAGTAAGGAGATCAACGATTTCATCGATCGCCTCCTTCGCATATACGCCATCCTTCAACCGATAGGCCTCGTCGATGAACAGAACTTGTCCAAGCGCTTTGTCGAACATATTCCGCACCCGAGGCCCCGTCTGACCGACGTACTGGCCTATGATATCCGAGGCGGAACACTCAATCACGTCTGGACGGCTCAAGAAGCCCATGTCAAAGTAAACCTGTCCCATCTTTCGTGCAGTCGTCGTCTTTCCAGTGCCTCGTAAACGGAATAAGCATCTAGAATCAATGAATATCATGACCTAACACACCTGGTGGTCCCTTGAACACAAAGCTGGTCGGAATCAGATCACGGACATCGTGACCCTTACGGCGGCCCGCCGATGCAGTCTTCTGGTATTTGCGAAGTTTGCTGACAATGCCATCACAACCAACAACGTCCTTGAAGAGCTCATCAAGATTATCATCTGCGTGGCTTCCTCGATCAAAGTCGGGATCGAAATCCGCTGGTTGGAATATTGTGTCAACGGAGAGCTGTGTACCTCGAATGCGAGATATGTAGTTCGCCTTCGCCTTGCTCAACAGGTTTTCAACATCTCCAGCATTGCCAAACTTCGGTCGAATTTCTAGGATGCAGATTTATTAGACATCATGACGTAGAAGTAGTGGTTTGAGACTGGACCACTTACTTGCACGGTCGAGGACTTCTAATGCGACCTTCTTCGCTTCTTCGGTCGCTTGGAGGTTCTGATCCTTGAGCTTGAAATCCAAGATTTCCCGTAGCTCGTCCGTGGAGAAATCCTCAAAGTAGAATGCATCCTCAATAGCAAAACGACGGCTCAGGCCTAAAAATAGGATTCAGCTTCAAAAATGATTAAGAGAAGTATTGTACATACCAGGGTTAACATTCTGATTTCCCGCACTGTGAGCAGACACGAAGGGAAAAGATTACAACGACGTACTTGGAACATCTCAACGATTTGTTGCTTATAACCTAGCAAAAGGACACATCTGTCCTCTCCTGGAGTGCTTTGAACCTCAGCAACGATGGTGTCAATGACGGCAGTTTTATAGGGGTCGCTCTGCTGCCCCGTGGTGCCGCCGCCATAAAGCCCGTAGGCCTATTTACAAAGTGTTCCGTTAGTAATGAAATCTAGAGGCAGGAAGAGATCATACCTCGTCAATTATCAACACTTTACCGACGGTCGTGGCAAGGATTGCCTTGGTATTCTTCTCGGATTCGCCTAGTGCACTGCCCACAAAATCGGCGGGAATTTTAGTAACAACTGGACAAAAACGTTAAGGTTAAATGAGGGAACATATAGGCACACGCTACCTTCTCCATTGCTAAGAAGGCCCAGGTCAGCCAGAATTTTCCCATACAGTTTTGCCACAGTTGTTTTCCCCGTTCCCGGAGATCCGAGGAAAACACGGTTGAGCGGCGATTGCATGGGTTCTTGTTCCTGTAGCTCCCGTTGATAGTTGAGTTGTATGGTGTCGTACAAGCCTTGAATAGATTCTTTGACCGACGCGAGACCAATGAGCCTTTTGAGCTTCGTCCAGCTCTCGCTGTGGACAATGGCTTCAGATGGGTCGGGTCCAATCAAATCTTCTTTCAGTAACAGAAGATCATCCGGTCCGTGACCAGCTCTCCTTTCCGTACGGAGTCGTTCAGCTTGACGTTTGGTAATCTTTGAAACCAAGTTTTCGAGTGCCCGGGCGTTTCCGAATCCTTCCTTGCCTCGACCTCTGCCTAACCTTCTGGCAGCAATACGCCCGTACAGGCCATGTACTCCGCCCTCAACCTTGAGCCGCCCCGCGTACTTCTTATGTAATGTTTTCTCCAGCATCAACAACAGCTCCTCATCCTTATAATCCTCGAACTGTAAACGATGTGGTACCCGACTCGGTAGACCCGGATTGTGTTCGAAAAATTTCTCCATCTGCTTGTTGTATCCTGCTAGAATGAATACAATACGGCCGACATTGTTCTCCATCTCTGCTAGAAGAAAGTCTAGCACTTGAGATCCTTGGAAATTGTGTTCGCTGGCGAGTTGATAAGCCTCATCAACAAAGATAGCGCCGCCGCCAGCATTGATAACGCCTTCAATGAGTTTCTTCGCGCCCTGGACACCGTCATTGGCCAAACGTGATCCCGTAGTCTCTTCGAATGCTAGTCCGGGTAACACCTGAAGTGAAGCCAGGAATTTCACGTAATGTCGCGCCACCGTTGTCTTTCCTGTGTGCATTGTCAACATTCTGAGTGTAAAACAAAAAAGCCGACAGAAACGCACCAGTCCCAGGGTTCCCAAGAAGGACAATATTAAATCTTTCCTTGAACATGTCAGTGTTCTGACGCTTGGAGACGTCGATCTTGGATTTGATGCTTAAAAGTTCCTCCTTCACCGCCTCCAAGCCAACCATATCCATGATAGCATCGATGGCTTGGTTGCTGGCACCTTCATAAGCTTTCTGGTACTGCCAGTCCGCCTCAGCGTTGGATTGACCCCCAACTGAAGAAATCGATGTTGCAACTCCATGCCGGTGTTTGGAACTAGTAACGGATTGAGTGACCTTCTCCGAACCTTTACTTGGACGGGAAGAGTCACTTGTACCCTGGGCAGGGGCTGATGAACTAGATGCCAAAGGCGTCGTGGCCGACTTATCTGTCGCAGAGACAACGCTATGTCCCGGCGTGCTGTCCAAAGATGTCGTGCTTGAAGGCTTCGAAGCAGCATTTCGCACGAGTTCAGCAGTATTTTGTAAGTCCCGTATCTTCTGCCGAATTTCATTCTTCCTCGCCTCTTTGATCTGTGCATCACGCAGCAATTGCTGCTGCTCAACGAGTTTATCCTCGAACTCCTTGATCTGACGCAGGTGTTCTGCTTCCTCCTCGTCCTGTTTCTTTTGACGCTCGAAATCTTTCTGACGCTTCGCCTCTGCTACTTTGGTGTCTCTCTCGCATTTTTTACACGGGCCAAGTGCAGGCCCTTGGGTACACTTGTAGGATTGGTCGTGACCTTTAGGACACTGAGTATGAATGATGACGTGGCAGGGCATCTTCGAATGATCGTCGCGTTGGTGACATTTCAACGGACATACATGCTTTCCACATTGTAGCTTGACACCACTAAAACAAAAATGAAATCGTCTGAAGACGTTGATAGATGGAGATTTAATACCATGGTTCCGAGCAACCACCATCGGGGCAGAGCGTCTCAAAATGGAGTTCTGTTCTTAAAAGCGCCGTTCGATGGAGGTGTTGTTCACACATAACTGGGAGGCCATCATATATGTGCTTTTGCCCTTTCAGTAGATCAAATAGCTGAGTCCACAGTTCCTTTCCCTTCTTCGCATTGGTGAATGTATCAGAGTTACCGATCATGATAAGAGCATTCCTGGCACGAGAAAGCAACACATTGAGGCGCTCCGGCGCAAACATGAAACCGATATCATTGTCGGGATTACTCCGAGTAAGAGATACGACGACGATGTCACTCTCCTCACCCTGGTAGTTATCTATGAATGATCAGATGGTGGTCACTTGATTAATCCTAACTCGACATACCAATCGTGGCCAGACGAAGAGGCCGGTTTGTTAACTTGGCCGCACCCGGAGTGAGGAGGCCAGCACGAATAAGGTCATGGGAATCGAGATCATTGAGCACTGGATCTGTGTCCTCTCTGAGTTCATGCTGAAGCATGTTCAGTTGCCCTAAGTAAGGCGTTAAGACGACCATCTCGTTCGTCTTGTATCCTTGCTGTGCTAGATACTTGACAATCTTCAGAACCATTCGTGCCTCATACATATTCTGCTTGGATGTTTTAGAGCCCAAATCGCGACCGTCAGCAATGTGCAGATTATTGTCTTCGGGATGACTGTGGTTGATGAAAACGATTTCATCTCGTATGCCGCGAAGGCGAGGTCGATTTTGTGTCTTGGGTGCATCGAGAAGATCGGGGTATGTCAAACGACGAATGAGGTTAGAGATCTCAGGGCGCATGCGGTGTTGAGTGATGAGGGTTTGGTGGGGGTACCCTTTTAGAACGAGTCTCTCGAACAAAGACCGATTGAGATCATATCCCTCATCCTTTTCGACAGTGAGCGTATAGTTGTTCACCTTTGGACGAAGCTGCCTAAGCCTACGTCAAAATAGCTTCCAGTCATTAAACTATACTCACTTGTGATCACCAATTAGAATGAGCTGTTTCGCCGTAGTCCCGAGGGCCGTGATGATGTGGCTTTCCAGTATCTCACCAGCTTCCTCCACCAAAATAACGTCGGGAGAAGCCGCTTGTATATCAACACCATATTTTGCCGCAGCAGTCGTAGTACAGCCAATGATGCGCTTGTTCTGAAGTATGAAGGCGTCCCGTTCATGAAACTTGCGTTGAAGTTCATCAAGTTGGCGATTGTAACCGTGAACGAGTCTATACAATTCCTCGATTTCGTCCTTCATGATGGCCCCTGTCCATTCGGCTAGATTATTTTGACGAGCCTGTGACGACATGTTCCAGATGTCTCCCGCAGCTTCGACATTGTCGCTACCCTTAAAGACCCCCGCATCCTGGCCATGCCTCCATCTTTGCAGCAGGTAAAACTCGTCCACAGTCCGTCCACCTTCACCTACAATGCTCATACCATCCTCAGAAACAGGGACGTTGAAAGCACCATAGAATTCCGGTTCATCGAACTCCAAGTGGGCCAATAGATCATCGTTTCGAATGGTAGACTGGAGATACTTCTTGAAGGATCCCGTTAAGCTGACCGCTCGGGTCTCAATATCAGCCTTGAGTCTGTCTAAGATGCTATAGTCACCCTGGCGAAAACGATGGGTGCGTGCCTGCTTGTTAAGAGCCATGGGTTCCGTTCGAGAAGTGGACTTGGCACCTAAACGAACCATATCTTCGATAGGAATGCCGATATCAAGAAGATCCTCTAAGAATTGATCTAGGGCATGGTTGGTATAGCAGACCACAAGGATCTTCTGGTCCGAGAAGTCGTGGATGAATTTGGCCAAGAGGGCACCTATAAACGACTTGCCCGTACCTGCCAGTGGGTTCATGTTAATGGATCTATATTGCTTCGCGAAAAACACCAACATACCTGGAGGACCCTGGATGAGCGATACATTCTGTTTCAACCCCGACAACAACGACATTGCTTGGGCTCTATCCAGTACGATCTTTTTGTCTAAAGACAATACAGCTTGAAGATCTTGGCCGGGGTTACGCTCGAATGACTGTATGGCGGATTGTAGGGCAAATGGTTGCGACGGTCGAGACAACTCGCTCCCATCTTTCCAGAACAGTAGCTCCTGCGCGAGAGGGAGTATCTTCATCCGCTTCAGAGCAGTCAAGATGGGCTCATAGGAGAAGACGGCGACATCTATCTGAATGAGGCTGACCGTCTTCGCCGACTTCATCTTCAGCAAGAAATTCTGGATCGACATCTCTCCCTCGAACTCCAAAACAATCTCTGGAGGATCCTTCGCCAACAGATCTTCATCTCGACGCACCGACGGAAATGCCGACACCGCCCCATCAACGAGAAGACAAGCTAACGATTGATTCTTCAACAGCTTGATATTTTCCTTCCGAAGCGATGCCTTTCGCTTTGCCAGGCCCTTGAACTTTTGAAGCTGTGGAAGATCGGTCGAACACTGGAAGACGACCGCCCACTTGTTTCGCCGATCTTCGTCCCCCAAACTGATATCTAGCATTTCCATGCCGTCCACAACGATACCACGACGTTTCTTTCCTTTCTGTTTTCCCAACGAGATTTGAAGCTCCTCCCGCATCTCGTGAATCATGTCTTCCCTCATCAGCCTGAACTGGTTGTCGAGATGCAAAGCTTCGCGGTGTTCCTCTGTACGAGAATCGTCGAGATCAGAGCTCGGACGAAGGAAGGGTGCCTCGGTAGAAGCGAGCTCGTCCGTAGTAGGAAGGATTGCGATCTTGCGAAAGTCTGAGAAATCGTTATCATGTCTGCCGCCAGGACCGATATCATCCCTAGTAATAGCGACGGAAGAGGTGGATGCAACAGAAATGATGTGTCTGACTTTTTGTGCGATGGTGCGTATGTCTGGATGGGAGGATTTGAGGATGGTAGGTAATATATTTTCAGCGAGGGACATGTAAGGCGAGACGGTGTCGCTTGGGATGAGGATAAGTTGTAATAAAACCCATGCAAAGCACTTCTGCCCCTCTTCGGACAGCTGCTTCGCTTGGAATGCCTCCACGAATTTTGTCCAGAAGATCGGAGGCTCGACGATAGCCCGCAATGTCATTGTGAGGTACTCACCGCTGCTGATCCTCTCGATCTCGGGCGCTTGCAAATACCGCAGAGTGTCTGTGGCAAGACTGTTTAAGAAGGGTTGGGTAGTATTGAACCTAAAAGCAGCCTGTACAGATCGGAGGCCAGCCTTGCTCGCAATGATCCTGTTAATGCAGGCGGCCGGGTCTGGCTGAAGGCACAGAGCCTCCAGAAACAGAGAGCCTTGGGATGCATTGGTTAACTCCTTGCCTTGCAGGGTGCTACTGAAGAGTTTACTGAGCTTTGCGCCACGAACACCACCGTTGGACATGATGGTCGCAGGTAAAGACGAGTTGACGGCATGCGTGGGAGAGACAACAGCTTTATCCTCGACTCAGGCTGGAGCCGACGTGCCGTGCTGTAACCAAACCTTGTCAAGCTTCGAATAGGCGCCTCGGAGCACCGTGGTCTTACTATATGAACAAGAAGGATCAGAAAATGACATCCAGGGTAAAGAAAGGGAGATTTTTACTCGAATCTTATAACCTGCACATCATCAACATCCTGCCTAAGAATGTCACTGTCATGAAGAGAGAGCGTTTCGGTTCCAGTGTATTCATATTGAAAGGTGGCGGATTTGCACGATGTACGGCCTTGGGGGAGGGGGCCGGCGCCATTTACGGACGGCGCCTGTTGGCATCACCGGGATGCATGGGATGTCGCGCCTAGGGTGATAGCGGCAGTTGCATGGTCCGAATAACCGATCCATCGGCATCATACGACAATGGCGCGGTGGCCCACCAATTCTATCCCTTTTTCAAGGAATGAAATACCTTGATGTCTTCCGGCGGGTAGAAAGCACACCATCCCAAAGACTGGTAGGACTTTTCACCTAAGGGAATTTGGCATCAAAACTCCTCTCATAACACCGCATGTCTTCTATTCTCCCTTTGTACTTATGTTTACATATAAATTCGCACCGAATTTACCTATGGAAATACGCAACCTCGCCAACGGACAAGGCTGGGCGATTCCATAGGTGTTCACGGTGCAAGGATGGACGCAAACATAAAGACATAGCCAGAAAGAAATACACACCGTCTTTGCAAGCCGCCAAATCACGGAGCCAAAGACATACCAAGGTTCTTTCCGACTGCAGTTTCAGGTGAGTATTTTCAGCTTAAATACACATCCAATCTTTGGAGCAGCCTGGAAAGAACGAGCTTGAGTCGACATTTTTAGAGTGAGCGAGTTCGACACCGGATCCAAAGAAGATCTGTAGTATGTCCGTTAGAAAGACGAATGGCTCTAACGATTACCTCATGACTTCCATCCAAATCTTCACAGTGACACGGTGAAAACGTTCCACCCTCTCGCAGCATTTGCCAGATCGTAACTCGATGGAGTGGACCGTCATCACTAGCGGTGGGTCGACGCCGGTGCTATTTAGGCAAATCGGTGGAGGTCTTGCCTCTGGGATAACGGTTACGCGCTTCGTAGCAGAACGTGCGAGTGTATGGGACGTTTGTCGGTATCCCGTGTTCGTCGATCCTAGGACAGCAGGTACGCGAGGACATATCGCTAAATATGAACGCCGAACGCACTAAACACCTGCAATGTTTAGGGAAGGATTCGAAGAACTACATACTTCTATCGGTGTGCTCGATTCCTTGATGAAATTGGTATAGTCTTGCCAAATGCTGAAATCGCGATACGAGTTACAAAGTGATGACGAAGAAACCACGAACCTGCGTAGCTGAACTTTACTCATCCGAGTGTTCAAACCACGAGAATGTCCTGGATACGACCCACGAAAAAAAAAAAATCTCTCCAGTCACGGTGTCGGGCCGCTCCTGTCGCAGCGCCGATATCTTGAAACTAGTGGATCGATGCCTCGTTCAGGTCGTATTTTTGACTCGAGCTGTGAGCGACTGTTGGAAACACTACTTCCAAGCCTGTTAAGATGTACTGGTCTATTCTGAGCTGCATATATGCATACCTCCGAGAGCCGATTCCTCTTCTAGTCACGGATCTGGTCTCTTCGGCGAGGAGTCGCTTCTTGCGGTAGTCCGTCGTCGTCGTGCTGGACTGAAACGCGAAGGACTTGGTCAGTGCACAGGGTTAGGGTCAAAAACCTGAACTGGAGCCAGCTGGCATGAAATTTCCCACGGTTCTGGGTTCCTTACGATCCCGCACTGAGTTCTGACATGTATCTTTATAAAGTCTTCGACGATGCTCTGCGTGTATTTAACCCGCTAGATCTGACCTTTTGGTGCTCAATTGCTTTTGTTCGTCCATAAAACGATCAATAGCTACGCAGACGTATGAGGCGAATTGTGTTGTTGATTCAACTTCATTGAATCAAAGTCGTAACTAGTGAGTAGGGTTGCATACGAAACATCTGGGGGGTGTGAGATACAGCTTCATAGCACTACGAGCTGGGAACCCTTCTGCGAGGGACAATACTGAGCAGACACAGTGCAGCAGTGGCGACTATTTTTGGGTGGTCAAAATAGAATCAAAATCCGAATTGCCCAGATTTCAACTTCGCAAAATCCAACATTTTCGACTTTGATTCTATGTTGACTGCCCCCAAACAATCATCACTCCGCTGTGAGACTGTCATAGTGTCACCCGATCACTCGAAAGCTGAATAGTAAACAATAAAAATGGTGTGTTATGCAACTGGCACTGCCCCAGAGAGGCTCGAACTCTCGACCTTCCGATTGGTGTGGCAATGTTGAAATATTGTAACAGTCGGACGCTGTAACCAACTCAGCCATGGGGCACAACAAATTGCAGCCTCCCTGTCACATATTTATTTTCGGCTGAAAAGAAACCAGGCCAGAAACCGCCTGGAGAGCCAGCCGATGAAGGAACTCTGAAACTTGGACCATCAAAAATCCCTCCGTATGTGATCGTAGGCGCGTATACTTCCGCGGAAGCAAAATACAAGGAACGAGGGGTGAAGCAAAGAAGCAGCTGGGTCAAGGCTCTGCCAAGTATCAGTAGCTTGATGACCGAAGTACAATGATGCCCGCTGACCTCCGTTGATTTACTAGCAAAGCGCAAAAATTGCTCCCACGGAGCCAAACCAAAACAATTGCGGGGAAGTGCGGAGTCATCTCGCAAGAGATCAACGGGCCGCCGAAGGGCAACGACTCGCTCCATGCGCCAGCTCAGGATAATAGAGGCGTGCACGCACCAATCCTCGAACGCCGTCGCCCAACAATCAACACGGCGACAATTAACACGCCAGGAAACCGTATGCCCCAAGGCGATGGTCGGCAAAAAGCTGTCAGGACGGGAAGAAGGGAGGTGCGGAAAAACAATGAGCAGGCGGGGGGAAAGCGGCGGAGCTATTGTTCAGCGAAGCTATTGTCTTTGTTTTTTTCGAGAAGCGCGTTGTCGCGACGACCCGAGAATGGCATGTGTTGAAGGGGCGTTGTTTGGCTGTTTGTCTGGAGCGTGGGTATTGTGCGCGGGGTTTTTGTTGGCCTAAAGTATAAGACCATGGCCGGGCACGACGAGGACGACCACAGCGAGCCAGTCTCCTTCCACTACTCTTAACGGTGAGCAGCGACCTGTTTGGGGATGGCGACGATACTGACGACGACGAGCAGACCTAGACATACCCAGCATACCCATATACTTATTCTGCATACCCCACGACCATCATGTCCCGCCCACGATCCTCGACCGTCTCCTCGTTCGCCGCCAGCATCACCACCTGGGCCTCGGCGGTCCATCCTGGCTCGCCAGCGCCGCGGAGCGCCAACACCGGGACGTTCCCCGACACACCGGGCACGTGCAAATCGGCGTACACCCCGACGTCTGCCCACTACGCCCAATTCGACCTGACGAATCTCGGGTACACATCTGTGTTCGTGCACCTGCCGTCCACGCCGTCACATCTTAACAATAAGCCTAATCACACCCGCAACAATAAGAAAGACAATAAGCCCGCTAATCACAATTACGACCGCTCCCATAAAGACGATCGCGACGATGCCACCTCCCACCACGCGAAGAAAGCCCCCTTCAGCCTCCTCTCTCGCGCACGCTCTGCATCCATGTCTGTCCCCGCAAAGTCGAAGAAGCAGCTGCCCCCCACGCTCATGAACGAGCTCATGCTCATGCAGTTCACCGGCGGAGGCAAGATGAGCACCCACATCACCCGCGTCATGGACGCCCAGGCCAAGCAGCAGGGCAACCTTCCCGTCGGCACCCGCGCCGACGTCTACCGCGACGCCGCCGGCCGCGTATGGTGGGACCGCGACGAGCAGACCGAGTACCAATGGCTCCTCCAGAAGGACGACCCCGATGCCTCTGACTCCTCCGACTCCGAGGGCGAGGATGCGCCCTCCCAGTGGGTCAAGTTCCGCGCAGAGTCGCTTGATGCCCAGGTTCGTCTGCTTCCCTTCCTCCTCGTACGCATCCCGCTCACCCCGTTCTAGAAGGTGAAACTCGCACCGATGACGCTCCAGCCGATCCTCACTTCCGACGGCAAGAAGAAGCGTCCGACACCGCTTAATCTTGCCAGGAAGGAGTTCCTCGAGCAGTCCTTCATGCCGCCGACCATCCCGCTCCCTCCCATTCCCGTATCGGCGCCTCGTCCCATTCCATCTACCCACGCCCCGAAAAAGTCAAAGCTGAGCGTCAGGGCTTTCTTCCATCGGTCATAGATATCCCGGTATGTGTTCTCGCCCTTTACCATCCCCACGTCCCTTACCGTTCCCTCTCTAGCGCTGGTCGTTGTACTACCCATATGCATCCACCGACCGTATGCATACTCGCTCTTTCAACATACCTGTATTCTTATTCCGCAGCCCTACCTCTCCTTTACCACCGCCTCTGTTGTAGTTAACACACTGTAGCTTTATATCTATCTAATACTTACCGTCTTCCCCGACGTCCTATGTTTATGTACCTAGGGAGATCTATCGAATATATATGTCTTGATTAGATATGCATGTTGCTGTGAAGGCGCCTCGTATGCCGAGGCTTGCCCCCTTGCCTGTCCTTCACCTTGCTTGCTCGCAGAGGACATATTGTTCCTTGTCCAGAACTTGTCCTTGGAAACGGTAATCATATGCACTTGTCATTGGTATTGTCGTCTGGTAACGACGGTAGGATGCGCCCATTCAAGTTTTCCTCCTCTGTATCCTTGTGCTTTGCCAAATTGTAATACAGTCTTTTCTTCCAGGCCGGTTAGTCCTTTTGCAGGTTCCCAACAAGAACAAGAACAAAAATAGGCAAATAGCTTTTTGAGTCCAGGGGCACTTGTCGTGGATCTAATACCACATTGTCCCGCACGCGCCAGACCGGATATTCAAGTGCAAAATCACCAAGGTATCAGCTTTGCATACTGAATCGTCAACTAAGAAGCGGCGGGGTTCAATGGTTTATGCAAGTAATCACTAGATAATTTCTCAAGTCTTCTTTGCTAGGTCTGCAGCGGCTCTTCCCCAGTTCCTCTGTTCCCTTTAATCATTCGATTTTCTATCGGTCCGGGAACCGGCATGAAGAAAACCTCCTTTATTGGATCTCTCATATCGCGAGGCTCGAGACGGTAAATATCAGATGGCGTACACTACACGAGCCACGGTCATCTTTACGCGCCAGTCCTATCGAGACCAGAAGCCACGCGAACATTCATGGGAAGGGAGCCAGCGCTGTAATTCAATTCGCTGATTTGAATGTAAGCTTGGATATCGATATTCGTATCTTCGTTCGGGTGTGCTACAAACAAAAATGAGGTGAAATGAGTAATCAGAGTTCTAATTTAAAAAGTATGAAGTGTAACCCAAGCTAAGACCGCGTGTATACGTGACTGAATCGAGGAGTGAGAGAGAGAGGGAACCAAGATGTTGGGGGTTTGGGGGACGAGTATCCCGCTTGTGAAGGAAACGACGTCTAAAAGTGAGGAAAGTCGGGAAGGGTCACCAACTGAAGAAGCGGGAGACCCAGGTGTTCGGGAAGTTCTCGACTGGCCGACAGACAAACGAACCCGAACAAATATCCAATATCAAGGGTGCAGGTGGGAGGGTCGCGAAATTACGAGGACTGCGAGATGAGGTTGAGGACGAGGAATGGAGCGATTCTATTGGCGCCGCGAAGCACGGCGAGCGACTTAAATCAAAGCACAGTGCGCCACTACACTTTTGGCCCGGCCGTCCGAGAGTTACGGTTACGCCTCAGGACCCACACTCTTGTATTGATAAACGAACATTCGCTCATAAAGTAAATGCTACGGATCAATTTGCTGTTTGAATGTCGACAGCACTTTTAAACTTTCGACAACGAGAGCATGGAGTATGACTCCGCCGGAGGGACCGTGTTATTCGTCGCCTCCGATGACGCAGCTTTTTCAGGGCGACCCGCAAGGGCGTTCACTGTAGAAGAAACATTGAAATGTGTCTCAAAGCCATCGGCGAGAACCCACCGTACCCAAAGCAGACCAACTCAACTTTTCACGAGAATCCTTCGCAGGATCCGTGAAAATATAGATCCCAACCATAGTTATCGCCTAGTGGGACATTCTACGTCATTTCTCGAGTGTTTTCAAAAACCTTGGGGGGACTTGCCGAAATGGACAGAAGGACGAGGCAAGGAAGCACGCCCACGAAATCTGCGTCTAGAGTCATTCTACGACCAAATAGTTATATTTAACTTGACGTACCCAGGACATCACCTGAATTAGATTAGCGTTGAGAAATTCAGTTAATCAGTAGGGGCGTACTAAATCCATCTGGGGCTCCAGGCATAGTTGTACGTAGCTGGGTAAAGGCGAACACGGCCCCCACAGGAACGACAACTATCTCGTTTCTCTGCTGGAAGCCGAACCCTACAGTCATAATCATAATAAGACACATCATGAGGGTAATAAGCCCTATTCGGTGAGGATATCATTAGCAGTCTATTTCATAGGAACAAGAAAATTGCACCGACAGAATGTCATGGTGATTATAATGCAATAGATTTTTACCAAGGTCCCCCGTTGCAGGGTAATAATGGCAAACATATGTTCTGGAATGCCAGCCTCAATATTGTAGGGTTCAGTGATGAAGTCCGGCGGCGATACTTTGAGGCCTCTTGAATTCGTTTAAGTGTCAGGTCACAGAATAGTTTATAAGCACCTACGCAGCCAGTCCAGAAGTGGAATCGAGAGATAATGACACGGAAGCATTGGTATTTGCGTCTTCGGCGAAGGCATATATTAAAGCGATGTGGCTATCAGTGTTTAGCGAAATCAGTCGCAGTTCAACCAACACGAGAATGCCCTCACCGATCAAAAGGATAATATACATCGCTCGAACGTGTACGTCTGACCGGATACTTGGAATCATCATCGGGAGAAAATGTAGCAAGTTCCGTCCGGAACATCGCGACACTTGCATGGACATCGTTTCCATAGTACGCCGTGGCATTCCAGACGATTATGGGATTCGTGGGCCTGTTGCTGCCAAAGGGCAGGATGCCGCCTATATCAGGGTGGCGAAAAAGGTTTCTGCAAGACGTCAGCATGCCTGGTCAGGGACGTGCGAAGCACAACACTCACGTATCAAAATAAATGTTAACAAGGGTACATTCTGAATCACAGATATCAGACAAAACGATCCAGTCGAGGACTACCGTCCCTTCTTTCAAATCTGCTGATACCAAATCGGCATGAAGGGAAATCTTTCGCTTTGAGTATATCAGGAAGCCGGTACGACAAGAAAACTCACATGTCGAGTAGAACCACCCAAAGTATCCTCGAGATTATATGTGAATTCTTGGGGGTGCACCACCAATCCCAAGACGATGCAGATTATGGGAATAACGATAACAAAGGCGAGTGAAAAGAAGAAACAACGCCGGATATGTTTCGTGTGGGGAGGGTAAGTAGACATGTTGGACTCGCTGTGCGCCTGCAATCCTCAAGATAAGTCACACCAGCGCGTTGTCAAGGTTTATATAAGGCCTGAGAGATATTCGACCTTCTCGTGCCATCAGTACGTCACTATTTGGGTTCTGAAAACGATCTACTCACGTTTTCCTCCTTCCCGCGGGGACTTGAACTTTGTAGCAGATAAACTGATCCGTTTACAAAAGACGTAACTTGCCAGTCACTTTATTTGCGAAGGACACCGCGATTCTGATACAAACGCGGCATGAAATGCTCTGGTTCCGCTGGACACCGTCGAGAAACTTGTTGCCTTTGTGAGATCGTTGAAGTCGTACCGCTCTTGTTTTCTGCTCGTTGTCACCGTCGTTATACGTCCATCCAAGGAGGTCGAATTTGCACGTGTTGTTGAAAGGCCGGGCGTGCTTGGCGAAGCCGTCCATGGTTCGTTGCCTGTTACTGGCGAAGAGTGAGAGCTGTGTCGCTGAACTATGGAGTTGCCGAGATATTAAGGTGAGAAGCGCCTTGTGGAATTGGGAGCCGCGGGATTGCGCGAAAGCCATGGAGATCACTGCCTAACCCGACTCATGACACCGTAGGCTTTGATGCGCTTGCATATAGGTTGGTGTTGTTGGGAATAGGTGTCGGCAGGGGAAATGGAATGAATGTATATTCTGGTGGCTGATAGTGGTGGTACGAAGCCAAGAAGCGGTACGACATTCAAACAAAGTATTACAAACATGACCAGTGGCTGTGAAACCACATCGGTATTCAGTATTCAAAATTCATCTCAGAGGTTCGAGGGAAAAATGGGATACGTGACATGATAATGTACATTTGCTAAATTCTGAATCTGAACCACAGCGTTTATCAAAAAAGTCTTTATGGGAGGAGAGAGGTAGTATTCATAAGTTAAGTAATCCTGACAAAAATCCATCATAAGGGTATTTAAACCCATCGTTTCCAACATCGCGGTCCACAAGTTATGGTTGAATGCTGATTGCTGGGCTTGAACTAGGGTAACTCGGGTTTATATATTACCAGTAACTTACTGCTAAGTTCCTGGTAAATTCCTCCCCTCGCTGGAGGGGGTTGTCATTGTGGTAACTTACCTACCGTGTTACTGTCGGAGCGTAAGTAATCCAGTACAACTGCATATATATTCTATTCGTGGAGTCCCAACATAAATATACAATATTTCCAAATCGACACAATAAGGAAAATGTGTAAAAGACAAACACAAAGTCTAGTAGTAACTGAATCCTAAGGTATCAAGATTCGACAATACTTAAAAGTTAAGTTTGAACTAAACCGAAACAAAAACAGAAGGTTTTTACGATGCTGCCCCAGAGAGGCTCGAACTCTCGACCTTCCGATTGAACCTTAACAGTCGGACGCTGTAACCAACTCAGCCATGGGGCAGACAAGGAGGTTTCTTTGGCTGCCCCTATTATTCAAGGCCAGTCACATGGCCTTAACCTGAGAAATAACCAACTCAGAGTGCGAGACAATCATGTCTGCTTTGGGATTACTTATCAGTGAACTAAACTGTCGGAAGTGAACTAATTGGATCGAGTACCGCTTATGCCGAGTTCTACTTTTGAAGTCTATCAATGAACACGCCAAAATTCAATGGCACCACCTGGGTCTTCTCGCGGTCAAGGAACCCCAGCTCATCAGGTACGATAACTCGCTCGTACTCTTCGTTCGTCGTGATCTAAATTCCAACTAAGAACGGCCATTGGTGTCTGGAAAGATGGACGTACACTCAAGATTCTCTCGAATGATTCGCCTTCCATGAGTGCTATACCATCCCAGTCGCACGTCGGAGCTCCCATTTGCTTAAGCAAGGCATTGGTTTCATCGTTCACATGCATCTGCATCCATGCTGTCAGCATTAATTCCCAACTGTTAAACACAAAATCTAGACAACCCACCTGATCGTACCTGAGAATATTCTTTGACATCTCCGTAGATTTGAATAGTTCAGCGTGCTGGAGCCAGCGACGCGTAAATTCCTCCTTTGAGATACCAGGCGTCCTCTTCAGAAACCCGGCGACACGGACACGGTTCTCTGTGAGCTTAAGCGTTTGGCTGCTAGACATAGTGTTGCTGCTTTTGAATCAGCGGCAAAGTCGCTCTTTATATTCTTGTGGGCCGCGTTGCCCGAGTCAGCGCCCCCCACACGATCACATACCAGAAAACTAATGTCCTATTCCTTCGGGATATACGTAACAACTTACAAATTGCGTCCCTTTCACCGCCCCAGCCGCCCGACAAGTTGGTAATCTTGGGGCCTGGGTGTACTCCTAATAAGACACGATGGTAAATTGGATGAGGCGAATTCTACAAATCTATCGTAAAGTCTATCCAATGTCCCCATGTCCATTTCATGCACGGTCATTACACCATAATAAGTACAGTACTTTATTATTCTTCTCTCGATTATCACCCAAAACCTAAACCAATGGTCAAGCGCGTCCAGCGGAACAATACCCTCGATTCCGACGCAGGTGAAGGTCGAACTAGATATACAACAAAGATAGCAGCAAAGGCATTACATATTTCATGGCCTCCAGGACATGGAGGTTCTCATTTCGGGGGAACGGGGAGGGGAGTATGATGCCTGATATGGTGTTTGCGGCATCTGGACAGGTCCAGGAGGATACAATGGTACAGTCGGCACGAGTTCGAATACATGCTGTGCAACAGCTCGCGATACCACCCTCGCCCCTTGCTGTTCGGTTGAGTTCATCACGGCATGAACTTGGGCATCTTGCACCATGTCATCGTCAGCAGAACCATTAGCCGGAGGCGTCGTTACGGGATTCTGTAGATTGACTCCACGACCATCCCATATGCAACGAACATCGTTGCCCGGTATGATTTGCACGAGCCTGCCAGTCTCGAGGCGTCGAACTTCAATAAAGCGGCTATCGAACAGAAGGATGTACGGTAGATGCAGAGCAGCACGCTCGGCGGTACCCTCCCATTCAATAGTACCTGAAGATCGGCTGGGATCTCCATGTTTGTCGACGTAGAGTCCGAATTCTGCATCGTGGAACACTTAGTTCTGTTATACCCATGAAACGAGGCTGGCGACCTACCATCATAGCACAGAAGGAACTCGTCATCAGCTGATCTGAACATTCCAATAGGACGACATGATTCGCCGCGCTTGGCGATTGCCGCCAACTTTGGGTCTTCGGAATGGGGAATTGTTGCACTCTTGAAGCTGTATCAACTGTGAGCGTGGAACAACGATACTAACGAGAACGGGCATACTCATGAAGATCCATGATCTCAAAGCCTTTTGTGCAAAGGATTGCGATCTTGGCTTTTAAGAAAATCAGATCGAATGATTCCGATGGTAGGAAGAAATCCTGAGAAACAGCGTGAGAAGTCTCTGTAGTAGAAATGGCACGAAACGAACTCTGTATATCCTGAACCATTCCGATTTTGCGGAGCGGAACCCAAGACGGGATCCTAGGCCCCCTGGGGTCTTCACCCGTTCATTGATCTTTTCTCCCACCGGTTCCAATACTCGGAAAATGCTATTCAGCTAACCGAAGTATGACAATGAGCATTAAAGGAGAAGGAAGAAAATTGGAATGCGCGCACCGCTTTCTTCTTCATGTAGATGACTAATGTTCGACCATGAAGAGTCCCGACGCTGAAGAAATGAACGTCCTTATTTCCATTTAGCTTTTGTGGGACTTGCGAAGCATGCGCATTTTGAGGAGACGAAGGTACTAGCGCTTCGATATGGTAGGCAAAAAGAGACTACTTGAACTGTCAGCACTGAATCAAGATTAGTTAACAGGAACCAGTACCTTGTCAGCCAAGACTAAGAACAGCCCGAATTCCTCTAGCATGGCGCATTGCGTAACCAACTTGAGATGTAGAACGCGGCGCATTGCTATTTTTGAACAGTCAGTGAAGACACGAACCCACCCAAGGAGTACCTACATTTCGGATCATGCCTGAACCCAATCCATACACCTTCCGCACATCCAATGGCAACCAGTCCGCGTCCATCTGCAGTATCTTGAAGAGACACGTCAGACCAAATACCATCCGAATAAAGAACCACTTACTGAACGGAACAGAACAGGTGACTTTGCCCGTAAACGAGTTCTCCTGGTTCCACGCAGGTGGTGAAGTGGGCCCACCAACAACCGCAGGTACCAAAAACGTGTCAGAACTCAGTGTCTCGACCTCGAACACCTTGTTTGACTCCTGCACGACTTTGCGGATCACCAGAGCCTCTTCGAGCTTCTGCTTCCATTCTGCTCTCGCCTGGGCAGTCTCAGCATAGAGGATATACGGCCCACCCATTCTACCATTATGGTGCAGCGTCAACGGGTGCACGGAACGAGAATCCGTGGTGCTCTCCGGAGAGGATACCCCGGGAGTGCCATTGGGGCCTTCTGTGTGTCGTTCTCCCCCTCTCAGGTTACGAAGTAAACCGGTACTGCGCTGGGTCGGCGGATCTGTGAAATTGACCAAGGTGAGAAGATCTAGGGGAGTAGGCTACGAAACAGTTAGGATGAAACTGGACGGGGTGCTCTCAAATATTTACCCTTCTGTTCACGTAGTACATCGTTACACCATCCCGTTCCTTGGGTTTCGTCAAAACGACTAACGGCGCAGTCAGCATACACCATCGAGTGTGGATGACAAATAAACGAACGATAATTATCGAAAAGGAGAACAAACAATTCACTCCATCCATTCCACTCCAAGCCGCTATCAGGCTGCCGTAATAATTTCCCCGAGTGTATCAGCGAACGGTTCTCATCAAGAAGATCCATGTCCTAGATTACCGGTTACCACGATGAACAATTGGAAATCGCATGAATTGACGTACGATTGATTCCCCGTGCTTAAAGACCAGATTGGAATTGTAGCGCCACAACTCTACTTTCTGCTTCGCGGATACAACACCAGGTTCGGTGTCTTTGCCGATAGATTTGATGACCTCAAGGACCTGAGGTATCTCCTTTCGGTCATCGTGCCCGGGCGGCGTCTCGTCCAGGATGCCCTTCAGTAGAAGCTCATACCGAAGCAAACGGGGAATAGGTCGATTAATGAAGTTCTTCATGTCGAGACGATGGGCATCCGGATGGCGGACGCATTGCTAATATAATAGCCATGTTAAAAGCAGGACATATTGAATGAATGATAACGATTACCTCCACGAAAGTCTTAAAGGCGAGATTATTGGCCATTTCGTCGTCGATCCTGTACGCGGCTATAGGGTAATTGGGGATGTATTCCATGTACGCGTCCCTAAAGTTCAGAGCAGCGTCGAACATAGCCGCAGTGACAGTCCGAATCACAGGATGCTGCTCGCGCTGAATCTCGTGGAACTTCTCCACCAACTTTCGATGATGGTATCCCAGTTCAGCAAAGTTGTGAAACACATCCTTGATGAAACCATCCAATCTTTCCGGAGCAATTATCGGCGGGTTCGCGGCACGCAGTGCTTTGATGTACATCTATGAAAATAGACTCAGGACCAGGGAAGAGATGGAGCTATTGAAATTTACAATGTCAATGTTCTCCAGATCCTTGACGTACGCCATCTCACCCTTGATGAGCTCAAAGATAATCCTAAAACGGAATTAAGAGGAGTGGACCGACGAAAATGTCAGGACATACGATTGACGCTTCGCCTCCTCCTTTGGTAGACTTTTCCGCACCTCCGTCGAGACGAGATCATGCCACTCCCATTTTCCAGGTGTGCCCTTTCCCATGGCGGATTGGAACGTCCTCAGTTGTGCCACGGTTTGCAAGCTCTTGATAGCCTCAATCGCTTCCATGAGGTAATCCGCATCAGGATTCCCGACAGCTGTCTCATGGTAGATGGCCTCCAAAAAGACTGGATATTTTTGAAGGTGCTCCGATGGCCGATTGAGGAAGTGTTTTAGGTCAAGGCGCAGGTTGTCGCCGCCTTGTCTTGTTGTCTGCCTTGAACATTGCTACAACATACAATTAGCTAACATAAATGACAGCCACATTTCGCTCGTACCTCGAGGAACCGCCGGAATTCCGGGTTATTTTCGACCTCGTCTTTTAGCCTCTTTTCTGACAAGGGGTAATGTCCGATGTAGATGGGATAAGCCAGTCTGAACTCGGTGGCGGCAGTGAGGAATACGTCTCCAATCCGCTGGATCACGTATTGCTGCTCACGTTGTCGAACGTACATCACCTCCAGAAGCCGCCGATTGCACTCCCGTAAATCGAGGATATTTCCGAAGACATCATCGATGAACTCTTCCAATTTTTCTGGAGGTGATATGATTGGTGGGTTGGTCAGTCGAAGAGGTTTGATGAAGTCGGATTCAACAATATCCAGATCTTGGATGTATTGATCCTCCTTGTTGATGATTTTGTGTATGATGCTGGCATTTCAGGTCAGCCACTGTAATCCTTCCCTTTAAGATATAAACATACGTTTGACGGTTGATCTCGCTCTCAGGCAGTGCATCAATGACGTCCTTGGGCACTGTACTAGGCCAATCTGGTTTCGGCACCGATACTGGTAGCTCCACTGGGCCATTTGATGGGCCTAGTATTGAGTTTCCCTGCTATCAATGTGAGCGAATATGTGACAAAAACCTAGATCGAGATCTTACCCTTCGTGGACACGAATAGGAATAGCAAGGAGACTCGTCGACACACGTCGAAACATAACACTTTGTCAGCATTGTCACCACGCCTGTCGGTAGTTCCTCTCGCATCGGAGCAAAGTCTGAAGTGCCCTCCTGGTCATCGAGGAACATATACACGTCCTCGACGCCATCCTGCAGCACGCGACCGCCCCACTCAACTTCATAGAAAAAAAGTTGGCTTTGCAGACTCCTTGCTACCTGCAGAGCGGCCCGCCGATCGTTCGTTGACATGCTGAGATTGATAGCGAGTTCGCGCTGTATCAGCGATTGTATTGTTGACTGCGTAGCGTTAAAGCGATAATACTAGAGGAATAAAAGGTAACTCACCACAATATCCTTGCCCGTGAACGCCCGAGGGTACGGTATACTCCCCTTCACATGAGTCCCTCTCGGGACCTTGTCTTTCAACTGCACGGCCAGATGTGACAATAACGAAAAGTTGACAAAACTTTCTTCCCCTTCTTCCTCGTCTTCCCAATATTCCACGTCCTCCATTCCGTCGGGTTCTCCGGCATGTGAGTAATTCGCGATGTCGCGTAACATATCGCTAGGGCGGCGCACAACAGTACTAGGACTGGCGTCATAGAACTGATCATTTGGGCTAGATGGTTCCAGATATGAGGTGGGATAGTAAGTGGCCACTGGAGGAGGGAGTAGAGGTTCCGGTTGCGATGTTGAGCTTGTTGATTGGTGAAGGCCGTAATTGACCGAAGCATTCCGATGCTCTGACCTAAGATCTACATGACCAGCCGCTAGAACAGCTATTATTGAACTGGTCCATTACATGGAAGAAACAGACACGTACCTGGCGGGACGACATCTAATGATGTTGGATAATCCCCCTGCGAGAAGTAATCAGTTTGAAACTCCCTGCTTGGACGGCGAGGAATTGCTCGTGGAACTTCTAATGATGATCCAGAAAGTGACATCGTGTGGCCTAAGCCACTGCGGTGCTGAGGAAGAGGAGGAGGTGAACTGTAGCCCGGGGAAGAAGAGGGATCACTGCCGCCTGGATACGGGCGGTGAGCCGAATCTCGACCCAATGGACCTGAAGCTTTCTCTTGTGGGAGCAACGGAGATCCAGAGGATGGCATACCAAGACCTGAATCGTAGTAATCAAAGGAAGGTGAAGGCGCCCGCCTTGTGTCTCCATTACTCGGCGACGACCGGTAAGACAGTTCTCGACCCACTCCTGCTCGCCTATTTGAGGACGAAAGGTACTGGATTGTGCGCAGTAGACGAGTCTCCAGAACCGTGGTTGTTATGGGGGGGAGAAGCACGATATGGAGGGTCCCCTGTTCCATTTGAAGATAGTGCCCGGGCGTCGGACGGATGTCGAGGACTGGCGGTGGGCGGCGCTGGGAGGCGCCGACCGCTCATGGATCCAGTCTTGCTACTGCCTAATGGCCCCCGAAGCATGTCTGAGGATGAATTGCCTGGTGAGTATGACTCTGAGCTACTGAGACTCGGTCGATGCTGAGGTTCGTAGACGTCTGGTTCAGGCATGGAGAACGAAGGAGTCGATATATGAGCAGAACGAGGTGTTGGTGGGAGTCGACGAACACTGCCGCTCCCACTGATGGGTGATGGTGATGGCGTGTTTCGCGAAGGCCGTGATGAAGGAATAGGCAGCTCTTGGCGAGTATTGGGACCTATACCGTGAGGGCGTCAATCTGAAAGTACAGCACAGGATTCAAATCATTCCACGCACCATGACTGGTCGGCGACGGTGAAAACTCGCTATCGGCACCGTAGACGCTGTATATGTGGTCGAGGTCCCTTTCTGATGACACTGCCGACGATGGCTCCTCCATCGCAAATCCAGCCCATACTTCGTCGTATAGCGTCTGCAAATCCTGATCTACGGGGGTAGGCGAACGTTGGGACGTCATGGACGTAGACAGCATAATGGCTGCGGCGCGGGGCGCCTGTAATCGGCCGACTGATCTTCTCCTTTCGGCGATGTTGTTCACGACGGGGTCCGGTATAGTTGTCGACGTCAGCTCCGACGAGCAGAGGAATAGGGTCTCGCGGTCGGTGATGGTGGTCGGTGAGCAAGAAGTGTGACTGGTCGTGATGCGGTGATCACCGTTCTTGGCTTTCATCCACTACCACCGCTTGGGTGTTGCTCAAATTCCAGCTCAGTCTTATGCAAACCTCGTACAACAAAAGAAACGACAACAAAACGAGCTCAGCCTATACTCGGATCGTATCATCCACCGGCAAGCAGAAATAACCAAGGAACCTGCAACCCCTTCGTTTTGGTTGATCTGAAGCACGACCGCCGACAAGTTTCTTTCCCTTCAGAACAGCCTCGCATGCTTCATCCTTGGAGAAAGTTTTAAACAATCACAGTGGCTGTATTTTTCCAGTAGGCATCGCTGACGTCGCGTTCCAATTATATGGCTGTGCAGCGCGTCGCAAATCATGAGCTGGATAAAAGCATAGCATTTTGGCGCTCACGCTCTTGATGACAGTAGCTGATGAGAACAACATCAGAGAAGGAGCTTCGAGTATCTGGGATCGTGCAAGACTGACAGTCTTTAGAACACAGGATCGACGCTACGAACCACTAGGAATAGAGTAAATGCTTCTTCCCCCCCTCGGGGGATCAAAGAATCCGCCTCAATGTTCATCAAGCAATTCTATGTTGCAGTTATCCAGTCAATCTCGGACATCGGACGACCGCCGTCAGAATACAACAGAGTCAGTCGGAGGAGTAGGCCCCGAAGATTTGTTTCATGGACCTCAGCCATAGGTGTGAGGAGACCCATCTGCTTCATATGCCAGATAGAGGCAATAGTGAGAATTGGTGAAGAAAAAACCACACAGCCTAGAATAAGATGGAGAGTTCCTCATGCCTGTCCTTCGAATGATTCGGGCTGAAGTCTCTACTTGAACATTAAATAATGTTAAGCTGAAAGTAGGCCATAAAACCATGCCGACGTTGTGTCGGGACCGAAGTCCGGCATACCTAAGTATGGAAACATCGGTCCCGATGGCCCCCTTCGGTCTCTATTTGCCTAGACCAAACCTGGCCAAACATTGAATACCCTTTGTCTTCCAACTTTTCGAGTCATTGAATATCCTTCTTTCACGCCACCACAATGTCGAGTTCATCGTTCTCAGTTGCCGGAATGACACCACTTTCAGGCTCCCACCATAATTCTGCTTGGAATCCAGGCCCTAGTAGCTCCCTCAGCGCGTCACTCAGCGAGTCATTATCCCAACCAAGGAGCAATTACCAGGCTGGATATCTCATGGTAAGTATCGTGTTTACGAAATAAATGCCATCTATTAACATCTGGGTAGCAATTGACTCCGGGAAATGTAGATATCTATTGTACATCATTGATGCCACGACGTTAATTTTGGCCAGACATCCCCTCAAAGCCAGCGCGCTGACGACGCCCCAATAGTGCCAACAAAGGCAAAAATGAACCATTCATTACTGAGAGGGTCAGCATCGGACTTTGGCATGGATTCAATGTTCGAAACTTCCAGGTGCGTGTGCCGAAATTTGCATTCATTGCTGGTGTTTGATGTGGTGTAGGCAACGACAGTCCCTGGCTGACGATGAAGATGCGCCCCCTATGATGTCCGTCAACGATATTCCCAATGAGATACCTAATGTCAACACGCGCTACCAGCCTAGGGTATGTCTGCGGTGTCCTTTGTACCGTACTTCATCTAATTTTTTTCCAAGTTGTCAACGGCGGATCACTCATCACCAGTTACAAGGCGATCCCGCACTCCTACAATGTCCCAAATCTCTCAGCCATTATATATAATTGTATTCGGCTACCCCCCGGATAAGTATAGCGTTACTGCGGAGTATTTCAAGTCGCTAGGCGATTCGACCGACGCAGATCCGAACACAGAAATCACGAATTGCTTTAGAATTGGATACAGAGATCCAGGCGATGCTATGCGCGCTGTTCGCAAAAATGGGGAGATTCTCGCGGGATCTTGGATGGTAGGTGCGAAGTGGGCGGTATGTGTGCGTTTCATGTCATCATTTCCTTGGCTTACAACTTTGATGAATAGGATCCAGCGCAGGCTGAAGCCCTCCTTGGGCAGCCATTACGTGCGAGCGTGGACTCTAGTCATGCGTCGAATGCAATGGCCGTCGATGAGCCTTCCCCTGCGCCGCATTTGGGTACCAGCACCCCGTCGGTAGGAACACCGATCAAGCTTGCACCTTCTACCTCGGTATTCAAACGAGTCGGCACTTCTGAAAAACCTGCAACCCCACAACCTCATGCTTGGACATCGAAGGGAGGAAATCCGACAGGCTCTATAAGCATGCCTTCGGCTGGTCTTTCTCCGAGTAAAGGTGTTCTTGGTCAGGTGTCGGACTTGATATTTGGCTGGTAGAAGGTACAGTGACTTTTCAATACGTTGCACTATAACTGATTGGTGCGAGTCTAGGCCTGTGCGTTACCTCAGAAGCCACGGGACGTTTGTCACCGTCCCGTCCTGTCCTTGTAATGTGTGAATGACAAAGTTATTTGGCTTATCCACAAGCCCGTCTTTCGCGCGCTGAACCCTTCGGCGTGATACTCATTTCCGAAGAAGAACACCTGCAAGAATCTGGAAGACTTATAAGAATCGGGTAGGTATGCAAAATAAATCTGTCCTGAATCTTCGTATATCCGATATGAACCACGCTGATAACAGTTGAGATAATGGCGCAGCTTTCGAAAGCATAAGGAGTACTGAAGGCCTTCCCAGGTACAATGACGGTTCACCACATACGGAATATACCGTTCACGCTGCACAGACATCTTTCTTTCAAGCGCCCTGGAAGAAGCCTGTAGATCATCGGAAGTCTTTCTTACGTCATGTACATGTGTGAACCCCCAGGTCGATCCCGCCCAAATCGCGCGAACTGTCTGCTGTTATAGGTTCATCGTTCTGAGAATTTTCTTGGTCCGAGTCGGGATGACGCCTGCATCCGTTGGCCCTGTCCTCTTGTGTGTATCTAGCTGCCAAGAAGGACTGAAAGGTTGCGTTAATATCGTTGTTTCCAGAGATACGGATGAACGAACCGGCGACCCCAACTCAAAAACACGGGGGCCCCACGGGAGTGGTTCTTTCTGGGAATGAATGACCGGAGAAATCTTTCCTCCACCGGTTCTTACCTTCCACGCTCGTTCAAATGAATTGCCCACGCCTCTGGTCGTTCGTATCGAACAGAAGGAGCAAAAAGTTATTAGTAGCGACAGTTGCCGCGTAGCAAAGCAGAGGGTCCCATACGGAATGGCGTGCTTGCAAGGCACCCTGCGAGCCGAGAGGTAAGTAATATTGCTATAGTCATCATAGATTGAATAACGGTGCGCTGATTTCGTTGCCGAGTCCTTTTATATAGGCTGCAGTATTCGTGTCTCCCGCTCACTATGTTACTTACTGTGTGCCTGTCAGTGGACCTGTTGCCCTGATTGTGATTCATTGGAACCCTCGGAAGAAAAGAACTCTTGATCTATTTCGGGCCGAACAGCCTTCCGGATACCGGTAAGGCTTCAAGGGCGTCCAAATCGGAGGTTACCCTCGCTAAAAACTGTTCCTCCGACCCTCTTCCTTGTGAATGTGGATGCGAAGCCAGGCGCGGTGCAAAGCACCCAGAACCCCCCTCTCTTTTAGAATACGCATTTCCGCTGTGAGTAATTTTACAGTAAAACGCCACTTCTTCAGTTCCGCCGGACAGTTAGGGTATTTTGCTTCAGGATAAGCTAGCTATGTCCAGTAAAACTCGTCGAGCTTCTTGCACGCGAGCGAATGATCGCTGCAAAAGGAATCTGGATCATGATCTGCACGTGGGGGGAGATCGGGTCTTGACCCATGTAGCTTTGAATGAATACCGGAGGCTATATTCAATTTTATCTCATCTCGTCCACCATCAGCTCAACATACTGGCGGCGCAACCCCCCTGCTGTACCCGCGTAATCAAGTGCATCGTGGAGGCCCGGGGGATCCGGTACGTCATTTATACTTGGTTACTCGTTTACTTCCGCTGAAAACTCACATCTATCTGGGCCTGTTCTGGATCTGAGTCGCAAATTCTGGCACTCAAATGTATCGCAGTCCGAGGGATACAAGGTACATAATGATGTTTAACGTGGAAATAAGAGGTCGAGATTCCACAGCCAAATGCCGAACGAAAGAAGCCCTTCGAAACGGCGAGGCTGGATTTTGAATTGATCCCGCGTGCCTCGTGAAAGATTGCGATACAAGCGTCTACCTCGACTATACTCGCCAACATTTGATCATTTGACCGGTTGTTAATGAGGGCGAGGATAGGCTCCTTGCCCGCGCGACCGAATCGTGGGACAAATGGATGAAATCGGAAATTGAGCAGAAACGTCTTTCTTTAGATCACACATGTCAATATCGGACGCGTCGCAGTTCTGTGCCGGCCAGATGGTGTCAAATATAAAATGAACCTCAAAATGGCGGCCTTCTTGGATATCCAGATTATCATAACCCGTTTCTCCTCTGCTTTAGCTAGCCTGTGCTCTTTCCCTGACGATTTATTGTAATGAGCCAACCACGACTCCGCGTAGCCATTTGGTAAGTCATGCATTCTACTTGCCTGAAATGTGTACGTGCTAATGTTTGTCGGACAGCGGCGCAGGTATAGGCGGATTGACATGTGCACTAGCCCTCGCAAAATACGGGGATGTACAAGTCGACGTCTACGAATCTGCATCCCAACTAGCCGAAGTGGGAGCTGGGATTGGCATTTTCCCCCGTATGTCTATTTAGCTTATATGCTAGTTATCACCGCACTGAAAAACTGTAGGCCCGTGGAAGGTCATCAAGGCGCTCGGCATTGACCAAGAACTGTTGCAACGAACCGAATCAGAAGTGAAAGATGGACCAGGTATCTTGTTCACTTGATTCTTTGAGACGCCCATTGATCATCACCATTCAGTGCGGGCTTTCAGATACCGAAAGAGTGACCAACTGAAGGGAGTAGATTTCTATACACTTGTAACCAATGGTGAAGATGTTCCATGAGCTGATTGATTTCGTTCTGACGTCAAAATGGTATAGGTACTTTGATCACTATCCACCGAGCCGATTTCCAGCAGGTTCTTATCAATCACCTTCCACCGTCCACGAGGATGTTCTTCAAAAAGCGTATACGGTCATATACTCAGGATCTGACTGGCCCCGTGGAGCTTCTTTTCGAGGATGGAAGCAGGGCGACGTGTGATCTACTCATTGGCGCTGATGGCCTGAAGTCTTCCGTGAGAGCAGCCTTGCTGAACGAGAGATCCCACTCGGCCCAGGCGGAAGGTCGGCCAAGTGAAGCAGCCAGAGCATTGGATGCCATCCATCCATCCTGGACTGGGCAAGTCGCGTACCGTGCTCTCATCCCTGCTGCAAAGCTACGAGCTTGTAACGCAAACCACAGTGTCCTAACAATGCCTATGCAAGTACGTATTCATAACTATTTCCTAACTTGTACAAGACAGTTGCTGATGTTCTTTACTTTTTGGCTTTAGTATCTAGGCAAGAACGGCGTAAGTTTGAAAGGTTTACCTACTAGCGCGGGATCCCCTTACTCATTGTTATCGCAGTTCGTTATCGCGTACCCGATTTCTCAGGGTAGAGCAATCAATTTCGTGGCCTTCGTAATGAGGCATGACCTGGAAGGCACCAAGTTCAACGGACCATGGATGAGCGCCACTGATGTGTCGGCATTCGCGTCAAACTTCCAGACCTGGGAACCTGAGGTTCTCATGTTGATCTCCGTGGGTTCTACTTATCTAAACTCGACTCCTTACTCATCTAATTCAACTCAGTGCGTTGACAGACCCCTTCAATGGGCCGTACATACCGTCAAGCCAATGAAGTCTTTCGTCTCAGGTAGAGTCGCCCTCTTGGGTGATGCGGTATGTATGATTTGACAGCAATGATTGGATAGTCCAATCTCACGTGCATTTTTAGGCTCATGCGATGTGTCCGCATCAGGGATCTGGAGCTGGTCAGGCTATCGAAGTACGTTTCATAATTTCCGTTACATTAATGGACATTTTTTCACCATGCATAGGACGCCTATATCCTTGCCATTGTCCTGAGGCACCGAGGCACCCACAGGGGAAACATCGAGCGGGCCCTCCAAGTTTACGACAGCGTTCGACGGCCCTTGGCTCTCCATGTGCAGGAGCGCTCGCGGTTGAACGGCCGTTACTTCACTTTTGCTGACGACATTGATTGGGAGCGATTATCCGAGAGTCAATTATGGGAGAAGCTTCAACAGTTGGGTAATAAGTTTACACGAAACTGGGAGTGGGGTACGCAGTCTATTGATCATACGCTTAGCATGGTATCCGATGTTAACGGTTTATTTTTCGTAGCCTGGACGACGTCGATCGATGGGTCAGTACAGGAGGCGCTTAGCATGCTCGAATCGCGGTAGTTTCAAGCGTAAATCATTTTCTTAAAAGTCTTACGGCATCAATACCCCTCATGGTCTCAAGCATCGATATCTTCACTGTTCTCGCTGGATTCAACTGTATATATATCGGAAAGGCGTAATCTGCGCTCTTTTATAGTAGTAGCTGGCGCCTCCTTGTAAAACTATCACTGTTTTTTTTTGCCTGTAAAATAGAAATGCGAATCGGACTTGTGCAAAGGTTACTTGTATATACACACGGAGGGACACTTGGTGTCCGTTGATCGGAGGAATGAAGTGAAAATGGATGTCATCAATTATCCCAATGTCCCAAAAGCGTTACATGCTATCTCTAGGCCTATGTTCGGATGCTTACTAGTCAAGGCGACAAAATTCTTGGCCAACCTTTGAGGCCTTTGTCACCGAACTCTGACAGGACTTATTCATAACTCATGACCTCCAATTACCCTTGAGGCGGAGGCCAGTGCTCACCAGACCTCAGGTCAGCGTCGCCTCAGGGTCATTCTGATCAAAGAGAAGTGAATAAGTACATCGAACCTGAATCGATATCGAGATTACACCGCTGTGATTTTCATAAAAAAGACGGCTGCGAAAACATACCGACGCACATGGCGCCTAGTATCCCTGTCCTAGGGCACGGTTTGCCGTCCTCTACAAGCCACATTAAATCCCCCATGCAGTACCGCAATTGATTGTTCCCAGAGGAACTGTTTCTCTAGCAGGGAGTGAAGGTCGGGCCCCAGATTCAAGCTTGACTAGAGCTCGCACTTGATACCGTTTTCGAACGCCATCATTCCGCGAAACGGAGCGGCAGGTACCCAGACCAATGCCCGATCCTATCAAATTTATTAAGACTTCAGAAATTTAGGTTTTTTTATGAATTTCGTACGGAGCTGTCGATCGTGATTTATGCGATTGGTGGTACCCGGTGCATGTCATGCCGCGTCGTTGACTTTGCAAGGACGGGCCCAGGAACAAGGTGCCGAGGGTTCAGTGTCGAGTTGTAATGGCTATATTGTGCGTCGCGGAGTAGAGAGTCCGGGTCTAGAGTCAGTCTAGCACTTGCAACTGTCGGTCGTAGTAAGTCGTAATATTCCTGAATTTTATACATGCCGCGTCCTGAAGATCATACGCGTCTGAGGGGAGTATTTGAGATCAAATTTCCATTACCCGGCCAAAATGTGGGAGTAATGATATTTGACTTGAATATTATAAGATTGCTTCCATGGACTGGCATTGGATTTGAGTGAATCAAACTCCGCGTTGACGTAGATTTTGGAAGCATGGTCCCCTCTCTGGCAACATGAGGCCTGAGTGCATCAAACAACCACAATTTCTAAGATCCGGCGAAACACCGAGTAGAGAATGCAGCCGAGCGGCTATATAACAAGTATCAACTACATACAGACAAACGGAAAATGAATTACATGGAGCAAGATCAAACGGTCAACCCCCAGAAATGACTCAACAAGTACTCGAAGACTCCGGAAATTCCTGGCTTCCAAGCACGACGATACGAGGACTTCTGTTGCCTGAGAGCCCGCGTTTCGGAAGCGGTTTGATTGGACGTGGGGAAGGTAAGAACGACGTGATAATTTCAGAGGAAGAATCAGTATCTGTATCTGAGGAATCCTCTTCGTCTGACTCGGAAGATGAAGACACGGCCATCTGAAAGTCAAGATTCTGCTGTTGGGATTGGACATCTTTACGATGCTCGAAGACACCGAGACCTAGGTTCTAAGGTAAAGTTAGGGACATAGTAGAGCTGCGGTCAGATGGCGACGGACCATTTCAATGTATTGATCCATCCCCTCTGTGATATTTTCAATGTCAACACTTTTCGGATCTAACTCAACACGCTGCGTCAAAATAGCATTTGATGCCTCGATCTGAGGCAGGAATGCTTGCACGCGAGATAGAACTGACGCGTCGTAAGCATAGTAACCGAAGGAATATTAGAATGCTCACGTTCGCTAGGGGGGTCCACCGCAAAGGTCCTTCTTTTGCCAAAGTCAAATGGCTTGGCCGCGGTCGGTGGAGGCCTAAGGTCGGAGGCTGTATTGAGTTTGTGCATTACAGCCTCTGTACCATTATCAGACAGAATTCACAGTGCAGAGAGGTAAGCGTACCTATTCTCTGGATACGGGCATTTTCTTCCTCCACTTCCAACTTTTCAACAGGAATTTGAGCGTGTTCGTCGTCCATACAGCGTAGTTGAGTCGTGATAAGGAAAATGCAAAAGCTGTATTATCTTATCGGAGTGTCCCAAACTTTAAAGTCCGACGAGCTGCGGAGTTGCACGTGATGCGACGCGTCGCAGAGGAAATGCCACTTTTTCTCATTTTTTCCACTTTCAGTCTGAAAAATAAAACGAGTGTTCATGGTTTGTACATAAAAAACCAAATTGCGCTGCTTCAGACGCGTCATTTTGTTAGTATCTGTAGAATGTGATTATTGATGTTCTAAAAAAGGAAACTGTGACGTGACCTTTAGCACTTGCCTTTCTACCATCACATTGTCGCCACAATACAGCACAATTTTTTCTTGCAACAATGCCTAGCGACAGAGATAGTCTGATTGGCATGGGATTTGAAGCCCCACGTGTCGACTGTAAGGAAATTTCATCTAAATGTCACGATTATCTCAAGTTTCGATCGCGACTTGATTCTGCAGGGGCACTCAAGGCGACTGGAAATCGCGGACTACAGCCAGCTATGGACTACATATTGGAGCATGGGGAACAGTCTATACCGGATATGGGTTCAGTATCAGAGTCAGCCAGCTCCGCACCGATGGACGTCGATGAGGACGATGACGCAGAAGCGGCCGCTAATTTAGCTGGCCTGGAAGCCAAGGTGTGTAAGGTATTGCCATATTATTAGCAGGCTGACAATGGACATAGAGCATCAAATGCTCAGAGTGTGACAAAATCTTCCGGAATACAGTTCTCGCCAATTTCCATGCTGAAAAGAGCGGTCATACCGCATTCGAAGAGTCGACGGAAGAGGTGAGTTCACTTCTTTGAGGTATCCCCGCTTCTCTGCATGATCATCCATGTGTGCAGGTCAAGCCCCTCACCGAGGAAGAGAAGAGCGCGAAGCTCGCCGAGCTTCGCGAAAAGATGGCCGAAAAGCGTGCTAAGAAAGCAGCAGAGGAAGCTGTCGAACACAAGGAGAACGAGAAAATCCGTCGGAAATCAGGCAAGGTCCGATATACTCCTGTTTTGTTCTCCTCTTCCGTTGTTTATTACCGGCCACAGGACATGAATAAAATTAAAGAGGAACTCAAAGTCAAGGAGGCCATGAAGGAAGCGGAACAAAGGAAGAGAGGTCCATTTATCATCATTGGTTTTGTCATGTTTTACCCATCCTTGATGCTCAGATAAGATCGAAGAGGCTAAGGCTAAGGCAGCAGTAAAGGCTCAGATTGAGGCTGACAAGAAAGCTCGTGCTGAGAAAGCTGCCAGGGAAAAGGCCCTTCGAGAGGGCAGACCTATTACTGATAATTTATCGACCACGGCTCCTGCCGCTTCCACTACCCCAGCGGCTGCTTCGTCGTCTGGCGTTAAAGGTAGGGAGTTCAAAGAAACCCGGTTACAAATACGTATGTCCTCGGGAGGGCAGCCGTACACTACGACTCTATCGAGCGATGCTCGTACGTATCCTCATTCACGTTACCTTAACAATCTCATTGCCTGATCTGACTCATCTCCCTAGCTTTACGTGAGGTCGCAGAGTTCCTTGCAGGACAGACGCTATCTGTTGATGTTGAAACGGTAATGTTTGCCCAACACTTCCCAAGGCAAGTTCCCAATTACGTTTTTTGACATCGAGACCTCATGCTGCTGCTCCTGGATAGAAAAGCCTTTTCTCGTTCAGATTTCTCAAAGTCTTTAAGGGAGCTCGGACTTACTCCCTCCGCAGTACGTGTGCCTCATTCTTGTGTATGACTTCCGTTATTAATGCTAATAGAAAGGTCCTTATTGCGACTATTCCATGAGATTTTCATCTGACTTCAATTACCATATCCGCCATCAATCAAAGATTCAGATGTATGATACTGACCATCAGCGTAACTTCGTGCGATGCAAAGCATATGCAGATCATGAAAAACATAAGACGTATCGGGTCATCTGCATTTAGTGTAAGAACCCAGGAAACGTGAGAGCATGCAGCTGACTTACGCAAGTTCCAAAACAAGTATCCTCCCATCTAGTGTTCCAATGGCTATCTTTCCATTTCTCTCATCTAAGGTCACCCGGGTCCAGCTGTTGCCTTCGTGTATATTGTAGACGGCCGAAGCATTCGTGTAAACAACTTGATCCTCGTTGACAGCACCAAGTACGCAACCGGCAAGCCTTTGTCCAGAAGACGCTTGTAGGAAATAAGATTCTGTATCCGTGTCCAACCAGATTGCCGTATTATACTCCCCGATGGCCATGTCGCTCAAACCGAAAAGCCGCAACGGCGCAGATATAGTCTGTACTTGAATCGGAGTGAAGTCGTATAGCGAATGTGACCCTGGAGGGTTTGGATATATGACGAAATGATTGAGCATGTTTGTGGGCCAAGGGAATGAGCTCGCAAATCTGACTAGAATACTGATGGGTTGGGGACCCCGTGTGTGGGAAGTGTGAAAGGCTAGACGACCTGAGTCGACACTCCATTGCCAGACGTGATGCGCTAGGGGGTGAAGGACACCTCGACTCGACGTTGATTGACGGAATAGACGAAGGGAGTAGATCGCCAGGAACCTGGATCGTAGGATAATTAGGAAGTCGTTAAAGACGAGGGTTTCGAAACATGCTTCAGCCTGCCCAGGCGATAGTGAGAAGAGCCTCGGGTGTGGCGGCGTCGTTACATACCTGAGTGGGTTGTGCGGCTTGGAGAGGCGGGAGAGGAGGTCTGACAAGTTCCATCCGGTGTCCCGCACGCCGTACGTCACAGACGAAGAGTTGATCAGTATGATTGCGTATCAGGATCATCGATCCTGCAAATGCAAGGAGCTCGTGTACTGGACCGGTTATCTTGGCGATACTGGTGAAGGCAGAAGCTGCGTTGTGGGCGGTAGTGGAGACGGCGAATACCTGAAGACTGTCAAGGAGTAAGGGTCGCCGAAAGTACCGAAGGAAAATAACGCACCCAGAATCCTGGCCTTTAACCGCAACGGAAGGTGGGTAAGAAGTATCTTTGTTGAAGGCACATCCCCCCAGCCATGGCCCCTGGCGCCTCGCGATACACAAGGGGGTGCGATTAATATCCCAGCACTCAATACAAAGCTGAGGAGGATTTGGCTGCGTATGAGTACTGAGTGCAGCGGAAAGGATGTAGGAGTGTGGGCCACGAGTAAAAAATTTGAGTGCAATAACCCGTCTTTGCTGGGCTGGTAATCTAGTGGGCGCGATACTGATTTCCAGTTGCCTCGTGGCGCGGGGCGACGGCGAAGTCCAGTTGCGGCGGGCTCGAACTGCACGGACAACGAGGCCTTCTAGCTCCCCTGTCCCTTGGTTGTTGAGCCATCCCGGAGGGCCTGAGGGGAAGGGGATATTCCGCTCTACGATTTGTGTGCGAAGGAGAAGGTGCCAGACACTATCCAGTCTACAAAGCTCTTGCAAATACTTGCAGGCCTGTTTAAAGTATAAATAATCGAGATCTACATCGGCGATTGTGATTAGGAAATCAATAGATTTACCTGTCTTATCCTCAGAATGTCGTTAATGTTGAGAAATCGAAAAATAGACAGAAAGAGGTCCACGGGGAGGTCTAAAAATGGCATGATCCTAGGACCTTGATTAGCGCGAAGCAAAGGACTGAAGGTAGTCACTCACGGGGAGCGTGTGTCGATCTAGCGTCGACAGGAGCAGGGATACGGGGCAACAACGAGTCAATGGACGTGCACCATATAGAAGGAGGACACGAGGCCCTGGAAGAAAGGAGGAAATCGATAAAGGTGACGATGAAGTAACAGCGAAGTTGTTACGGATGGAGAAATTCAGTTTCCGTCAGAATTGAGCTTTTAAGGAGCAGGAATGAACGAATTCACAAGATTACTGTGCCGTGTGGTCAGCCGTGCCTTTGGACAAGCCGCTATTGGCACAAAGCTAGATCAAGGTCGATGCAAACAAGACGTTACAATTACGAACCAGTACTAGTCACCTCTCACGATGTGGACGTTGTAAGCGAAGGTTTTCGGGTGTTCCATACCTTCCGCAGAGGTGGCAGACGTATTTCACGGGGGTTCGGATGCCAACTTGGAAACCAATTCGACATACGAAACAAACGGAGACAACAAGCGTCCGGCCGACTCCGCGGTCGATAAAATCGCACATTTTGTGTATCTCTTTCTGTAAACGCCGTTACATCAGATTGTATCTCAATATTAACCACATAGCCATGCCTTCATTCCCGGCTGTTCTGAACCAACAGTGGGCCCGTTCCTAGTCACTTTTGACCTCCATCATGATGTGGCGTCATATAGTACATGCAGGAACCCTGGGGAGCATCCAACTTTGCGAATGATCAACATTACTATGAACTAGGGTTCCGTTTGCACTGTCCCCAGTGACTGATCCTCCTGCGCGAATTCTTCGAGCAGTGGATCCCGGCGATGTACCCAGCGCGGGTACCTCTAATTTTCTTAATCTAATCAGCCGTCTGACCTGATCGGTATCGATGATATGGGCAAATAACATCCATGAAATGAGTGCGATCAACCCTCTGAAAAGTGCGATTGCGCCGTGGGTAGGCGAAGGTGATTGTTACCCTCGGTTAGGTTGATTCGGCAAGTATAGTAGGTCTCTACCAGCAAAACTGGCCCAGGAGAACGGCTCATAATCAAGAACCTAGGTCAGAATCCAGTAGCCCCATCGACCAATGAGGTGCTGTCTGTTTTTTCGTGGCTGCGGGTCCAGAACGAGT
The DNA here is from genome assembly GCA_030407055.1 of Armillaria mellea. Taxonomy (NCBI): domain Eukaryota; kingdom Fungi; phylum Basidiomycota; class Agaricomycetes; order Agaricales; family Physalacriaceae; genus Armillaria; species Armillaria mellea. The sequence continues at coordinate 662,058 of JAUDZF010000007.1, forward strand.
CCTGCAAAAAGTTGGACGTGACATTGTGACATTGAATGGATACTATAAACGGTATAAACAAACACGATTATTTGGCTAGGGGATGCAAGAAATATAGCGGCCCATATGCCCAAACAATTTAGATAAGTAGTGATGTGAAATTCTCCACTGCAGGTGACAGGGACCGGGTGTTTAAATATCACTTTCATTGATTTGCGACATGGCGGTTATAATGCCTCAGTACACCATCCGACTGCATGGGATGATTTATCAGGAAGTGTACCGGATATGTAGCGTTCAGAAAACGTCAGCTAGAGGTGAGAAAGTTTGAAGAATCTGATCTCTGTGCCAACGAAAGTTTAATTTCCCGATGACAGCAATTGGCAGTGACAGAAACCCGCAAATGGGATCGCGCTTCAAAGATGGTTCTCAGCATGCACGACACGTTGAACATGCATTTTATTACAGGTCTCGACCTCAAGTGGCGTCAAAGGGCTTCATTTAAGAAGGTGAAAAATTGAAAATCTCGAATCAGGGATGTAAGTAATTGAGTGGCCTTACTCTATTGCTGCATCTCGCTGCCGGCTGCGACGTTCAGTAAGTAAGTACGTCAGATTTTCTTTGTATCGTTATGGCGCCTTATGGTCATTGTCAATATAACGATCACCTATCCGCGTTTGGGATAAGTCCCGATGCCCGAAATCCAGACTTGCCGCGAGAGCTGATTACGTTGGCTCGGACTCGGTAGTCGTTGTATGATATATAGTCGGTGTCTAGCTATGAAACTCTTCCGACTCGGAGCGGAGCGCGATATGATAGGGCGAAATATTGAATTGAATCCAGCACAGGGCGGATACTAGAGTTGGCGGTGCAAGTCTAATCTAATCATTCGTGATTAGTTCCATAATTAATCGTCCAGCTGCAATGCATTACCAAGATAGATACGCATGTCGACGACTAACGGATGGATCGTGCAGACGACAAAGATTCTGGTGAACCTTGACTAGCAAGAAGTAAAATAAAGTTGCCGGCAAGTGTTGAGAAGTCAGTTAATTGGCTCTGGATCAAAAAGTATATCGATCGTGGTCCAGCAAATCGATAATAATGATAGAGTCAGAAAGTCCATGTGCGAGCTAAGATCTATTGGGCGTACTTAAAAAATAAAAGCTAGTAAAATGAAAAAAAAGGAAGGCATCACGCTCACAAGGCCTCAATAGCCTTTCTGACCTCCTCCGCCTTCCTCTCGAAGGCGGCCAATTCCCGCTCGCCATCCTGTTTGAACTTTTCATATTCAACGCCCATTTGGTATCGGATCCACTCTTCAACGGTCATCGACAGCTCAGCTTCCGTAAGACCTTCCAGCGGGACGAACGACTCCAGTGCGAGAGGAGGTAAAAATTGGAAACCGGCATCCAAGGGTTGAGTACTATCGTCCTGAGGGCCAAGATTCATTGACGGAGGAGACACCAGGGCAAGAGAGGGCGTGGCACGAGGAGGAGTCAGCGGCTGCGTCTCCACGTCGAGCATTGAAGTGTCCTCGTTTGTGACATCCATTTGCGCATCCGGCGTATGTGGTCGTGTTTCTTCTGAGGTCTGATTGCCTGAGATACCCACCGTTGCCCCCTTCGCCTTTCCTTTTCCTTTACCTTTCCCCTTTGAGTGGGATGGTTTGAGTTTTTGAGGCGCGGGATCCCCTTCATTCTCTTCCTCCGATGAAATCTCGACTAGTTTCAACCCTGCATCTATCTCGCTCCGTTCGACATCGCTTGCCGTACCGCTTTGACTGGCATGAGAGGATAATGGGGTCTTAGAAGCGAGGTTACGTTCGGCTTGCTGAGAAGGTCTTGTCTTCTCATGTGGTGCATTCCCTGAATCTGAGGCCACGTGAGGAACGTTGTACCGAGCGCTGGTGCCATTCGGTTTCATTTGGGGCCGCCCATGTACTTCCTCCATGATTACGTCTTCATCAGGCCCTAAAAGTCCACTGTTTCTGGTTACAGATAGTTGCCGGGACGAGGAGGAATGTGTATCGGAGGACGAAGGGTTTCCTCCGCGACGGGGAACAGAAGGTGCCTCATGGCCGGTTTCAGCGGTCTTGGCTCTCGTGGCCTGTGGTTTGGAGGGCTTCCGGGCATGTGAGGAGGCTGGGACTGGTGCCGGAGATACAAAGTCCTCGTTGTCGGCGTCAGGAGTCTGAGCACCCTCTACTGAATTGGGCTTCGATTTGACTCGCGGTTTAGATGATTTCTTCGACAGCGCCGGAGTCTTTGGAGGAACATATTGACTCATGTCTTCCTCCGACTGCAGCTCCACTTCCGTAACGGCCCGTTGCGTAGAAGTGGGTTTCGTTTGTGCCTTCGATGTAAGTTTAGACACAGCCTTATTTGTGCTGGGTTCCGGGATGGATGGTCTGAAGAATTCATCTTCTGACCGGCTATCTGAAGGCGGTTGGCCTTTATGTCGAGTAGATCTGGTCGATTCCTTGGTCCATAGGCCAGGAATAGATTCGCTGTCGTCCGGCGGGGGCGGTTTGGGCTTCGATCTAGTTGATCTGGAAAGTGCCTTCTTCGTCAGCACAGTTTCGTCTTCCGACTGTGTGTCTGGAGGAAGTGGCAGGGGTTTAGACCGTGATGATTTCGTCCTGCTTTGGATGGCGGCTTCTTGGCAGGCGCATCATCGTCGTTATCCTGCGATAACAGGGGTTTCGCCGGCCGCCTGGATGATGGTTTACGGGTAGTGCTCTTCTTTAGAGGTATTTCATCCTCATCCGCCTCTTGCTCCGCCACCGCTCGTGATTTCGATTTCGATCTAGACGGCTTAGGAGGCAAGAGATCAATTTCGCTCTCTTCCTCCTCCGTTTCAGGTATGCGCTTTGGTTTGGATCTCGTTTCATCAGTATTGGAGTCGGCTTTTGTCTTAGATTTTGACGGTTTACGTGTTGTGCTTCTCCCCAATGGTGCTTCGTCCTCGACCGTCTCTGGGGCCTCAACCGTCCTGGGTTTTGCTTTTGATTTTGATCTTGAGGACTTGGGAGGAGGGGGGTCTGGAATATCCTCCTCCTCCCCCTCAGTTTCCACGACAAGCTTTGACTTGGATCTCGATTTAGATGGTTTGCGGGGTGCATCATCATCGACTGAGGGGGCGCGAGAGGCCGAACGAGATCTGGTCGAGGCCTTTCGGGTCCTGGGTGGTGGGGGAGGAGCGGTCATAGTATCGTCTTCATCATCGTCTTCTGTAAGTGCGGAACGATGACTGGCTTTGGATGAGGCTCGCGAGCGGGTCCCAGGAGTTTTGGCGCCCTTCCTGGTAGCTCGGGGTTTACGGGGTGTCTTGGCAGTGCGGCTGCCCTCAGGCATGGATGAGATATCGGAAGATTCTTCTGCGCCGTCGAACCCTTTCGTAGGCATAATCATGTCGTTATGTTTGCCTTTGGGTTTCGATTTGGGGGGTGGTTTGGGGGGTGGAGAGAGGTCAGCAAAGATAGGGCAGTTGTCGTTGGCCTTCTTGACTCGCTTTAGATGTTCTTCTCTGTAGAATAAATGAGAATAACAACGAGATAAAATATGGGAAGACGCACAATGGATCATCATCGTCGTCCCATCCACTCAGGGAGACGCCGCAATATAGGCACGTAGCAAGGTCATCCCCCGGTTCTTGGGGCATGTATATGAACCCAGCGCGCGCCATCTGATAATTTATGAGTATGAAAGCTGGTGTATAAATTGTCGAACGTACCTTCTTCGAGGTGCACCCATTCCTGGTGCTATCGTGAGGCCAGCCATCCCCGAAAGTAAAGGTGTCAAGTCGAGCCTTCTCCATAACCTTGCATAAAGGCATACGATTCTTATTTTGGGACACAAATCTGTAACATTTTCAGCTGCGAAAAAGGGAACAGCGCCCTGCTTGTCCTTACCTGCCCTGATGGTCTACATCATTTCGCAAACCACACCGGACCACTGCCCAGGAACACATCTTCGCGCATTTGCGATAGTGGATATCGAACGGGTCGTCATCACTGTCCCATTCACTGAGCTGTTTGCTGCACATGTAGCAGGTAACGCTGTCCCTGTCCTCGGGGCTGGGGTCGTAATAGAAACCAGCCTCTGCTAGCGTCTCTGGATTCGCCTGAAAGCTGGACTGGATGGGGCCATTTCAGTGTCACTGTTGTTTTCGCGCCAGTTTTTACGCGCTTTGAACGCGTGAACGAGTCGATACGATTCTGGAGGACCTCCATTGCGCTGAGGATGATGAGTGTCTGTTGAGCGTGACTAGGATAACGCGTTGTCACTTGTGTGACAGCCACGAAGCACGTGGCATCACGTGGATCTGGACAAATATCTCCACGGTGGCACGGTCCGTTCTAGCCCGCCACCACATCCATGTCCCTTCCTCGCACCTACGGTCGCAATTCCAGCAAAAGGAAACTCGTCGATACTGCTGGCAGCGATGAAGAAGTTTCGAAACGTCGAAAGCGCGATACCCCGCCAATTGCAACGCCCTCCGAAATACCAAGAGACTTGTCCCAAATATTCGAGTTGGCATCGCCAGCAGCATCGTCGTTGGGATCCCCAGGAAAGCTTGCAAGACGCATGCTAGGGCGGTCTAAAACAGAGTCCTCAATAGACAGCACTGGCCGGTCAGGAAACTCTACACCAAGCCTGGCTCGATGGACACCTTCGTTGCCCTCCGTTCTCTCACCTCCGAAACTAATTCCGACACTCTTTCCAGACCCTCCACCTCCGCAGCATCGTGCCCCAGTAAAACGCACGTACGCTGGGAAATCAAGATCCTTTCTCGTTTCGTTGCCCGTCAGTGCCGCTGCATCCGGACCTAGGTCTCGAGGATGATGACTTTCTCAACCGGGAGTCATATTCTTCGCTTCGCTCTCGCTGGGGCGTTGACACATCAGAGGACGACCCGTATCCTCAGCCATCACCATCGCGGTCACATTCCGACTCTAATCCTGCGACACCTACTTCTTCTCCTCCCAAAAGATCCAAAAGCAAATCGAAAGGCAGGGGCACTCCCAACGCTCTCGTTCCTGAACCCCTTCCCAGTGGAATGATGAACCCCCTGAAGAGTATCACGGAGCTCAGAAGCAAGGGGGAAAATAGAAGATTCTTGGACGAAGTTGGATATCTCATTGAGGGTATGGATAAAGATGGCAGAGTAGGTTTGCGAAGGTCAAGGTGAGTGTCTATCTTCTCGACGTAATTATGTACTTATAGAATCTAGCGCATTGGAAATAGCGACAAAACTTTGCGACTCTGACTTTACTCGGAAGGCCAAAGCGGCAGACTTTATCGGTCAAACCTGGGACACCTTCGTTGAGAATGGCGCGGGAGATGGAAAAGACAAGGTCAGCCCGGCGCCTGCATATTTAACCTTAACTTTAAGATCCTTTCAGATTTTAGACCTTATTCTGGTATTTTTCTCGGCACTCGTTGCTAGAGACGACGTGTCACTAGCGGACGTCGCTGAACGTTCCAGTTCGCCGTCAACCAGTTCTTCTCCAACGTCATATTTCGCTACAACCCTCTTTGCAATGCTCGCCCGCCTTACTCCTGAAACCGACCTTTTGTCAATCATAGCGGTGAGTTCGCCGGATATTCAACTTCGCAAAATGGGAATCAAGAAGAACGAACAAGTTTTGGTAACTACAACACACTTCTCGTAACCGACCATAAATTGACGGGATTGTTCAGCTTCGTTCTATTCATTCAACTATTTTGTCGTCCTCCCTATTTGAAGACGGAGTTGCTGTGAGTTGTGCTACCTTTTTATCCCTTTCCACCCTCAACGCGTATTAGGTGTCAACTTCTTTGTTAATTACATATACTCTGGCTGCTCTTCCCCCCTCCTTCCTTCCTACAGTTCACTTCCCAACATTACTCAAGTCCCTTCGTCATCATCTGGATGAACCCTTTCCATCGACAGCTACCCGACATGATAGAAGTGTAGATTTCCCAAGTACTCATAATATCTTGCGACTACTTGACAGCTTCCTTCTTGGCCAATGGGCAGGCCCTGGATGCGGCAGTGCTCAGTCAATAAACCTTCTTGGAGGAGCGCGAGAGGACTGGCTGCTCAGTGGACTGATTTCGTGCGGAGTTCGCACTGAAATTGCGATGAAGACTTCCAAGCCCGGTAGCAACGCAGATATAGGTGCGTCTTTGTGACATCAGGAATTTCCAGTCGCTCATTTTTTACAACAGACAGTTGCTTGGATATGGTACTCCGCGTTCTGGTCAGCCTGAGTCACAGAGACCAGGACTGGTGCGAGAACCTCCTTGCACATCCGACAGCGCCACTGTTCATCATTCGAACGATTGTCAGGGCCGATCGCATACGTCATGAGTATCAAGGAAAAGGAAAGACGCCACACGACAGGACGAACACCAAAGTGAAAAAAGAGCAGAGCGATACGGAGCTCGACGACGAAGAAAATCTTGATGACGACAGCGTCCCAAGCTCGTGTTCTGGACAGACTTTGTCTTGCGTTAGGCCTCTTCACCAACCTGGTGCAACAAGTCGAAGACGCGAAGGATGGCCTGCGAGGTTTGCGTATGTATCATTCGATTTTGCTTGGCATCAGTAGACTGACTTCTCTGTTATAGTCCTTGATCCTTCCTGTGCCTTGACAAAGCCTGCTTGCCTACGCAAATGCTCTTGTCGACATCCCACCAATGCTCTCAATCTCCTGGCACAAGTGTACCTCCATCAAGTTCCTATCTTTGGGGACTCCAAGGTCAAAATGGAGCGCCAGTCCTCACCCGCTTTTGGCACCGATCCACTGCAGAGCGCCGACGCGTCCTTCTTGCTAGGACATCTATCGGTTCTTTTTGGATTGCTCATGAAAGGAAGCGAAGACAATCAGACTATCATCCTAGACGGGCTTTGTTCTGCCAGGATGACGCGCACCGTACAGCTGAATTCTTTGGTAGAACATGCGGCTGATCTTGCTGCTTTCTATGCTGTGATCAAAGGAGAAGAGGCTGATACAGAAGGGAACAAGGGGGAAGATGTCGCCAAGGATGTCATCAAGTTCCTTCAAGCTCTACGTGACAAGCAAAATTAGCTCCTGTACATCGCGACTTGCGCTACCTTATTTCTACTTTTTATCTTGTTTGAGTAATGAGCCGTGTCCGATCAACGTAAGCTCGCTACCGCAGCTACCACGAGGTGAAATTCATCAAAGGCGATAAAGAGCTTGTAAATGAAACCCTTACTCTTTCCCCTTGCTACACACCGCCATCCTCCTCGCCGTTGACCCGAGTGCTAGATGATTTCCGTGGAGGGGCGGCCGGCATTCACATGTTTGTTTGAATGCCGACAGGTGAAATGCCGGAGTGTCCACGGCAGCCGCTCTGCATTGAACGTCCAGCATGGGGTCCAGTTTCTCCTCCAACAAGGCTGTCGTCCACGGCAAACGTCTCGAGCGCGCTCGTCTTTTGGAGGAGGCGGGCGCCTCTGGGAAGAGCGGTGACCGTGAAAAGTACTTGCAAGCGACCGGTGTGTACATGCCCTTAGCGCTGAAGCTTGCTTACATCGATATCTGCAGCCTGCGGCATTGTATCCCGTATCGAGACTGGCGAATGGACATCCACGGAAGTCCTCGAGGCGTACATCGCACGCTCTGTTGAGGCCCAGGCGGCAACGAATTGTTTAACAGAAAGTACGGGCTGCATGAGCTGGCTAGCGCGTTGGAACTGACACTTGGACGTAGTTATGTTTAAGGACGCGCGCGTGCAGGCCAAGGAACTCGATGCTGAGTTCGCAGCTACCAAGAAGCTCCGTGGGCCCTTGCATGGAGTTCCGTTCAGTGTAAAGGTTTGTACTTATTCTCCTGTCAGGGCATGGAGGCATTTAATAACGCATATATGCAGGATTTCTGTGAGCCATATCGATAATTGAGGTATTTTGAGTCTTACAGGGAATAGATAGGGTGAAGGGTTACGACACGACGATTGGCTTCACCCAGTGGGCCAATGATCCCGCCGAAGAGAATGCGGCGGTATGTCACTTCATAGGTTGAAGGAACCGTCAAATTAATAGTTTTGTAGCTCGTTGACCACATCATCGCTGCAGGCGGTATTCCGATGGTCAAGACGAACGTTCCCCAGACTATGCTTTCCTTTGAATGTAATAACCCCCTGTGGGGGCGCACTACCAACCCATACAACCCCGGTTACACTTGTGGAGGTAGTTCTGGAGGCGAGGGAGCTATTCTGGCGATGGACGGCTCTGCTTTAGGCATAGGCTCTGATATTGCCGGTAGTCTACGTATCCCAACTGCGTACTGCGGTATTTACTCCCTCATGCCGTCCTTCCCCAGAATCTCTACGTTCGGGTGTCGAGGTATGCTGTTATGCTCGTACCGTCACCGTGTCTGATTTCATGCTATAAGGACCCGACCCCGGTTTCGAAGGACTGATAGCGATCAATGGCCCAATGGCTAGGTCAGTTACTGATTCACTCCAACTTGTCTGTCAAATTAATTAATGCTACTCATTTCATTTAGGTCGGTTGAAGATTTGAAGCTCTTCTGTCGCACCCTGTTCGGGGCGCCAGATGCGATTTCCCATGTTCCTCCTACGCCCTATCGGGAGCCCAATTTACCGGAGAAGCTCAAATTTGGGTACTACACGTCAGGTTCGTGACTAGTACCTTTGGGGCGCGTATATTTCACCTAAAAACACACTAGATGGATTCTTCAAAGCATCTCCGGCTAACAAGCGGGCAGTTCTGGAAACTGTTGCCGCGTTGCGCAAGCAAGGACATGAGTGCATTGAATTTGAACCTCCTAATGGTTAGCGCTGTCCTTGCCGATAAAACGGTTTTAACCATCAGTATCAGTGCACGAAGCGCTGGTGACATTTGTCGCGCTTAGTTCTTCAGACTCGTACCGACATATGCTAAGTGGTCTTGGTCCCGATCCTTTGGTGGGTTGCATGAAGCGTCAACCTTGATTCCTCATTACCATTGTTCCAGGACAATACACTCAAGTTGGTTGTCTATGGCTCAAGAGTTCCATGTGAGGCTCCGTTTCATGTGGCTGCCATCAGCATTAATTCATCTACTACATAGACCCATTGAAAGCCTTGGCTCATTTTATTCTTTCCAAAATCCTGGATGATTGGAGGGCCGCAGACGTGATTATGGCTGCAGGCTCCAAGTCGTATTCTCAATACAGCAAGTGGATTGAAAAGAGGCAGGCTTACAACAAAATGTTCTACATGAATGTGAGGTCGTCCCGCTACCTTGAACAACATTTTAACTTCCTCGTCATATTAGGTCTGGAACAAGTATGGTTTCGACGGGATCATAGCTCCGGTTCAGGCCCTCCCCCAATTACTTGAGGGGTAAGTCCTTTTTGTCGTCGATGATATTTCCTGCTCACAATGTTCGGTACGTACAGCGGTGCGACAGAACTTTCTCCTCTGGTAATGGGCACAGTGCTTTACAACATCGTCCAGAGCAGCGCCGGATGCATTCCTGTAACACGAGTTGATCCTGAAAAGGACCTATTGACGGACGAGTGGACGAAGCCCTCGCCTGACAAAAAGAGCATCCTGGAGGATCAGCTTTATAGAGGGAAGAAGCCGTTTTATGACCCGGTGCCTATGAAGGGTATGCCAGTGGGTATACAGGTGGTAGCGAAGAAGTGGGAGGAGGAGAAGGTGTTGGCAATGATGAGTGTCATCGATAAAGCTTTGGGAGAGGATAGAAGTTTCGGGCCAGGAGCTTGCAGACTGCCCGAAAAGGTATAAAGAAGGTGACGCTTATTCTCTTTCACAAAATTTCAATAATGGGTATATGTGTAGTAATTCCTATAGAACATAAGTTATTGCTTTCCGATAAATCGAACGAAGGGATCAGTCGGAGATTCCCGAGCCTACCCTAAAGTCCATCTAAGTGTTGTTGCATCAGGCTTCTACTCTTGCGTACTGATATCACTTACATTTCATTCCATTCTTCTCGTCATCCCTCGTTCTGCAGCTTAGACGAAAATTGCCGTCAATTCATTCTTCGAGTTTTCTTCGTCTATTTTTCCCTCAAACCGCAACTTCATACTAATCCGAGATGCCTGTCACTGTAACATAACGCACGTTCACTGGTTGGCCAGCTGTATTTCTTTTGTCGCCGTGTTCTCCCATATCGCTGGCCTCAGTTTTACGGTCCCCGCATCTCCACTTACCATCCTCACGTACACGAGCAGCTATAACATGGTGTCAACACGATGTTCATTTTTGTGGACGCCTAAACGTCATACACCCTCGTTTCTGCGTACAACGTTGCAGCCCACTGCCTGCGGAAGGACGTGCGTGGCTCCAAGAAATCCAAAAAATGGTGAGTATATGCTGGTAAAATTGGTACGTGAGCTATCCTATGCTACTTGATCCATTGAGGTCGGTCTGATTGCTTTTGAATTTTTTGCAGAACCGCCAGAGACTACAATATGGTCGCTGGTCGTCCGATCCTGTCTGAGCACTTCACTTTCCGGCTGCGTGTGCTATAGTCCACGTGCATATGCTAGAAACGGCTTACCCGTGGGTTTCTCAAAGAAACAGACGTGTCTTGCTGGTGGCGAAAGAACCGGTAGATAAAAAGCTGGTCTACAACTCGATATACTGACACGTCCAGTCAGCACAGAACTGCGTTGAAAGGACGGAGCTTACTATTCCGTCCTTCCAATTCCCTCTTCAGATGACTACTAAAAGAATAGACTCGATGCGCTTGCTCATTGTAATACCCTGAATTTTCTGCTGGTACGTAACTTCTTTCCAACTATTATTTCATCCACATATAGCTACTTCTAAAAAGCTCAATTTTTGTCGAGTTACATGGAATCCGACTTCAGAGTACGTCTGGTGACGTGGTGGCGTGTTTCTGAAGAAAAAACGACTGGGGCAGAGTCCGTTGAAATCGAATCATGTGTCTATGTTCCAAGCAAAACCGGGACCAGTAAGTCCATGTCGGAGAGATTCCTTGTCATCTGCTAATTTATCAAACAACTGACCATCCAGATTCGGGATAACTGTAGGAAACTGCGAAGTTGGTTCAACATCTACGTATTCGGCTCATATCGTGCAAGTATAGCAGAGCCATCAGCGGTTACAACGATGACGCGACGTTCATTCTCGTTGAGGCTCCAATAGGCTGATTCCTATGGATGGTTTGCGTACCAGATTCTTGTTGGTCACTTCGCGTATCAAGTATCGCTCGCGGATCCGATACGAAAATTGAGCACTAACGGACAACGGCGTCCCCTGATACATCTTGGGGTATCATACATACGCCGCTCACCTGCCCATCGTTCAAGCATCTGTTCTGATCACCAAAAACACACAGATGGCTTGGCTTCATGTTCCTTTCGTCGGCTTCCATGCTCGCAGCGACTTTCAACATCCGTATACACACCAATTTACCGCGAATTGGTACAGTGCGGAGTGTTTGCATCATCTGTCCAGTTGTGCGAACTACCATGTTGTTGAACTACGATGGTATGATCGAACGCAAGCAATTCCAGATGTTCTACGTCACTTGCCTGACATGGAATGTAGATCCCTTAAACCGTTCTTTTGATCTCGTCTGTTCGCCGCTGATGCTTTGATCTGCCAGGAGATCCGGTACGCGCACTGCGGATGTCACCTCCCGGTTGAACGGAGTCGCCAACTAGTATATATAGTGCGCAACCACTGCGCACTTCGCCATCTCAAGACCTCATTGACATGTATTGAACGATGAATCCAATCGGGTAAAGGGTGTCGACACCGCTTACGGAGAACGAGCGGGAGAAGCGAAGCGTGCGGCAAGTGGAGGAGGTAGGGGGGAAGGCTTACCCGGATAGGTGGCCATGATTCCAGTAGTCCCTGTGCCGTTGTGCTTGATTCCTATTCTGGTGGCGTGTGGCGACGGCCGGCAATACTGCAGGTGAAGTGGAGAGAGCTGGATCCGCTGGTGATGCTGTTTGTCATGCATGATTCTTAGTGTTTGCTGACTTTTCTTTATGATGGGTCCAGTGCTAGAAGGTTTCACGGGAAGGTGATTCTTAGTCTAGCAGTCCAGCTATGCTTAGCTTTTATAGTAAGGAGTGTGATAACGTTCAAGCTTGTGGAAAATGTGGCGGGTGCAGTCAATGTGACATTCAAAAAGGTGGTTACGAATCAGGTTTGGTACTCAGAAGACACGTTCATTCATAACCCATCTTTCGATTTTGTTGTACTGATTACCAAAATATTTGTTCATAGGACGGGGCGATTCATTTTAAAGCCTGAGATACTCAAATCATTCAATCTGCCATGATAAGACATGCATTTACTATAATAACAGTGCGTATATATTTTTCTTATTCATGTTATGCAGTGAAGACTTGCCGCTTTCGGTAAATCACTCCCGATGTGCATGCGGATTATCGAATATTCATCGCCGTACATTTTATGCCTATTAACACCGACTTGCTCCAATACGCCTATCCTGCTCTCAAGACTTTCAACACGTTGTCCAATTGAATTTCCTTTTCTATTTCCTCCACTGTCAATTCCGAGAGTTTCAAGGCACCCGCCTTCACCTTTTAAAATTCAAATTCCAAGCGCCCATTTTTTAATTTTGTCGCGGGCCGAATTCGTTTCTCACGTGCCTATATTTTTAGGCTTGACCCCTTCGATATGTGGGAATGGGATGTGTCCGATATCGTTTAGCCTCGGCGCTTGACATTTACGATCTTGTTACACGCCAGCCACGCTCTCCAATCTTCTGCCTCTACCGATACTCGCCCTCAGGGCAAGGGCGCATTAACTCACTTTGACTGTCCGGCCATCACTAAAAGTTGCAATATGACAGGATCTGACGTTGCCGTCAGCCTTTCTCCCAGGTCCTCTTTTCGCACGAGTAGGCCATTGGGACCTCGGTCGCGGCAACCGTCCTCCTCTTTGGCGCCTCTTTCCTCTGATTCAAGTCTATCTCAGAGTAGCGATTTGGTGCAGTCACGCAGCCCTACTCGTACCAGCTACTCCACAACGTTGACGACCTATAGCTCTAGTCCAGGGCCATCATCACCAATAGCGTCCATTGAAGGCTCACCGCCCGAGATCGGAAGCAAAATGCTCCCCATAATATACGACAAGACCTCCCAGGACGACGCAGGTCGTAGTAATGGACCTAAGCTTGACTCTGATTCAACCATATCCACCGACACCGCAGCGTTTCCCGAGCATACACATTCATCCTTGACACCACCTCATAAATCTATGTCTCCGCCGGGATCTCCTCTAGCATTATTATCCCCTGCTTTTACAAGTATACCTGAATCAATTGTGGCACCACCGCCTCCTCCACTACCGCCTACCGTCAGGGTAGAACCCGCTCTACCAATCCGTTCTGCGTCCTTACCTCCTACCCTACTGTCACCCCCACTGCCGTCACCTACTGTAACGTCAGAGTCTTCGTCGTCAGTCACAACAGCTTCACAAAGTGTATTTCATCCGCCGCCGCCACATGTCGTCGAAGAACCCTCATTATCTATCTCTTCGACTGCGCGTCCCTCGCTCACACCTCCGCCTTTTACTGACGTGACCCCACTCAGCATTCAACGTACCAACAGCGTGTCACCTTCGAATTTGTCACCAATTAGTCGACCGATCGCCCGGAGTCCGACTCTCCCGCCTCCTCCCAAAGTCAGCTTCGATTCCGAAGCCGTCAAGTGGAAGGGTCTACCACTAGAGGCCGCACTTTGTATGTATCAGCTCCATGGTGTCTTCTCGTTCTAGTTTCTCAACACGCCCTAATTTCAGGGACTTTTGATTCTGCGGAACTTCAAAGCATCGTCTCCCGCGCAATCAGATCGTCCGCTCAAGAGTCCTTCATTCGCCTCGTGTCGATCGATAATCTGGACAAGGCTCTCCCCGCGGAGCTCGATCGGCTTGACGCACTCAAGGCCGTAACACAATCCAAGTATCGGTTCAATACGCATAGACGAACGATGCTGCTGCAAGCTTTACTGTCATTCAGTGGTGCTGGAACTGGAAAGGAGAAGGACGGCGGAGCGAGTCTTGTAGGGACTGTGGCATCTCAACTATCGGATATATCCGCAGAGTGCGATTCCCTCGCAGAGCAACTGGTTAGGATAACCGATCAAATTGGCCAAATCAGAAAGCTTGTAGATGTACACTGGGGTAGCGCCTTGGCTATTGCGCTAAGAAAGGTAAATGATCCTTTGAATGCGTTCCCTTTCTATCGCTGACGTTCTGATAAAATCTACAGCTGAACGGGAGCTATGGTAAGCGTACTAAGGACCTTCTAGATGCGCGAGCACGGATCACCCAACTTGAGGCCGAGTTGGAGGATTCGTGGAAAGAGGCGGAGAAACTAGCCCGGGAACTGGACGAACTAGACGATCACGATATTGACTTCGATGAGGACACCGGTGTTATTAGAAGAGCTCAAATCGTTTCTCTTCCTCGGTCTCCCCCAGTCACTGTCATGAACATTCCACCTCTCTCTCCCACTCCATCTCCACCAGCACCCAAGACTCCAACAACATCCTCTCCTTCCGTGTTTCTTTTGTCCCCACCTCCCCTCTTGTCAGAGAAGCCTTTACCTGTGAAGGCAATACCTGTAGACGTCATACCTGAGGAGATAATGGAGGAAGCTGAAATGGAAACCATGAAGAGCGATGACCGTGCCAGTATACGTAGTGCGAAGAGCGCACGGATCCGAGTTGCAGACCATACTCGTGTCGAAATGATTTCAGCTGCTCGGCGACGTAGCCTACGTACATCAATGGGAAGCTTACGCCTCCCGCGGTCGTTCAGCCTGCGCAGCAACAAATCGTCCCGACATCCTCCACTGCCCGCCATACCAAAAGAGTACTCTTCTACGACATCTTGCCTTCCTTCGGGCCCCAATGTTCTTCCGGTCCCTTTTCCAGACGCCACACCAACTCGCCGAACAAGCATTGAGGATATCGAGATTGTTGCTCGCGATCCGGAGGAAATTCGGCATGCAACTACAGATGATATGTGCATCATGCCTCTTCGGGATAATGAAGACGACCACGCCTCGCGGAAGAAACTTGCCCGACGATCAATCGATAATGTCACGTTAGCTGGCGCTAGTATTTATGGGCAAGATAGCAGTAAGTTACTCAGTTGGTTTCTTTTCATTTAGTGCTTAGATACCTTCAGAATCTGGGACATCGATTCCTTCGATATGGTTGAATGCTGATGCGCCGCAGACGCCTGCAGAACGGGTCGAGTCGCTCATGACGACGCATACTGAGAGCCAGAAGGGTACCTCGTATATGAAGCTAAAGTCGTTGACGAAGAGATATTCATTACCATTCCCGACAGTGATTGCAAGAACATTCTCTGGAAAGTCCTCGAATTCAGGATGATTATGCACGTATATACGACCCATTACTGTATGTACTATTACTCTCGGGACATAGCTGTATGCATAGGTGTATATGTAGGACTCACTAATATGCTACAGCATAATATTATCGGTGGACCGTTGGGAGATGTGTATAATTGAGAAACTGCCCAATTTATCTTCTAATATGGTCCGCTCGCACAAGCAAATGGCATTGATGAGCATGTAAGAAGATGCAAAGAAGAGGACCTAATTTGGGAGGGACCAAGTGGAACTGCCAACCCGTACTAGTTAGACTGACGGTCACCAATCTACTGCGAGACTGCTACGAGTTTTGAAGTCTTGTTGGTGCAGGTCTCCCTGGTTTGGAAGTAGAGACATTCATCTTCAGCATCTGAAGGAGACAGCTTCAACTGATCTAGAAACTGGACTACTCATTACTAATATCAAACGGACGGACATGCTCTATTGGCGACCTTATTCATCTGGGCCTCTAGCCAATGAATTCCTGCACGTGTGAGGCTAGAGCGCACCTCAATCAACCATGCCTGATGAATAGATGATGAATAAGGGAACGGAACGATCACGTGTAGGAATTCAATCAAAAGAATTCAGTGCCGGTGACAGTAATATCTGATGACGACTTCAAGTGGTATAATACACCTCTTGTGGACTGATTGATAACTTCGCTTTATTCAGAAATTTGCGCAGCATGAATGATCGGAGAAAGAATGACTGGTTAAATATTATGGTTGTCGGAAATACTAATAGCGAACTGAACACAGCGACAAGACGTCTGCTCAAGGAAGGAAAATAATCTGGAATGTAGTCTGCAGCAGTAGCGTCTTCCCCTTATTACCTGTATGTGGAAAATGATATCGCCTTGAAAAGTGTGCAGATGGTTCGGAACACATGCGTTTCGGTCGGTCTGCCTGCAAGGAGGTAAAAGCTAAACCAGATATATCGAATTATTTTCCCAACACTGATACCTGTACAGTATCCTCCGCTTAGCCGACACAGCCGAACGCGTAGTTGTTATTTCAACAACGCGCCGTTTGCAAGGTCCCCGTTCAAAAGACGGCACGTATCGCGCGCCGCAGTCACCGGTACATCATGTTCAGGGACATTTGCCGAAGGAAGGAAGGAAGGAATGATACATATAAGATAAATGTCTCAGTCGTGTCAACTACGAACTCAAGACTGTGCTTTGAGATCAACGGAAATTCACTGATCCTGCAAACAAGGATGAGGGGTAGCGGTGATGGACCGAGAGGATGTTTTAAGATACCGTGTAATAATAAAGTACATAGAGAGAATACTTGTAGCATGACGAGCAAAGAGACGACTATTCATAGCGGCTAAGGTAATTACTCCAAAGGAGTCTGTGCAAGCGCAGCGGCCCCCGCGTTAGGGATAGAAACAAACCGATTGCCCTCTGGTGTCTTTTCTTCTGCGGCTTGGGCAATAGGAGGTAGTTTTTCGGAACCCAGCGATCCCGCAATCGCTATACTCTTCCCTAAGGTAGCCACCTGAAATATCGAAGTGAGTGACTATTCATCATTCCAGTTGTATTCTGAGTAGTTGCCTTGATCTCCAAATTTGAGAAGATGCTTGAGAGTCTCAGTGTGCTGATAATACCCCTGTAAATTGTTCGTAAGGACGCAGAAAACGAGAAAAGGAAGGACTTTGTACTCGGCGATGCTTTCAGCTATTCTAGAGTCAGGCCTGGCGGCCCCCGTCAACAGGCCAGGACGGAATACTATCGTGTCAGAATATCCTATGTTAGCTAGGGCTTCTTCCGTTTGACCTTTAGATCTAGAACGAATGAGACGCGTAACTTTGATAAAACACGACAGACAACACCCACCTAGAATACAGCAATGAGGATTTAGGAGTTGGCGCTATCGCCCTACACTTCCATTTAGTATTCTGAGTACTCAGAATAAATAGAACCCACCGAGAGATAGACAACTCTTTGCGGGAGATCGAGTACTCGCGCTTCCTTAGCGGAATTGACGACATAGCTGAAGGACGATAAAATGAACTTCAAATCTTGAGATCAAGAGAAATGAACGGACTCTCTGTCGATCTTCTGGAATCCTTCCGCGCTCCCAGCGGCCTTTCTGGTCGTCCCTAGCCTATTAGATTCATTTAGTTAGACATCTTGAGCATTAGAAGAGGGCCCTTACGTGATAAATACAACGTCCCATTTCCCGTCCTTGATTCCAGATTCTTCCAGCTTCTCAAAATCGATAGCCTTTTGAACAAGTTTGTCCTTGCCAGTAGAAAGCGTCGAGAGGTCGGTGAGCCGCCGTCCGTACTCGCCAACTTTCGTGAAATGCGAAGACGTCAGTAGTTCCTTGAGCAGATATTGACCAGTTGCGCCAGTTGCACCGATAATGAGAGCGGTTTTTCCAGACATGATGGTGGTTAGAAAGGAAGGACCTTTGACGGGCTCAGGCGGTGATATTGCGTC
Source organism: Armillaria mellea (assembly GCA_030407055.1). Taxonomy (NCBI): domain Eukaryota; kingdom Fungi; phylum Basidiomycota; class Agaricomycetes; order Agaricales; family Physalacriaceae; genus Armillaria; species Armillaria mellea. The sequence continues at coordinate 679,885 of JAUDZF010000007.1, forward strand.
ATGGCTGCCGAGCGTCAATATGAGACAAACAGGCACAATTAGAATCTACGTGTATCTGCTCAGTCATCCTTACCAGCCAGCTGAGAGTTGGGTTCTTCACTGTTTGAGATGCGCGAGTACCATTTCGTTCTTATCTCTGAACCAAATTCCGACATACTGTGGCTTAGATTTTTTTTCGCGTCAAGCGTGCATAGGAGCCTGAGGATCATTCTTCATGTGAGCACCGAAAAATGGTTCGAGAAACTGATACTTGCCTCGTAGGTTGCATGATGTATCTCCTTATCATCCATGAACCGTACTTCCTCGTCGGTATCTGACATGAAAATAAGCATTTATAACGGCTCGGGGACATAAGCCGAGACAAGGAACTGCCCAACACTTACGGTATCTTCTAATAAAAACTACCTCCTGCAGCTGGCGGCAAATTTGGGTGATAACTTACGAAGGAGATAATGACGGAAAACATTTGCTGCAGAAGTCCGGGTTACTGCCGCAAGCGCAAGGGTATATTCGCTATTAATGCCGTGTAAACTGGTGCACCATGCTTGGTGACAGTTATCAAGGGTGTCGACAGGTAAGCACCTCGCCACCTCAACCTCGACCCTCTGACTGCGCGTTGGCGGACAGGGTCACCGGTGACCCTGGGGTTGGGGTTGAAAACCACATCAAGAAGAATGAAGAACAAGCCTTTTCGGATATCATGCCAATAATAAAGTACACAGAGAGAATACTTGTGGTAAGGCGGGCGAAGAAAAGATCATTCCAAGTCTGGGAAAGCTGTCGAGGGAATCACTCAAAGGGAGTCTGTGCAAGTGCGATCGCCCCAGCGTTAGGGATCGACACAAAGCGTTTCCCCTCAGGCGTTTCCTCCTCTTTTGCTCGGGCAACAGAAGGGAGTCTTTCAGAACCCAGCCAACCAGCTATGGCCATACTCCTGCCCAAGGTAGCCACCTGAAACGTCCATGTGAGTAACAATTCATCATCACTGCCTTGTTCCGAATACTCGCCTTGATCTCCAAACCTGAGAAAAAGCTCGAGAGTCTCAGGGTATTGATAACGCCCCTGTAGAATAATTCGTAAGGACAAGAATATGCAAAAAAGCCAAAACTTCGTACTCCGCGATGACTTCAGGCATTCTGGATTGAGGCCGGCTAGTCCCCGCTAATAGGCCAGGATGGAATACGATCGTGTCGGAGTATCCCATGCTGGCTAGGGCTTCTTCCGTTTGACCTTTACATCTGAAACACGTGAGACGCGCAATTTGGGTATGACAAACTAACGACACGTTACCTGGGATATAGGAATGAGGATTTCGAGTTCGCGCTGCCGCTCTACAGTTTTATTGAGTATTTATATTAATCGAAAGACATGGGACCTACGGAGAGGTAGAGAACTCTTTGCTGGTGGTCCGGCACTCGTGCTTCCCTTGCAGAATTGATGACATAGCTTAAGGACGGTAAAATGAACTTCAAATGCTGGGATTAGCAAAAAATGGACGAACTCTCTGTCGATCTTCTGGAATCCTTCCGCGCCTCCAGCAGCCTTTCTGGTTGTGCCCAGCCTATTGGACTTTGTCTAGTTAGACATTTTGAGCATTGGGAGAGCACCCTACGTGATAAAGACAACGTCCCACTTCCCATCCTTGAGTCCAGACTCCTCCAGCTTCTCAAAATCGATCGTCTTCTGTTCAAGTTTGTCCTTGCCAGTAGAAAGCGTCGAGAGGTCGGTGAGCCGTCGTCCGTACTCGCCGACTTTCGTGAAATGTGAAGACGCCAGCAGTTCTTTGAGCAAATGTTGGCCAGTCTGGCCAGTCGCGCCGATGATGAGAGCAGTTTTCCCAGACATGATGGTGGTTGGAAGGGAAGAAAAGTTCCGGACTGTACGGACTGCAGGTACTCATGGAGGCGGTGTGATTGCGTCATGGCTTCGGGCGCCGCGAACACGAGTAGTAGGTACAATAAGAGGTCCACACGTAATATCTACTCAGTCATCCTCATCATCACCAATGATATGGTTGGATTCGTCGGCGTTTGGGACGCGTGAGTACCATTTCGATCTTATCCCTGATGCCATCTCTATGCTGTCACCTGAACTGATTTTCGCATCAGGCCCATTTCGCCCACTGATGGTGTACAGATGAATCATCCACACGATGAGTGTGTATAGAAGGAATGACAAACTATAGGTCATTGTGAGGACTGGAAAATAGCTCGGGCCAGGAAATAGATACTTGCCTGAACATGATCAGAACATAAGTTACATGATCCATCTCGTTATCATGCACGAACTGTACTTCCTCGTCAGTAGCTGACATGAAGAGAAGTCTAGCAGTCGTCAGAAGGCATATTTAGTAACTACGCGGATATTGGCTTACCCTGCCGAAACAAGGAGCTGCTCGCGACTGTTACTACATGGACTGGTATAAAACTGGGTGATAGCTCACGAAGGGAGGTAAATGCCGGAAAACCTTTCCTGCAGAATTCCGACTGTTTTCTGAAGGCGAGTCTATGCCTGAGGAGAAGCGAGGGCTTTGAGCTGCAATAGTATGCTCGCTGTTATTATCGTCCTCCACAGGACCTTCGGAACTCGTTGGACTTGAGAAGAAACATATTTCAATGATACGGGTGAAGCCAGCAAGCATTAGAGTGTAGCCAAACATCGCATGTACCTGGGCCATGATGGATAAATCAAGGTTACACATCCGTTTTCAAGCCCCGCACCTTGGTTGAGATCATGAGAGCCTGAGCATGCTCAGACATTCCCCAGCCGGTCAAGATAATACTAATCGTAGGTGATCAGGACTGAAGGCTGAAGAATATGCTGTAACCTACATCACTCCCGGAACTACGTTGCGCTATAAAGAAATGAGTGGATAGCAAAGGAGATAATGCACGTAAATCAAACCTGGTTATTGCGAGCGAGGAAAATTCCGAGAGCGCCGCCGCACCACCCTGTTACAGGCGGCGTTAAATATAAAGGATGGTTAAACCAAATATGCCCTTACACAGAACTCCAAGAATTCTGGACAGAAAAAATCAGACAAAGTGGACCACGAGAAGAGATAGAGACATACGTATGTTGCATATCCTTGACGGACCAGCCACCGCCATGGTGTTCAGTAAAGGTGTTGACTGATCATATTTATCACCAAGGAGATATTTTGACTAGAATCTGACATACCTATACCCTACAAACAACACTGTCGGATGGAGTCGATAGGTATTGGGTGTACAGATGCTTACCCAAAGCATGATAACCCTTCCACCAGTTTGAGTACTTGTTAACTGAAGAGAAACTGACGTTCTCACCATGAATCCCACCACTCTGGGCTGCGTCCACTGCGCCTCACCCAAGCTTCGCCAACAAGTAACAGAATGGCCATAATGATCCCATAGGCGATGAACCCACTGCCCATGATGTAGTGAGCGAGACATTGTCCCAAATGTCCTCCACGACAGTAACCTCGGAAAGTAGCAATTCCAAACACCATCTGCACCCATCCAAATATCGGATACGCCTTTCCGACGATTCCGTGCAGCCGAACCATGTACGGACGAATCGATTTCTCATGTATATGCAGTTTGAGATAAATACCGAGGGATAGTTGCGCAAAGATGGGTATAAAAAGAATGTTCGCGTAGGTTCCGTGGACTGATTTCAAGAACATTCGTCCTTTATGCTTGTGGCCCAGAAAGTATCCGGCGAGTAGTCAGCGCAAATCCCGTACTCTACGTGGACCTCTCAGTTAGTATTTCACCTTCCTGCGAGAAGACTTACCTGGAGGAGAACATGCCATCGACTCCGCGTTATCCCAAGGACCATTCCAGCAGGGAAAAGGAGACCCCAGACCATCGCTTGCAAAGCCATATGGATCCATAGGATGGCGTCCACTGGGGCATTTTTCTGTTCGTCGGTAAGGTGATCATGATGGGAATGTGCGTATACAAGACATGAAGCTAGAGAAAACACAACAGAAAACAGAAGGGAATTGCGCGTCATGGCCGTGCAAGATAAGACAGGCTGAGCAACCGCCTGCACGACCGACACCGGGTCCGTCGTAACGGACACCGGCAAAATATGTTACGTAATGCAACATATGTAAGCTTCGGAGCTCGATCCGCGTCTTCCACAAAACTCTGTTAGATCTACATCTACTACCGCCTCTTCGACGCGTCAAATGTTGATACCAAAGTATAGCTGGACATCCGAGTGTTATTTTGCCTTCGAGGATGAATTAACAGGATTTCCTTGTCTCTTCGGCTCCATCATCACCAAATTGGCGCGCGTTCGGTACCAAACTTTCTCCATCCACGCGTCTCCTAGCCTTGGTACCAATCTCTTCCATATGGGCTTACCCTACTCAGGGTGATCAGGTCTTTGTTCGTCGCAGCCTGCTTCGGGTAAGAATCTAGATTCGGATTTTACTGACACTAGTCAGGGTAGCTGATAGCCGCCTGGTAGCGGTGTCCGAGCTTTCCGTGCTGTTTCTGCCTCCACGAGACCATGTTTCTCTGTGCTGTACAACTACGAGTCGCCGTTATACTATACTACGGCTATGCTCGAGCTCCTGAAGCTCTTAGGACTAGCCTTCGGTTCATTATCGATCCCCCATAGCACAGTATCCAAGCCTTTCAAATACAGCCTTTCTTCAAGCAAGCCCCGGTGTTATATTACGCTCGATCTTTTATTATGGACTTCCTGGCCCGGCTCGCGCTCTATTATTTCTGCCCCGATCCCGGTTACGGTCGGTGCTTCGTGTTCCTTAATCAAGAAAGAGCGCCTGTGCGAACAATGCGTGTGTCTTCATGGTCGATCATGCATGGCCATGACTCAAGTAGGCCTGGTTAAATAAGCTCGGCTGAAGGTGTGTCTCTTCATTACTCTCTCTCGTGTCATGGATGCCGTCCAGTGTTATGCTTTGCAAGACGCTCAGGGTCGCTCCCTCGTCACCGCAGGCATGACCCTCAGGGATGCCCAGAGGCTCTCCCCCACGTCGTCGACACGGCCCCTCACCCAAGAGAATATGCAGGACGTCTTTCCCACCCAACTTGACAGTGTCGTCCTTGCTTTTGGGCATCTTGTCAGTCACACCTCCAACTTGGTGTCCATCCTTGAGAGCCTCTTGGGCGACTACCTCCCCATTGAGCTCAAAGTCATCGCTTTTGATGGTGTCTTCGACTCCTCGCTGCGGGACTTCCTTCTGTTCTGTCTCTCCCGGAAGACGCCGAAGGATCTCAAATTTCATGTCATACAGACCGTCGGGGATTCGTGGAAGGAGTCCAAACAACCCGACATCGCGTACTCCTTTGGTTTTGGTGTCTACCCGTCGTACTCCCCTAAATGCATCAGCTCGGTGACCGTGTCCGGCAGGGTGTTTAATGGACCCACTATTCGTTCCCTAGGTTTCTTGTCCAACCTCACGACGCTGAAAATCATATCCGATGACGCTGTTGCTGCGAATCTTCCTCCTCCATCTACCTGCCTCTTCCCGAGTCTTCTCAAACTCGAGTTTTATGGGAACATACCAGATGCCTGCACCGCCTTGATGGCCTGCGTCAGCGCTTCGAATCGTGTTCAAGAGTTCCAAATACAGGCAGCTTCTCTGAGCAGCCCGCAGGATATGAGAGTTCTCCGCGAAACTATTCATACTTCCTGTCCTGTGTTGAGGTCCCTTAAGGTTACCATCCGCGACTGCCATCCTGCCGAGGAAAATTGGATGAATATGGCTGACTTTGTCCCATGTCCATATTCGTTGACGTTGCTGGCAGTGCTGCACCCAACCGTGTCTTTTTCTTTGGCTAATGGGTTTTTGGTCGAGGATTGAGAAAAGCCGTGGCAAGTGCATTTAAAATGTATGTACTCTCCTAGCTCGGCGTTTACTGGATATTGATGACCCCTCAGTTTTTCAGCTTTTATCATTATTTTTCGAATTATATAGACGTGTTTTGCTCTGATTTTGTTGTCACTGTTGCTTGATGTCGTTTATGCGCATATAGGTTATATCCCCTTCTCATGCCGTAGTGTAAACCACGCCTGTAATTCTTTACTAAAGAAAAGCTTAAGGCTGCGGGTGCATGAAATATTTTTACCCCGATGCCTTATCCCATTTTTTTTTTCCCCGGCAAATACCGAAGTCCGCAAGCGCCGTCACCCTCGAAAGGGTGCGTCAGGACAGCCTGCCTTTGATTTGCTTTAAATGGCTCACAATCATGATACCCAGCACTGATGCTGTGGACAAGTATTTGGATACATCGTCCGTTTTCTGCTAGAACCCCCCTAAAATGTACCACTTTACCGTGAATTCAATCTCCAATCTCGCATTTCTCCGCGTCACATCGATCCCACCGGGAAGGCACACTCGAAGGATCTATGATATTTATATTGCGTATCATTCTTCGATCTTCACCGTACTGATCAGTATCCCACGACATCAGCATTGTCCTATTTATGGCACAACAAATCACTACGAGTCAGGCTCTGGGCAACGAGCAGTGCACCGTGATCTCTTGGAACCAGCAGAGATCAAACCTTTTGCCACGGTGCTGTTGGAAATTATCTCACGGCACTAAGTAGGGTTATTAGAAACCGAGACAAAGACTCGCTAGAGGAGAGGGCTACTTGGCGCCCTTGATTCCAATGTAAAGGAGTCATTCCACTACTCGGTGGCTATAACTTCTATAACTACAGCTCGTTTGGCTTCTATTGGATTCCTTTTTGGACCATATTGTTGTTCTACAATGGCTTTCTTTGCTTGAAACGTCAAAGAACGCGACAAAGGGTGCAATTTAAAGGATTCGAAGGCGCGCCTCCACTACAAAACTTTCCACTATGAGTTCTACTCAGTCTTCCCTTCTGCTGGCAGTGGTGGGCAATGCCAATGGCCTACGACACACTCTCCGTTGCAAACCAGGACGCCACGTCTCACCGTCTGACGAACAGCTCATCGTCACCATCTGTACTCTCAGACGGTGGCAACACCTGTGAACAACCAAAGAGACTCGCGATATTTTTCGGAAATTTCATTAGCCACGCCACCGACAACGAGGACCTGCGTGCTTACCTCTCTGGATCCCCGGCACAACCTCATTTCATTCTCACTAATAATCCCGGCTGGTCCCCGTCACTGCAGGACCACATCCTGTCTCATCCTTCTGCAAAGACATGTGGAGATCTCACAGTTCGCATCGTAGACGTGCGGAGCCAAGAACTGGTCTACGTCTTGAAAACCTTCTTCAATCTTTCCATATCGCCATCACACCCTCTGGCCAACATCGGCGCAGTGGAACTGACCACGAGCATTTTGGACGCCACGACCATCAGTACTCTTGGTTCGCTGCCCAATCTGAAAACACTCAAAGTCATTGCGAAGCGTCGCGTGTCCCCCGTTTCGCGACCTTCTCTCCCGCTGTTTCGTAATCTCGTCGAGCTTGAGGTTGAGGGGAGCATCAGAGACGCTTGTCGTGTCTTGAAAGCGTGCTTCAAGACCCGCAGTCCTGTTACGAAGTTCTGTGTTTGTTCGTCTGCGTATGCATCGACCGAGAGGCTTGACAAGCTTTTGTTGGTCTTGTGCCCCAAGGTTAATCATGTCAGCATTATTATTGTCCCAAGGGTCAAGCGGAAAACACCCGCCTAGGACAGACGGCTCTCTCGTCAGCCGTCAGCGCGTGTGTTGTGTTTTCTTTGGTGCGTTCCTAGTACCACTTGTTTACATGTATCCAGGTATATTTTCGAGTTTTGTATTCCCTCTTGCGACCGTAATTTCCCCTTCGAGTTCCTTAGATTTCCTTCATCCTTTCTCCACACGTAGCAGCCAAATTGTATCTACATACATAATAAAATTTACGATGCAAAATGACAGGTCTTCTCAAATGATCGACGCAGGTTCAAACGCTTCTAAAATCCTTGTCCCGACGTTGAAGGCTACGTAAACGGAATCTATGCGCGGAGCAATTGCCGATTAAATGCCGAAGGACGGCATAGATGTAACGGCACATCGGAGATCAAACTGTGGTCCAAAGCCGGCACAAGCCGTAGTCTGGTCAAAATTTCGCTCTCTGACTCTGTCACAGTACTTCGAAGGTCGATGTCATTACCAGCCACGACGATAAAAAGCTGGCACGTCTACTCTCCCTTCCAGTCTTTTTCCCTTTCCTTCGCCGCCCACTCTCGTCCGTGGCTACCAATCCTGTCACAGCCAATATGAACTGGTCAACCTCTGTCCTTACCACCGTGAGCTCAGACACGGAGCCTTCCATTATAGTCACGTTCGACAAAGCCAAATATATGTTCAATGCGGGCGAGAATAGTGGACGCGCCTTTCTGCAGAGTAAACGGAACTGGAGAAAGACGAGGGGGATTTTCTTTACGGATGTTGGTTCGCAGCGTACAGGCGGCTTGCCTGGTAAGTTTTTATATTCGAATATTTGACCCTCCTGATGTTCCTTAGGACTTTTGATGACATTTGCCGACGCGACAATCAACAACATAAATGTTTTTGGTCCCCCAGGTCTTTTGCATCTAATGGCTGCCATGCGTCTGTATACTTACAGGTGTGTTCAACGATCTATTTCGATAGGAACCTGTATTAATCGTTCCTTTCCACAGAGACACCATGACGGTTGAGCCAATTGAGATCCCTTTGAGGACTCAGATGTCAGACAACCCTACACCGACTTTCAAGGACAACAATATTACTGTCTACAGTATTCCAGTTTTCCCGACTACCGATGTGCCGATGCTGGAGAACACAGGATCCATCTTGGAGACCATTACACCAAAGACATTGAAGCGAAAGCGTCAGAGTGAAGGTCTCGAGGCGACCCAAGCTCCCGAGACTCTGGAAGGCGAGGCTGCTGACGACTGGAGACGGCTTCTCGTTCAGACCATGTTTCCCGAGCCAGAAACGCCTGTGAAGAAACAGCGGTCATCTCAGGAACAAGCGGAAGAAACTTCGGGCTATGTAAGACTTTTATCCCTTCTTCAAGCCGTGGTATCCTCATCGCTGTTGCAGAAAGACGAGTACCGTCGCCGCCGACGGGCTCCTCAGGGTTTCTACAAGCAGCTGCCAAAGTTTGTTTCCCCGATCCCCCGTCGCGATTCCGATCCTTCGCTGACACCAACTTTGTCATACATTATCGCCGGTCCTCGTGTTCGTGGCAAATTCGACGCGGAAAAGGCTGAGATGCTGAAAATCCCTTCTGGCCCGCTCCGCAGTAGACTGACCAAGGGACAAACGATAACTTTCATGGTAAAGGAGGGCGATGCTATGGTTGAACGGACCGTGACACCAGAGGAGATCATCGGACCTTCCGAAGTTCCTCAAGTGGTCATCATCCTCGAAGCCCCGTCGGTTTCACACATTCCTTCACTAGTAGCTTCGTTTACCGATTCACCCTTCTATGCTAAGTTTCGATCTCACCGTACTGAGGATATGACCGACTACAAGATACGTACCATATTTCATATCTGCGGCGAAGGAGTCCTCGAAGACGAGAGGTACATTGCGTTCATGAATGGATTTGATCCACAATGTCATGTAGGAGCAATGCCTAATTATTGCAACCGTATGTTCGTTGACGATAGAACCGTTTCAGCACCTCATATCCTCGCGCGAGCACTGCCCTGATCCGGTAACTTTCACCAGCGCCGCCTTCCAGCAGCTGCGCTTGCAAAGCCTTGACCCTGAGATATTCGCTGTTCCTAAATATTCTCTGCAGCCAACCAAGGATATCAAAGGTTCGTATTTGTACAGCTTTGAGTGCCCTGTTATTCTAAGTTTACATCTTCAGCGATCCCCAATATGCCTGAACGCTGCCATCTGATGACACCCAGCTCTACAATTCATCTACGTCCACCGACGGAGCTTATTCAGGAGGATACCGTTCAAGACTTGGACCTCTTCCATCCCGCTGTGTCTGCGCCCACACCCATAGCCCTTCCATCGATCACAAAAGACAAGTATGCAGAAGCACAAGCTGCTGTCAAGGCAATTGAATCAGATGAAGGCAGAACATTGTGTAAAGGAGCTGACATTGGTGTTTATCCCTTGGGTACGGGAAGTGCAGTACCTAGCAGGTATAGAAATGGTCTGTCTTTTTCATTTTGTCGACGTCAATTTGAATTCTGACATATATCATCTATGATAGTATCATCAACTCTTATTACGATACCAGGCTTCGGTAATATTCTACTGGATGCAGGAGAAGGGACATGGGGACAGCTGGCTCGGCTATTCGGTACGGATAAAGCTTCATCGAACAACGTTTGGGAGGTGCTCCGTAACATAAAATGCATCTTTGCGAGCCATATTCACGGCGACCATCACATGGGACTTTCTACGATACTAAGAAAGCGGTTGACGGTATGCTTCAACGTATGCCATGCCTTGATTCCTTTTAAAATTTGGCCTAGCTGGATCCTCCGCCGACGTCACCGCTATACCTCGTTTCTATTCGATCCGTACACCTTTCATTACGGGAGGTATCGGAAGTGCAAAATTTAGGCTTCGGACGACCCTTCAGGTAATGGGGTGATTGCAGTGATGAGCGAAGCTTTGCATTGGAAAGACCCAGCAACTTATCCTGATTCTGGACGATGGATGCTTGGAGGACGTGAGCCCTGGACAGGCATCGATGAGTACGCAATGCAGTAATCGTCATGCGCCAGACTCTTCTAATACAAGTTTCATTTAGGTCTAAACGGCATGCGAAGGACCTCTGCGCAGCATTGAACCTTAAGTCATTCAGGACCATAGATGTTCGTCACCGGACGACGTGTTATGGTCTTGATATCAAAAGTCAGGACGGTTGGAGCATAGTGTAAGAAACCAGACTTCAACTTATCAGCAACCTTCTCTGACGAACTTCCAGCTTCTCCGCCGACACCACACCAGCGGATGCCCTTGTCTATGCCGGACAAGGCGCCACTTTACTTATCCACGAGGCCACGATGGCAGATGATCAGGAAGAACTCGCCAGTGCGAAGGCCCACAGTACTCACAGTCAAGCTGTCGGTATTGGCAAACGGTAGGTTTCGTTAGCTTGTCGCGTTCCATTGCTGACCAATCGATGTAGAATGCGCGCTGAAAATATCCTCCTTACTCACTTCTCCGCAAGATACCCGAAGCTGCCATCTTCAGGTGCCAGGCAGCAGGAAGGCGTTGTGGTCCACTGCATTCGATCACGCCAGCCTGACAATCGGAAATATGTGGAAGCTGAAGCATTATCTCCCGGCAGTGGTACAGAGTCTGAAGGATACGGAAGATGAGGACGACCAGGAGGCTGATGATGCAATCGCTCATTCTGGAATGGACGTTAGCCTCTGAGCATACCTCGGGCTCTCGATGCATTCAAATGGGTAAAAGTATGTTTAAACGTGATCTAAGAGAATGATATCTATATCTATATTATCAAATATTAGATAGTACCCGCTCTTCATCGAAATCAATAGGTTGGATGAGGCGTGTCTGTTGACGTTTAGGCTTTCTGGGTACTCCAGCGATGTCGAATGTCGGTGAGTTGCAAGAACGTCAAGTATTGAATTGGAATTATTTAATGGATTTCCACGAAATGAGGAATATTACTGAAATCATACTATCAACATCCCCCTAGGATTATTCCATCGTAAGGACCTAATGAGCAAATAAGCCGAGAGGGATAAAGAAGGACGGTGGGAGGGAGGCATACCAGAGTGATCCGTAGCATTACTTTCGAGGAGATTACCGACTTCTCCGACAATGCATTGCTCGTCCGGGTTGTCCTGGCCTAAAGGACGTCATTATGCTGTCAGCAGTGATTGCGTTCGAAGAGACGTACCTGGACAGTTGACCCATTCATTAGAGTCAGTGATATGTTTCTCGCCAGAACAGTGGTGGTAGCCAATCTCTCTCCCTAGAGGGTATCAGGTCATTGACACATGATCAGAGTTCGAGTTCTGTTAGTCTTACATGGGAGTATGGGCACCGGGTCCTTTCTGGATGTGTATGTTGTTGAGAAAATCGTCCTGGAACAAAAAGTGGAGGCACGTACTTGTTGTTAACGTGAGACACATTCACATTTGCATCAACATAATCCGCAAATGCTTGATTTCCGACCTTTTAAACGCATCAAACATGTATTAAGGGATGCCAAGTGATGTCAATTGCTTAGTCTTACCCTGGGCATACCATAGCTGATCACCGATACAGTTGCCGAAGGAAGTTGTAAGTCAAGATAAACACCATCAAGAAGAGCGAGTGCGCCTCCGAGAGAATGTCCAACTGACAGTGACAGAATTTGTAGAATATGTCGACATGGTGATTTTCACGTATGAAAGGACATCCTCAGCCGTACTGTACAGTTTTAGCAAAACAACCGGGAGCACCAAGTTAGCACAACGTACTCAGCTTGCGATTCCTTGAAGCCGCTGTGGACCGTTATGTCCGAGCTGATTCCAGGAAATAGATTACCATCAAGGTTCGAGAGAATGATGTTGACATCGGTGAGAATAGGTAGCCTATGACAAAGAAGTCAGTGGGTAGAACGCGTGAATAGACTGGAAGACTAACAGTTTCGAAAAATCAGTTCCCTGGTGGCCCACGATGATAGTGTCGAGATTGGGATCGTATCCGACATACCAGAACTGTACAGAATCTCCATTGCCCCCGGATGCAACGGGTTTAAAGTCAGGGTTGGCCTCACAACGAGCTATAGAGAACGGTCAATACTGTCATTGACACACGAAGTAGCTGTCTGCCCACTGCCGCAGGTCCAGTTCAATGTCGTCGATGGCTCACAGCCAGCCGCACCAGCGTAGTAAGTATACGGCCTGTAAGCGGCAACCTGCTCAGGTGTCAGTTCCGTTATCGACTGGCGCCGATGAAGAACAGATTCCTCCAGCGGTGAAGCGGAAGCAAACGACAAGGTAAGAGAAAGAACAACCCAGAGACTCGAAGGAACCATGGTTGGATGCTTGGAAAGGGTAACATCGCACGAGTTTATAAGAGCTATCCAAGCAGCTCCGGTGAAAAAGAGATGCGCATGTTTCTGAATCATGTCCTCCGAGTCCGAAATGATTATAATTGAATTCTTTCTCGACTTCAATGCAAGACGTCAGATTCAAACGGAAGTGGAAACGCCTCGACCACGATCCTAAGAAAAGAACAACACAATAGCAGGAGATGTCATGTTTCCGGCGAGCTCTTGTGTGAGGGACGATGTGTTGCTGGTTCCTGGGATTTGGAAAGCCGGGACGCTGTGCCTTCTGGCAAGCGAGCCTCGGTTCATTAGAGAAGTTTCTCTTTGTAAGACGACGAATTCTCAGTTCTTCCTACCCGATATGCCAGAGAGTAGAAGAGGTAATTAGTCTCGATACAATGTCTGTAAAGCTCGAGCCACGGTTGCATCAGTGGCGAGCGTCTGATTCATCAACTGTGTTCGGAGCCCTAAATCAGAGCTTCGGCTCGGACTCCGATAGTCCCGCTTTTGGGATTGTTTCCGTGCCACTCTGCCTTCAGGAAGGAAATAAATTCCGGTGACTAGCTTCTTCCAAGTTGATTAATTGTGTGGAGACATACCCGAAGTATCAATTATGATACTTCGGTGATGGCGGTCCACCGAAGGGCTTTCTTCAAGCCTGGATGTGCGCCTTCATATACTTATTGACACAGCAACCATCACTTCATTTTAAAGTGTTTAAGACTTTCATTTTTCTGGTTTTATTCTGTTACTAAGCCATTGCATTTCCCCTGTGAGGATGAGAGCTTGAAAAGTCCGCTGCTGCAGTGGGAATATATAATTTTAAGGTATACCCAGCTACATCAAATCTGTCTCACCGGCTACCCTTCTTAAGTAGAGCCGCAATAGTTTAACATCCCATTACTACCCCGTCGTAAGGACCTAACGATCATATAAGCTAATTGAACTAGGATCATGGAGAGAGAGACATACCCGAGTGATTGTCTGGATCACCCACCAGAATGTTACTCACTTCTCCGACAGTACATTGATCGCTTTCGTTGTCTTGGCCTAAGGGAAATCGTTATGATTGTTAAAAAAGCATGCTGTGAGAGTTTTTACCTGGGCAGGCAACCCATCCATTGGAGTCAGTAATGTGCTTCTCGCCAGAGGGATGATGAAATCCTAGGAATCTCCCTGGATAGGTTATATCCATCAGTAAATGAAGCGTTTCGAGTATTACTACTTCATGGTCGTACCTGGGAGAATAGGGACTGGGTCCTTCCTGGAACTGTTTGAGAAAACCACTCTAGGAATCGGAGAATGCGAATGGAGTAGCGTACTTATTGTTCACATGGGACACGCTCACATGCGCATCAACGTAATCCGCGAACGCTTGGTTTCCGACCTGAGTAATGCGTCAAGCGTGTGCTAAGGTACGAGGTACGAGGCACCGCTTACCCTGGGCATGCCATAGCTGATCACAGACACAGACGCTGTAGGGAGCTGCAAGTCGAGATAGACACCATCTAGAAGAGCAATAGCTCCTCCAAGGGAATGTCCAACAACGGTGACAGAGGCTGTTGAAAATCTCGACATGGCAGTTCTCACCGACGAAAGAACTGTTGTAGCCGAGCTGAAATATTTTGATTCATCAACGATCCCAAGCTGCCAAACTGCCAAGCGTACTCGGCCTGCGACTCTTTGAAACCACTGTGAACCTTTATGCCTGACCCTATGCCAGGAAACAAGCTATTGTCGAGGCTTTCAAGGAAGAAGTCGAGATCGGTAATAATAGGTAGGCTGTGAAAAAGAAGACATGAAGGGAATGCGGAATAAAAGCGCTGATGGAAAGACCGACATTTTCGTGGTATCTGTTCCCTGGTGGCCAACAATGATGGTGTGAAGGCTGGGATCATACCCCACATACCAGAACTGTACATCATCGCCGTCACCCCCCGACGCAACGGGTTGGAAGCCTGGGTTGGCTTGGCAAGGGGCTGAGGAGACCAGTTAGAATCATCGACATAAAAAATGGTTTTTCTCACCACCGCAGGTCCAGGTCAATGTCGTTGATGGCTGACAGTAGCTTGCACTGGCGTAGAAAGTGTAGGGCTTGAAGGCGGAGACTTGCGCAGAAGTCAGGGTCGTTATTGACTGACGCCTTTCGAGGACAGACGATTGAAGTGGCGAAGCAGACACCAGTGAAGAAACAAGAGCAAGGACAGCCCAGCAAGTCAACGAAAGAATCATGGTGAGAAGTCTCCCAGGGATGGACAAGACGGTACCATCTCCCAAATTTATAAGAGTTGGTCAGATAATCACGTTGATGGACACATGCGCTATAGGTACCAGTCCATGCTTTGTGATAGCCAAGAGAGGTTGTAGACGCCGACTCTTTGTTCGCAATACGTAGTATTCAGCGCAGGGATGTCAGAATTTTTTTGAAACGATGAAGCGTTGTGCAGTCATGGCGTATATATATTTCCGGGGGATCCTCCATCCGTTACCGCAGGAAATATTATTTGGCTGAAAGCGTTCTTTGAAGAGGCCAGAAGGATTACTGAACCAATATCAAACATGACTGACGGTGCCTTCGGCGTCAAGATGCCTATCCACTCGGGTTCGCCAGGAAAGCATGCTTTTTTGCGGATAGTTGAAACGCGGATCCTCTTCCAGAGTCTCGACCCATGCGGCTGATAACTAACTGAGGGATTGGCAGAGCAAGGAGAGTCTGGGGGGAAGACCACTAACTCGTGATCTACTTACATCACGGCAGTATTTGAACCGGAGTCTGAAATACCTTTTTCCACCTCGACCACGGCGACAATGTCGCAGAAACTGTTTTTGGATTGTTTCCTCGGTGTGATGCATTCGTTACTTTGGCAGGAGAATGCGCGTACTGCGCGTTCACGTTGAATCTCTCCATTTTTTGTCCTCTGGTGCTCTGACTCGGTAAAGGTACCATTGAACCGAATTATCCTGGCACCTTTTCTGAGTACTTCTCAAGTGGTTTCGTCGGCTGACGATTCAGTCGAGAAAGCGAAAGAAAGTACCCGAATATTTTTTGAAGCTACCATTGGGATAGAAAACTCTTTTTTTCTAGCCGGTATCGATGCAGATCACCTTACTTAATACCACTGGAGACGCGTCAAGCTCCCCCCTTCACCAGGATTTACTCTACTATATGTCCTGATATGTCCTGTGCGTGCCCCCTAGTTTAGGTTCATTCTTCTCATTTCGGGAAGCTCTGCTATACTTCTGCTTATTTTCGCCTGACAAGCCAAACGAAGGATGCTGAACTGTAAAAGAAGCCAGTCTTGACTGCGACAACGGGCACATGATGAAGTTCGAAATTAGTAGTGAGCCGTGGCCCTTTAAAAAGCTGTCTTATTCCTGGCTTGACACTCAGTCTTCATCCCCATGTACTACCTCTTCTACGCGTCATTCATCGTTCTTTTCTCTCTCTCCCTTTCCGCCGAGGCTGTCTTGCCCAGCAAAGTCTATGGTGTCAACTTAGGGTCCTGGTGCGCCTTATCAATATTGTTTTGAAACGTGATCTCGAGACATCCCTTCGTAGGCTTGTGCTCGAGGCTTGGATGTTACCACAAGGTATCTTCATTTTTGCATTGAGTACACCGACGCTGATCTCGGTCGACAGGATGGCTTGATATGGGAGGCCAACAATGCAGTGATTGCTCCCAGTGTATCGCTACAGAATTGTATTATATTTTTTTCATTTCGTTCGCACTTCAGAAGGCCTCACATATCTTAACTCTAGCGCATTCGCTCGTGCATACCCCGACACAGTGGATGGGATATTCGACAAGCATTGGTGAGGACTAATCTACTTTTATCGAGCTGTCAGTGACCTTTCACTGGGACAGGTCTTCGTGGTTCAACCAAACTGATGTCAATGCCCTCGTAGAAGCAGGCATAAATACCGTTCGCATTCCGGTGGGTCATTGCTTCCTTGCGCGTGCTCGTATACTGACCGTACCTTTCGAGATCAGCTGGGTTATTGGATCGTCGAGGCTCTTGTCAACCGCACGACCGAGTTCTATCCCCGCGGAGGTATACATCACCTTGTGCGTTACATAGGATTCCCACTGAAGCAATACTAACCGAGCAAATAGAAACGAGGATTAAAGGCACTGAAGAACGCCGGTATCGTGTCAATCCTTGATCACCACGCTCTTCCCGGCGTTCAGACTCCGGGTCAAATGTTTACTGGGAGGTTTGTCGCCTGAACGAATTGTTCCCTCTAGTCCTAAACATTGTCCAGGTGTACATCCGATGTCGAGTTCTACGTGAGTGATCTTCTTTACCCAAGTGATGCGCTAGTAGCTCAATAATCTTTATAAGACTGATTACAATTATCATCGTGCCCTTGTTTGGACTGCCGTTATGACCGCACTCTCTCACCTCGATCCAGACTTTAGTAATGTCATTGCTATCGAAGCCGTGAACGAACCCATCATGAATGCCACTCTGACCCCAGGATATGGCGATTGTACGTTTTTGACACCTCTTTTATCTTTGTCACTAAAAAATACAATCATGAATACTAGTTCAGGAAAATTTCGTTCAGGTGGTGCGAGCGGTCGAACAGACTTTGGGTGTCTCTGGCCCTTGGTCCTGGCCGAATTGGCCGACAATGACCGGTACAGACACCTCTGAGCTCATATTGGCTATGGAGAACAACACTTCTGTCTCTTCGAACCCCCAAGTTCAGTCAGCCCTCAAGGACGCATCACCCATCCTCGTCGACATTGGTATGGAACTTGGATGGACCGACGTCAAACGCATGTTTGCTTCCCTCTACAATCGTGAACCCTTATACACAAGGTATATGTCTCTTTCGCAATGAACCGCCGGTGTTTCTAAAACATCGCTCTAGTTTCATGGACATCAATTGGCAGAACAGTAACCCCGCCAATCCGAGTGCCGCACAAGTGGGACCTCAAGTTTACGACAATCATTTATACTATTCGTGAGTTAATGCTCAATATTTTTTGTCTGTCGTCTTCATTGATCCTTTAGATTCGGGGTGGGCGCTCTTGTTTTTTTCGGGAAGCTTTCATGATTGTAAACTGTTCAATATAGGGTGTCGCAGACGCAAACGAACAGGCTTATATGAAGAGTATCTGCAGTAAGCTGACGCAATTCGGAATATTTGAATACCGACTCAAACATGCAACAGATCTTCAGCGCGTCCAAGCTGATGCCGCCTTAGGCAACAGTCCGCTTGTATTCGGAGGTTGGGATCACGTGTTTAACTGACATTCTTCTTGCTTAACTCTTCTTCTAGAATGGGCCTTGACAACGCAATTCACGGCTAGTGATGCATTCCTAATCAAGTGGGCGGACGCTCAGAAACTAGCCTACACCAAAGGCGCTGGTTGGATCGTGAGTTTTAGCCTTCTTGCTGTCGCTTTCAATATGTAATGGATTGTCCTCTCGTTCAGTTCTGGAACTTCAAGGTAGAGAACTCAACTCTGTCGGGTGATCTCGGCCGACAATGGTCAGCGTGAATGTGTCTTTCATGAGAAATTGCACACTGATTGCATATGCTATAGGTCATACTTGGAAGGTGTCCAACGAGGCTACTTCGCCCGTGATCCGTCCACACTGCACGATACGCACGTTTGTGATGCTTACATCCAGTGATCCTTTGTCCTCTTTTGATCATGACCGCTATGTTTGGACATTATTGTTATACCTCCACGGAGTTATGCTGGATACTTGGTGTACGGGGTGTAGGGTGCAGATACGAACGACTTTGAAACTGTTGAGTTATACATTACCTTGTACTTATAATGAACGCGATTATATGACTTGACGCCAGCATCTAAGTTTGCGCGTCTATGTCTGTCTAGTACGATATGACAGAGATCCTAGTCAGGACCATACGGCTATCTTGGATAGCCTAACATGTTCTATTCTTAGAACTGCTATCACATCTGCTTCTAAGTATGGACTTAAACCCCGTCGGACTTCGCACTGGCGGTTACTGCGAGGTCATCAGATCAGGTGTGGACACCCACGGCTATGCTGCTTGTTTCTCCTTTCTCTGGAAAAAAGGTGTAGCCTATTATATATAGACTCTGGTTCAATGCCACGGGCTTGATATTCCATCCGTTCCCACAGAGCAATGGCGACCCTCACCTCCATGCTTCTGCTCCTGCTTTCTGTCTCTAGGATCTCTTTGGCAGTCCCTACTTCTCTTCGTATCCGTCAAGGGATAACCGTCCTGACCACAGCAGAAATCGCAGCCTTCAAACCGTTCACCTTCTTCGCCAGTACGGGGTATTGTCAACCGGACGCGACTTTGGCTTGGAACTGCGGATGTGAACTATAGCGTATTCTTCTCTTCAATATATTACTGACTCGCGCGTTGAAAGCCAACTGTGAGGCAAACTCGGACTTTGAGCCTGTCGCATCGGGAGGTGATGGAGATGACGTGCAATTTTGTAAGTTGTTACTGCCGCTCGTTCACGGGACTTTGCTCATCGAAAACTATAGGGTATGTCGGCTACTTCCCCTTCTTTATCCGTGCGTTCCAACAATCCATTTGGTCATGGTCGTATGGTGTTAACGGAACAGAGTAGACAGTCATAGTTGCTCATCAAGGGACGGATCCTTCACAGATGTGAGCGCCATATGCATTTGACACGTCCATCTGGAAATATTCATCACCATCTCAAATTCTCAGTGAAGCGCTCCTTACCGATGTAGATTTCGTCCTGTCCCCCTTGGACTCCGGTCTTTTCCCTGGAATTAGCTCTGATATTATGGTCCATAGTGGTTTCAGAGATGCCCAGGCTAGGTGAGTCTATGGCGATATCTGGTCACTTGCGATTACATCTTTTCTTGTGTAGATCGGCGGAGGATATTCTGCGTGCTGTCACTACTGCTTTGTCGGAACACAACACGAATAGCGTGACTCTTGTTGGCCATTCCCTTGGTTTGTTGTTCGACTTCTGGGTACACCCATTCATTCAACAGTTCCTAGGTGCCGCTTTGTCGCTTCTGGACGCTGTATATCTCCCCCTCCACTTGGATGCTTCATACACAGTGGTTGGCTACGGTTTGCCTCGAGTGAGTATAGCAATCTGCCCGTTTAGAGTTCAGCGCGTCTGATCCGCATCGTAATTCTTAGGTAGGGAACCAGGAATTCGCCGACTATCTGGACGCCTCTTTGCCCGGTAAAATTTCACATGTAAATAACAAGTAGGTCACTCTTAACTCTTAACTCGCAGGCATAATTTGCTAACCGATGAATCTTATCAGACAAGACCCTGTTCCAATTCTGCCTGGTATGAAAGTCACCTGTGGTCTGTACGGATATGGATTAATTGATCTCGATCGTATATATAGGTATGGCTCTGGGCTTTCATCAGCCATCTGGAGAGGTTCATATCGATTCCAGCAATAATTGGAATTCCTGCCCAGGTAAGAATGAACCTTCCAGCATTCCATTCCTCGTAATAAGTTGGCTTTTCTTAAACAATGCAGGCCAAGACAATCCTGCAAAGGGATGCACAGTTGGAGATGTCAGCAGTATACTTGTTGGTAACTTAAGTGAACATGACGGTCCTTATGACGGCGTCGAGATGGGCTGTTAAAAGCACTGTTCCCTATCCGTTGCTTCCCGTATGGACTGTTTAATGTTTTTTTACGGGGACAGTGATAGCGTACTTGATTAATTTAAGAATCGAGGTAGATTGTTATTCATCGAAGCTAAATGTTCCCAGGATTATCTGGAAAATTGAAAGTATTGGCCATGACCCTGAATGATCGGTACTTTTCAACTTGCCGCGTACAAAGCGTTGTATGGTTCGCAGTTTTACGCATGCTAGAATCGTTCCCTCGCATCCAAGAGATCTAATAACCGTTCAGGTGGAAGGAATTGGACAAAGGATCGGAAATGGCTCTGGCTCACGTGCATCGGGGTTCCTTCCGACTCCGGCTTTCCTTTTCAGTAAAATTCCAGCCTTTCAACCACAAATGCGGGGTATCAACTTGGCACCCTTGGTACATGTAACACCTCAAAGCAGCAACTGCCGACGTTTTCAGTTTAACATATGCTGGAGGACTACTGCGCTTCGTCACATCAAGCCCGTTTGGCGCTCTATTCCAGTGGATGACCCTTACTAGGCCGTCACTGTGCACCCAGCGTCATAGCTGGGCCGTAACAGGCTTAGCAGCTTTTCTGACACAAATGACTTGGATCGGGATGCCGTATACTTCGTCGCGGCTATAGAACTGGAATCATGTCTTGAGCTGCCTTCTGACGATCAGGATCTTAATATTCCGTTTCCTGTTCATCGACACGTACAACGATCGTCCCAGTTAAATTCCGCCCGCTTGTGAAAAAAGATGCTCAGCCGAACTATTTGTTCAGCTCATCTCTATACTATCATACATCTTTTTTTTGCGACGGACTGACTGCTCACGAGTCATCAGCGCCTAAGGCCTGTATCACACTTGGGAAACACCTTTTGATCATCACACATCTTTTCCACCACCCTCATGTTGTGCTACAACTTTGCCTCATCAGCGGGAAGCTGCACAGTATATGTATGGGCGTGATGAAGGCAAGGCTCTTCCCACTAAAGGCCCCTTCATCATGCCGTTTCTCTCCAGAGTTGTATTCTTTCTTCTCAGCTTCAAACTCTTTGGCATAAGCGGGAACGCTCCTGCTATGCACGTCCGTGCGGCCACAGTTATTGTCCTCACTGATGACCAAATCACAGCCTACAAACCGTACACGTTTTTTGCTGCCGCGGCATATTGTCAACCTAGTAATACCATGAATTGGGATTGCGGATGTGAGTAGCAGTGTTTTTCAGCCGAGTCTTGCCATTGATTCAGGACTTAGCTCTTTGCGCGGGAAACTCGGATTTCATTCCCATCGCATCTGGCGGGGACGGGGACGACGTACAGTACTGTGCGTGTGACTCGGAAAGCGACATTGCAATCCCTTGAACAGATCCATTTTAGGGTATGTTGGATACTCACCATCACTGTCGGTGCGTCGCTACGTGTTCTGATTTCGTACATTCGCAAGCTCAACGGCCTGCGAACAGACGGTGATAGTCGCTCATCAAGGCACTGATGTCACTGAGATGTTCGCGCTCTATTTTTCATCGTGGGCCTTTCCTCTTATCCTCTCCTAGCCAATCTCTTTTCACCGACATCGACTTTCTGCATACCACATTGAACCCCGACCTTTTCCCGGGGCTCAGTTCTCACATTAAAGTTCATAAGGGATTCAAGGAGACCCAAGAAAAGTCAGTTAGCCCCCTTAGACACGTTCTCATCTTTACTGACACCTTTCGGCGGTTGAGGTCTGCGGGAGATATCTTACACGCTGTGTACAAC
Source organism: Armillaria mellea (assembly GCA_030407055.1). Lineage (NCBI taxonomy): Eukaryota > Fungi > Basidiomycota > Agaricomycetes > Agaricales > Physalacriaceae > Armillaria > Armillaria mellea. Next base: position 702,204 of record JAUDZF010000007.1, read on the forward strand.
TGCATTGTCTGATCACAACACCAGCAATGTGTCACTTGTTGGACATTCCCTTGGTTTGTTGCGCGCCTGGTACTTGTATCCACTCTGATTGATCTGCTTCTCAGGTGCCGCACTATCACTCTTGGATGCTGTATATCTCCCTCTTCGATTGCCGAATGCTACTTTCAGGATGGTCGGTTACGGCATGCCGCGTGTATGTTCACAGCGCCGTCTATGTGTTTAAACCCTAAATCTGTTCACGATGTCAGGTTGGAAATCAAGAATTCGCAGACTACGTAGATTCTGGCTCTAGGTGGGAACCTCACACGCATCAATAATAAGTGAGCCTGCGACTCGGATTTCTGATGGTATCGATCTAATAGGTACTCCAGACAAGATTTGATCCCAATATTGCCATGTCTGTATATGTGCCAATAGCAGCTCGTACTGATGCCGACGAAATTATATTCAGTGAGACATCTGGGATTCCAGCATCCTTCCGGCGAGGTTCATATCAGCGACACCAATTGGAACTCTTGTTCAGGTACGCTAATCTTGACAGTTCAAAAAGACTGCCTTGTGTTGATAGGGAGATCGCACGTTCAGGACAAGAAAACCCCTCAGATGAACTGCACTGACGGTGCTGTCGGAACCATTGTCTCTGGTAGTATCCTTGACCACCTTGGTCCCTATGATGGTGTTGGTATTGGTGTTGACGGAATCGTGATTCGTTGTTGAATATTCTTTCTTGTCTTTCTCTATATACCCTGGATACAGTACAAGCACTTGTTCCAATTCCAAGCTCGAGTGCCCTTTTATGTACGACTGTAAGATGGCAATTCCTCGTCAAGACCGTTTCCGCCGCCTGGATAACCAAGTCTCCCAATAATCCCGTCCAGCTTCCATTGCCACTCATTCCCTTCCGGCCATTTGACCAGCTCGCCGCCAAAGTTCACTTCGAAATCGCACGCTCCTTCCACGCCAATAGCGGCAAATACATCGTATTGATGGCGAGGAAGATAAATGCCATTGAACGCATTGGGCAGGCGAATACCATTGTATGTATAGAATAGGCTACCGGTTTGAAACTCGAAGCCACACCCTATCGTATCTCCAGGCGAGATGCGTTGTAAGGCGCTGGTATAGTCACGACCACCAGAGGGATCTTCAAAAAATTTCCTGAAGTCATCTAGGTGTAGGCCTGCACTTAGGCGGTTCCATCCCGGTAGCCGCCACGCCGGATAAGGCTGACATGCAGTGCCTACAAAAGCGGGACTGTCAGTTCGAGTGTAGCGGTGAATTACTTCCGATACCCACCAACAGCAATAAACCCGTCCATTCTATGTATAAGAATTTCGTAGTAAAAGCCTACTTTCCCAGGAGTTTCGTACAGCCCAGCCATCACAGGAAGATCACTGAGAAGACAGTAATCTTGACACTTCTTCTTTGTGCATACTCTGACGACTGAGGGAGCTTTGGAGTCAGGCTTGGCGTCAATATTGTAGATGGTGCCAGAGAATCTAGAGCCAGGATCAGGGATATTTATGCCCCAAGATCGGCTACCGTTGCTGCTGATCTTGTCGACGAGGATAGGAAGGCATGATTCTAGGTGGCTGCACCGGATATTTATCGCAAAATTCCTCCGCGTCATCGTATTCCTGACCAGGAGCCTCATTGCATAACCCATATTCATGCTATGTCGCAGATATGAGCAGAAATTCTTGACGAATAAAATGTGGCACCGTACCGGAACTTCAGGAGCAGCAGACCATTGAGGAGGAGCTTGTGTCGGGTAGTGACGCGAGGATCCTTCTCTACTATTTCTGAAGAAACTAATCATTACTATTTGAGAGTGGCAGGTAAGTGAGAGTGGGAGTTTAGGTTAAGATGCGCCCTGTTCCGCCGTCATTATAAGCAGTCGGCCCGGAACCCGATAAAATCGATCACGTCATTGATCCAACCGTTTTTCCACTGCCATCAGGACTCACCGGCTGTGATGCTGTTCTGCCCAACCTGTGCTAATCTCTTGGTGATTTCTTCAGAAAAAGGGTATAACAAATGGGCGTGTAACACCTGCCCATACGAGTTCCCAATAACGAAGCAGGTACGCATACAAATTCATTTTCCTTCCATCGATTAATTTCGTCCTGCAGATGACTTCAAGGACAAGGCTAAAACGAAAAGAAATCGATGATGTTCTTGGCGGAGATCAAGCTTGGGAGCACGCCGACGCAACGCAAGGTGCTGTCTATTCCCTGAAATCTGTGTATACTATGACTACAATATGGTACAGCTTCGTGCGGTAAATGCAACAACGACAAGGCATATTTCTACCAGCTGCAGATCCGTTCAGCGGATGAACCTATGACTACCTGTGCGTTTACTACGTCTTCTATCTCACGGTGTTTATTTAATCTAACGGCATTCCTCTTGTAGTCTATCGGTGAGATTCACCTATGCTCTAGATGCACCGCCCAATACTAAATCTTGTGCAGATGCACCGCTTGCACGCATCAATGGAGAGAAAACTGATCAAAGATGCCCAGAGCGACAGGCTACACCGATCAATGCGGTTCTAGCGATATCCGCATGGCAGAGTGCCGAATGAGTCTTGCTCTCTTCGAGAATACTGATATATAACAAAATAGATTAGTACTAGACTCTTCTGCACTCTTCTGCGAGAATGTGCTTGTAGTCTCACTAAAAATTCTGAATGAGGTCTACATGATGGAATTCATCCCTTCTGGCAATAGTGATTATCATGGTCTGCGCGGACCTAGGAGGCGGTCATGCCCGTTGATACCTGTATAGATGTAGCTACAGAAGGCGATGTCGACAGAGAGAAAGCAGTAGGTACCCATCTCTATACTTGGCACAGCAGGCCATTATTGTATCCTGTCGATCGTGAGCAACCATATACTTTGAATTCCTCATTTTCAGTGTTTCGTTCAAGCCTCAACCCTTGGTTGATGAAAGTTTTCTAAGCACGTCCTAAACAAGTTCAGGCAAGGCAATACACGTGATCGTTGTCTAACGCGGAATCCGCGCCGAATTTCGATCTCTACTAGTACCACCCTCACTCCGAAGAATTATGTCCTCAGGTGTCGTGAACGTATTCGTGGTATCTCTCGATACTCAGTCTGAGAGACGTCTCGAGCTTCACACAACAATCGGGCAATTGAAGGTCAGACGATAATTACTTTCGGAGGTAACAAACCGTTGACATTGTGTTAGGGCAAGCTGGAACTGATTACGGGCATTCCGGTTGCAAATCAGTCTATATCACTGTTAAATTCGGATAGCGACCCTACGGTCATTGCACAGCTGTCCGATGATAGCAAACCGCTAGGCTTTTACGGCGTTAGAAGTCTGCAAGTACTGAAAGTAAGCGCGTTCCTGTCACATTTATTATCGCGGGGGGATTGATTGTGTCAGGTAGACGATTTGGACCCTTCGACATCATTTACGGGACAATTAACGGACACTTCACAAGTGGACAAGTTCGAGCTGACGGAAGCGGAGTACGCGGCACGACCAGGTAAAATGCAACAAATGAAGTGATGTATGCCGTACTCATCAAAACGCGTCAGATACTGTGTTGGCATATAAGCAACGCCACCAAGTGGGTAGATTTGCACCCAAGGAAGAAGCCAAAATACGGCCCACTCCTGAAATCAATATCCTGGTAGGCTCTCGATGCGAAGTCGAATCCTCGGAGCCTGGATTGAGCAAGAGAGGGACCGTACGTTTTGTTGGCCAAACGAAATTTGGATCTGGGGATGGTGTGTGGGTAGGAGTAGAGTATGATGAACCTTTTGGTAAGAATGATGGGTCGTAAGTCGTTCTTCACGGTAATCTTGACGCAACCCACTGAAAATATTCTCAGAGTACAAGGGGAAAGATATTTCGAATGCCGGCCAAAATATGGTGTCTTTGTCCGACCAGAGAAGGTAAAAGTTGGTGATTTCCCTCCCGAGGAGATCGACCTTGACGAAGAGATGTGAATATATCCTTTATAAGAATATTATGTTATTGGTGCCCTGTTGTTCTCGACCTGTCTGTTGTCTGTGTCTCTACTTCGCCTGCGGTGCTCGAGCCGGTAGTAGTAACTTCCAGAAACAGCGGGAAGGGGACCCCACGTGTTTTGCTTTGTGCTTATTTGCCAGCCACACGTTACAGTGTGGACGCGCGTCCCACCTCTTTCCTTTATAACGTTCATCTGTCCCACCATTTCTCCACTCTGATTCCGTTATAATGGCTGATCCCAGCGGTGCACCACCCCAACCCGGTCCCAATGACATTTCAACTGCAATTTTGCGGCCCAAGAAGTCGTGAGTAGTGCTGGAATATTGTCGGCGAAGGGTACTGAAATCCGGATGTCTTGCCAGGCCAAATCGTTTGATTGTCGATGAGTCGTTGACGGATGATAACTCTGGTGAGTAACAAAACGCATTAGTAGCAGACGAATAGCTAATGGTGGTAATCTCTAGTCGCGACCATCAACCCCGCCACGATGGAGACCTTGTCTCTCTTCCGAGGTGACACTATTATCATCCGGTATGTGGCCACCGCTATCATGGAACGCAATTAACAGTGACGCAGCGGCAAGAAGCGACGGGATACCGTTTTGATTTGTCTGAGCTCAGATGATGTTGAAGAAGGGAGAATTCAAATGAACAAGGTCGCCCGTAACAATCTGCGAGTAAAGCTCGGAGACCTTGTCAACGTTCATCCATGCCTCGACATTAAATACGGAAAGCGGGTGCATATTTTGCCGTTTGACGACTCCATCGAGGGCCTCAGTGGTAATATCTTCGATGTTTACCTGAAGCCATATTTCCTTGAAGGTAGCCGTCTCGACTATCTCTCTCTCCTGCCGCTGATTTCTTACAGCTTACCGACCGGTGCGGAAGGGCGACACCTTCCTTGTCCGAGGAGGCATGCGAACGGTCGAGTTCAAAGTTATTGAAACAGACCCCGCCGAATTCTGCATAGTCGCCCAGGATACTGTCATTCATACTGGCAAGTTTCCGCCTAACTCTTGTAGGTATCTTTTTCACTGATCCCTATCTTTCAGAGGGAGACCCTGTCAAACGTGAAGACGAGGAATCAAATCTCAATGATGTCGGATACGACGACATTGGCGGTTGCCGCAAGCAAATGGCCCAGATTCGTGAACTCGTCGAGCTACCGCTCCGTCATCCTCAACTTTTCAAATCCATTGGTATCAAGCCTCCCCGAGGTATTCTTATGTTCGGCCCACCCGGAACCGGTAAAACATTGATGGCGCGCGCGGTTGCAAACGAGACGGGTGCTTTCTTCTTCTTGATTAACGGTCCGGAAATCATGAGTAAGATGGCTGGAGAGAGTGAAAGTAATTTGAGGAAGGCATTTGAAGAGGCTGAGAAGAACTCGCCTGCTATCATCTTCATTGATGAAATCGATTCGATCGCTCCCAAGCGTGAAAAGGTGCATTTTTTGAGGGTTCCACTTACATCGTCGTGACTGACTTGTTTCAAAGACCAATGGAGAAGTCGAGCGTCGTGTCGTATCCCAACTCCTTACGCTGATGGACGGACTGAAGGCGCGGTCCAACGTCGTGGTCATGGCTGCTACCAACAGACCCAACTCTATCGACCCCGCTCTGCGGCGGTTTGGTCGTTTCGATCGTGAGGTGGACATCGGTATCCCTGACCCTACCGGACGTCTCGAAATTCTGCGTATACATACTAAGAACATGAAGTTAGCCGACGATGTTGATCTCGAGCAGGTACGTTCATCTTACTTTTTTTCCAAGCAGTCATTAAACGACATCATTTTATAGATTGCTGCTGACACCCACGGTTACGTTGGTTCCGACGTGGCTTCCCTTTGCTCGGAGGCAGCTATGCAACAAATTCGTGAAAAGATGGACTTGATTGACCTGGACGAGGATACGATTGATGCTGAAGTTCTCGACTCTCTTGGTGTCACTATGGACAACTTCCGATTCGCATTGGGCACATCTAATCCCTCTGCTCTCCGTGAAACTGTTGTCGAAGTACCCACCGTCACTTGGGACGACATTGGTGGTCTGGAGAAGGTCAAGCAAGAGCTCCAGGAAACGGTTCAATACCCAGTGGATCATCCCGAGAAATTCATCAAGTATGGTATGTCGCCATCGAAGGGTGTCTTGTTCTACGGTCCACCAGGTACCGGTAAGACGCTCCTCGCGAAGGCGATTGCGAATGAATGTAACGCCAACTTCATTAGTATCAAGGTTCGTGCAGATCGCTTGGCACCTTGGCATATGCACTGACGATCTTTCAGGGTCCTGAGCTGCTCACGATGTGGTTCGGTGAGTCTGAGGCCAACGTTCGTGACGTTTTCGACAAGGCTCGGGCTGCTGCCCCTTGTGTCATGTTCTTCGATGAACTGGATTCGATCGCTAAGGCTCGTGGCGGATCCTCAGGGGATGCTGGTGGTGCAGGTGATCGCGTGCTGAACCAAATTCTTACCGAGATGGACGGAATGAACTCAAAGAAGAACGTCTTCATTATTGGCGCGACGAACAGACCCGATCAAATCGACTCGGCACTCCTTCGTCCTGGTCGTCTTGACCAGTTGATCTACATTCCCCTTCCTGGCGAGCCTGAGCGCCTGTCAATCCTCAAGGCTGCACTCAAGAAGTCACCTATTGCTCCTGAAGTTGACCTTGCTTTCCTTGCCAAGAGCACACACGGCTTCTCTGGTGCAGATTTGACTGAAATCTGTCAACGCGCTGCAAAGTTGGCCATCAGAGAGTCCATCGACGCGGATATTAGACGGACACGGGAAAAACAAGAAAAGGAGGAAGCTGCTGGTGATGACAAGATGGAAGAAGACGTGGAGGAGGAGGACCCTGTCCCTCAAATTACAAGGTTTGTGAATGCATGGATCTTCGGCGAGGACATTGCATATTTATGACTGATTTTAGGGAGCATTTCGAGGAGGCGATGAAGTATGCCCGTCGTTCGGTTTCTGACCAAGACATTCGACGTTACGAGATGTTCTCTCAGGTATGCTCTCTACATTTCGTTCAGCTTGAAGTGAACTAACTTGGCATTACAGAACCTGCAGCAGTCGAGAGGGTTCGGAAACAACTTCAAGTTCCCTGAGGGCGAGTCATCTGGCGCTACGGCAGGAGTTGCTTCAGGAAATGCTGGATTCACGGAGGAGAATGCTGATGACGATTTGTACGCGTAAGATAAAAGGACTGTAAAATCCTTCACGCTTTGTTTTTTTTGTACGTTCTATGCGAAATGAATGTTAGACGATCTAGCATACGAATTATTGAATAATTGCTCGTTACATATGCTTTATGAGTAATTTGCCGTGAAGGCGGCCACGTGGAAATCACTCTGCGTAGTCCCTTAACCTAGTTCCCTGTAGTCCTGAACGCGGTGTAGGGTTTCCCCCCAAGAGATTTGGCAGAGAAGAGCAGCGGACGAATCTCTTCTTGGCACCGCAACAACGGAAATGTCGACGCAGCTCTCACCTCCGCTGTCGAAGCCATCACTTCGCAAGACGCTCTCGGAACTGGCAGCGACACCGCTAACGCCTGTGAAGAAATCGCTTCATGACAATATCGAGTTCGTACCACTTCGTTTGGGGTACTTGAATGGTATGCTGAAATGAAGGTCGCGCAGTTTCGTTCCGTCCTCGATACCGGCCCAGCGGAGGCTTGAAATGCTGGCAGTTTCCGCCTGGTCGATTCTGATAGTCGGGTCCTGCGCGCTGTTCATGTTTTTGTGGTGCGTTGCCGTTGCATTTTGGGGGGAAGTGCTGGAATTGGCGAACCAGTTCATTTCCGCCGCTGTGGCCCCTCATCACTGGCTATACGATCTGGGTGCATTACCTTGACAAGTCGCCCGACCACGGAGGGCGAGTCTGGCACTGGTATCGCCGGTGTGCGTGGTGGAGGTACTTCGTGGCATACTATCCTATTACGTGAGGCGTCGCTTCTTTGTTCTGGTTGCCGCCGGGCCTGTGTTGATGTTTTTCTAGATGCCTGAAGGTCGGTCCGTCCTTTACGAAGAAGTACGGCTTTGACGATTGCATCATCCTCAGGAGGCAGAGTTGCCGCCGAATCGAACTTATGTTTTTGGTTACCATCCTCATGGTATGCCGACATTCTCACTACAAATGTTTAAAATTTCTCAATCAGGCTATGATCAGGTATCATTGGCATGTACGTTTGTGGTTCACCTTTGGTTTGTTTTACGTTCCCGCCAAGCTCAAAGTCATCTCCAGGGGTGCTTTTGCTAACTTCGGTACCGACGGTATGTTATCTCGAACCATTTCACTGTTTCAACTTTTTTTCATTCGATAAACGTGTAGTGACTGGATTCTCGAAACTTTTCCCCGGTATTACCACACATCTCCTCACTCTTTCGAGCAACTTTAAGCTTCCATTCTATCGGGAGTTGATGATACACCTGGGGATGGGGAGCGTGAGTAAGAGGTCGTGTGGTAATATCCTACAGAGCGGGCCTGGACAGTCTATCACCATCGTCGTCGGAGGGGCTGCAGAGAGTTTGAGCGCTCATCCAGGAACTGCTGATTTAACCCTTCGTAAACGGTACGTTATCGTACCGTTGTCGTTGCTACCTTGTTTTTTTTGAAATCGTACATAGGCTAGGGTTCATCAAGATTGCTATCCAGGAAGGGTCGGTCTCGTTTTCCATCTTATTATCTATGTTTCTTTTGCTCATCATTCATTCATGAAGAGCGGACCTCGTACCGGTATTCTCCTTCGGAGAAAATGATGTAGGCTCTATATTCACACGAAGATGCGGCCCACTGAAAAATAAAATAAATCCATCAGATCTTCTCGCAGATGCCCAACGAGAAGGGGACTGCTATCTACATGTTCCAGAAGAAGTTTCAGGCGATATTTGGCTTTACTTTACCGCTGTTCCACGGAAGAGGGATGCTGAATTGTTTGTGATCTGTTTACCTTCCCCCGGCGCTTCGATGACGAGCGATGCGTTACTAGATAACCTCGGTCTACTCCCCTATAGGCGGAGAATTACTGCCGTCGGTGAGTCTTTGGACCTGCATGTGGCGTGCTTCATTACAGATGTTCTGACAAGTTTTTCCTCAGTTGGACGTCCCATTCCCGTGAAAAGAGTTAATCAACCAGATATCGAGGAAGTTCGGCGCATCCAGACTCTCTACATCACGGAACTGCAGCGGTACGCTTTTTTTTCTTCCCCTGAGCGCTTAGCGATTGACTGATGACCCCAGGATTTGGGATACCCACAAGGACGAGTTCGCCAAGGCCAGGAAGCGGGAGTTGAATATTATCGATTAGTATACCTTCATTGAACGATTTTTTGGTTGCTCCTAGGATTATTTGTTCCCAGTATACGCCATTCTTCTACCTCTAGTCAAGTAACTGCGACGCGACAATCTAACTTAGCTCTAGATCTAAATTTCATATATATGTATCGTCATCGGAGAAACTCTCCCACGCTTCAAGGACTTCTCAAATTTCCTCGCCTAACCGCTACTAGCCGTTGGTTCCAGGGTTGATCCGCTAGCGCAGCGAAGCTCACGGATAATGGAGCCCAAGCGGTTAGAGTGGCGGAGGATGACCGATTGGTCTCCGAAGTCTGAACTTCGACTGGAAAGTAGGCACACGACCCTGTTAAATTATCGAGGAAAGATTAAGGGTGACCCTGAGTTCAAGTTGCTATAGTGAGCAAGTCAAAAACTTAAGCCCACCATTGATCAGGGTCAGTATGAGTCAGTATGCCTGAGCGGCGTGTTATCTGAAATCACAATTTTCATGTGGACCGGAAATTTTTAGGCAGATAACTAGACAAGGAACCCTTGAAACGACGGTTCAAATCGCCGCCGAGTCATCCTTGAACCACAGGCCTGAATCAGCGACCATGCGGTCGTAGGCTGTCTCAATTGAGGTCGTTGCATGCACTGAAACTATCGGAGAAATGGCTCCAAATGTTGGACAGCCCGGTAAATGGGAGACTAAACCGACAGTATCTTTCCTCGAACTTGAAGATAATGTCATAAATCGGTTTCTACATACATAGTCTAACCACGAACGGTACATATTATTCTCCTATTCATCCGCGATTCTAATGTTTTCGAGCAGATGGCCCAAGCAGAGGGTTTTAAGGTATCAATGCGGGTGAAATTTAAAGATAAGTGCTTAAGAAGATGCGAATGAGCGTATAACAATGCAAGATCTATTCTAAATGACTGGTTATGAACTTAAAACATTCAAAGGCACGCCCAGGTTTCCGTCGCAGCGGACCAGGGATGCACTCACGATACAATTAAATGAACCTGGCGACTTCACTTCACATCGGTTCGCTCCTTCGAGCTGCGCCATGATTTCCAGTTGTCGACTCGTCTCGCAGGCCAACCGACGTATACGGCGCTCGATTCGGCGACTTCACCCGATGTCAAAAGCGTGTGCTCGCAGAGCATACTGCTATCCTCCATGGAAGCGCCGGAAAGCAATCTGGAACCGGTTCGCATAGCACAACTGAAAAATTCCACATGAGAGAATGTTCTAGAGTACAAGCGAGCCGAGTAACTCACCCGTTACCGATTTTCAGGCTGTTAAGTGCGAAGTTTCCTCTCGAGTTGATGTGCGCCACGACTGAGCAATTGTCTAGAGTCACATCATCGCCAAGCTGTAGATAGATCGTCTTTAGTAAAGGAGTTCCATCGAAGGAGAGTTCCTTACCTCAACCAGATCGGGTTCGGTCATCAAACCAGCTTTGCCACCGACGTATATCCCACAGTTCTTGCCGATCTTAGCACCCAACGCCCGCAGGTACCATACAATGAAAACGGTTCCTGTCAGGGGAAGTAGTATTCCTCCATTTCCGTATCCCTTGTAGAGCGGGCGGGAAAGGACCAGATGGAGTTGCCATCTCTGGCAGTAGCTACTCTTATCCCATTCGAACTTCCCCGCTTGACGGCGACCAATAACGATCCATTTGGTCAATATTACCCACAGAATAGCGGCCAGAGCTTGTAGGTTGAGCACGACAACGAAACCAAAAGCGATAAGGCCATAAAGTACAATAACACGGTACCAGACGGGGCTGAAGAAACGAGTCTCCGGGAAATGGATGTGTAACTGTCGAAGGATCTGAGCTGTTGTAACGGCGCTGATCGACCAGAAAGCGGCAGAACATGAGGCCACGACGACGTTGATGCACAGGAGCATGGAGTAAGGAAGGACAAAATAATCCGCTTGGCGTCTGTAGAAGGCTTTGCCAAACGGTGTGGTCGTGTCGCTGTTTGGATCGGGGTCCTTTGAACCTTTGTTGAAGCAGATTGCTTGACCACGATCTTGATTTGGAGTCAGCTCACGAACCCGCACATGGACATATACGACATACCGCTCCCCATCCATGTTGAGCGCTCCTCATAGACAGCATTCCGTGTAGTCATAGTACCCGATCCCAACACAGCACGTCGGCCTACCCGTACACCAGGAAGAAGAATAACTCGGTCGGCGATCATAGCTTTGGAAGATCAATTGAGTTTTTGGGGTGCGATAACATACTAATTTCACTTACCGCCATCGCCAATGACTATCTGCTCGGATGAATTTGTATCCGTAGTGAAAACCTCAGAACGCGACCCAAAGACGACATCGTTACCAATTTCCAACAGTTCCGGTTCGAGACAGTACATCCCAGATCCGGGCCAGTAGATTCGACGACCAACCTTGGCGCCCATTGCACGGTATACGAGCTATATCAAATGGAGAACATTAGTTGGGGGAACTCTAAATGCATAAATTTGCCGACTCACGGAAACAACTTCATAATGAGTGCCCAAAATAGAGAAAGCGTTCTTCAGATGATCTTGAGATAGGAGCACCGAGTTGATGTATCGGCGAAGCAAAACCAGCTGTGTCGCATCTTCGCTTTTGCAGGGCCTGTTTAGACCAAAGATGCGTTTCACGATGATCGCGAGAACAAGGTGAAGGAGCGGAGTGATAACAGCTCTGACCATTCTTGATACCGCATGATAGAGAACGCGATCTGATGTAGCAAACCAGTAGATCACAGAGACCAGAGCGTTTCCGCGAGGTCGGACAAAGGTAGTTTCTTGCAACATCAAATAGATGCACGCGAACCAGGGTAGATCTTTAACGACGGAACGGATAATTAGTCAAAGGACAACAGAGCTAGTCAATGATGCAACTTACACGATGTGAAAAGCACTAAACCAAAGATGGGATAGGCGACGAAAACTTTCAAGAACCAACGTGGTTCTCGGAAAGAAGTCCTATTGAATGCTGCATACTCCGGTGGAGAAGGAGCTTCGTTGCTGGACGAATGGGGACCATAGACAGCGCCATCTGGAATGTGAGCCCCGGGTGCCACTTGGGTATAGGTATTGACGACAGCATTCTTCCCGATAACTATGTTGTCGAGACGGAACTGTCCGTCCCTCTCGACGCAGAAGCCACGAATGAGAGCGGTGTCGAGACGGCAGCCGTCCTCGAGTTTGATAAGGTCATATTCGCCAAGCTTCGCTTTGCGTGCTATGTGGACGTTCTTGCCTATGTGGGCACCCAGAAGACGGAAATAAAGCTTCTCGAGGGCGGGGTGCGCCGCGAAGACACCACGACCAGCCGTCCGTAAGCTCTGGTTCACGAGCCACCAACGCATATAGTACGATGACCACCTACTCGTTGGTCAGAAAGGGATCAAAGTGTAAAAACGAAGCACCCACATCTTGTAAGTTCCGCGTTTATACTTTCCAATGACAATCCACTTGAATCCTATCGCAGCAATCGGGGCTATGACACGCGTTGTTAATCGCGCTGCAGCGATACAGCACAGCAGGGAGCCCATGCGCTGCCAGAAGCTCTCGTCGATATACCGAGAGAGGTGAGACATAATGTACAACAAAAGCGTCCCTAGCATATCGTGAGAGGTGGCTTAAGCGTGGATTGCCAGTTACTCACAAGTCAAAGCCGTTTTGAGAGGATAGAAAAAGATGAATGGGAAGATCTGAACCAGGATGGAAAGAGGGTGACTCTGCCCACGAGATCCTGTAGACGAGTTCGTGCCATCCTCACTGTCATAGCTTAGAGTTGAACCGGAAGGTGTGTTGGGTATCGTTTTGTAAGGGAGAGACGTCACGGAAGTAGAATTGGACACGCGGTGCCCTTGTTGTCCCTCGATTAGCTCCGCGATCCCAGAAACGGTACTGTTAGTGAAAATCGCAGAAATGGGTATAGTTGCGCCTGTGGCCTTCCGAATGAAGTAGGATAACTTCCCAAGAAGAAGAGAGTTGCCACCAAGCAAGAAAAAGTCGGAATCCCCTTTGATTCTGTCCGACTCGATAGAAAGAAGGTCGGAAATGATGTCGCGGATGAGAAGCTCGCGTGGAGTCATGGTTGAAGCGTTCTGACGAGCGAACTCTTCCTCCATGGTAGCGAAATCAACTTCACCATCAGCGCTCTTCAACAGAGGAGTCCTCAATACACGAAGGGGATCGGGTAGGATATAGCCCGGGAGGATTCCAGATATGTACTTCATCAGAGTTTCCTCGTCAGGCGCATCCTGACCGATCATGGACACAAAGGCTTCAGGATTGCCGTCGTGGCGGAAGCGTACAGCGACATCGGACACTCCAAATGTTGATAGTAGTGTACGCCTGAGTATGCTAAGGTCAACTGACACCTTCGAACATGCGACAGGTTCGGACAGTGCTGCTAATGGAGGAGGAACTTCTGCTTCGAAATGACGTTGAACAACAGGCACACTGTCGGTCATGCATCCAAGACCGAACCGAGTCGCCAATTTGATTCGAAGAGGTTTGCCGGCGCTATCGAGGTGATCATTGGTGGGCATATAATAAACACTAAAGCTTAAAGCCGCACCTGTTTTTGGGTAAGTCCGCCATATAAACGATCGCAAATGGCCACTTTGAAGGGTGTAGGTGGTCTCTAGTATGAAGTGTCACCTAACTGAATAGCAAACTACAACCCAGCTTACTTTAGTAGATCATGGAGCTGCGAAAGCCCGACACGGGGCTTGTCAGGCATAGGAACTATAACAACACCAATGGCTTCCTGCAGCGCATTATGCTCAATTGCAAAAGCCAGGGAAGACTTTGGCAAATGGTCAGCTGCTAATTAGATTCATGAATGAATGCAGCCTACCTTAACGTGGTCTCTGGCAGCCGTCATAATGGCCTCTTCGATTTCGAAAGGTGAAATGACTTCCCCTCCCTTGTTGATGATCTCCTTGGAACGGCCAGTAATAAACAAGTAACCATCAGAATCCACATATCCCACATCTCCCGTATCAAACCAGCCTTCACTCGAGAAGGCCGACGTATCGAGAGGCATGTTGATGTCGGGAGAGACTTCGTACCCTTCAAATGTGGGCAGTCCGCGAACCGACACCGCTCCAGTCTTCCCAGTTGATAGCCCACGCTCCAAATCATAGGGATCACGGATCGATATATATGGACCGCACGCTATTCCAGAGCATCCCGGACGTTCAAGTCGGTACGTGGTAGGTGGAGAAGCGATCGGCATGCACCTAAATAAAGACCAAGGTCATCAGAGTGCGGGAATAAGAATAATTGACTTGTACTCACTCCGTCATTCCGTACGAAGGCAGAATGGTAGCCTTTTTGAAACGCTTCTGGAGCTCAACAGCAAGAGAGGGTAGTAGACCACCGGCAGCGTTGCAAATCATACGAATACTAATGTCGCGATCTGGTTCAATGTAATCGGGTTGTGACGTAAGGACAGCATGATGAATCGTAGGCGCCGCGTAGTACCTTTTGCCGCTAGCGTCAGCTAAATAGGCGAAGTAATAAAATATGACATACCAAGTTGCATGTAGCTGGGAAGCGAGATTCCAGAATGCGATCGCGTCAAAACCGGCGCACATGATTGCGCTGCCTCCAGAAAAAGCGGGGGCCCATAGATTTCGTACAATCCCGCCGACATGGAAAAGTGGCATCATGTTTACTATTCTGAAAGTTAGAATTATGGTAAGTATATAGAAATACAACTCACAGTTGACATCGCGTGGTTGGAGATCCCACGAATGAACGACAGCCCAAGTACCCACAATCAAAGACCGTAAAGTATACGGCACAACCTTTTTCTTGCCACTAGTACCCGAAGTGTGGAGAACGAGAGACTGGTCACGAAGCCCGTGCGGCGTCGAGGGCGGAGGAATGATCATATTACCACTCGCCAACGTCATATTGAACAATCCCGCGGGTCCAGTTGGATGACCTTCAATGTATACGATCTCGCAGCCGAGAGCATCTTGAAGAGCCAGAAGCTCCAAACGATGACCAGCCTCCTTCGTAGAAACGATTGCTTTGGCATTCAAGCGGTGCGCGTCCTCTCGAAGCTCCGATGCCGTACAGCTCGCATTGACCGGGGCAACGGTGTGATAAGTAGCGAGGGAGAGAAGGGCGAGAGCGTTCTCGGGGCCAGTGGGTAGTGCAATCATAACTCTGTCATTAGGTCCCAAAGGTGCCCGGGATGGGGAGTGGGGAAGCGCAAAACTTTTGATAAAAGAGTGGAGGGTGTCATGATTTAACGATGGCCGAGAGGCGTCTGGTGAATGAATGGCAGGCGCTGGCGTCGAGCAGAGACAGTCAAGCAGCGTATGGACCCGTCCTGAACTGATAACACGTTCATCAATAAGGTCTCCAAGAGAGACACCTGACTTGGGGGTGAGGTCCCGTAAGAAGGAGAGTGGGATGGACATGTCGTCAGCGGGCTTCTAGCGCAAATCTGACTCTGCGTCTCCTCAGGGGAAGGGGAGGATGAAAAACAGGCTTGAGTAGAGGCGTCGACCGGCGGTGCTTAAGAAGGCAGCCAGACGCGGCCAATCAGCAAAAGATAACTGTCGGAAGCACACGACGTGGAGTTTCACATCCAAGGATATAAGCGACGGAAAACAGTCTCGAGCTAAAATGTGATAATGTGGGAAACATTTTTGCATCACAATTTGATAGACCCATGGAGCGAACGAACGCATGTAATTCTGAGTTTGGCAATTGAATCGAAGTACGGAATGAATTTCGTTTCTGAGGATCCGGGATTGCGGGGCCGGCAGATACGCAAAAATAGTCTCGTCTCTGCAGATTTCTTCTTTGATCTGTTTAGGCGCGAGCAGTCCGCCTTTCGAAGATGACCAGCACATCCTTGCGATTTTGTCAGTAGTAGAGCTCATTTGAGCCACGCAAGCAAGCTCAAAGCGCCGCCAGGGTCGCAGCATACTATAGGCACTTACACGCTTCGCAGTCAGATGTGTTACTGGAAGACAGGACGATAACTTGCCTTTCTTTTCGTCATAGAAACTAATTGAGCCTGGTTTGTGGACCGTACCGGTTCGCACAGGACAGGGCAACGGACGCATGGAAAAGAAGTTCGACTGACAACTTTGATGGCGGTCCAGTTCAAGGCATGGAAAACAAATACACGTAAATACCGGCGTTCCATTACGCGTGTCGTCAAGTCGCTGTCGCAGCTGCAGACCGAAAATGCCGAATAAACGGCACTGCTGGTTGCCAATTTGACGAGCGACGCTACTCGAGCAGAGGCTTGGCATTCCAGATTTGGGTACACTGCTGACACTGAGGTACCAATTCCAACCCAGCATTTCAACTTGATTGATATTTACCGGGGTTGACTGTCACGGTAATAAAACATACCTACTACTATCGGGTTAGAAGGTGTTGCCTCCCCAATCGCGGGGGTTCGTTGGTTTTTGGCTAACGACTTCAAGGGCGCCCTTCACTGAACTCGAGACGATTGGACATGAACTGCCTTGTACAGGAAGTTCGCGCTCTTCCCGACTCTGCCCAGTGGCAATATGTTTGATTTTGATTTTTATCCTTATCACACGGACAAGGCCAGCCTGCAGCGCTCAGTTCCATATCTTGGGGTCCTATATCATGGCCATTTAGGGCTCATGCCGCGTCCTTCTCGGGAAACTTTGTATTGGGTGAACCGAGTCGTCTTGTCTCTGATGAACCCATTATCTATCGGGCTTCGGCATTTCACATGCATCAAATACAGGCGCCCATTACGGTGTCTTTTATTGACTGCCTCTCTGTACCCCTCGTTCTAATGCAGTACCCTTTTTCCTGAACACCGATAGGAACACTGCACGTATCATGACCCCTTTCTTAGGCTTTCTCATTCTCGTTGCAGGTCGGCCCGTCCCGGAAGAATAAAGGACAGTTACACCGAGCGTACGTTAGTGAAAAAAAATCGAAGCACAGACATTTTTTTATTCTGGTCTATAGGTATCAGAAACCACTGGATAATCGAGGGTAATCGTTATTATTGCGTGCGGGTCCTCGGGGAAAGTCTTGGCTTGAAGATCACAATAAGATCTTCCCAGCCTTGATCGATCGATTCGATTTTGAAATACGCGGCGAGGTTGGAGTACGCACTTAACTGTGTTAAGTATACCATAGACGAAGATCGAGGAATGCTTGCCCCAGGAACAACTCGCGCTCCGACAGGCACCCGTAAAATGTTGGGTTGGCCGGTCGTTCCATGTTGAAGTGAGCACGCAACGTTTACTAAGGGGACGGATTCGGGTTTTGAGATCGCGCCGGTGACGCGCCGGTCGGGGTAGTTTCAAAGCGAGGGATCGACCTGGGTCGGTGCTTTCTGAGAAGTGAAGCTCGGGAATTTTGGGACGTTTGAATCCAAACAGTCTTTTTACTGGTACAATTTTCAATTGGGTATCTTGAGAATCATCCTTCTGTTTCCCTCTTGAGACGTTAACGTTTGGCATTTAATCTTATGCTCTAGCAAGGAACGGTGTCTGGGCAAACGAAGCCTGCCGCTAACCTCATCTGTGTGTGAAATGGCAGACATTTGAGCGCGGAGATCATACAACCACTACAATGTGTGGGTGCACGCACATGAGCCATTTCTACTCCACTGCTACATCTTGAGAGTCTCACTGCAAGAGCAGAGCTGTGGACTCCCATGAATCTCATGATTTTTTCCGAGCTGAGAATATTAATGTTTACTTCTTCATCTTCTAACCTCCTTGGCGTTGAGGCGTTCCAAGAGGAGGGTAAGCGTAACTTCTAACAAGAATTCGACTAATGTGGTAGTATCGTACCGTCACTAACTCACCTTCGAATGCCCTACGCTACAAAACAGAGACAGGAAGGAATTCCCAATAAATGACCCGATCCCAGCGTATTGAATATCCCGAACTTCAGGTCTTGTACGTCCAGAACTTTTGCATTGAGTTCTCAGTGTCTGGACATAACTTGAGCCACGGATTTCCGGCACGCCGGCTGCAAACGTCCCCGGCTTCATCTTCAACCGTCTCGACATATCAACCGCTTCGAATGTCGCGGCGTCTCCGAGTAATCTCTGTTGCCTGACTCGGTCTCAAAAGCCTGGCTGCTATTGCTCAGAGTCACAGAGATCTGACGTTCTGACTCAAGTCTAGACTGCGTTCGGAGGTAGAGTAGCCGCATGGATGTCAAGTCTTCAAAGTGCGTATGTTATAGAAGTTCACTTCAATGCTGTCAAGTTGAGTTTTCGGGCTCGATCGTGACTTGTTGGAAGAAGTAAAGCCAGTGCCGTAGATCCAGTGGCAGGCATTTTGTAAAGATCAATCTTCAACACTGTGGATTACTGATGATAGTACGGTTAGACGGAATCCCGGACGGTCGCGCAGAGTTTAGAGTGACTGGTGGTCACTGCATAGCGCACAGCTTCCAATTATATGACGCGTTGTTATCATAGTAAGCACCCGGGGCTAGTCTGTCCGCATTTAATTTGTCCAGTAACCATCGCCAAAATCCAGACTTGTACGAATTCAGAGTGCTCAATGCTCCTCCTACTCCATCAAAACCCGACCATATGGATGCGCCCGTGTGTTCCCATCCAACCGTAGTATAGCCTGCCTGCCGGCGCTTATACACTTCATACTACCACCCATGGTCGAACTTTAGAGGTACTTGGCAAGTTTCGCTAACACCCGACTACTCAAGAAACTTGAATCTTCTAAAGTTACTCACCAATGCATGTCACTTTCGCACACATTCGAACTTTGGAGATACTTGGCAGGGTCTGCCAACACCCTTTACCCAAGAATCATGATGCTTCTTAATTTCTTGCTGATGAATGTTACTTGATCTGAATTCCCAGGAGATAATGAATATATTCAGTGTGAACTCACGCAATAACACATCGTTTCGTGTGCGAGACCGTGCACTAGCACTTACCATCGTGACACGCGGAGAACTCATGCGGGAGGCTCCATATGCTTCAAGCACACGAAGGTAGCGCAGTAACGCCTTCAACAAGCGCGGGTTCAGGGTCTAGCGCACGAAACGAGATCAAGAAAGAAGCGAAGCGGACAGGAGTAAAGACCATTCATGGTAAGAGCTGTTCGTGCCAGAATTCAATGCGATCTATTGCTATCCAAAAGACTCCACGCCAGTCATATCCCAAACCTACGCTCCCGCAGAGGTGACGCTGCTTTCCTCTCCCGCGAACATCGTAGTCAAAATCAAGAATATCAAGTTCAAAAAAGATGAACGCTTGGGCGCATCATCCGAACATCGGCAATTACTATTGGAATTCGATTTATATGCCGGATTATTTCCTCCGAGTCGGGTGTCAGCAAGTGTATAAGCGAGTCACTAAGCCCTAATGGTCAGCTGTTGTCATTCTTAGACCCGCTCCAACCTCGTGGCAATCATCGATGTCCGGTGAAGGAACGGTCGAGCAAGAGCAATAATGGGGATGTTATTCTCAAGAATTTACGTAGGCGTTCCGAAGAGTGTGAGATAGAAACGTGTGGGTGGTACATAGTATCGGACCTAGTACCCGTCTGTGAGGGAGTATGACGACTTGGAGGACTTGGAAGTCAGGGCCGAAATTTTAAACCGCTCGGAGAAACCTGTTGACCGGGATATGTCTCGTGCACGTCCTTGGCGCGATTACCGACTGCTGCACATTGGAAGCTGTACTGACAAGGTTAAAAAACAGGTGGAGTCAAAATTTGGTGTTTTCTGTCGAGCCCACGGTCTTTGCAACACATAAGCGACATGATTGTCGAGCGTAATGTACGCAGTTAGCGCAAAGAAGTTGAAAAAAACTTGTGGAGTCGTGTCGTGAGATACGGCAGGTCGCTGATATCTTATCTCAAAGAACGGCTCTGAGACGCCAAGCCCTAGCAGGGTCTCCGTGTCCGACGGCTTGCCTAACCTGTAGAAGCAACTCTAAATGTGTCCGAGGGAGGGTGCCGCGCCAATGCCAAGAATCAGAGTAATGATCGGCACAATGGTATCTAGCTATGATGATAAGAAACTGGGAGACGGAGATTAAGCAGGCACTGGCGGAAACCAGCGCGTAAGTAATTCCAGGGTGCTCCGGGATGTTGGCATATCTTGTCAAGAACCATGATAAGTTGATAGCACTACATACCTTTCTCCAAGGAACCGGGGATCCGCCTATCTCAGGTTTCTGCCTTGGCTTTCTGATACTTGGCTGCAGAACTGAGGAGCGGAAAATTCCAAGGTTGGGTACCGCCGCCGCGACCCCGAGTACTTAGATGTCAGCAGCATTTGCGGAGATAACGGCACAAAAAGGCGAACTTGAAAGTTGCTTGAAAGATATTGCGAACATTGGAGCCCGACGGTTGTTATTGTTGAGAACGCGGAAATCATTCCGACTCTAAGAGCCGCATTCGACAGAGAAATGCCTTGACGTGCAGGTACAGGCCATAGGGTAAAGCTAATGCCAAGTCTTCAACGCCGGCCCGGAACCGGAACGACTTGTAGGCTGGTGCCTTTGCTTGAACTCCTTACTCTCACCGTAACAAAAACAGAAGATGACGCCGAGGATGCATCATGATACTGGGCTCAAGTATGTAGTAGAATCCGTTGTCATCGAGCCTGGTGAGAGGTTTAGTCTTGCTGCCGGCATGATAAACACAGAGTGAGCTGGATCGGACCTTTACTCGTTAACTTTGTGAACCACCGTCGGTAGGTGCCTTTGCGAGAATTTGTAGGTGTGTCGACCTCCGCCGATGTCACTTACATCGGTCTCTAGATGTCCGTGCCACAGCAACGAGTGAGTCGTAACTTCAACTTTGGAATCTTCGAAGGTGTTGCCTATGCACAGCGGCTTTTACATAAAGAGACGGATTATTGCGAGACCAGAAGCTTCAAAAAAGCAAATCTTGAGTTTCCAATGCAAGGATCTATATCAATGTCGGGGCAATCGTATTATTCAATAATAATATTTTACCAGATCAGGTTGAAACATATTCATCGCTACAGACTTTCGCCGATTCAAGTTCATATTTCAAACAGTCAAAGGACACTCTGACATGGCGGTCGGCGCCAGAGGAATTTATCGTGCACAATGAATGCAATTTAGCCCGAAGTCTTCGTCCACGGACCATGGTGGACATAGTGATCGTACCTTGATGATGTTGGGAGGTGATCTGTGCCTAGCACTATTTCTCCTGAGGGAATGGCTAGTATTGCGCATTAGAGGGGAAAACTATTCTTCGTGATGGCGTCAAAATAACCCAAGATTTACCTGGAATCAGTCGGAGAAACAGAAGATATCTAATATATAATGGGAACTTTCAGGACGTGAATGATTTGACGTGATACACAAGAGTCCACAAGTCCTTGAGATGAAACGATTTACAGTGTCATTGGAAAATGTGAAATGACTGCACCGCAATACTGCGTAATCCACTCTGGTTAGTATTAGTCGTGCTTAACGATCCGACCTGAAAGGACCAGCTGATGTCAATGACTCCTTGTACCTGGCGATCCTTGTCCCCCTGCCAGGTACTCTGAGCTTCTGATCCAGAATCACAACTTACCCACTGTTTCTTACATGGGGATTCGGAGGACGCTGAGAATACCTACTTGACTTGATCAATAATGGCATACCCACACCGCGGGCAGCCGCAGGCCCTTGTCAAGTGCAAAGCGTGGGGAATACAGCAAAGGTATAAAATAGTCTTGCAGTAGTTAGAGCTGAAATTGAGATGTGCCCCATCAGGGAAATTTGAATAGGTTTGGAACCTGCGCCGGTGTACACAACGCGGTCACATGATCGGACGCGCCACACTTTGGACAGGGTGCCAAAGCGACACAAACACCGATGGAGTATAAGAACCTTGGAAGGAACCAGATACGAAGCCCACCTTTCTTTCCTTCCTACTTCCATTTGCTCAGATCCCGGTGATCTTTGAGCCTTTACATTCTACATTCTAATTATTCAGCCTATTCTGCACATCTCCTATTATTCTATTCCCCGCTTCTTTTTCCTTACAATCTAATACGCCATTCGACATGGTTTTCATGACTGCTCGCTTTGCCGTTCTCGCCATCTTTATCTCTCTTGCCGCCGTTTCTCAGAACCCGCTCTCTGTCGATGCCGCCGCCATACCTCGCTCTGATGTCACGAACACTATGCCTGCCGTTCGCGAAGAGGCCCAGCTTCTTAAACTCCCTCATCACAACTCTGCGCCCATATCTCACAAAGGCAAGAAGACTGAGAAGAAGGGAAAGAAGGGAGTCAAGAAGGAAGGAAAGAAGAACGAGAAAGTAAATAAAGCGGTTGGTGGTCTTATTTTCTGTTGGCGCGCACAAAATTGACGCATATATGCGCCTTGATTCGTAGAGATTCGCTAGTCAGAGCGAGGAACCTGTTGCCGTGAAGAGGGCGGAGCATCAAGCCTATTTCGATCGTGACGGCACGTCCACTCATGTTGCTCGAGGTCGCGATCACCACTCGGAGCATGCTCGCACCCACGGCGGTCACGGAAGTCACCGCACGGTCATTGTAGACAGGAAGAGCAATCACACTGACTTTTACCGACGCAGTCCTGACCACGACCACGATCACGATCACGAGCACGAGCACGAGCATGATCACGACCACGACCACGACCATGACCACGACCACGACCACGACCACGACCATGATCACGATCACGACCACGATCACCATCGACGCTCCGTATCTTCCGCGCCCAAGGGCCACTCTCGTCGAAGCTCTTCAGAGTTTACTGCGGACAACACGCCCGAAGGAACCGTCAATCTTATGGTACGGTACACGTCTATTTAATAGAATCATCTAACCATTGCTTGAGTATAGTCCGACGGGACGTTATTGGGACGGATGTGGCTCAATGATACGACCAAGGACTTGAAGGTGCAACCATCCTCGAATAACCAGACAATTGTGCATCTCGTCGTGTCTGACAGTGGCGCATATAAGACCGCTGAAATCCAGCTTCCTATCACCGATCCCGCGGAGGGTCGACGTCTCGCCTATTGTCTCACATACTGTGTCAGCCCTTCGCAACCTCAAGACTTGCGCTTCAGCCCCTGCCAAAAAATGCCTAACGATTGCAGTCAGACGTTCTCATACAACGGGACTGATGGAAGTCTCCTTCCCATGAGCCCTGGATCTAACACTACGTCAAGTTCGAGCGCAGAGACAGCCAATGTCAGTGACAATGAAGAGGATGGTGGCGATAAAGAAAACACCAGGCGCTTGGCGAGGAGGAACGAGACGTCGACAAACGTAAAGATGGTATTCGCCGCGATTGGTCCAGTAGCCAACGTCACAGAGGATGCTAGCGCCGAAGACGATTCTGACGTGTCTACCGTAACCGTGACAGAGACTCAGACGGCCACTGTTACTGCCACCGTCACTAGCACGACATCTGGACTCTCCTCTTCTAGCAGCATTCCCTCGCCTACATCCAGCTCTCTCAAAGTCGAAGTCTATGCCCCAAACGCGGTCGCTGAATCTGTTTCTACATCTTCGCTAGAGGTGGCTTCAAGTACCATGGATGCACCTCCGTCGACATCCACAGATCCTGCCCAGATCTCTTCTGATAGTCCCTTTCCGTCGGTGGAATCGAGCACATCAAGCTCAACAGCAACAGTGGCAGCCCGGTCCCAGATGACGGCGGCGAGTACAGCGCCCTATCGTTGGCTCTTCGCGATGAAGTAAGAGCTAGCTAAAGTTTGTGTGTTCTGTAACAGTGAATGGACATTTTGGAGATTACACGCTTCCACTTTGAGTTTTTCCAATCTGACTTCCGATGAGAATTCTGGATATACGGTTCCTCGAATTTGAGGATGGCATTCTAAATCAGTCTCCGTCGTTGATGTATAAAAAAAAAGATTGTGCAGAGGGGATTTCAGTCTTCAAGCTTCATGCATCATGGTCTAATTGCTCGCACCCTATAAGTTTCAGTCAGCATATAGACTTTTCCATTTCCACTAACACGTTCGCATTTAAGAAGACTGCGTCAAATGTGTCCGACACGCACACTGCACAATGCATCATCAATATTCACACAAGTAATTCCTTCATCCCATTAGCCGCATTCTGACCACCGTCCTCTGTCCAGGAAAAAGGGGATGTGAGTACTCTGGGAGGATGGCTATCTCCAATTCGCCGTGCATGTCTTTGACGATTCTTATATCGTCATTCTTCGCTGCTCGGTCATGCAGCGTGACGTGAATACGATGCACACAACGGTATCGCGTGAGGAGTCCACCGTAGGCAACGTTTACGAGACATGTCTTTGCGCTGGGAAGGAGATCAGTCAGTAGAGCCAATATTGAAAAGTGGAAGGGAAGAAACTGACTCAAATGCGACGCCCCCAACCCGTTCTATCTCACCCCTCAACCTGCCAACAAAATCGATCACAGCAGCTTGGCGGTCGCAAATTGCATAGTCCATTGCGACGACAGAGTATTCTCCATCAAAGGCAAACAGTTCGCCTTCCTTGGGCGTCGTATTCTCTTGACGAGAGCTCCATATATCTTGTTGATCCATCGAGTGCTTATCTACTTCGTTGTCTTTCCTGGAGCTATTCCGCCTTTCACTTTCTTGCTGATGCTTCATGATAATCCACTCCGCCTGTGCTTCGAAGAACCCTCGTATACGCTGCTGATAATCGTTAAGGAGTTGCAGAAGCGAGGCGTATTCAGGGTATACTGGTTTGCGTGGTTCCTGGTTGCCTTCTTCAGTTCAGGTTTTTCAAAGTCAGGACGGAGAACCTCACCCTTCGAAGAGGTTTATCAGCGGCTACCTCTACTGCCCCTTGCTGCCTCCATCTCCTCTGCATTTTAGTCCTCTGGCGACACTCTTTGCATATCTTCCACTTGTACGCCTCCACCGGCGGGATGACGGTGCCGCAGTTCCGAATAGTGCATAATCGGTACCCGGGCGGGAGGCTTGACATATCGGGTTTCGACTATTAAGAAGGCATCGGAAAAGAATGAAAGAACAGGAACGATAGCGACTCACACTGGGACCTATTTTGTCCTTATCAGCGCTGTACGTTCCTTTCATGATGCCAAGCCGCTTGCGCTGGTACTCGCGGTGGTGCTTTCGACAGGCTTTACAACATTTCCATCCATATCCTTGGTCAAGAAGAGCGCCGCATGCATTGATTGCGCATTTTTTCGGGGGACCTGGGGTACTAGTAGAAGACGAGGCAGTTGGTGACGAAGTAGCTGCGACTTTCTCTGGGCTCCTAGGAGGTATTCGTATTACCAACCTCACTTGCTGTACGGGCGGACGTACTGGACGTGTTGCTTGGGAAAGAGGCTCGTCGTCCTCGCTCGTGGTATCGCCAGAGTGTACAGACTCAGCCATTCGTCGTCGATTTACTCCTTCGAAGAGCGCCTCTTCGTCGCTACTGCTCAGATCCGTGAGGTCGCTGTCCCATCCGGATATCGATTCTTTTTCGAGTGAGGAGTCTGGAGTGCTAGGTACTGAAGTTGAAGGAGTGCCCGGTTCTAAGGTCTGATATGCCTCCCTCTTACGCTTGGCTGGAATGATGATTATCCCTGGGCGTTCCTTCTTCTTCCGCTCTTTGCCCTTGCTGGAATATTCTGTTCTTCCAGTCCTTCATCACACATGGTGGACAGCGGTGCGCAGAAGAGGAGGCGTGGATGAGGCCGTCGCAGCTCGGCGTCGCACAGGGACGGAGAGGCTGTGAAAAAAAGTGTGAGAATAATGCTTTGAATCGGGCGACCAAAGAAAACACACCGCCGGCACAGTCTTTTTCTTCTTAGGAAGAGGCGGCCGCGGCAAATGTGGTATGGCTGGCGGTTGGAGTATCGATACTACTATTGGTACTGTTGGCGTTGCAATAGGGGCCTGTTCACTGTCCTTGCGTACAGTCACCTCAGGCTAGCCCTAAATCAACACAATACCGGAGACACAGGAGGCAATGACATACCTCAGCGGGATAAGATAAATCGTCAGGCATCGGAGTGCTTGAAGCATCATCCGGAATGACAATTGGTGAGTCTTTTGACTTTCCAACAACTTCCTTTCTCTGCATCGAGGTAATACGCACGTCGGCATCAAACGCGCGCCTAGGTTTCGCTGTCTTGGGAAACTTGTCCCACCGCAGCTAAAGGTCTGCACCTGGCGCAAAAGACATCTTCGTCGGCCGAGTTTCGCGGTGTCAAGATGGAGCCGCAGCCGAAGCGCATGCACATACGGATACTCTGTGGCGGGATCATCTGTGCTGGGATGGGGATCGCTGGGTGGGGAACGATGAATTCGCCCTTGGCGTTGAAGTGCGCTGGGATGGAAGGATGAAGCCGAAGGAGGGTATGTATTGTGATTTGGAAGTTGGTGCTACAGGTTCAGATGTGGCTTGTTTCTGCGGGAAGACAGATGAAGGTAGGTCAAGGTACTTTCTTGTATCCTTCAACATATGAGCATCAGTCTCGTATTCATGACTCAAGTTCTCAAATAACTTGAACTACACCTTTGAGTTTGTATTTCTCTCCTTGATAGTGTCCTTCATACCAAACGAGCGCCAATCAGGATGAGTCAAAAAAGGCTTGAAATAGGCGCTGATGACATACATTCTGCTTCTGCTACGCACGCTTTGTCAGTTCTCTGTATTCGCATGGAAGATCCGGGGACATCAACCTTATCGTTGCCGAAAAGTTTCTGTGTGTTCTCCTGTTTCCTCTCCTCCCATGCGCGAACACCCGCTTCCACTGCATCCATATCAGGGTATCATCAATTAAGCGCACTCAGTCTCCGACTGTGACTAAGAAAGTACTCGAACAGAGATAGGCTGCAACGAGGTAGGCTAGGGGGACAGCGACGACGACTGTTCATTTGATTTGCAGTCTAAAAAAAATTTAAGTGCGAAATTGAAAGCCCGCAGCATTGGGCGTGCGAATTTTTATTTTTTTTTTTTTTTTTTCATTTTGCCGACGTGCTGAATGAACGCTTGAGACTGATATGTACACCGACTAACTCCAATAAATATACGCCACTGGAGAGTGTTGCAACCCGGAGAGAAAGAACTGAATAGCCAACTTTAAAAAATGCTGGAGAAACCTTCTATGTACAAACATCTCATCTCGTCATTACACGGCACGGTACCGTCATCCTCCCGTACAATTCAACCCGCAATGCGATATTAAGCGGACCGAGGACAAAAGGGAAATACGGGCGGTGATGAACGGAAGGGGATATCGACGATGAATAAGAGTCGATAATCAGAATAGAATTTATCTTGGCATACCACAGTTGCGACGCAAGATAGTGAACACCATCTAGAAACTCAAGACAACAGCAGAGGATACGTGGCCAGTTTGGAGTGGTTCGCAAAAGATTTACACTGCCAAAGAAACGATCGTCATCTAGGAAATTCACACACGGTCATCGCTGTGGCGGTGAATGAGTAAGTATGACACGGGCTGCTGAAGTCCGAATTGACCGTGCTGTGAATGAATGTGTTGTTGAGCGTTGTCACAGACAGGATTGGCCGTAACAGAGGTACAAGTATCATCGTGATTCCCGAAAGTTTGGACGGCGAAAATGTCCGAATAATCCTTGGCGCCATCGATAAAGCATACCAGAGTGCGTGAGTACAACCCTCCACTCGTAAGGCAGACCTATCTGTAATCAGTTTTGTACTCTTGTCTGTTTGGAAACGTTGGTGTTAGTGTTGGTGTTGGTATTAGAGAGCATCGAATTTTGCCAAGAGAGTGACAGATGACTCGGGGTTCTGTGATCAATAAAAGAATGCAACAAAGTAGTACGACGTACACTTTGTCTTGTGGCAAGCTCACGAAGGCTTGAGATGATTTCAACGACAAGCCACTAGCTCAGGTAGTCGAAAGTTCTTCGGCAGTACGACAAGAAGTACATATAGTATCGTTACCTCCTGGGATCTTAGGCGAAGGACGAGCATCGGGCCAGGAGTTCCAGGGTAGGCTAATTATTGAGGTAGTCGTGGTAGACAGAGGTGGCAGTTAAGCTGGTAACGTTTGATCAGTAAGATAATGTGACAAAGTAGTACGATCCTTGTGCCGCGGATTACGGAGACTTGAGACTGATTTTCGCGACGAGCCGCTAGACCAGCAGTGGACACTCCAGAAGTACACATAGGTATGATTACCTCCTGATCTTTGGTGACGGACGAACATCGTGCTAGCGATTCAATATTGATGATTACCCAGCCCATGAGGTAGTCGTGGTAGACACTGGACCGACACGGGAGCACCAAGAGCGTGAAGGAGAGGACAAGGATGCGATGATGCAAGTGCTAAAGCGGACTTGGTGTAATCGAGGTATTTTTCGGCGTTTGGAACTGTAAAATTCACCTTTATCAAAACATATCCTAGAATTTTCACCGCCCGAGATGATTCACCTAGAGTTTGACTCGGGGCGATTGCTTTTTTGAAGCAAACCAGACCATATTCCGTGGTTCTTCGCTGATGCGGTTTGTCGGCTATACTACCATGTGAAGAATTTTCACAAAAGTAGACAAATATACGCGTATCAACCTGTACGTGAGAGAAAAGCACAGAATGATATGGTAATCCAAGAATACATCGTTGAATCATGGGAAAAGACGAGGGCCTCGTGGTCACCGATCAAGGAGGAGTTGATTTCAAAACGCCTCGGTAGAATTTGAACGGAAAAAGGATGAAGCCAAGATGTTAAGGCCCAGCAATGGTAGAATCTACAGCGTACTAAGAATATAGCGAACAAGAATAGACGGATGGCAGCTGACCTTGCTCTTAAAGATAGATTGCTGGCCTGAGAGCCTAGTGTGCCATCCAGTTACTGATGTTCCGATGCCACGTTGAACCACGTCGTATAGACAATTTGACGCAGGAGATCTGAGATGTGATTCTCGGCGTCCTTGTTCTAAGAAGCAACAACAGAGAATATTAAAACAGCGAACCTGAGGGTTAATTATTGCAAACAAAGTTACTTACTGCGATCTAGGCAAACCCAACGGTTCTTCTAATGATTCTCGGACAGTGTGATAGCGCGATAGGTACCGATAGGTCTTGATGATCTGAGAAGCTGAACGCGTGGGTAGCAGGACGAGCGTAGTATCCAGCCCTGAGCGGCTGACACCAGGGCTAAAGTTGTCCTTCAGAGCTAGAGATTTATTGGCTGGAAACAATAGCAGATACGAAGGAAAAATCTGGTGGGATCCTCGGAAATGCGCAGTCCGGACTTCATTCGGGGCGATATCAACTGCCTGATAACAGAAAAAAAGGCACATCCTCGCTTTTGGGAACGACGCGTAGGATACAGGTGACAGTGAGAGCAGAACCTGAAAGTGGTCGAAGAGACAGAAGTAGGCGTTGTTTGGCTATCTTTGCACTATCGCCACTTCAGTTTCAACTTCATCGTACAGTCGCGTTTCAATCTACCCATGATTTCCGCTGTCCTGCCTCCCCTCTTGGTTGTATGTTTCTGGAAGAATTGCGAGTCCAGGAATGGGGCTGCCTGATGCTCTCTTTCGCCGTGTTCGTCGCCTTTTAGAGGCGTCATCTCGCCTGCAACGCAAGGCTCCAACTCTTGTTGAATGCGACTTGGATAGTAGAACGATACACAGCAAAGCCCTCAAACCTTTGACGGACGCTTTTGAAGGCTTCACTAGCCTTCTATCTACCGCAGGGCTGGGGTTTTATCTCAGAAAGAAAGAGGA
This sequence comes from Armillaria mellea, assembly GCA_030407055.1. Lineage (NCBI taxonomy): Eukaryota > Fungi > Basidiomycota > Agaricomycetes > Agaricales > Physalacriaceae > Armillaria > Armillaria mellea. Next base: position 732,218 of record JAUDZF010000007.1, read on the forward strand.
ACAGTGCCACTTTCATTCCAGTATGCGAGTGGGCCGGATTCACTGCAACCGAGAAGCACCGCCGGCACAATAAGCGGCAATCTTCATCCATTTGAAAAAATCACTGCCTCAATCAACGCGTTCTGATCTTGACTACCACTCGTGGAGGTATCGGCCTTTGGCTGAACTGTCAATTGACGAATCCAGCCCACCATGGCCTATTCGTCTTCTCAAATCCCCAGTGCCTATGAACCACCCGACAGCAGCTACTATGATTCCAATGCTAGTTATATACCCCCTTCATCCGACATCTACGGCGGCAAACGCAGCATCCTCTCAGCACATATCGATCCCTCTACACGCCCGACAACCTACGATCAGCTCATCGATTACCTCGACATGCTTGCGGTACAAGTTATCGATCCTGCTGATCTCTCCATCGGCAAGTCCATTGGCGTTGGGGCCTACGTTTTATGTCCAAGAGGGAACCTTGAACAACCATACTGTTCTTTCAGCCCTGGTTGCGGTCAAAACGCCTCGAGAGAGCGTACACAAAGACAAATTCATCCTCAGCTCCGTCATCCGGGAGGTCCTCGACGAGATTCGAGTAATGTCGTATTTTTCGTTGCACCCAAACTTGATTTCGATCTTTGGTGTCTGTCTTCAGAAGAGCGGCGAGGAAAGGCTTTTACCACGGCTCATTGTTGATCGTGCTGTCGGTTCCCTCTGGATCACTGCTACGGAAGTCATCCAGCAATGGTGGTGAAGGCATGCCTTGGGAGTTGAAAATGAAGTTCAGCCTCGAAGTAGCAGCTGGCCTGGAGGCATTGCATCAGATTGAAATAATTCATGCTGATGTCAAAGCAGACAATGTTCTCATCTTCTACGATGCGAAAAATTGGGACGTCCAGACTGTGCCTCAGCTATATGCCAGGGTGTCGGATTTTGGCTTCTGTGTGCCGGATACGTCGTCGAGGGCTGCTTATGCGGCATCGAGAGGTACGGTTCGCTTCAGAGCACCTGAGGCACTAGCGGAGGCACCACCTCCTTTGCGACAGTACGCGAATCAGCCTGAAAGGGACGTATATTCCTATGGGGTGCTCGTTTGGGAAATTTTCAACAACGGAAATATACCATTTGTGGGTGTAAATGATGCTGATGTGGCAGGTTCTGCAGTTGGGAACAGAAGATGGCGCTGCTAAGCACCTCATTGCCACTTTTCGTGGAAAGAGTGTCGACTTAATGACAGGCCCTCTCGGTGCTATCAACGGGGCAGTTCAAAGAGACCCTCAAAGGAGGAGCAAATGGCAAGAAATCTTCGACGTCATTTGCGCATCGAGCGATATTCGATGTTTGTCTCCGGATCCGAACCATTCCTTTGCCGATGTAAGAATAGCCCTTTCATGTCCACCCTACATATGACTTATACGTCCCCAGTACTTCACTCAATCGTGGTGTCGTCAACGAGAAATGTCTTGGAACATCTTCCAGGCCCAAGGATTATGGTTACCAACTATTCCGATACCGTCTACTGTACGTCTGCTTCACTCTCACTCATTCATTATTAACCAATGGTCCATTCTAGTCTTCTGCTGATGATGGCACCTATTCCAATATTGTTCTCCGGGAGCTGGAAAATTCAATACAATCGAGACCATCCGACTGGATTACCATGGTCAGACTCGCCCTTCACTAGTTCATGACTCGCGACTGGGGCATTATGGAGAGCCTACTGCGACGTTTTGTTGAAAGGGATGTCGTCGAACTTGGTGAATACGGGAGTCCCCTCCTCTTCCTAGCAGTTCGCGTGAACGCTGTCGATGTCATGCGGGCGCTACTCGTCAAGGGAGTCGATGTTCATGCCGCTGATATCATAGAGGATCAGACACCATTACACGTCGTCCGCTCTGCCGAAGCCGCCCGAGCATTAATCGAGTTCGGAGCGAACGTAAACGCGCTGAAGCGCGCTACTCCCCTTCATACATGTATAGCTGCCGACATAGCTGAAGTTTTGTTGCAAAACGGCGCCGATGTCAACACCCCCGACAGTTATCACCATTCCCCAGGCTCTACATACTGCTCGATCTGCCGACATTGTCCGGGTTCTCCTCAAGTACGGTGCAGATTCCGTTGAGTAAGGATCGATTCGGAGATACAGCGTTGCACCGCACTCTTTCTGATGAGGTGGCTCAGTGTCTAATGGAGACCTGTCCTGAGCTTGTCCATGCCAAGGGCCTGCTTGATGGCACTCCCCTTCATCGTCGTGTGGCTGATTGGTCTGCGGAGACCATACGAATGGCGATTCGTCTAGGTGCAGACGTAGATGCGCCCAATTCGGACGGAGAGACCGCCCTCCTCCGGTCGCACGAGTTCACCGGGATCCTGTCTGATGTGGAGGTTATGCGCACACTCTTTGAGGCGGGAGCCAAAGTGCCGTTACCCAAAGATAATTCGCTTTCGTCGACGCTGTTACACGAAACTGTTTCGCCGCCTTTGATGGAGTACCTCCTGGAGCATGGCTTTCAGCCATATGTCAACATTAGACTGAAAACAAACGAGCAGACTCCACTGCATGTAGTAGCCGCTCGCTGACATGGCGCTTCATAAATCGTGGTTGAGTCGACATGCCAAGGAAGAGCGAAGGGGCGGCGAGCCTGCAGTCTTCGTCTACACGGTACGGTGGGATAGCACATCTCCTTGAGCAGACTTCCTCGATTCTATCCGTGGATTTGATGAAAGCCTTGCCTTAAATATGGCGCAGACCCAAACACCAGTGACGATGAGGGAGACACGCCCCTTCACTTCGTGTCGCGAAACTTTGTCGGCCATCCGGGCCACCTGGAAAATCTCAATCTTATTCATCTCCTGTTGGAAGCAGGCGCAGACATTAGCGCTCGGAACTCTGCTGGCGAGACGCCTCTCCATTGTGCCGCTCGCGCCGAGACCGTCCTCGAGTTTCTTCGTTTGGGGAGCGGATCCAACGCTAGCTGATCACCAGGGTGTGACCATTCCTTCACAATGCGTGGCGCTTCACTGGGAATTGCGAGCGTGTAGTTAAAGCTCTTATTAAGCATAGTGCAGATGTCGACGCTGCAGATAACCGCGGGTTCCAGACCGTTGCACTATGCTTGTCGGGGCTACGAGGAGGGTAGTCAAGGGCTGTCGCAGATCCAGCGCTGGGCACGGAGTACGTGCTTTCATCACGGGACCCCTCCTTTAGAGCCTACTATCTATGCTGCATTCGAGAATGCTCTCCCTACCGTCAGGGCATTGTTGGATTGTCGCGCCGATATCCATGCACAGAATAAGGCCGGGGAGACGGCTGTAAGGGTGGCATCGAGGCATTCCTTCGGTCAGGAGGTGTTCAGATTTTCTATGTAAAGGGGAGCAGACATAAGTGAGGTTCCGAGGCCGTGGTGGAATTTTGATTGAGTAGCAAGAAGAAGACGTCGAAAGAAGAGCTTGACTCCATACATGGGTTGATACAGCCTGACCCCGAATTCAGCATTCGACGTCACACCATCCTGTCGCTTAAGCACTTAGTGGTGTACTGACACCTGCTTTTCAAGGCCAAGTCTATCGCTTCACCTCTCTCAATCATCGCTTATTGCAGCAATCAACGGAATTATCGTTGCGATGCACGGGTGTACTGCAGGACCACAGAGTTGATTCGACACTTCTGTAAGAACAAGAAATGTCGCAGAGACAAAATATGTGCTCGATGAGGAACTCAAGCTTTCTTCAGGGCTCTCTCATGATATCGGGTATAGATGACTCTCTTTGTCGTTGGGGTAACACTTTGAAAGGCCTGTCAACTTGAGCGACATGCTCAAGGAATTATCCATACTATTCAGTCGAGGCTGCTCCGCATAGGAAAAAACGTGTGCCCTCCTCATACTCTACTATAATACACGCTGTACCCTTCCATTGGAATTTCCGAAACGGAGGGCGTCGATAGACTTTGGAAATTTATTTTCCTTCACTCCTCTTCTTCTGGTCGCAAATCAGCACAATGAGTAATTCAACATGACATGAGATAAACCTTGAACCCGTCCATTATCTCCTGCAGAGGACATAAAACTTCCTCGTAGAACCCTTTCCTAACCGCCTCCGTCTTCTCATTAGGCTGCGTACTCTTCGTAAGACATGTTATAGCCGCATCGGCGTACTTCGAGCCCATCCTAGTGCTCAACCGATGTGCATGATCTAGCAAGCGCTTATGATTGGCTTCCTTTGGTCCAGGCAGTCGGCGTCGGCGTAGAAAAAAGCACCTTCAACGTCTTCCCAAAGCCGATCTCGATAAGTAGGGCCCCAAGGCTATACATATCGTGTCTGATATCAAACCTGACAACATTGTCATCGCTTCCACCCTGCCGCTCAGGATGAAGATACAAACTGTGAATAGGATCTGTTGTCGGAAGGCAATTCGAAACCTTGGTGTCCTGAGATCGAGCAATTGTGAAGCCGACAAGGTATGCTGAACTGACTTGAGCGTCCTCTTTCACTCCCTTCTCCCCTCCCTCCCCTTGTCGATACGAGTACATTGTCGCTGCGAATGGATTTATGAACCCAGCCTGCTGCATGAATCTCCATCACAGCGGTGGTAATCTCCACGGCAATGCGAAAACGATCTTCCAAGTGCCATCCGATGTCATTATCCAAAGCGTAGGAGAGTATGGGAAGACGAGCCGGATTAACGATCCCCGGGCTCAAGGTTGGAATTTGATAGACGAGAAAATGTTCACTTCCGTGATACACAGTAAAACCGATGCAGGAGAGGAGGTGCATTGAAGGAAGATCCGTCGAACGAAATGCGGCGGCCATCCTGGTGAGCGCGTCCGAGCGGGGTCCATGACTCTCCAAGTAAACTGTTCTTGACTCGTATTGGGCAAGGACACGATCGGTAATGAGAGGTCTGACAGCAGGTATCAGTGTAGAGACTGGGATGTGGTGGATTTGTAAGACCTGGTCGCTATGGACCCGTCTGGCCAGCGCTAATGCGCCAGTCAGCGATTGGTCACCTGTGCGAGATAGGCGCTCGTAAAGGGAATCGAAGTCTTTGATTCTCAGGACAGTCAGCAGTAGACTGTACGTGAATATCATCGACTCAACCTCCTGCTCCCATGTCCTGAGTTGCAAGAGCAGATCTTCCACCCGCCTTTTCTTCCACCCAATCCAGGCCAGTTTTGTCCTGAAACTGGTGTCTGGAGGTAGCTGGTCCTTCAGATCATACAGTATATCCCCAACCTTTTGCAATGATTGACGAAAAACTCGCTGGGCGTCCTTGGAAAGACCTCGCTTTGTGTGACTGAGATGTTCACGGAACATCTCCAAACGAATCTCCACGCACTCCAAGCGATGCTGCATCGACTGAATGGTTTCGTCTGCATCACGATAGTCCGAATACTTCGTGTAGATGCTGTTTATCAGGTTAATAACCTCGAGGGTAGTGCTGAAGATGTCCATCGGAAGATTAGGTCGTCGGCGTAGAAATCGATAGCTTGAGAGACCTTGTAGCGTAAGAAGAGGAGATGCCGAGTATAACCTTATATATTACGGAAACCGGGAACCAATGCTACCTGCTGACGGTCACCATAATGAAAAACCCTCGAGTGTAAGAGTCACAGATTACGAGAGACCGGAACCGTGCCGAGGCCAACCCTGGATAGCCTGGGGTCGAGCAAAACGAAGACTTCAAGGCATTATTGTATCTGCCGCGACATTGATGGTCAAAAATAATCTGTGGCGCACTACACAACACCAAATAGAATAGTTCTGCAGAACACTGCTAGTTATGACAGCTACAACGGAAAGAGAAGGAGAACAAACATCAGAGCAGCCAGCGCCGTGGAATCCAGCGCCCAAATTGTTCTAGACGTACGACTAGTGGTTCCGAAAGACATAGCACCGTCATACCCGAGGGAAGCTTCAGGGAACTACCATACATGGATGAGGGATATGGTCAGAAGTAAGGCCTTGCACGTATCGGGGTTTTATCTTTCATGGATCTAGGTTCTGAATTTTGACCCGAACGCGTGCTGCAAGCCAGACGTCGTCCTTCCGCCGTGCGAAGGGTAGGCTATGCGCCGGTTCAAACTCAGATCGAAATATCCCTCTAATTTGCCGAACTTTGAAATGAAAATCACCGCGAAATCCGATTTCACTGAAATTTCACCTTTCACCTTCTTTCTTTCCTTCGAATTAATCGACACTAGCCATAGAAACTGAAGCAAAATCGGTAAGTTTGAATTGTACTTTTAAACCGCCAAGTATTGTAATAATTTGTACCACTATCCTGCACTATCCTTTTTATATCCTTTTCAAATCCTTTTGCAGATGTCATCCACATTCTATCATTCCCTTGAGCTACAGAGATCTTTGGTAAACTAATGTCTATCCAACATAATAGATCTGAGTTGAAGCAACTGAAACCGTGAGCACCATTGGCGGATCTTCACTCACTCTGTGGCCGTCGCACTCGGATCCGTATCATTATCATCCATGCGTGTCACAACTTCACCTAGTGAGTTGAATGTGCTATGCAGACCTTTGACCTCTATGCCATTGGTGGTCAGAATCTGATCAGGGGATGTCTGTGGAGTTCCACATGCTCGACCGTCTCGGGATCATCTAGGGAATTATCTTCAGAGTAAGCAGTATCTATGATCATGCATTGAAAATCATGATGGAGCTGGACAAGATGATAACCCCCACATATCAGCTTGTCAGGAGTACAATCATCATATTCCACTGCCCTAGCTTCCAGTTGGGCTCAACCAACGGATAACGCCCATCTCATTAATAAATGCCTGTAGTGACAGGCGTCAGTTTATTAATAAAACCCTCTCCTTCCACAGGACCTACCAATAATATTTCCTTCAGACAGCTTGGGTCATGCCACATGGAATGGCGCACTCGTGAGTAATGACAAATTCTTCAGAGCTCCGAGATGCTCTCTGCAAATGTCTGGACTCTGAAATGATGCACCTCCCGACTCTCCGTGTCTACCTTGATTTACAAGCGTCCGCTGCATGCCGGAGTGCATACCACAGTGATGAATCCTGTCAATCGGCTGTTCTTTCTTTTGAGAGTTGAGAGTAAAGAGCTCAATGAATGACGGTGGATAATGTACAGTGGATATAGTGAGTGCAAATATGATCTAATAATAAGTAAGGCCGGCGAATGGCAAGGCCTGCTACCTTTACATTTATGAAATAACTAATTATTTAATAATTTATATGGACAGTTTTGCAGGGCATTACCTACTTCAATCCCAGACTCCTACCCATACCTTTGTGGGGGTGAAAGCTGCTGCACAGCTATGGGCGGTCTGAGCTGACTGACCCTTTATCTTATCTTATCTTATAAATTCATATGACTTTACATCTTTCTAAACCATATTTTAGGGGGGAAGTATATATCACGTGATAGACAAGATAAGATAAATGTCATATGTAAAGGACTGCTGCGAAGCAGCTTTTACCCCCCACGAAGGAGAGTGGGTAGGAGTCTGCTTCAATCCTCGTTCACTGAGTAAACCAGAGAAAACTTTTGACATTGCGCTGCATCAGTAACATATCCTCCTTGAGTTTTGTTAACTTGTCACTTGCCCCTGTATCAAAACACCTGCACATTTTCTGATTATCAGAAACCCTGGCTCCCTGGCAATGTCACAGTCCAGCCTACACCTCTTATTACAGGTGAATGGACTTAGCAGATGCCTAATGTAAGTGCACAGGGCTTGGAACATGAGATCAGATGCTGAAGATTCAACTGATTATACCTTCCCATAACCAATCAACTATGTTTGGCTCTCCTGTTTTAAAGCACCTTTTTATGCTGCGATGGCAACAAGTCCCATCTTGGCCAGAGAACCAAGTTGTGCTCTGGAGGTCCAGGTAGGCATTCTTAAGTCCATGCAGATGATGGTAAGGGTGAATAACAATAAAACTATGCACATGAATCGTAAAGGATCTGTAAAGCAGTGTGAGTTTTCATGTTTCATCACCAGAATGGAGCAAAAGACCCGTACCTTTCCATTCCCACTTGACCAATCTTGAAGGGCTTCTTGGACTCAGTTTAAAGAACAAATCGTCGCTGTTGTTCAGGTCGAGTCCCATCTGAATTCAAAGGGAAGGTTTTCCTCAGAGGCCATTGACAAACATCATGATCGATCTTTGAGAGCACATGGGGGAGAGGAGTGAGATGAACAGTGCCACTTTACTCTATTCAGAGGCACAACGTGTTCGAGGGCAGGAAACATGTTAGCTAGATGAGCAGCCCTGATGACCTGGAGTACGACGAGCTCGACCGTGCTTCGTGAATGGCAACCTCTCATCGATTAACCCGGGTTATGCTTGATGAGCACTCGAATGACCTTGAAAAGAGGAACAATACTATACCAGCATTGGTGCTGAGTGCTCAGCCTGGGAAGACGTGCATTGCTGAGAAGGGAATGGGAGTGGGCAGAAATTATATATGCATGAGAGCACATGGGGTGCGAGATGAGCCCGAGTCTGTGCGGAAGGTGTAGGGAGCTCTCGCTGCATGACAAGGGGATATCTGCAGCATGTGGAAATTCCAAATATCCCGTTGCAGGGGGGAGAGAAAGTCATGAAAGACAGTCAGCACCTTGTGGACATTAGAGGAACGACCATTTGCTGGGGTAGGTGTCCATTCAGCCCATTTGAGAATTGCATTCTTTGTGTGACCCGAAAACAGTGGCAATCATTGTATTTGGTGGCTCTTCATCGATACCTGTGGGGTTCTGGATACGTGGGAAGAGGGCCTTGTATTCGACAGACACAACTGTCGAGAATTAGCACTGCAGAAACAGAGCAGAGTCAAAGTACACACTGTGGTTGCTTTACCTTCCAACCGATCCAAAGCCTGCACCTAACCGATGCACGAAGGAATATTGTTCATTGAGAAAATCTACATCTCAATCAAGATGCAGAGAAGTATGAGGTGTTGGAGAAAGTGATGTGGTCCTTAATGGGGTTCGATACAAAGGACTGGGTGCCAGCTGCACTTTGGAATCGGATCGCACTGGTGAGCTGATGTTACGATTTTTTCATTTATCTTATCTTATCAAAGCGCTTATCACTATCTTATCTTATCTCAAGTGCTTGTCCACAGTTACCATGACCATAACGGACACTCTCAATGATGGTACTACGGCTCACGACTATCGCCTGACTACCTTGTCACTGTTACAATTTTTCCATTTATCTTATCTTATCAAGTGCTTATCGCTATCTCATCTTATCTCAAGCACTTATCCACATCATCACGACCATAATGGACGTTCTCAATGATGGTACTACAGCTCACGACTCTCACCTGACTACCTCATTGCTCTCTTGTTGTTTCCGCACGATAACCACGGTTGTCGTTCTATTATTAGCACCTCAGTTTTCCTATATAAGTAGTGTAGCTCTTGCTGTATATCCCCAGCTTCGAGCTAAAGTTTATCTATACCATCCTTTACTCTCATGCTAGAACTCGACTAAGACATTAGTCCTTCTTTGCTGAGCTAGTAGATGCCAAGTCATTCTTCCGGTGATTGTCCGAACGCAAGACAGCCGAAGTCTAGACCCGTCTCTAGTCACGTGAAGTTCGGGTCTAACAATTAGCTCGAAGCTTCCTTCTGGTTTCTTCACCGTTCACCACGAAGAAACCAACCCATGCAGAACTTTGAACAAGCCATCATAATCGCCGTCTCTATTATCCTAGGATCCTTAGTGATCTTCTCCATCGTCACCCTCACCCTTGAGTACGAGGAAGAAATACGACAGTTCTTCCATTGTCTGGGGGAATGCCATCCCCAACCTCAACTGCTGACCAGCTATGTTCCCCCTTTTCAAGTCAAACAACCCGTTCCTGTCTCGCAACAGGACCTTGTCTCCCACCGGATCGGCTTCACAGCCAACTCCAGTGACGAGTTCCCGCCTCGGCAGGAACCTCCCCAGAACGCAACCCCTGGGCCCAGCCGACCAAGAGGAGCCCCTTGAACCCCCTCCCCCGACCGAGATACCCTCGAGTCCATCCCCCTGGACGAACCCTTTCCAGCACCAGAAATCATCATGGACAGGCCCCCAACCGCCCAAAAAGCCTATGACCTCAGCTGGTACCTTCTTGGGAGATACGAGGCGAGCATCCCGCCCGCCTACGTCAAGCCTGCTATCCCCGAGAGACCTGTCAGCCTCGAAGGATTCTGAATCAGAGTTGTCAGAAACGAGTGGAAGCTCCGAGGAGCCTTCGAGCAGTTTCTGGAGGATGAAGAAGCAGATGAAGAAACCGTACACCCTGCCGAGGAAGAGCCCAACGCCAACGAGCGAAGGCCTGTCCTCCCCATCATTTTACACTCCCTGGAGCGGGAGGTGATCCCCCTCGAACCACAGCCCACCACCCCCCCTCGCACTCCCTCCCCCGCTTCTGAAAGCAACGAACCTGACGACCTCCTCCTCCTTCACAGTGACCCCGACGACCCCTTCAACCCATGAAGTGTGGACTACGACTGGCCAGCTCTCTCACAAGCCGACAGAGATATACTCAGGCCTGCCCAGTCTGCCGCATGGGAGTTACAATGCAACGACCTCGAAAGCCAAGGCGGCTGGCACTCACCCATTTGCCCAGACATGGACGAGTGGCTGGCCATCAATTGGGGAGACGACATTCCTCGAAGGGGGAGAAACGAAACCATCAGAGCCCGCGTACACGCAAACCTTGACCGACAGGTATATCCCACATCCGCTGGACATCGAATCTATGGAATACGGGAGAGGACAAGGGAAGAGGAGAGAGAGATGGGAGTCATCCTCCTCATACTTGCCAGACAACACGAGCAGGAGCACGCTGAATCCAGGGCTAGGGATGCCCTGGAATAATTTTGACACTTTTACTTACAATGCAGAAACGTTCGGCAGAGCTGAGCAGTATGGCCCCAATATATATTCTTCCCAATATGGCCCTTACATGCTAGGAGACGCCCAATACCCCGAACCCCTACCAGACTCCCCGCCCCTACAGATTCCCCAGCCGAGCAGCCAACGACGGCATCACAGCTATCACGAGCCAGGCACAAGCTGCCTCCTTGCCGGGGCAGGGTCGAATATTGACATAGACCCCAAGCCCAACCAGCCCGGGGATGCTCAACAGCCGGCCACACCACCACCCTGGACACCTCCGACCCTTGAGTCCCTCTTGGCCGAGATCGACCACTGGAGAACTGCTTGCTTCGACCTAGCCAAGCGACTCAACGACATGGATGGCACATTAGCAAAGTACAAACCGCCCTCGTCCCCACCATCTAGCAGCGGAAGCGACAGGTGGTCGTTGCCCAAACCACCCCGAATACCTGGGCGACCACCTCACCCACCACCCGTTGGAACCGCAGCGACCCAAGAGCCATTCCTCCAGGTATGGCCAATGATGCATGAACTCCCGGACAAGTTCGCGGGGGCCCATGATGACATCGAACGCTACCTGGGGGACTGTGACTCCTACTTCGCCTCCTTTGAAGTCTACTTCCCATACTCCTCGATCAAAATCCAACTGGCATCCTCCCTGTTGAAAGGCCCCGCCAAAGACTGGTGGGTGTACTGAAGACCCGACTTCTATGACGCGAACACCCAACGAGTCCGGTATCCAAACTGGAATGGATACTGCAATCTCATTCGCTGCCAATTCTCCGACCCCGCCATCGAGCAACAGCACAAGAAAAGAATGAACGAGATCCGAATGGGAGGGGGGAATGCCAATGACTTCTTCCAGGCCATAGAAATTCAGGCCAAGTTGGCGGGACTCTGACATGATGAGGGGGAACGAGGGAAAATGGTCCAAGCCGTTAGATGGGGGATCCCGCAGAGCTACGCGAAAACCATCGCAAACCAAGGCATCCGCACCCCCAAAACCTATCCTGAGTGGAAAGAACACATCTGCAAACTCTACATCGATCATACCAAACAAATGATCTTTGAGCAGACTCTCAGATGCCCCGACAAGCGACAACCCGACCATCGACAAGGCAATAAGCCTGGACTGTTGAACCAAAACCAAAGCCCCAGCAAAACGGCTGGGGCCACAGGTTCGATGCCGGCCAAGCAGTCAGGCCAGGTCAAGACCACCACCAGAGATGCAGGGACCACGTATGGGGGTCAAGGGCAAGCCATGGACATCGATGTTCTATGAAGGGAAGGGAGATGTTACCGCTGCAAGGAGAAGGGACACATGTCGAAGGATTGCCCAAAGAGGAAAGAGTTCAAGGACATTCGCTCACTAGTAGTAGTTGAGCAAGAGCAGAAACCCAAGCCGGAGACCGGGTCAAAGATAGAGGAGGTAAAAGATTAGGTTGTCAAGGGCTCGATTCCCCTTCGACGACCTCCTCCTCTCGTACTGGTGCACTTCCTCATCCTCCTGGTGGGGCTCATAATATTTCTTTAGTTACATCTTGTGCATTACCTATTACGCATTCCAATATATCTGCTTTTAACGTTCCCCACATGACTAGCAAACCAGTACCAACAGAATCAAACCGATATGCTGTCCTAGCACAACTGGACACCCCGGACTCAAGCGCTGAAGAGGACAACTCCTCCGATGCCAAACAGGGAAAAGACTCTTCGGAGTTGGCAGAGAGCCTCCCATCAAACTTGCCAGAACCCCTAATATGGGAACACCTCTGTGGGACTGGCTAAACAGAGCTTGAATACCCTCATGGGGAAAGGCTCTGGAAAGCGGCCCTACGAAGCCGCAGGAACCATGGGTAAGTGTTCCCAGAAGACTCAAGCAGGACAAGGACAGAAACAAATGAAACACCGAGTCGGAAGTGGCAAGGCAGCAGAGCATAACCCCACCCGACTGCTGGCACCAGTAGGTAATGGCAGTCATGGTTCATGTGACAAGAACGCGACGTTCATGGACCAGCCCCCCGACCCTTGAAGGGTTAGCCCTGGCGTTCAGACCAGAAGTGGGCATCTCCACGACGCTACTTCGCCCAACTCTGATGAAGATGCACGACTGGCCAAGGACAACAAGAAAGCCGCAGGACCAGAACCCGCTAGCACCCAGGCGGTAAAGAGGGGGCATGCCATTACAATGGTAGAAGTTCCTGATGAAGAAGACAACACAGCCTATCAGAAATGGTGGGCAAAGCAACAGAAAGAGAGTGTGGCCCAAGAGAAGTGGGACACCGAAAACTATCCTGAATTCATATCCCCCCTGCCATGAACCACTCCCCCCTTACCACCACCAGACCGGTGGCTGAAACCCTTTGGGGCGGAATGGACCCTCCACGCCATTTGAGAAGCATGCACCAACAGCGAAGCCATTGCAGCTCTCCACTGCTGGGTTCATCGAGACCGCGTCAGCGAGATTGTCGGTGACATAATTGAAGGACTGAAACTCAGAGATGAGCCCACCTTAGAAATGCTCTATGAACTCCAACAGCCGATTTGCTACATCCGAGGGACCAAGTCGACTGGGCGAGACTTCAGGATCAACGTCCAACTCGAGACCACCATGAACAACCAGATCTTGACCGCCCACGCCCTCATGGACAGTGGCTGTACGGGCAGCTCCATAAACCGATCTTATGTCCAGCATCACCAACTCAATACAAGGAAAGCCGCCGCTCCCATCCCGGTTTATAATGCAGATGGAACCCGTAACAAGGCGGGGAACATCACCGAATTTGTGGAACTCCGCCTTACTGTCGGGGGCCACAGCGAACGCATTGACTTAGCCATCACCGACCTTGGCTCGAAGGATCTATACCTCGGCCACGACTGGCTTAAACGCCATAACCCAGTAATCAACTGGAAAACGGGCATGATCATCTTCGGCCGTTGCCAGTGCACAAAGAACCCATTCCCACTCCCCGATGCCAACCCCAATGACTGATGGGATGAGGAGCTCGAAGAAGGAGAGACCATCCTTGCCGTTAACATGCAGGAAGAACTTGTCATTCACGCTGTACATCATGCAAATGACCTAGCAGCCCAGGCCAATATGGACAAGCCGAAGAAGACCTTTGAAGAAATGGTACCCGAGCACTACCGCTCGTACTGCGACTTGTTTTCGAAAGAAAACTTTGACGACCTTCCCGAACGAAAGCAGTGGGACCACGCCATCGAACTCATCCCAAATGCCAAGTCCATGCTCGACTGCAAGGTTTATCCCTTGAACCGAAACGAGCAGGAACAATTGGACAAGTTCCTGGACGAGAACTTGGAATCTGGGTGAATTCGCCCATCCAAGTCTCCCTTCGCGTCTCCCTTCTTCTTTGTAAAGAAGAAAGACAGCTCTCTTCACCCCGTCCAAGACTACCGAAAGCTGAACAAAATGACAATCAAGAACCGATATCCGCTTCCGCTCATCTCGGAGCTCATCGACAAACTCCAAGGTGCCAAGTATTTCACTAAGCTCAACGTTCATTGGGGATACAACAACATCCAGATCAAGGAAGGAGATGAGGAGAAGGCAGCTTTCAGAACGAACCGAGGACTCTTCGAACCCACCATAATGTTCTTCAGTCTCACCAACTCCCCTGCCACCTTTCAGTGGATGATGAATGACATATTCAAGGATCTAATCGCCGAGGGCAAGATCACCATCTATCTCGACGATATCCTCATCTTCACCAAGGAACTCGATGAACATCGCCGAATCGTACGCCGTGTACTCCAACACCTTCGAGAGAATAAATTATTCCTCAAAGCGGAGAAGTGCGAGTTTGAAGTACTAGAAACCGAGTACTTGGGAGTCATCATCAGTAAGAACTCAGTGCGAATGGACCAGGTTAAAGTCGCCGGAATCACCGAGTGGCCGACGCCTACCAAGAAAAAGGAGTTGCAGTCGTTCCTTGGGTTCACCAACTTCTATCAAAAATTCATCTGAGACTACTCAAAGATTGTCCGACTGCTCACCCAGCTCACCGGAAAAGCGGACTGGATGTGGGGAACTGCCCAGAATCAGGCGTTCCAACAACTAAAGAAGCAGATGGTGGAGGACGTAGTACTCACCATCCCGACAGAGAGAGGCCGTTTCAAGGTTGAAGCTGACTCGAGTGACGGAGCTATTGGTGCCGTCCTTAGCCAGCAACAAGAAGGGAAATGGCAACCAGTAGCATTCATGTCCAAGGCCCTCACAGTAATGGAACGAAACTATGAGATCTATGACAAAGAGCTGCTCGCCATCATGCTTGTGCTGTCAGAATGGTGGCATTACCTCATGGGCACCGCTGAAGACGTTGAAATCTGGACAGATCATCAAAACCTCCAGTATTTCTGAAAGCCCCAGAAATTGAACAGATGCCAAGCGCAATGGGTCACCGAGCTCGCTGAATACCACTTTGTCCTCTTCCATCAACCCGGTGTCACAAACAAGAAGGCTGACCTCCTCTCCCGACGAGACGATCATGACCAAGGCAAGGACGACAACGATGATGTCGTTGTCCTCCAACCAGAGCACTTTCGGGCCCTTATCATGCCCACCACTTCAGAAGTACACTCGAAAGTCCAGAAGGCACTCCAGCAAAAGGAAGACTGGGACCAAGGGATTGCCAACTCCCTCAACCACGAACGAGGGATCACTCAAAAAGATGGACTCCTATTCTATGATGGACAGGTCTATGTCCCTAAAGATCACGCCCTTCGGGGGGAAATCATTGCCCAGAGCCATGACCACATCACTGCCGGACATCCAGGCATCGAAAAAACCAAGGAACTGGTTCAACGAGAATACTGGTGGCTGAAGCTCAAGAAGGATGTAGAATTATACATCAAAGGCTGCGAAGCTTGCCAACAAGCCAAGACAAGCACACAAGCCAGGGCCACACCCCTTCATCCAAACACAATCCCCTCTGAACCGTGGACCCATATATCAGTTGACATGGTCACCAGACTACCCGAATCCAAGGGCTACGATGCCCTCCTAGTTATTGTAGACCGATTCTCCAAAGCCATTATCCCGGTCCCCTGTAACATCGAACTCTTGGCCGAGGGATGGGCCAAAATACTCCGAGACCACGTATATGCGAAGCACGGCATGCCCTCGGTTGTTATCTCCGATTGTGGCCCCCAATTTGTTTCAAAATTCATGAAAGACCTATACCGAATCTTGGACATCACACCCAACACCTCCACCGCCTTCCACCCTCAGACAGATGGACAGACCAAGCAAGTCAATCAAGAGCTCGAAGGCTATCTTTGCCTCTTTGTTTCCTACCGACAAGATGACTGGAGTGACTGGTTGCCCATGGCAGAGTTCGCCCACAACAACCGAGTTCACTCGGCCACTGGAAAGAGCCCATTCATGGTACTCTATGGTTGCAACCCACGACTTGTACCAGACTCCATTCAAACTTCCCCCTTCCTAAACCCAGCTGCCAAGACGTTCACCACAACTATGGCAGAAGTCCATAAGCAAACACAAATGGCCTTACAGAAGGCAGTGGGACAAATGAAGGTCCAATACAACAAAAGGAAATGTCCCGCATCCGAGTACAAGGTCGGAGATCAGGTCTGGCTTGACGCCGCGAACCTCCACTTACCACAACCCAAGAAAAAACTCGATGACAAATGAGTGGGACCTTTTGTAATCCTCGAAAAGTCTGGAGCATCAGCGTACAAGCTGAAACTCCCACCTCATTGGAAGATATACCCGCGTTTCAATGAGAAACTATTATCCCCATACACTCCACCTTCTTTCCCGAATCAGGAGAAGCCACCACCGCCTCCGCCTGACCTCATTGACGATGAAGAACAATACGAAGTGGAGGAAGTACTAGATTCCTGAACCCATAAAATCAGGGGAAAAAGGGACGAAAGGCACAAGATGCTGTCGATTACCTTGTCAAATGGAAGGGATGGACCCGAGAACACAACTCATGGGTACGAGACACAGAGATGGGAAACGCTCAGGAAGCGATCCAAGACTACAAAGACAAAATCCAACAAACAGGACGAGTCAACATATCCAAAATCGTAATCAAGGACCCTGCAACTGCCATCACCATGATCCTCGACCATGAATATCGGAGTAATGAACTTTCACGCCAACTTGACGCCCCCGAGGACGAGCCATGACAATCGGGACGATTGTCTTAACAAGGGGGTAATGTTACGATTTTTCCATTTATCTTATCTTATCAAAGCGCTTATCGCTATCTTATCTTATCTCAAGTGCTTGTCCACAGTTACCATGACCATAACGGACACTCTCAACGATGGTACTACGGCTCACGACTATCGTCTGACTACCTCGTCACTCTCTTGTTGTTTCCACATGATAACCACGGTTGTCGTTCTATTCTTAGCCCTTCAGTTTTCCTATATAAGTAGTGTAGCTCTTGCTGTATATCCCCAGCTTCAAGCTAAAGTTTATCTATACCACACTTTACTCTCACCACAGAACTCGACTAAGAACCTAGTCCTTCTTCGCTGAGCTACAGACTCCAGAGTCATTCTTCCGGTGATTGTCCGAACGCGAGACAGCCAAAGACTAGACCCGTCTGTAGTCACGTGAAGTTCGGGTCTAACAGCTGATAGGCGTTCCCATTACACGTGGCTCAGGTTGGGGTTGTCATCGACTAAAGGAGAGGGAATAGGGATATAGCCATAGATGGTACTACTTTTCCACACACGGGCCAATGTCAGTTAGGGGGCATAACAACTGGCAGCAATCCAGCTTTTTCATGCCAAAAAGTCCAACAATAGGGACCTATCCATAACCCACTACCAAAGGTAGTGGGAATTTTAGAATGTAATCAACCATCAAAGAAGCCATGCCTGCCACGCACTTGCCTTCACATCTCCATCAACATCGCCAAAAACCCTCCGAGATAAGCCTGAAGCGAGGTACGAGCGGAGGGCTATCCTCTCAAGCAATACTTAGCTTATTTAGACAATGGACTCATTCTAAATCAAAATTCGGTCAGTTTGATGTATTTTCAATGCCAGAAATCCACTGACCAACAGCAGGGACGATACAATCATAAATTTGATAACTCAGTAAACACCACCCTGCAGTAAGTCATCAACGAAGTAGAAAAAACACAACGGGACCTCATGATGGGTAGACACTTCATTCGCTGGATATGTATCCGATTTGCGATGTTCTGTGGGCATGATGGTGAGATTATATGACATTCCTTATTTCTGTCTACTAATTTTGTTCGGTGAGCTAGGCCTAACGATTTACTGGGGAAACTTCACCCAAGTATACGTTGAAACATGCGAGGGTCTTGATCTGCAGGAGATCGAAGGTGCATCTATTGATTGATACAGCCATTGTCCTCATGCAAAGTATCATTAACTCGATCCAGACACGGTATCCAGATGGGAAGCTCACAATAGTTTCTTCAATGGTGATTCAGAAACCAGGACAGAGCTTGACATATTTGTTAGGGAGGTTCTGGGATTCTTATAAAGGAGGATATCTACGTGACTTATTCCACATCTGTTTTTCTGTTTGGATTCTGAAGCTTGTTAACTGGTGCCAGCTTTAACAGCCAAGTGGGATGCAAGGATGCCTTGCTAGAAAACCCGTCACATTCGAGGGAGGGCCATATTCTGGGATTCTGGGATGGAGCCTAACATTCTGGATCCAGACTTCCTGGACACATTGGAGAAATCTGAAGTATTATTACGTGTTAATTCTATCGTGCTTCATCCACATTGGAATTTTTGAAAGTCTGTTTATATTCCACACCGTATGAATTGCATTTTATCTCTGCCCTCCCGTTCGTGAGTGCCTGAAGGGCGAGTTCATGAATACAGGGTAAAGAAATTTCCTAAAAGAAAATACCCATGAGTCATAAGATTATCATAATAAGGTTGGGGTTCTCACCATTCCATTGGGACCAGGTATTATGTGTGTCTCAAGGATACCTATAGCATTGCGAATTTTTGTCTTCACCTCGGATTAGCATAGATGAACTAAAAAGGGAGTACCAAATTTTTTGTTTTCATTATACCGAGGATTTTCCTCGATCTCACAGATTATCTACCATATTTATGAGATGAGATATTTATGTCAATACTGGTTTTAAAAAAATTAAAAAACTCGATGAGGAACATACTCGGCATGTCAGCAGGTTCAACCCATGTCCAATGATATTACTCGCCTAGGTAGTATATTTCTCTCAACCTTTAGCATTTCTAGCACCATCGGTACTTTTCCCAATGACAAGTCAGTCGGTCCAGCACCATAGCGTTCAGCCCATGTCCAATGTACACACCCAGCATAATCTGTCCCACAAATAAAATCGACTCACTCTAACTGAAGGATTTATTTGGTAAGCGCGGCCCAAAGTATTAATTCATTCTTTTCTGGCAGCATAAATTCATCAAGACCTCTATTCATTGATTTATTCATCATTTGCGAATCGCCGTTTAATCCTATCAAACCTGTTTTTTTTTTTCCAATCCTTCACTCCCACCCCGACTGTCCATTCTACCCAAGTATCTAGATATTCCCAAGGTGCCCAGATCTGTCTGATTCCTATTTCCAAGATCATCTGCTGATATTTTGACATGTAGACCTCGTCTTCCATTCCATTGGGTTTTGAGGTTGTGAATTGACAACTTGCTCTGGGAACAGCCCAGCAGCTGCGGTCAGATGAACTCTTCAGGCTGAGGGTAAGATCCCCTTCCCCCTTGCATTCAACGTTGATTCGATACAGATTTTTATCCCCAGTACATTCAGGGAACATGCACCAATGAAGTTAACACTCTAGTCAGTCCCTGCTACAAGCTCACAGATAAAGCCAGTATCATTTTATGCCTACACTCAAAAAATTTTCTCATTCTGCATCTTTAGGAATTCCAGTGGCATTTCCCTCATTCCACCCCTCATTCTGATCGGTTGCGCAAAGATGAAATCTACGTATGACGGCAATTTTTGACTATGTGAGGTCTCTGTTGCGAAGGGACTTGGTCAGTCAGTGTGTAGTTTTTGATCCACTGACTCTACGCAGAGCAGAAGGTGGAAGCCAGTAAGCAATAGCTAGTAGTATTTATCTTTCCTTTCTACACTCCACTTTGTTTTAGACTTTGGCTGCAAGATCATTACAATCATAAATCCATTGTCACACAGTATTTCATGCCTGTCATGATTTTTTAATCTCGGACTTATATAATATGATACCTATTGTAGGTCCGCCTGTCCTTCACCCGTCACCATGGACAATGCCGCATCACCCTTGGACTGCTCCCTGTCGATTCAGGAGCGTTGGGCATGCCCTTTCATACCCACTTATCGTGCAGTCTTAAGGAAGGGGAAGAAATTACATGACACTTACCTGCATGGATTGTTTATTGCCTACTATGATTGTTTCAGCTGCTCTTTTGGCGAGCTGGCCAATCCTGAAGATATCGAGTCAATCCATGCTTGGAAAAACCGAGTGCTGGAGGTAAATTTCTCCTATATCTATTATTTTCTCAATCACAGCAATTTATTCATTCCCAGAATCTTGCTCGTCTCATGCTACATGTCTACAAACAAATGAACCCTACAGAATTTTGTGTGCTCCAACATTCTCTTGTGGATACTCCAGCGACAATGCCACATTCACCATTGGTTCGCTCCATAGAGCCTACCGTCGATAGAGACGCTGTAACTGGAGCCACCGAGGTAATGTAGTGTGCGACCGCCTTTTTACATACTGAAAACTCACCCACTTGTCCAAGCCAACGTCAAGCAGCTTGAAGCCCACTCAGCCTCTTAAACCTGAAAGTAGGCGCAACATACGTTCACTTAGAGCAGTGCCTCCTGTTGATGGATCTGGGAATACAGCAATTTTGGGAGCCGGTGAGGTATGTAGCATATCTTTGTTCTGAATGAAAATTTCCTCACCTCCCAACCCAATAAGGCAACATCTGGCAGTGCGAAGAAGTTTGCTGGCCCTCCTAAGTTGACAAGCATCAGAAAGGTGTGCTTAGAACTGGAGTATAATGTAGAAAGAATATATAAGGAGAATGATTGTAATTCTATACTTAAATATAATGAAAGTAAATCTGAACTTGATATTAATAAAGAAGCACCTAAGATACAGAAGATTACTAAGATAGAATAATTAATACTATGATTTCCTGAACTTTTTATTGGTCAACCTAATAAAATGAAAAAACTTGTGATTAATAGAACGATTTCTATTATTTGATTAATGAGATTAACATTGAATAATCCACCATAGATTCCTAAACCTGAAGAAAATGAACCTGTAATATCTAATGTATTAAAAGTTAAGAAAGTCGTGAATAATAAAAGTATTGAGGATAGTCTTTGATAATAGTTAATGGATAGTTGATTGTGGATAAATGGTAGAGCTTTACATGAAATTAAAAATATTAATGAAATTATTAACATTCTTTTAAAAATCTTAGTGAATATAAAAATTTAGAAATATTTGCCCTTATCCCTAGACTGACTAGAGGACATCTTTCAAGTCAGAAAGCAAAGCCTCAAAACATCGGCTGAACCCAAACTCCAGGGAAGCCCCTCCGACAAAACAGCGCTGCCAGAACACCTCATCAGAGTTGACTTTGAAATCTAAAGATGCGAGTTTCCCCATATCCTATACCTTCCTTAAATCTAACTATTACAGTGACAGGCCTCTTCCTAACATAGCCTTTCTGTCAAATAGCTTTTCAGGTCCGACTAACTGCAAATAAGTACTCACTTGTAACTAGCTTGCTTGTAAATGCACCAAATTCATCAGAGAAATGCGGATTTACACATCAGGACAAGAAGCTAGCTTTCACTTCCGACAATCCCCACGGCCTCCCACACCCAAACGTCATACATCATAGCTGAGGGAGGTTTCAGATATGACCAAAATCACTCACTACTGGCATTGTTTCATAGGCAAGGTAGTTGCACCTGCGACAAATGTCAGTGGCATCCTATTGTTGTCTGTTGCCTTGACCCTAGTGGAGTCGGTATAGGCTGGATCTTATATGGATCTTGGGGTTTTGGTGGCAGTGATTTTGGCTAAGTTGTTCAATGATGATCGATGACAGTGTACAACGATGGATGGTGAGATTTACTAATTCAGTTACAGGAAGGCTAATCCTACTCCTATGACTAGTCCTTTAGATTTCACATTCTCCATATCACCAGCTTGGACCCAAAGCCAGGTTAGCTACCTATGGATCTCCCTAAGTACATCTGGCGAATCACTTTATGTCGTACCCTGCTAAGGCTTCTGCCACTTGAGCTTGCTGAACTTCCCACTTATATTGGTTAAGGCGGTTATCACAAGTCAACATTACTCCCTAGAAGTTTGGAGGGCAGCAGAAGGTCGATATTCCAAGTGACGACGTAGTCACCATTGCAGTCATATAGATAAACAATAATTTGATACTAGATCCATGAGCCAATCACATTTGTGCCACTAGTCCAGCTCGGCGACAACGATCAAGCAGTGTTTTCGACTCTATAAAGTCATGTTTAAATTCTATAGAGAAGAGCAGCCATTATATTTCATGGTGATTTCCATCATTATTATGAATTTTGGTAGTCAATTTCCTCTAAAGGAATGAAAAAAGCAGTCTCACATATCACATGGTCAGTTCACCATATCGAATTCCAACAGTCAGGCGGAATAAGCCCATGCCTTCATCAGGATAACATGAAGAAAAATGGACTTGAGCCATTGCCATCAGATTGAGGGCAGGCTTCAACCTTCCAAGTCACCGACCATGCTGATATATGTCACAGTGAGGTAAATGTAGAATTAGGTATGTACACCAACGATTTCGTGGTAGACTATTGAGCTCCTTAGTAATAAAGAATTATCCATTTGGAGGCATACGCGATCACCAATTCGTTTCCATTGACCATTATTAAGATACAAATAATAATGAGCTGCCAAAGTGGAAGGAACAGAGGGTTCAAGAATGCCCGTGCACCCAAGAAAAGAAGTTGTATGGAACCTGAAAGTTACACATTCTATTCATGTGGCCAAAAATTCAAAAATTCAACGGAGGCAGCAACTCATGGACTGTAGTATGGATGCCAGCACACTTCTGTTGAGGAGTATCGTTGGGTAATAAAACTTCCTTCATTCCACATGTACGCGACTGAACCTACGGATACTATCATTTCTCGATTTATACATTGCCGTGATTGGACTGTCTGTCTGTCTGTGGATCGTCAGAGATAAAAAGTAAGCCACTGAAACAATCTTGAAGGGAGGTCTGAGCCTACTGTTCAAAAAGTTTCTCGTTTTTTGCCATTGAGGAATTGTGCCCCTGAGAGAAATCTTGAATGCGCGTGCACACCACTGCTCATTTCGAGGACGTGTTATTGCCAAGTGATGCGAAGAGTCCTCGATAGTGTCCTTGGGAACGAGTAGAGTTTGCAGCAAAATGTCTTTCACTCATTTGAGAGAAACTAAACTGAGTGAGACCGGAATTGTATGCAACAGAAGCTGAGAATTGATCGGCTTCGCCCTAATAGGGGAAGGGGAAGCAAATTGGTTTTTGGTTCTAGAGGATGCGATATGGGTGCTGAGCTCAATGGCAGATGGCCTGGGGGAGGTAGCGAAGACTTAGATAAAACTTGTATGGCCTATGTCAGGGGCAACACCTGCTACGTTCAACGCAAGCCTTACATAACTAGACTAAAATGTGTTTATGAATAATATTATGAAGAAACAAAAGAAATAACCTTGAGGTTCGTTCTGAGTTTGTTCTGCTAAAATGAATGGACAAATTCAATCCTCAAGCCTCTGGTGAGGCAGCATCAGTGAGGTCGGGGAGATCAGCAGAGATTGGCTGCTATTAACAAAGAAAGACATCGTCACATGCAAGGGGTTTCATGGAATTGAAAGGTAGAGCATCTGGTAAAGTGGGAAGAACATCAACAGAGGGAAAATGTAAAAAAAAAATTGCAAGCACACCTTGAACTGTGTAGTAAAAAAAGGAAACTGCTCCCTTTATCAATCCAGTCCTACAGCAATCAAATAAGAGATGCGTCGACCACCACCGAGATTAGCGCTGAAAGTGACAGATACGAGACTAGCATATACGATCAGAAAAGAATCAAAGAAAAGGGAAATGCAGAGCTCACAGTCGAGCTTGACACCCAGCAACATGGTGGGACAAGAATCTTAGTCATGACTCTTTTTGGAGGTTTAACTTGAACAAGTTCGAGCCTTGCAGGGGGCAGTTAATTTTGGTCCTTTTTCATCATCTCTCCTCCTGTTCGAACGCGATTACATTTTGTACACATGATCG
The DNA here is from genome assembly GCA_030407055.1 of Armillaria mellea. Lineage (NCBI taxonomy): Eukaryota > Fungi > Basidiomycota > Agaricomycetes > Agaricales > Physalacriaceae > Armillaria > Armillaria mellea. The sequence continues at coordinate 756,439 of JAUDZF010000007.1, forward strand.
TGCAACAATCCTGGTGGTAAACAAACACGACACCGAAGTCGCAATGGGCTCTCCAAACAACCACTCCAGCCTTTGGGAAGGGCTTGTGTCAAGATTGGATGCTCGTTCCTTTGACCAAGCACCCAAATGGCCTCTCTCTTAAATGGAGATGTTGACTCCCAAAGGGTTGTGCAGTGATACCAATGCTCGTTCCTTTACCCCTGTGACATTTGGATCCAAGTACCACCTTCAATTCGCCACCTTCAGCCTGCCCTTTGGCAAACCTTCCGTGAACAAATCCTTGCTTCTTTGACCAGCCCTCGAAAATGAAGTCTCCAAATCATCAAATGAAGAATGCAATTTTTGAAGAGTGTTACCTCGTTCGCTTTCCCTCCAGTAATCAAGACAGTCCCAGCCAAATGCTTACTTTTCCAAACATCAGTATGCTTAGAGTAATTAATTGTAGGTACCAACGATGCTACAACCCTACCAATGCGCTAACTTAATCCCCAAGACAACCTTTCACTGTAAAAAGCTTTTGAATAATAAAGGAGCCCAGCTTGCCTCACTCTATTTTGACATCCTTAAGCATTTGGAGCATTGACTCTGTGGCTTCAGTCTCCCACCTTTTCTGCTCCTCAAGGACTGCCTTGGACTTGGCAACCAATTCAGAGTGACGGTCCACAGAAGACCAAGTTGGCTGCTGCCTTGGTATCAGCCAGTCAAGGAAAACGTGCCTGTGCGACTCATCAGATTACAGATGCCAAGACCCGTCAAAAACCATACCTTTTGTACTCCCCCCCCCCCCTCACAGTCAGGAAACCTGGTGCGACCAAAACCAAATGTTCACCGTGAAGGTGGGAAGGGTTAACCATGCGGCTAACAATGCCAAAGTCAGTCATCCTTTAAATTTTCATCAACACCGGAAAACTCCCGATTAAAGAGGCATCCTACCATTCATGGGGAATGTGCGGTCTGGCAACAATGGTTTGAGACACAATCGCATCTAGAACGTACCCATTGCGGACGGTACCCAAGAGGTTTGCAACGGCAGCAGAAATTGCGGCTGCAATGGGCGGTACATGCCTCTTTGACCTGAGGAAAACTCCCATGAATATGACCGCTTCAGAGAAGATAGCAACTTACCAGTCCATCATGAATTCTACACTCAAGGGCCTGGAGTTCCTTTTTGACCCTTGCCAACACTCCAGGCCTTGGAGCAAGCTCCTGAACTTCAGGATAAACTCCTCCAGCTCTGCAAGCCCAAAAAGAGAAAGGCCATCGGGGGTGTGGGAGTAAGCAGGTTTCATGGCTTCTACTTGGCCTGAGTGGCCTGGAGCGATTGTCCATCCTCGAGTGCAGCGGGAGAGAACACTGCGATAGATGGCAGGGCAAGAGGATACAGGACATGCCCAGATCTTGGTGACCGGATGCACAGGGGCTGAGAGTTGTCCCCTTCCTCACCTCAGCAAGAAAGTATGCATGGAGGTGTGTGTAAGGAGGAGGAAAGTGCATTGGCTATCGACAAGATGACCACACTTGAGCGCCCAAACCTTTCCAAAAACCGAGCCGTTAGAGATCTGGACGTATGTCTGAAAATCAAGTTGGTGGCCACAGCAAGAACAGGACTTGATCACTGGGTCTTTGATGTGGGGCATGGGAGTGTTCAGACACAAGGGAGTATCAAGCGGCATGGGAGAGCCCTCCAGAGATGCAGAAGTATCATGAGACATGGGGGGTCAAAGAAATCACTGTTTGGATTTTCTTTTGCAGCCCTCAGTGGTATATAAGCCATGTCAATCTGGAATTAATTTTTTCTTCGTGAGAGAATGGTCAAGTTCATTTGGCATGAAAAAATTATTCGTACTACACAGAATAAATCCGGCCCAGAACAACATTTTCATTGTGCCATAAGTTCATTCGCCGCCTCTGAACTTGAAAGGCGAGATGTTTTGATGCAGCTCCTAGGGCTTCCCTTCACATTTCACTGGCTATTAAAGCTCTAGCCCCTTTGCAAATCAAGGCAATATATTTCTGGCTACACTTAGAATGACATATGTAGCTATGGTTTCGGAATACACAGACAAGAGTGCTATAGTTTGAACCTGAACTACCTACTCTACCTAGCCACTGCCCATGGAGTCCATCTTCCTCTGTATCACAAGCAGGTAGGAAATAAGACTCTGACTACCCTTCGATGGAAGAGCAAGGTGACATGATTCACTGAAAACTTGCTGACCACTTCTAGACCGAGCAGAATATGTGCATTTGGGAGGTTTTTTGGAAGAGGTCTCTGCCTGTGCAGGGGTAACCACCACCTCTCCATTGACCTAAATCAGAACAATGGTTAATGTTGGCATTGGGACGTGATAGTAAGGATACATACAGGTTTTGTGCGAGCTAAGAGTCTTGGGCTGCATCTCGGAAGAGGCGGATCGGAGAGTATAGTCAGAGGCATATTCAGTTGCAAAGCAGACACCACTTCCCCTGCTGGTTTTTTCAGAGCTTCTACTGCAAGATTTGCAGTGGCCCTTGCGATGATTTCAAGCCCATAGCCTTCGGTAAGAGTCCCCAGGTGAAGAAGGTACTCCTCTATGCGCTAAAGAACTTCGCTTTAGCAAAGCATAGGACAAAGAAGGAGCTGATATGAACCGCAAGCTTTTTATGCCGACAGAATTCCTCATCTTCCTTGGTAGAATAGCGACCAGCCAGAGCAATGAAAGTGATGGGAAATTTGGCTAGCCATGCGTTCCACAAGGTAGACCTGACCCTATCCAAGGCATCTCCTCTGATTTGGTGGGCGTCCCAGTACTCAGACAAAAATGTCTTCATCGTGTCCTCCTCCTCAGGTGCAAGAGAAAAGACTGTGGGAATGGAATTGTTAACAAGGGGTGGCGAAATGGGTTCATGAAACAAACTTTGCATAAGTGGTCCATCCATCATTTTAGAAAAAATAATGCTGGGTAGCAGCCAGTGGAGATGGAGTGAACTTGATGAGAAAGAATGCACTTTTTCAAGGAAAAGAAAAACAAGGTCTGCGAATCTAGGGTGCAAAATGTCCGTTCTCTGAGCTCTTGAACTCGCCCTGAGAGGGAAAGAAAAATTCTTGGGAGACACGATTGTAGGTGGAAAGGCAGACTGTTCCTGATTCTTCCATGGCAGTGTTGTGGGTTGGAAATAATTCGTGTGAAGAATAAATTCTTGCATGTAGAAGATGCAGTGAAAGACACAGGCCACTACTAATCGGTTGGTTATGCTGGATGGCGGCCCGCCTTCTCCGTGTTCAAGTATCATGGTAACCCTTTGGGTTCAAGCCCTTTGAAGCAACATCCCAGCCTTGTGTGATCCAAACATTCACAATTTCAGAACCACCCAGTATCCCGATCTTTACTGAATACTGCCCTTTTTCTCCAAACCGCCCCAAACCAAACTGTACCGAATTTCCCCCCCCCCTTGGCAGCCAAATTCCGAATCTGGCCTCCTAGGGTTCTGGGGTCCCCTTATTTGCACCTGTTATCCCTTCACCATGCCATGGGCCACTGCACTCAGCCTTCTCCTCTCACTACCGATGCCGAATTAGACCGTCCGGTCATTTGTAGTCATTCCCTTTGACATCAGTCGAGGGTGAATGCTGCATCATCACTTTCCTCGCTCGACACCGACGATACAACAACACAATGGCACCACCAGATTTTCATAACCTCACTTTTGTCGCTCATCCCCCGTTTTTCACTGGATGCCCTTGCTGTTACCACCCGAGCCGAATTAGAACGCTGGCTTCCTCTTTCCTCGCCATTCCAATCCCTATTGGTCGAGCCTTCATGCTGTCTCCTCATCCCTTCCTGATAGATGTTTCATTGGCAGCGGACCCCCAGTCGCATACCGCTTTCACTTATACCTTACATATTCCTCATCTCATATACTTGTCCTATATTTTTACTTTACATAGATCCGGGCCACAATATCATTTGTTAGTCTTAATTGTATCTTTTCTCTCAGCTTCCTTACTGTCTCTATCATCGCCAATCACCACATGCCCGAGCCTTCTCTATATGACCTATGTGTACCCCCTGCTCTACCACATCACTCTCAGACTGGCCAGCCGCTGCTGGGGCCACGCTCCACTATACTTTCTCAATGGCACATCCCCCCATATACTTCTCTTAGTCCCACCCATATCCATTATCTTATCATCTATCTCATCTTTATCTTTATCTTATTGTGACATTATTGACGTGCACTAACGATGCAGTTAAGCGCTCGACCTGGAATAGGCACTCATTCCTATAAATGGCAGTATCTCCATGGGGCTATGAATTGGGGCTCTGGGCCGAATTTGACCTTTACCTCTTAGCTACTCGACCATCCCAGTGAGTTTACCTCCCACTCTAGCTTGTGCTCTACTAATTTTTCCAGATCCAACATGACCAAAGTAACGATAGCTGTCGCCACTAGTGAACATGACACCTGGAATGCCAATAATCGCTGTCTCGTCCTCACTCGGGTGGATGCGTTCCACGACCAGATTTTCTGCGCTCTCAATGGTCGTCCCGGGGTGCCTGCGGTCCAGTAAGAATAAGTTGACGGTCTGAACACTACGCTAATGGTATTCAGCTCACTCCGACACTACCCCAACCATTCACACAAGACACTCAAACATTTCGATGCCAGTGGAGTCCATCTGGGATCTATTCATTATGGTAATGCTCGCCACGCCGATGAATGGTTCCCTCGTCCTCCAATCAACATTGTTCTCCAATGGCTTCGCCTGCTTCTGGGTGAAAACATACCCAACAACATCCAGTACTACTCCCAGGACCACGTTGACATCCGTATTACCATGTAAGTGCCTATCTTGTCACGGCCGCTCCCTTCTGACTGAAGTCATGTCGCCTACAGAGTCATTTCACCAGTGTAACATGGTTGAGAGAGTATCATAGATTGTAGAATGCAGGGGCGAAATGTGATATCATTGACGGACACAGATGCAGTGGTGTATATATAACTTACAATGACCATCATGAAGATATCGAGGCTTCTATTTCTGTACCCCATTGCCCTAGTCACCACACAGATGTACACCATTGAGCCCATCTCGATCAGCAATGATGGTCCAACATCGATGACAGTAGGGCTGCCTACTCCATAAGCCATATGATGCAAGTGCAAAGAAGAACAATAACTCATTGCCATGCTGGTCGACCACCTTGAACCCCCTCCCGACAACGACAGCGATGAGGCCCATATCAATATCCTCGATGGAGAATGAGGACACCAGTTCTACAGACACCACACCATCGGCGACTTCCTCGTCGGATAGCATAACTTTATCCACTTCCACCAAAACGACCACTAACCTCTTGATGCCTACTTCACAGCTGTCGAGCACCAGCTGCTCCGCTGCATCTTCAAGTGCACCTGTCTCTACCAGCGAATCCCCTTCATCGTCCAATCCTGCCGTAGCATGCTCTTGCTGTGCTAGTGCTTTGGCATAGCGCTTCAGAAACTGAATATGGCTTGTATTCATCGGAATTGAAATATGCTTGTGGCTGTTGCAGGAAAATAAAAGTTTGAGGGTGGGTGGAGGTGGAGGTGGAGGCAGGGGTTTGTGTCTGAGTTAGACAGAACGGGGTGCACCACCATGTATCCATGGCATCCTGTATCGCTCTCATTGCGGCCCTCTATTGAGATTAATTATACCTTGACTTGCAGTATTTCTCATATGAGGATGGCTCATCTGGTCGGTGGACAGTTCTCAAAACCTGAGGCCTGATCCGATCTTCCTCCTGTCCTCCCACTTGGATGCTCCTGCCCTCCCACAGCCTTCCTGCATTTCCTACTGTCCCTGCAAGCCTTGCCCTAGGTATTCCCATGGCACAGCAATGGAGCATGATAAGCCCTGCCTTTTGCTGTCGTCGCTGTCGTTGATGCATTCATTGTTGTTGTCGTTATTGTCATTGTTCGTCTGCAGGAATTACGCTCCAGATGGCAGCCGATTTGGCATCTCCGACAATATTCCAGGTCGTTCAGGCATAGGAAGCTCATGGTCAACAGCGATTTCCCTCGATGTTGATACTGGGTAGGCTGAGTCGGTTGAAATGGGGATGGGAGGGGCGTATTTTCCAGATTGGTGGGGGCTGTTGAAGGATGGTGTCATCACCGTCAAATGTTGAAGGATATCCTGGGTGTCCTGGGGCTACGAGAAGCATTGCCTCATCTGAGGGCTTACGTGCTGGTGTGAGGGGTGGAACAGTTGCTATCCAGAGTTCTTGGGGCTGCTGGATGCGTAAAAAGTACCTAAAATAATAGTAAGTATGAAGAAAAATAATTATATACCATTTTGTGCCTGTGAGAGGGCTGCCAGGCAAATGGACAGGATGTCATCGTGTTTGAGATGGCAGTAAAAGACCACAAAAGAAGAAGCACAGCCACCCGATAAATGGATAGATAGTATGCATGTATTAAATTCCATGAATATTTACATCGACAGATAGTCTCGAGTCACCCATAGATGAAAATATGTTCTTTAAGCGATTTACCGCAAGCTGGAATGAAGTCTTATCACAGCGGGACACATTGTATACACATATAGTCACTTTAAATAACCCTGGGAAGCGTGACATGTCTTTGATGCAATCCCAGAACATTACCCATGCAGGTGGCAAGTCGAAGTGTTGTTGAGCCTAGACTTCCATGGCAACGGCAACACCTAAAACTCTGAGAGAGCTAAGGAAATATGCATGCAATCACAGTAGTCAAGGCTATGTGTTTTTGCGAGTGGTTCAGTGCACCTCCGTGCGGTCAATTCCTCTAGATGCAGGTATACACTTCGCCTATACAGTCTGGAAGTAGTACCCTTTAGCAGTCGAGTACTAAGAGGCTCAGGCTGTAAGCCGAGGGGATCTCGATAAATGAGATTAAATGGAATCTGGTATGATACAGATACCAAGAAACCATGCTAGATGCTCAGAACTGATCTAGAAAATGTAAAACCGGTCTGGTAAACGTGAGACTGGCCTAATAAATGTTTGGGCAATCGAATAAATGTTTGGACAATCAATTAAACATGAGGAGAATCGAATAGACGTTTATACAATCAAATAAACGTTTATACAATCAAATAAATGTGTGGAGAGTCGAATAAACATGTGGAGAACTGAATAAACATGTGCAGGCTTGAAACGGAGAGGTACTGGATGGAAATATGATAACTGAGTGTCACGGCAATACTGCACAGCAACTGGGGACAATGACAATGACGTGGGTGAACGATGCGGAGCTGGGCCTTCATGGAGGCAATAATACCCTATACTGGTGTGGGCAATGGATACGATGATGATGTAGAAGGTGAAGATGATAAAACGATCCTATCTGGTGAAATTGAAACGATATTGTGGCATTAAAAGACAAAAGCAAGTTATTGGAGCAAGAATTTGTGTATTGGTGGTAATTAACACATCCAATAACGTTGAGACTATAGCAAGCAATGGGGGATAACCTGGAGCGAAAGAACTCTTTTCTCCTCTGTAGAATACGAGTTTTTATACTAAAAGTTCGGTTTTATAAATAGAAAAGATATCTAAGCATTGGTAAAGCTGTAAGTCATTGGATTAGTAAATCCGTAGTAAATAGAAGAAGTTTTTGTCAGCTGAGACATAACAGCTTGTCTGTATTGCCGTGTCTGGATGGGAAACCATGTGGAAGTGGAGAATAATGAGTAAACAGCTAGGTGCTGTTTAACTGCGGACTGTGAGGGTATGGTACATGTTCTGAGGTTGATAAATGGATATAAGCTGCTGTGAAGACTTGGCAAAGTAACAGCCTGAGTAACCGCAGTCTGGAGTATCTGTATTGGGTCAATATCTTTGATGGAGGAGTGCAGGGTCTAAATGATGTCACTATGATCGAGGAATCAAGGGGCACGTCAATTTGGGTGCCTAGGACTGATGCGGCAACTCCATTTTGGGTATGATCGTCAATGAAAGGTGTATTGCCATGATTGTTCACAGAAATATGGAGAATAAATGTGAACAGAAGGGTATTAACATGGTTTGCTGAGTTATAACTGTGGTATATCACGGTTATTGAAGGATATCAAAGGGTGTAGCATATAATCGAAGGTTGGGGCATTAAATCGAGTGCGGCAATGTAGGATAAGGAAGATGGGAGTCAAATCTGTTATTATTGGGTAGTCAATGGATAAATCCACGAATTCTGAGCATACAGAGCCTGGAGGCTCATCAGCATGAGTTTCCCAAGTGAGTGATGCCATAAGAGAGCTTTATAGTTGATAGTTGGTTCGAGCATATGTTTGCCACATGTGGGAGCACGCCATCAACGTCTATGTCGAGGACTTGTATACTGAATACCTCCAAAGATGTGAGGTGTTCAATGTTACGGAAACGAGCTGCAGGCAGCCATCGACCTACCATGTGAATAATTAGTATTAAAAACGAGAGGAGAGGTGACAAGATACCTCGAGCCATGCAATACAAATACTTCAGCCGAATCCTCATCTGCAGCAGGTTCTCAAAAAAAAGCTCAAGAGCTGTAGGATCGCATCACAGAGCAAGGGTCTCGACACTGAAGAACGAGACGATTGACTTGAAGATGTAGATCAAGTCTGTTACATTCATGCACTCAACTGAATCAAGTGTTAGGGTACGTATTCCCGGTTGCAACAATGCAATTATATCTTCAGCATCGAGGGAGTGGGTGATGTCAGGAAGTAAGGGGTCATGAATTTTGAGAATGGAGAGGGAGGGGAATGCATTAGCGATGTTTGGACAAATATCATGCAAAGAACAATGTTGTATGGTCAGGTACCATACGAGGGTCAAGGGTCATGTGTGTAGGTCGGCCCACTTAAGAATGGTACTGCCACGCAAGTTGAGCATGGAGAGGGATGGAAAATGGCGAATGAATTTGGCTGTGGAAAGCGGTGGTTTCCCATATCTGATTTGTCCAGATCTGAATATGACAATTTGACAGACGTGAGGAGTAACAGCAAAGTTCAATGGTAAATTTGAATTGGCGTCAAGCAGGTTGATCCATGATTGTAAGTTGGTTTTATCATTGACATGTATAGTGTGGAAAAGGAAGGTTCAGGAAGGATAGACCCAGTAACATGCTACTTCAGAACACGCCCTGGAGGTGGCGAGGTCACCATCAGCGTTAACATCATCGATGATCTTCAAGATGAGCTCTGCACTGAGCATAAGCCATAGAGTTTATTGTATGGGTGATAACATAGAAGGGATGGGAGAGTTAATGAGTGCTGAATACGACCAATGAAATATAATAAGATATTATAACAAGGATATGTGAAACTAATCTCACCTGCTTTATTCCATGACTTCAATGCGCAGATACTGTACTGGCTGCATACAATACGAATGAGATTGGAGGGAACAACAGGCTTACAATCAGATGTACAGCTGTACTACATTCCATGAAAGAACTTTGAAGCTGCTGACATAGATGCATGGCTTCACAGCCACAAGATCACGGTCATGTGCATGATGGGCTACTGTTGTCACAAACGGCAACATTGATGCAAAATCGGGCATGGGATGATCTGAAGTTATGCAACTCATTAAAGCTATATGGAAGGCATTCATCAAGAACATCGGATGAGGACATGCCTTCACACAAAGTCTGCAAAGTGCCCAAATACTCCCTTCAAGAAGGGTGAGACGATATCTTTAAATGTAAACCCAGGGCTGATGTGATGACCTTCAGTTTGGGCATAGTTAAATGTGCAGTTCTCTCGGAATACAGGAGCATGTACTCTAACAATGTTCTACTCAAAGACAGTGCAGAGCAGAACCCGCAGCAACATTAATGCAAGTCGAAACGTCCTGCACACGACTGGACGCATGAGTTTTCTCAATTGAACAACGATCATAGCATTGACCCATTAATACGTGACTAGCTATGCCATATGAAAGTTCATTCCATCTGAGAAATCTCACTGTCCATGAAGGCTTGGACAAAGCGCATACAAGCCTGCTCCGCCATAGCAGCCTTGATGACACTGTTAGGCTCTGCACCAGCTTGTTGAGCAGCACTACTAGATGTATAGGCCATCAGTAAGGTTCTTTGCAATCCAAAAGTCACTTACATTCCATGGAAAACACCTGGGTGGCGTCCCTTCATTACTACCCAATAGGCCAGGACTCGCTCCCATATGTCGTTCCGCAACAAAGGTGGAACGGTGCGCAATGATCCAGGGGTTGGTCTGTAACTCTTTGAGGTCAAGGCTCTGGCAGATGAGCCTGCTTTAGGGCTCTGCGGTGCACTAAAAATGTCTGAGGGATTCAAGGGATGGTCGACAAATGGTGACTGCTTCTTCGCCTTGTAGGGGGAAGGAGAGGACAGGGCAGAGTAAGATGGAGTTGCATACTCATCGCAATAGTTATGACATCTAGCGGTGGAGCAGTGAGGGGAAGATGGGGGAGTTCTTGGGGGTAAGTCAGCCTCTTGTTTGATGGGTTCATGGCGTTGATATCCTGGGGGCCCTACACGGTCCTCGAGGAACGCATCTCGCCAGGATTCCTCGGTGTCACTGTGTGACTCTGCTCGGAAAAAAGAGGCACTTGGAAAATTGAGCACCGACTTTGCAGTGGCATCCCTACGGAAATAATCAGCACCGCATAGCATATATAATCGCCATGTACTCACCAGCCCTGATGGACACCACATGTTCTACCATTGAGAACCACATAGTATCGACCATGAGTGCTTGAATCCCCAGGCAAGAGATTTCTCTTCATATCATTAGTGGCTTTGATGTAGGGGTCATCCTCTTTGAAACTGGTGGGGATGACAGGCAGGGCATAGAACCCCAAGCCATCAATGCCATCGAGCTCCTCTGCCATGAAGAATGGCTCTGAGAAGTACTCGTCATCGTCGTTGCACAGGACAGGACCTTGTGTCTGGTGGGGGATAATCTCAGGCATTGGGATGGATTTCGTGTCCGAGCATGAAAGGCTGGATGCAGTCGACAGAGAGCTCGGTATGGAACTGGGAGTGCTGGGTGGTACATGGCCTGTGTACAAGGGAGACTTTGCAGTAGAGGAGTTCTGTTGACGACGGGCTGTCGAACATCTCAGTCATTTGCAGCAATACAAAAATGGGCACTCACAAGAGGGTGGTGTCTGAGGCACTAAGCAAACAAGTTAGTCAAGGATTTCACTTAGTTAAAAAACACTCACCACATTTGTTATTCAAAGCAGTCATGGCTTTTCAGAAATGGGGGAAAAGGAGGGAGACCAGGAGAGAAATGCGCACACTTCATATATATGGGAGAACTGAAAGAATTCTTTGGAATGATTTTTAGTTCAAAAGGATTTCGGAATTTCGGATGAGTTGCAAGGTGTTTGACACATCTTTGCGCTGCTACTCCATCTATCCCGCACACAATGCGCTGAAGGCCGCATTATTGGACTGCAGAGGCCGCACTATTTGATGCAGCACTATTCAACCGCAGTACAGCAGTATTTAACTGCAGGATCTTGGAATTTCAGATGAGTTGTATGCCAGCGACGTGTTCGTCATGTCAACCCATCATGGCGCTGGGATTTATTATGATTTTTTTAAAGGTTGGAAGGGATAGACAGTGGGCGGTGATGAGAGGGGACGTTGATTGGCCGGTTGATGGGCATATGGTTAGGAGATAATGGGCACGAGGGTTCTAGACCAGATGTGTTGATCCCGAGTATCCGGCAGACGATGCCGAGGATTAGTACTTATAACCAGTGGTTTTATTCTCAAGTCAGAAAGCCTTTATTGAACATATCTAGAAGTGTATGAAAATTGCATGGCACAGGCCTAACTAGACCCGGAGTGAGGGGAGGTACTCGGGGTCTGATATGTACATATATATAGGATTATCAGGTGAAATTTTCGACGGTTCTACAAGAAAGGGCCAACAATGAATATTAATATTCATGCGGCAAGATTTGCGATGTTGCTATACTGAAATGGGCGGATGAAAAATGCTAAGAAGCAAGAAATTTGGAGGGGGTCAATTCTCAAAAGCCTATGACTGTGCGACCCAAATAAGTTTTCCAGTTTTCAACAACTCTGCATCAATGACTGAAGTTTGGTACACATTCCCTGACTACAGACAGAAGTGACAAATTACTGAAGCGGCGGTAGCCATGGTAAGTACACAGAAAGCAGTTCCATCTGCTCTTCAATGTAGCCACTGATTATGAGGGACTGCCTGAGATTGCCACTTTCTACAGTAATTGGTGTGCAGGGTCAGCAATATGTGCGCCGCTTCAAGGTCAAGAGCCCAGCTGCGCTCTTTCTCAGACGCCGTAATTGGATTGTTTGAAGACAAAGCTGGTGTATGTTTTGATACGACGCTGCCTTCTGTTTTCCTTGGTTCGCAAAGCATGAGTTAGAGTGGATTGGACAAAGCGATGCTCCTATCTGTCCTTCCTTTCCAAATTGACGGAACCAGGTGTGACTAAGACCAGATGATGGTTAAATAGATCTCTGGCATGAAGAGTGTCCCGGAAGGAGTCAAGATGAGATGGCCTAAGGATGAAAACTCGGTTTTCTTCAAACATATTCAAGGTCTGGCAGATGTGCTTACCATTGAGGTGGGATGGACAGGCGATTGGCAAGGGTCTCAGCAACCAATGCATCAATTACATGACTATTCTTGACAGAGCCAGAAAGGGATGCAATGATAGAAGAGATGGAGACCACAATCGGGGGAACATGGGCGAGGGATCTGCAAATTCCAACTTCAGTGGAATAAAATTTCAAAGAAAAAGCAACCCACATCAGAGTAGCATATTCTACATGGACTGGCGATGCAGTCAGAGTCCATCTGACTCGGATGCCCTTATGTAGCAAATTCAATTTGATTGCAAGCTCTTCCAGGTCCTCCAGAGTCCCGCAGCGAGGCGCAAAACCCAGCACCAAAGAACTCGACAGGGGACTCGCAGTGCATGGGACCATAGCCTGGACTTGACCATCCGAGTCCGGGGCCAACGTCCAGCCATGGGATCGATGGGAGTAGATACTCTGATATATGGTCGTGCAGAACCTTTCAGGACAATGCCAGACCTTGGCGACTGGAAAGGAGCATGGAGGCGATCCTGTCAGCCTGGGGCCAAAATATGGGGTCGTGTACTGCTCCATAAGTTGGTATGCACAGCAGGAGTGAACGAAGTGTCTGCATTGCAAGGACCACGAGTCACCAAATGTAATGATCTTTTGGTCTGGAGTACTGCGGTCTACAGCGCAGATAAAATCAAGATCATAGTGACATAGTGAGCACTGCAAGCCTGAGGTCCGCTGAAGTTGAGCATTGAGGATGGGTTCCATTGCATAAGGTACATTGTGTGAGAAAGCGGTCTTGAGTAGTTAGCCTCTTCCTCTGGCAAGAATTTATTATTGAATTATTTTGCCGTGAAGAAACAAGACTTGTTGATCAGGTCCTTTGATCGGAATCATCGACTGCGAAGAATTTATTCATGAATCTAGATGAGGATGGCATCTGTGAGATGGGGCTTCTCTCAATGATCAGCCATCGTAGTTGTGGACATAGTGCGAGTTTGCTTGTCAAGGAAAATTTGTGTGCCTCAGTCACCAAGGATTAATTCTTGAAAGTCACCTGCAGAAAAGTATATAACTCCATGGATACTGTTCTCTGCAGAGGTTAGTACTTAACACCGTCTCAAAGTTCGAGGTTAGGTCTATTGGCTACATGAAATGACAATCGGACTGACCTAGTTGCGCAGATGCCTTGCAGGCCAGCATTTGATTCATGGCAACATGATTTCCTGAAATCTTGCTTGGGTGACTTGCACAAGGCCCATAGAACACACAGGGTCGGCAAGTTCTGGGAGTGCTGTTTATTGGAATACAACGAGAGCTTTCCACCACCGATAGACGATAATACTGACAAAGATATCCACATCCATTGCCAGCTATTTGTGAGTATCTTCAGCCTCTTGCAACACACAACAACTCCTCACATAAGGTGACCTACAGCTTATGAAAAAGTGCATGTACAACATGCTTTCTATGGAACTTCGCCACAGGTCATAATTTTTTTGTTCCGGATGAAAATTAATTCTGTTATTCTGGAAACAATAAATACTTGAGCAATAGACAGAGGCATAGGATGACTCAAGAAAGACGAACATGAATGATTAATCCTTGATCGCATGCAGAGGAAAGCTGACCAATGATAAAATGGGAAGGATAAATTCTTGCCATTAGCCATAGGTAGACTCGGGCAGGACTCATGTCACGAGCAATTAATCCTTCTATGCGAGCCAAGACAAAGTAAGGAACAATGAAGACGGCACTAAAAGACAGCAAACGGACCTTGATCGCAGATGCAAACTGGACAGTGGAGAACTTAAATTCATCGTGGAGTCACTTGGTCCATGTGACTCATGGACGCAGCTGAAAGCCAGCCCGGTATGATAAATTGTTTCCCTCAATATAGCCAGAGGAATTTTCACTAGCAGTCATTGGTTGACGACTTTGATACCTTGCCTTTCGGTTATCGTTTCTTTCTAGGAAATATCATGGCTACAAATGTCGGATCTATGATGTTCCGGTGGTGAACCAAGTTTCGGTGGTGACGCATGTGTGTCTGTTATGGTATTGTGTCATTCTAATTTCTGGATTAGTGTATTGAATGGAGTCTTGTGTTGTATAGGGTCATCTAATAACTTGGGCGAATGATATATATAAGATTCGCAGTTTGTGGAGGTCTGTATTCGCTTATCATGCAAGATATTTGTACATTTTGATTTCATTGTCACTTTACTTATGCTTATTTCGAGTCAGGGCATGGAACATATTATGAAATTTTGCTTGCCTATGCTAGTATGGCGAGATTGACGGTGGGAGGTGAGTGCTATGGTTGGCGACTTGTTGACAGTATGAACTCCGGTGGACACACAAACCATAGAGGATTCAAAATGATGTTTTTATGATGTACACGTAGAGTTGTCGCAATGGATGTACCATCTATGAATGTCAGTTGGTGTCGATCACGTATGAGTCTTTCGACATTGCAGTCATTCAGTTCCTTTAATAATTCCCATCGGAAGTGACATGCGGTTATCACAATATCTAGTTCAGCTATCAGTGATGTTAATGTAATAAATAAAAAGTGACATGAATACCTGGATAGTGTGTCTTTAAGACGAATAACAGCAAAGACGTGGGCAATTTTGAACAAAGGGTTCGGACTTTATGAAATCGCCATGTTCCCTCGCTGCGAATAGCGGTTTGCTGTGCAATATTGCAATTTCAGATGAAATAGTAAAAATACTCTCTTTCATTTACTATCGACTGCCCGACAGAAATCTACAAGGCACGTTAACAATAATTTCTGTTATGAATCGCTACACACGTCATAATCCTGTAATAACTTCACAATATCCCTCATTTCCACCTCATCAAATACAGATGCGATCAATATACCATCATATAAAGACATAGTTACAGAAAGCGAGGGTGTGAGACAACACTCTGATTGCTCCCGCATGTACCTGTGATGACTCAAAATCACGGTCACGGCTATCACATAACTGAAAGCAAAGATATCAATTTTGCCAACATGGTTGTCTCGAACGCAGATGTCAACTACACATAGAAATCCAGTAAATGTAAGCACACACCATCATATATTCTTCAATGAATTATCACAAAAATAGATGCTTGGAAGCATCTTCGTTTCGGTATTGGCTCTTCCTCGCTGTCAGAGCTAGAATCATGACTACACTTGGAAGCAGTCATGACATGCTTGCTCTCAATTCGATTGGAGGAACTGGGACTTTTGGAGGTTATGTGGTGGGGGAATCGCCTAGGATGAGTCACCAGTCAGGACCAAATGTATGAAAAAAGAGGACAGCTTACCTGTATCCTAGGATCAGCGGTCGATGGAGGGGGAACATGCGCCAACACTGGTTTTGAGGAGGATGGGACTGGAACAGTGCTATTGTTTTTTGCGGGGGAGTGTCAGAGGCATGCTGAATGTGTATCGGCGCTTTGCGGGTAGTCACTGTGTCGAACATTAGGTAGTGAATCAGGAGCTGCAAGCGTTGGAGAGTCTTCATTTCTTGCTGGGGGAATGTTGGAGGTATGCTGAGTGTGTATTGGAGAGTTTTGTATGAACGCTAAGCAAAATCCGAAAAAAGGTTTTTTAAGTGAATTTGGAAAGGTGTTTGGTAACTCACAACAATTGCCTGCCATTTCCAAGCACAGACAGAGTTCAAGTGGCTAGAGTTTTCTGGCATGCCAAGTGAGCATCTAAAACGAGCGTAGTAAACCACAAAGAGACCGAGCAGGTAAGTATCATGGGTTGACTTGCGGTATTGTATGACGCTGCGATAAGTGGGAATGAACAAGAAGACCCATGTCCCTTGTATCGTCTCATCGTCCATGATAGTGGAAGGTAGACAGAAGCAACATTTCTGCCTTCCTATTACGAGTCCGAGTAAAACAAAGCTTCTCTTGATCCAGGACCCTTAATTTTAAGTTTTACCTTAGAATTCAACAAGGCCAAGCAAAGACCCCTTTATAGACAGTTGTCTTTCAGAAGATTAATTGTTTTAAATACACTAGAAGATAGCAATTTTATTTATGCCTATGGTATTGAGAATGTATCAAAGAGTATATGTCACTGAATTTTTGGGCTTCAGAGTGGCAGAATAGAGTGGGGTATGCATGTCGAGCATGCATCCTGGCCACAGTCCGAAAACCTGAGTGCGGATCGAGTGGCTGTGCCACCCTTTTACCACCACTGACCACAATGCTGCCCATTGATGCTCTCAATTACCTTTTTGTAGGTGAAAAATGGCATGTAATAATTATTTCTATGCTTAATGTTCTCATCAGATCTTTTCAGCTCATTTGGTGGCCCCAAGAGCTCTGAATGGAAATTTGGAAGGTGAGACAGTCTCCAGGGTCATGCTGCTTTATATGGTAACAGCAAATACATACAAATACCAGTTATCATCATAACCAGAGCATACCAGTCTTGTATTCCATAGTTTTGATTTCTGGATCTGGCACCAGCACATGTTTCGCTTCTCCATTGCAATTTTTCATCTCTCCATCGCCGAGGCTGTGAGGCTGTACCATAGCGGCAGAGCATGGCTGAGGTTCAGTCCCGTAGCAGTAACCTAATGGTAATAATCAGTCTTTAGTGTTTGTTACTGTAGTACAGACGTCGTTACATTTCTGTTCAGGAGCAGCGACGACTAATAAACTTCTTCCTTCCTTCACATCACTGGTCCAAGTCCTGATCCATACACTTCTATAACGGATTTATTTTCGATCAAAGTCGAGGCTGTACAGTAGAGAGATGTTCCACGAAAGATGAAAAATCCAAGAGCTTAGAGAGCAAAATGTTGAAAATAATTATAATTCAAGATGTTTTGGTGCGCTTTACAATGATTCGTCCTTGATGTTCTACAGGGTGCTTTACTGCCCTACTAGCCAAGCCCACACCAGACCTTTCCAACATAGCCTTCAAACAACAAGTAACATCAATCAAAAAACCCTTCCACAGGTCCTTCTTACGATTGTCGTCCTTTACCAATATTCCCCACCACCTGACGAGATAGATGACTTGAAAGATACCCCAGTCGCCCTTCTTGTGAATCTTTCACATGTCGCACTTGTAATCTGGTATGGGGAGTTCACTGGGGACTTTTGACTCCTGTGACTCGTCCTGTAGTCCATTCCACCAATGGAGTGTTTCCTTGATCAGCGTATCTTGGAAGTCGGGAGCGGATTTGGTGGGCATCTTAGAGCCCAGCTTCTTGCCCAGCAAGCCTGGGAGTACTTGCAGATGACCAGATGTCGGTAACTTGCCCTGTAAATTTATATCAACAGAAGGCCATTACAGCTGGAGATCTACCTACCTCTGGAACTGAGAGACAGAGTTCGACCTCTTTCCACTTATCCACACAGTGTTCAAAATCCTCTCCAAGCTCAACAGACCTTAGTATGGCTTCTGTGTCTTCCACCGCTGAGCCTGCTTGGTGCATTGTGAGTGGTCCATGGAAACGTTTTGATCGGACATTCTCCTGCTCTTCAGCTGCGTTATTCTCGACATCCTCAGCCCCACCCGCTCCTGAGTTTCCTTCCCCTGAATTAGCTCTCTGCCAACTCCTGGATCCTCCCATGTCCAAGTTTCCCCAATCTGGGGCCACAGACCAGCTCTGCGAAAAGGCACAGTTGGATTTGAGTGACTGAACTCCAGTTTCTAAGGCTTGATTGTCGGAGAAGAAGGGTGCTTGCTGAAAGGTCTGAGTTCAGTACTCTTTTGACTTAGGTCGGACACCGAGTTACTCACCTCGTTCATGGATGTATCCGGTCTATCCATGCACAAATTGCCAGGCTCCTGTCCCACCAATTCCTTGAAGAGATTAGAGGTATCCAAGTGCGAATCAGAAAATTTGATGGACAAGTCCATGCATGGATTCTCCTGGTTACCCCCCTCCATTGGGTTCCAAGACGGTATCTGCCATTGGTCACTACCAAAGTAGAGGGGTGAAGTTGTCCTTCGGGGGTAAGGGTGAAGGTACCTTGCAGTACAGTTGCGGCGGGAACAGAACTTGAGCGATGGTTGAACGCAGAAGGCTGGAAACCTTGCATCATCAGAGATATCGACAAATCCTCGAAGGAAGAGGAAGACACTGTTGTATTGTGGTTTGGAGGTATGATGTTCCTCTGTGAGCCCTCTGAAGACATGCTTTAGCAGACTTATCATAATGGCAGTAATCTCACCCTTCGCAGCCCTGCTCTTGCCCTTAGACCTAGCTTCATTGTTGGTGGCCTTCATGGCCATGGGATTTGCTGTCCCTACAGATAACAGATAACTCTGACATCAGAAAAAGTTGGTACTTAGGAAAGAATAAACATGACACCGACTTGCTTGCCAGTCTACTAGAACAGCTGCCAGCGCAGTTTTGTTTTGAGCATCAGCAAATTCGGTTGACAAGTCTTGTGCCTGTGACATTGCAAAGCTCTGCTTTAGGGCATCCAAGATGGACATGGCTTGGGTGCTGTCACCTCCTTCATCCGCCGACTTTTCAGCGGTGTCGTTGTCTCCTGAATCGGTGGGTTCTGTTCCATCTGCTGGTTTGTAGTATGTGGCCATTTCCTTGACAAGATTTTCACATTTTTCCATAGCTAGAAATGACAAGGAAATAAAGTAAGCAGAGCGGAGCAATAAAGGTACTTACTGAAAATATCACAGAGGAACCTCCTAAAGGGGGCCGCCACGTGATCTTCGAATTGCTCATAATGGCTACTAAATCGAAGGTCACCACCGCCATGGTTGAGCCTAACTTGCACAAAATTATAGGCCAAGCAAAACGAGATGAACAAGAGACTCACGTTACACCCACTGGATCCATCTGCCCTGGCATAAGTCCACCATGCAAGATGGTAAATACCCAACCAGCTTTATCTGCAATCTGCTTCAGTTCTTCGATCTTCTGATCCATTAACTCTATTTGCCTGTAAATGAAGTCAGCTGATTATTTACACTCAAAGCTCTCCTTTCTATACTTTGTTATGAAGGGTGGACTTCCTGGCACAAGCCCCTTGCCTTTTTGCTTGGTGTCCTCTAGAACAAGGTTATGGATCTCTTCCTGCACTTCTGGGGATGCCTTCTCCAGAAGAGCTTCTGCCATGCACCTCCTTATCTGCAGGCCCCTTCCTGAGATCACCCTAGCACTGACTGACTCGCCGCTATCTTGTACTCGGGGATCTCGGGCCTTCTCAGCTTCTACAGTGGACACGAATGTAGGAGAGTTTTTCCAGATTTTTTAGTACTACTCCGCTCCTGTCCGAGCATGCCCATTGCATACCTTCACCTGGGTCTTTCCCCATCCAAGAGCCTTAGATTTGGCAGTGTTGGATAAGTTATTTAGTTTATTTTTCAATTGCTACAATTGCTTTAGTTCACAAAATCGCCAACCATTGATTTGACTTACTATGGTGCGCTTTCGGTTCCAGGTCTCTATCTCCCTTGCTGAGAACTCTGGAGGGGGAAGGAATCTAGCTAGGAAGTCCTCCATGCATCCTGTGAAGGTCCTGTTCACACATCTGTCCCATTGACCTTTAAGGAAGTCGGTGTTAGACCCGAACTCCAGGTAAACCAAACAAGAGTAAACCAAGGGCTGTTTCGCATTCGAACAGTCACCCAAGGAGTCTCTGTACTGAATGGCTACTAAGAGCATCGGACTAAGGTCTTAGTCTGAGGCTGAGTCGACTAGCTAAGTTCGGTGTGATTAAACTTTAGCTCAAAGCTGGGGAATATACAGCGAGAGCTATGCTACTTATATACGAAAAGTCCTGTACTAATAATAGAGTCTTTGTCCATGGTTGTCGTGCGGAATACAAGGGGAAACATGAGAAGGGCGAGCATTGGTCGCAAGCCGTAGTTGTCCATAGTACAATTGCTGATGCGGTCCATTATAGTCGTGGTTATGATGATAGGCACTTGAGATAAGATAAGATATAGATAAGCGCCAGCTGATAAGATAAGATAGATGAGAAAATCATAACATTACCCCCTCGTTAAGGCAGGCGTCTCGACTGCCCTAAGACTCGTCTCCATCAGGGGGGTCCACTTCGCTGTCCTGTTTGTTAGCCTACCAATAATCTTTAATGAGCTCCTCCAGGTGCCCAAGTTCAGGTTCTGGCTTCCATTCTTCCTCTAGCCATTCATATCCTTGGCCCCCTTTTTCCGCCTGGGCGCTAGCAACCTTGATAAGGTAATACCATGTGTTGTCTTCTGGTCCTACTTTGTCGTTGTCATCCTCCTGCTGATAGTGGGCATCGATAATGATTGTGTCGTTGCTGGGGTTGATTACTATTGCATCCACCATCATTCCTCCCTTCTTGTCCCAGTATTCAGCAATCGCTTCCTTTGCATTGTCGAGGTATCTTTCTGCGGTCCATTTGTTATCTTCTGGACCGTAGCCTTTCCATTTGATGAGATAATTGGTCATGGTTTTGGACCTTTCTCCCTTCTTTCCATGTACTTTGTGGGTTTTGTCGTCGAGAATTTCTTCGACTTCGTATTCTTCTTCACCCATGATGATGTCGGGTGGAGGCAGTGGCAGTTGTTGTTGATTTGGAAACGCTGGGGGTGTATACGGTGTGAGGAGGGTTTCGTTGAAGATGGGGTATATTCTCCATGCAGGAGGAAGCTTCAGTTTGTAGGCTGAAGTGCCGCATTTTTCTAGAATTTGGAAAGGGCTGACTCGTTTGTCATCTAGCTTTTTCTTTGGTCTGGGGAGGTGAAGATTTGTCGTGTTGAGCCAGACCTTGTTACCGGTCTGATACTCAACTGCAGCTCTCTTCTTTTTGTCGTACTGGGTCTTCATTTGCTCAGCTGCTTTGATCAGGGCGGCCTCAGTTTCAGCGTGGATGGTTTTCATTTGATTGTGGAAGGCTTCCGACGCAGGAGTGCGAAGTGTGGCATGAGATCTAGAGTCGGGGGCAACTCAGGGGTGTCGTCCGTATAGGACCTGAAAGGGGGTTTTGCCTGTGGCGGAGTGTATTCGATTGTTGTGCTGAAAAGCACAGATGGATAGCCATTCGGCCCAGTCATTTTGGTGATGATTAATGACTAGGCGGAGGTACTTTTCAATTTCTTGGTTGACGTGCTCTGTTTGGCCGTCGGTCTGGGGGTGGAAGGCTGTAGAGGCATTGCTTTTGATGTTAAGCATGCCATAAAGGTCTTCTAGGAACTTCGAGACAAATTGAGGTCCTCGGTCAGAGATGATGGTGACAGGCATGCCGTGTTTGGCATATACCTCATCGCAGAGAATCTTCGCCCATCCTTCTGACGAGAGTTCGATGTTGCAGGCGACTGGGATGATGTCTTTGGAGAATTGGTCGACAATGACAAGGATCGCGTCATGGCCATTGGATTCTGGGAGACCGGTGATCATGTCAACTGAGATATGAGTCCAGGGCTCAGAGGGGACTTCATTGGGATGAAGCAGGGCCCGCTTGGCCTGCATGCTGGACTTTGTGTGGGCGCAAGTTTCACAGGCTTGAACGTAGGTTTGAATGTCCTTCCTGATCTTGGGCCACCAGTAGTCCCTGAGGACGAGCTCCTTGGTCTTTTCTACTCTGGGGTGTCCTGCGGTGATATGATCGTGGTGGCACGAGATGATCTCTCCTCGTACTGCGTGGTCGCAGGGCACGTATATTCTTTCATCATAGTAGAGAAGACCGTTCTTCTCTTGGATACCCTTTTCATGATTGAGCGACTTGGCGATCCCCTGATCCCATTTTTGGTGGTCACAGGTCACGCTCTTGATGCGCTCATGGGATTTGTCGGTAGTGGGCATGATTAGTGCCCGGAAATGCTTGGCCTTGAGGACGACAACTTCATTGTTGTCATCATGTCCTTGGTCATGGTCTGCGCATCGTGACAAGAGGTCTGCCTTCTTGTTCACCGTTCCTGGCTTGTGATGGAGGGTGAAATGATATTCGGCAAGTTCAGTTACCCATTGCACTTGTCTACAATTGAGTTTCTGAGGTTTCCGGAAATACTGGAGGTTCTAGTGATCCATCCAGATCTCTATATCAATGGCTGCACCCATGAGGTAATGTCTCCACTCCTTGAGGGCGAGCATTATGGCAAGTAGTTCCTTGTCATAAATTTTGTAGTTGCGTTCCATGGCCATTAAGGCTTTGGACAAGAATGCGACTGGTCTCCACTTTCCTTCCTGCTCCTGGGATAGGACGGCTCTGATGGCTCCCTCACTAGCATCTGCTTCCACTCTGAATTTCCCGGTCTCAGTCGGGATTGCTAATACAACATCTTGAGCAAGGCGGGTTTTAAGCTTGTCAAAGGCTTCCTGCTGTGTGGTTCCCCAGGTCCAGGCTTCGTTCCCAGTGAGATGGGTCATTGGGCGTACTATTTCACTGTAGCCTTTGATGAACCATCGGTAAAAGTTGGTGAACCCTAAGAAAGATTGAAGTTCCTTCTTTTTGTTGGGGATAGGCCACTTGGTGATCCCTGCGATTTTGACTTGGTCCATACAGATAGAACCTTCACTAATTATTACCCCGAGGTACTCTGTTTCCAGTACCTCAAACTCACATTTCTCGGCTTTCAGGAAAAGCTTATGTTTTCTGAGAAGTGCAAGGACTTTGCGAGTGATCTGTCGATGCTCTTCTAGAGTTTTTGAGAAGATCAGGATGTTGTCAAGGTATACGGTAACCTTGCCGGAGGCGATGAGATCTTTGAAGATGTCGTTCATCATCCATTGGAATGTGGCGGGGGAATTTGTGAGACTGAAGAACATGATGGTGGGTTCGAACAGGCCACAGTTCGTTCTGAATGCTGCTTTCCACTCGTCATCTTCCTTGATGCGGATGTTGTTGTATCCCCATCGTACGTTGAGCTTAGTGAAGTATTTGGCGCTTCCTAATTTATCCATGAGCTCAGCGATGAGAGGCAAGGGGTACCGATTCTTAATGGTCATTTTGTTAAGCTTTCGGTAATCCTGTATGGGACGTAGTTTCCCATCCTTCTTTTTTACGAAGAAGAAGGGGGATGCCATGGGGGACTTGGATGGTCGGATACAACCAGTGGCGAGGTTCTCATCGAGGAACTTGTCTAGCTCTTCCTGCTCAGTGCGGTTGAGGGGGTACACCTTGCAGACAAGTTCTATGGCATGGTCCCAGGGTTTGCACATAGGGAGTTCATCAAAGTTTTCCTTTTCGAAGAGGTCTGCAAAGTCGCGGTATGCGGCTGGGACCATCTCTTCAAAGGTCTTCTTCTCCTTACCCTCATTGGCTTTGGCGGCAAGTTCGTTTGCTTTATGGACTGCATGGATTTCCATGGCTTCCTCGAAGTCGACGGCAAGGATGCGGTTGCCTTCTTCGAGTTCTTCATCCCACCGGTCATCGGGATCTGAGTCTGGTAGGGGGAAGGGGTTCTTGGCGCATTGGCATCTGGCAAAGGTGATCTTGCTGGTGCTCCAGTCAATAAGTGGGTTGTGGCGAACGAGCCAGTCATGACCAAGGAAAATCTCTTTGGAACCAAGGTTGACAACAGCGAGGTCGATCCTCTCGCTATGGTCACCAATGGTGAGCCTTAGTTCTGCGAACTCAGTGATTTCCCCGGCCTTGTTGTGGGAGCCATCTGCATTATAGATTGGGATGGGACTAGCAGTTTTGTAGACAGGGATGTTGTGGGTCTTGACAAACTCGCTGTGAATCGAGCTACCTGTACACCCGCTGTCTAAGAGGGCGGTGGCGTCGATGGTCTGGCTATCGACAGTTTTGACTTTAAGCGGGATTTTAAGATCTCGCTTGGTGGTCTGGGAGTGAATTAGGTAGCGTCAGGGCTTCCTTAATTCGTCAAGCCATTCTAGTGCATTTGCTCGTTGTGTGCGGTGGAGCCCTTCCAAGAGATTGTCGACTACTTCTTCGGCCCTGGTCCTGTGTATCCAATTAAGGAGCACTGACCTGGCAGCAGATTCGTCTTTGGCTTCTCGGATGGCTCTCCACGTCCACTCTGTTTCGAAGGGCTTCATCCATCCCAGTGGGACCTTCTCAGCCAAGGGCTGGGTCTCCTCTGGAGGCAGGGATGAATGAACCTTGGCTTGTTTTGCTTGGTGGAGTCGGAAGACGGTGTTGTCTTCTTCATCCGGGACTTCGACCATGGTTACCTTGTAGGGGCTCTCTGCCCCGTGCCCCAGAGAGTTGGACTCTGTGGACTTGGCCCTTGGTGGGCACTTGAGATCCTCTGCATTGGTCCTTGCAGGGGGTGTCTTGGCCTTCGAGGAAGGCGCTGAGTCTTTCGGCTTCAGAGGCCCGAGGGTGTCCCGCCTACTCGACTCTGACCCGAGTCCTAATACTCGTATGGAAGGCTCCAGTGCCACCTAGCATGTCCCTTCCCCCACAGCGGGCTCGGATGCTGTTTTCTTAGGTTCTTGACTATCTGGACTTGGAATGATTAAAGCAGGTATATTTGAATGCATGGTTTTCATATCAACATATGGTGTAACTACAGAGGTATCATAAGTCCAACCAGTGATATTGTTCCTCGTACCAGATAAGTCCTTTGCCGAGCAAGTAGAACCTTTTACTTCTCAGCACCGTCTTTTACCTCCTCAATCTTTGATTCGGTAACGGGTTCCATCGTTACGGTCCAATTCTCCTCCTTCTTCTTGTCCTTGTTCCAACTCTGTAGCGGGCAATTCTTGCTAATGTGTCCCTTCTGTTTGCAACGGAAACACTTTCCTTCCGATCTCAGCGTGTCAATGTCCATTGCCTGTCCTCGGCCGCCATAGGTGGTGCCGGTACCAGTCTTCTTGTCCCCCAAGGAACCTGTCATGCCACTACTTGCTTTGTTAGTGTTCATGGCAGGGTTGTTGTTTTTGGGGATGAAGGGACCAGGACGTCTGAGACCGTCTTCGATGGCCTTACGTTGGCAGGTCTCGTTCATGATGGTAACTCGGGCTTTCCACTCATCATAGGTTTTGGGCATGCCGACTCCGATATCATAAATGATTTTGGTATAAGAGTCGGGGATGCCTTTCTTGACCGCAGCAACCATGTGGCCACGGACACTGGTGTCACCCTGAAGTCCTGCTTTCTTGGCCTCCTTTTCAACAGCCTGGAAGTAGTCATCGGCGAGGCCTTTGCCGAGACAGAGGTCGTACATCTTCTGCTGGTGAATTTCTTCTACTGCGTGATTGCGGAACTTGTTGCGGATCATCTGGCAGAAGTCATCCCAGCTGGGGAGACGAAACTTGTTGCGGGAGTGGCTTCGTCGTTCTGTGAGGATCATGATCCACCATTCTTCCGCCTTTCTGGTAAAGTAGGAGGCGGTGAAGCCAACTTGGAAGGGGCTGGCATACATATAGGGATCATGCATCTGGAAGTACATCTCGCAATGGGTGAGGAAGCGGTCGATGTTGTCAGCTTTGCCTTTGAAGACGGCGGGCTTTCGCATCAGATCCGGCTTGCATCCCATCCATGGAGCGTCTTCAGCCATTTGGCTGCTGGGGTTGAGTAGCGGGTCGTCGGGGTCATGGTACTTTCCTGGGCCTCGCAGGATTGACCAGCTGTCGGGGTCTCAGGCCAGGGGACTAGTGTGCTGACCTGGAGGTGGGGAACCCTTGATGGCACCATCATAGCCAGTCCAGGTCGGGACGATGGGCAGCTGATTGCCACCGGCATTCGAGGTTTCCGCGTCTTCCAGGCTGGCTCCGGCAAGCACTTGGCTTTTGCCTTTCTGGCTTCTCGGCACATGGGATCGTGGTGGTGGGGATAGGGGGAGTGGCTTTGGTGGGTTTTGTGGGTGGTAATCTTCAGGCTCTGCATAGGGACGATGAGGGTATTTTATATTAAAATCATATACAGCCTGCTCTGTAGCGCAATACTCAATAATATCCTCCCGCTCCAGATCCACTGGCTTCAGGCTGTTCATCAATCTCCCCATCTTCGAGGAAAGGAAGGTCGGGTCCTCTGTAAGGACCGATAGATGACCTATAAAGATCCGCATGTATTCGTGTTCCCACAGATCGTGGATCTGCTGGACCTCGAGCGATAGCGCGCTGACTGATGGTGCTATGCTGTTCATGGGTGATATCCCGGGCACCTTGTCAGATGTGCTCCTGTTGTTGGGACTCAAATTGTGAACTGAAGTGGTTACTGTAGATAAGCCGCTCGTCCTGATCAAGGGGGGGAGGTGTGTAGTTCACGCCAAGTCATGTGTTGACCCACTGTCCCCTCTGCCAGCGCTCTCTCCATCGTCTGCGCTCATCTTCTTCATACCACTCTTCATCCTCGCGGCTGATGTTATGGAGGCGCCTTCGGTGGTCCTCTTCATCCTCTCCTGGTAAGCGCGCGCTAGTTGCTTGGCGGGCATCGTGCTCGACTCTCTGCTGGTACTGCCATTCGTTGTACTGCTGCTGATTGTGGATACCGAGCTGATGGAGGTGCTGGATCATAATGGCTCGCTCGTGTAGCCAGAGGGGTTTGAGGTCGAAGGGGTGAGGAATGGGGCCAGTTTCAACATCGACCTGGATGCCTCAGAGCCGGAGGAGCTCATCTTCGGCAAGCCTCTCTCTCTCCCTGCTTGCCTTGGCCCAGATGTTGGTGTCAGGGTGGAGGGTAATTGGCCTCGCCTGATTGAGGATGGCAATAGGGATGGTAGGGGAATCGGGGCATGTCTGGTGGTTGTGGATGTAGGCCTCAAACTCAGACTGAGTTGGGCTCGAGGGTACGTAGGGCTCGTTGTCGCTGTCATTGGAGGTGTTGTGGGGGAGTTCTGTGCCGCTCGAGGCTGCGACCTCGTATAGGTCGAGGGAGTCTCGGGCTCGAGGAACTCCTCGGGGAGCTGATGATGCAGTAGTGGTGGTGTCTGCAGTAGAGGAGGCAGTGAGTACGGCAGGGATGGGGATGTTGATGGGGCCAGCGAGGGGGGAGTCATGAACAAGAATGCTGTGTCCTTGCTTGCCAATGTCGATTTCGACTTCTTGGACCGGAGGGACCATAGGAGCTTGCCAATTTTTGGGATCTCGTATGGACGTGAGCGATGAGGGGAAGGACATGATGGATCTGTTGGGCTGGGTGGTGCCATAGTGTCGAAGACCATAGGGGGATGGGTAGAAAGGGATGGCTGGAAGACAGGGGGCATGGAAAGTGCGGTCTGTCTAATGCTGAAGACGGTTTCATTGGGTGTGGTACCAAAAGACAATTGGCCACCTGGACCGATAGAGAAGGTACAAGAGGGCAGGGATCCCGACAAAGAGTGTCAGGAAGAAGGCAGAGATGATTCCGGTGCTGGTGAACGATGTGGGCATTCGGTTTCAACAAGCAATGGTGGCTGCTTGGAGAAAGGGAATAGGAAGCTTCAAGCTAATTGTTAGTGTTAGACCTGGACTTCACGTGACTACAGATGAGTCTAGACTTTGGCTGTCTCACGTTCGGACAATCACTGGAAGAATGACTTTGGTGTCTATAGCTCAGCGAAGAAGGACTAAGTTCTTAGTCGAGTTCTATGAGGAGAGTAAAGTACGGTATAGATAAACTTTAGCTCGAAGCTGGGGATATACAGCGAGAGCTATACTACTTATATAGAAAACTGGGGTACTAAGAATAGAACGGTAACCGTGGTTGTTGTTCGGAGAACAATAGGGAACAGCGAGGTAGTCAGGCGATAGTCGTACGCCATAGTACCATCGTTGAGAGTGTCCGTTATGGTCGTGGTAACTGTGGTTAAGCGCTTGAGATAAGATAGGATAGCGATAAGCGCTTGATAAGATAAGATAAGAGGAAAAATCGTAACATTACCCCCTTGTTAAGACAATTGTCCCAATTGTCATGGCTCGTCCTCGGGGGTGTCAAGTTGGCGTGAAAGTTCATTACTCCAATATTCATCTATAAGGTCCTTCCATAGGTCGTTGTCAGGGTTTTTAACCCATTTCTGGAGTCCATCCTGTTGTTGGGCCTTATAATATACAATGCTGTCATGGTATTCATGGTCGAGGATCATGGTGATGGCTGTTGCGGGGTCCTTGGTTACGATTTTGGCTATGTTGACTCATCCTGTTTGTTGGATCTTGTCTTCATAGTCTTGGATCGCTTCCTGGGTGTTTCCCATCTCTGTGTCTCATACCCATGAGTTGTGCTCTCGGGTCCATCCCTTCCAGCTGACAAAGTAATCCACAGCGTCTTGTGCCTTTCGTCCCTTCTTCCCTCTGATTTTACGAGTTTGGGAATCAAGTACTTCTTCCACTTCGTATTGCTCTTCATTGTCGATGAGGTCAGGTGGAGGCGGTGGTGGTTTTTCCTGATTCGGGAAAGAAGGTGGCGTGTATGGGGATAGTAGCTTCTCATTGAAATGCAGGTGTATCTTCCAATGAGGCGGGAGTTTTAGCTTGTATGCTGATGCTCCAGACTTTTTGAGGATTACGAAGGGCCCCACCCGTTTGTCGTCGAGTTTTTTCTTGTGTTGTGGTAAGTGGAGGTTTGCAGCGTCAAGCCAAACCTGATCTCCGACCCTATACTCAGCTGCGGGATGTTTCCTTTTGTCATATTGGGTCTTCATTTGTTCCGCTGCCTTCTGCAGGGCCATTTGTGTCTGTTTGTGGACTTCTGCCATGGTCATGGTGAACGTTCCAGCAGTTGGGTTTAGGAAGGGGGAGGTTCGAATGGAATCGGGTACGAGTCATGGGTTGCGACCATAGAGTACCATGAATGGGCTTTTTCCAGTGGCCGAGTGGATTCGGTTGTTGTGGGTGAACTCTGCCATGGGTAGCCAGTCACTCCAGTTGTCCTGTCAGTAGGAAACAAAGAGGCGAAGGTAGCCTTCAAGCTCTTGGTTGACTCACTCGGTTTGTCCATCGGTTTGCGGGTGGAAGGCAGTGGAGGCATTTGGTGTGATGTCCAGGATTCAGTATAGGTCTTTCATGAAGGTCGAAACGAATTGGGGACCTCGATCGGAGATGACTACCGAGGGCATGCCATGCTTTGCATAGACGTGGTCCCAGAGTATCTTGGCCCATCCTTCCGTGGAGAGTTCTATGTTACAGGGGACAGGAATGATTGCTTTAGAGAAGCAGTTGACGATGACGAGGAGAGCATCATAGCCCTTGGATTCAGGTAGACCGGTGACCATGTCGACTGATATGTGAGTCCATGGTTCCGACAGGATGGCGTTCGGGTGGAGAGGGGCGGCTTTCGCTTGGGTGCTCGCTTTTGTTCGTTGGCATGTCTCACAGCCTTTGACGTATAATTCTACATCCTTTTTGAGTTTCAGCCACCAGTATTCTCGTTGGACGAGTTCCTTGGTTTTTTCGATACCTGGGTGTCCGGCGGTAATGTGGTCATGACTTTGGGCGATGATCTCCCCTCGAAGGTCATGGTTTTTGGGGACATAGACTTGTCCATCGTAGAATAGGAGCCCCTCTTTTTGGGTTATCCCTCGTTCATGGTTGAGGGAGTTTGCAATCCCCTGATCCCAGTCTTCCTTCCACCGGAGTGCCTTTTGGACTCTGGAGTGTACTTCCGCCGTGGTGGGCATGATGAGGGCCCTAAAGTGTTCTGGCTGGAGGATGGTGATATCATTGTTGTCATCTTTGCCTTGGTCATGGTCGTCTCGACGGGAGAGGAGGTCGGCTTTCTTGTTGGCGACACCAGGTTGATGGTGGAGGACAAAGTGATATTCCGCGAGCTCGGTGACCCAGCATGCTTGGCATCGGTTCAACTTCTGGGGCTTTCGGAAATACTGGAGGTTTTGATGGTCTGTCCAGATTTCAATGTCCTTGGCGGCACCCATGAGATAATGCCGCCATTCTGAGAGGGCGAGCATAATGGCGAGCAACTCTTTGTCGTAGATTTCGTAGTTTCGTTCTGTCACTGTGAGGGCTTTGGACATGAATGCTACTGGTCGCCATTTCCCTTCTTGTTGCTGGCTAAGAACGGCTCCAATGGCTCCGTCGCTTGAGTCGGCTTCAACCTTGAACCTGCCCTTCTCTGTCGGGATGGCGAGTATGACGTCCTCCGCCATCTGCTTCTTCAGTTGTTGGAATGCCTGATTTTGGGCGGTTCCCCACGTCCATTCCGCTTTTCCGGTAAGCTGGGTGAGTGGTTGGATGATTTTTGAGTAGTCGCGGATGAATTTGCGATAAAAGTTGGTGAATCCCAGGAACGACTGTAGTTCTTTTTTCTTGGTAGGCGTCGGCCACTCGGTGATCCCAGCGACTTTAACCTGATCCATTCATACTGAGTTTTCACTGATGATTACTCCCAAGTACTTGGTTTCTAGTACTTTGAACTCACACTTCTCCGCCTTGAGGAATAGTTTATTCTCTTGAAGGCGTTGAAGTACACGGCGTACAATTTGGCGATGTTCGTCAAGACCCTTGGTGAAGATGAGGATGTCGTGAAGGTAGATGGTGACCTTGCCCTCGGCGATTAGGTCCTTGAAGATGTCGTTCATCATCCACTGAAAGGTGGCCGGGGAGTCCGTGAGACCGAAGAACATTACAGTGGGTTCGAAGAGCCCTCGGTTCATCCTGAAAGCAGCCTTCTCCTCATCTCCCTCCTTGATCCGGACATTGTTGTATCCCCAACGGATGTCGAGCTTGGTGAAATATTTGGCACCTTGGAGCTTGTCAATGAGCTCCGAAATGAGTGGGAGTGGGTATCGGTTCTTGATCGTCATTTCATTCAGCTTTCGGTAGTCTTGGACAGGGTGAAGGGAACCGTCCTTCTTTTTTACAAAGAAGAAGGGGGATGCAAAGGGGGACTTGGATGGGCAGATTCGCCCTGATTCCAAGTTCTCGTCAAGGAATTTGTCTAGTTGTTCCTGCTCATTCCAGTTCAAGGGGTAAACCTTGCAGTCGAGTGTGGATTTGGCGTTCGGGACGAGCTCAATGGCATGGTCCCATTGCTTTTGTTCGGGGAGATCATCGAAGTTTTCTTTTGAAAACAAGTCGCGGTATGAGCGATAGTGCTCGGGTACCATTTCTTCAAAGGTCTTCTTCGGCTTGTCCATATTGGCCTGGGCTGCCAGGTCATTTGTGTGATGTACAGCGCGAATGACGAGTTCCTCTTGCATGTTTACGGTGAGGATGGTTTCTCCTTCCTCCAGCTCTTCATCCCACTGGTCATCTGGGTCTGCGTCGGGGAGTGGGAATGGGTTTTTCATGCACTGGCAATGGCCGAAGATGATCGTGCCCATTTTCCAGTTGATTACTGGGTTATGGCATTTAAGCCAATCGTGGCCAAGGTATAGATCCTTTGAGCCAAGGTCGGTGACTGCTAGGTCGATGCGTTTGCTGTGGCCCCCGATGGTAATGCGGAGTTCCACGAATTCAGTGATGCTTCCTGCTTTGTTTCAGGTCCCATCGGCGTTGTAGACAGGGATAGGGGCAGCAGCTTTCCTTGTGTCGAGCTGGTGGTTCTGGACATAGGAGCGGTTTATGGAACTGCCCGTACAGCCACTATCTAGGAGGGCACGGGCAGTTAGGACTTGGTTGTTCGTGGTGGTTTCGAGTTGGATGTTGAGTGTGAAGTCTCACCCGGTCGACTTGGTCCCTTGGATGTAACGGATCGGTTGTTGGAGTTCATATAATTCTTCCAACGTGGGCTCGCCCCCCTGCTTTAGTCTGTTGATTAGGTCACCGACAATCTTGCTGACACGGTCCTGGTGGACCCAGCAGTGGAGGGCGGCTTTAGCTTCGCTGTCGGTGCGGGCTTCACAGATGGCATGAAGGGTCCATTCCACACCAAAGGGTTTGAGCCAGCGGTCGGGAGGAGTCGGGGGAACTTGGTATGGGAGCGAGGATTCTCCAATGGGGTAGTACTTGGCGTCGGACTTTTCCTGAGCGGCGCTTTCTTTCTGCTGTTTTGCCCACCACCTTTGGTAGGCCGTGTCATCTTCTTTGTCTGGGACTTCTACCATGGTAACGGCATGCCCCCTTTTTACCGCCTGGGTGCTAGCGGGTCCAGTTCCTGTGGCTTTCTTGTCATCCTTAGCCGGTCGTGCGTCTTCATCGGTGTTGGGTCAGGTAGCGTCATGGAGATGCCCACTTCCGGTCTGTATGCCAGGGCTAACCCTTCGAGGGTCGGGGGGCTGGTCCGTGAGCATCGCGTTCTTGTCACATGAACCGTGACTGCCATTACCTACTGGCGCCAGCAGTCGGGTGGGGTTGTGCTCTGCTGCCTCGCCACTTCCGACTCGGTGTTTTATTTGTTTCTGTCCTGGTCCTGCTTGAGTCTTCCGGGAACACTTACCCATGGTTCCTGCGGCTTCGTAGGGCCGCCTTCCAGAGCCTTTCCCCATGAGGGTATTCAAGCTCTGTTTAGCCAGTCCTACAGAGGCGTTCCCCCCGAGGGGTTCACATGCAGGCAGTTCCCGTATTAGGGGTTCTGGTAGGTTTGATGGGAGGCTCTCTGCCAACTCTGAAGAGTCTTTTCCCTGTTCGGCATCAGAGGAGTCGTCCTCTTCGGCGCTTGAGTCCAGAGTGTCCAGTTGTGCTAGGACAGCGTATTGGTTTGATTCTTTGTGTACTGGTTTGCTAGTCATGCTGGGGACGTTAAAAGCGGTGGAAACGGGTATATTCGAATGCGCAATAGGTAAAACACGAGATGTAGCTAAAGAAATATTATAAGCCCCACCAGGAGGACAGGGAAACGCACCAGTACAAGAGGAGGAGGTCGTCGAAGGGGAATCGAGCCCTTGACGACCTAATCTTTTACCTCCTCTATCTTCGACCCGGTCTCTGGCTCGGGTTTCTGTTCCTGCTCGACTACTACTAGCGAGCGAATGTCCTTGTACTCTTTCCTCTTCGGGCAATCCTTCGACATGTGCCCCTTCTCCTTGCAACGGTAACATCTTCCCTCCCTTCATAGGATGTCTATGTCCATGGCTTGCCCTTGCCCTCCATACATGGTCCATGGTCCGGTCCCTGCGTCTCTGGTGGTGGTTTTGACCTGTCCCGACTGCTTGGCTGGTGTCGAACTTGTGGCCCCAGCTGATTTGCTGGGGCTTTGGTTCTGGTTCGACATTCTGGGCTTATTGCCTTGTCGGTGGTCAGGTCATCGCTCGTCGGGGCGCCCAAGAGTCTGTTTGAAGATAGTCTGCTTGGTGCGATCGATATAGAGCTTGCAGACGCGCTCCTTCCATTCGGGATAGGTTTTGGGGGTGCGGATGCCTTGGTTCATGATGGTCTTGGCATAGCTCTGTGGGATTCCCCACCTGACGGCTTGGACCATTTTTCCTCTCTCCTTTGTCGTGTCAGAGTCCCGCCAACTTGGCTTGGATTTCTATAGCCTGGAAGAAATCGTTGGCGTTCCCGCTGCCCATTCGTATCTCATTCATCCTCTTCTCATGCTGTTGCTCGATGGCGGGGTCAGAGAATTGGCAGCGGATGAGGTCGCAGTACCCATTCCAACTTGGGTACCGGACTCATTGGGCATTTGCATCATAGAAGTCAGGTCTTCGGTATACCCACCAGTCTTTAGCAGGGCCTTTCAGTAGGAAAGATGCGAGCTGGATCTTGATTGAGGAATACGGGAAGTAAACCTCAAAGGAGGCAAAGTAGGAGTCGCAATCTCCCAGGTAGCGCTCAATGTCATCATGGGCTCCAGCAAACTTGTCCAGGAGTTCATGCATTGTTGGCCATACCTGGAGGAATGGCTCTTAGGTCGCCATGGTCCCGACTGGGGGTGCAAAAGGTGGTCACCCTGGTATTCGGGGTGGTTTTGGTAGTGACCACCTGTCGCTTCCATCACTAGAGGATGGGGATGAGGGGGGCTTGTACTTGGCCAGCTTTCCGTCCATATCATTGAGTCGCTTTGCTAGGTCGAAGCAAGCAGTTCTCCATTGTGTGACCTCAGCTGTGAGGAACTCGAGGGTGGGAGGTGTTTGTGGCGGTGGAGGGTCAGTTGGTGGTTGGGCGTCTCCGGGCTGGTTAGGCTCGAGGTCCACATCTATATTTGAGCCTGCCCCTGCAAGGAGGTGGCTCGTGCCTGGTTCATGATAGCCGTGATGCCATTGTCGGCTTCTTGGCTGGGGAATTTGTAAGGGTGGGGAGTCTGGTAGTGGTTTGGGGTATTGGGCGTCGTCTAGCATATACAGGCCATACTGTGAAGTGAATATATTGGGGCCATACTGTTCAGCCCCGCCGAATGTGTCTGCGTCGTAGTTAAAGGTATCAAAATTATTCCAGGGCATCCCTAGCCCTGGACTCGGCACATTCCTGCTCATGTCGCTGGGTGAGTATGAGTAGGATGACTCCCATTTCTCTTTCCTCTTCTCTGGTCCTTTCCCGTATTCCATAGATTCGATGACTGGCAGAGGTTGGGTATACCTGTCGGTTGAGATTGGCGTGTATGCGGGCTCGAATTGTTTTGTTCCTCCCCCTTCGGGGAATGTCGTCTCCCTGATTGATGGCCAACCACTCATCCATGTCTGGGCGAATGGGTGAGTGCCAGCCGCCTCGGTTTTCGAGGTTGTCGCGCTGTAACTCCCATGCAGCAGACTGGGCAGGCCCGAGTATGTCTCTGTCAGCTTGAGAGAGAGCCGGCCAGTTGTAGTCCACACTTCGTGGGTTGAAGGGATCATCGGGGTCGCTGTGACCGAGGAGAACGTTGTCAAGTTCGTCGTCCTCAGGAGCGGAGGAGGGGGTGCAAGGGGGAGTGGTGGGCTGGGGATCGAGGGGGATTGGTTCACGCTCGGGGGAGTGTAAAATGATTGGGAGGATGGGCCACTCGTCAGAGCGGGGCTCTTCCTCGACATCAGGGTGTAGCGTTTCTTCGTCCTCTTCATCCTCTGGGAACTGCTCAAAGGCTCCTCAGAGTTCCCACTCATTTCCGATGACTCAGATTTGGAAGCCTTCGAGGCTGACGGGTCTCTCGGGGAGAGCAGGCTCGACGTAAGCGGGCAGGATGCTTGCCTCGTACCTCCCGAGGAGGTACCGGCTAAGGTCGTAGGCCTCCTGGGCCGTTGGTGGCCTGTCTGTGATGATTTCCGGTGCTGGAAAGGGTTCATCCAGGGGAATGGACTCGAGGGTGTCACGGTTGGGGGAGGGGGTTCGAGGAGCTCCTCTTGGTCAACTGGGTCCAGGGGTTGCGTTCCTGGGTGGTTCCTGCCGAGGCGGGAACTTGTTGCTGGAGTTGGCGGTGAAGCCATGTCGTTGGGTGAGGTGGTCGACGAGGTCCTGTTGCGAGACAGGAATGGGTTGTTGGATTTGAAAAGGGGGGACATAGCTAGTAGGTGGTTGGGATCGGGGCTGGGGACGACATTCTCCAAGTCTTCTGAAGAACTGTCATATTTCTTCCTCGTATTCGAGGGTGAGGGCAATGATTGAGAAGATTGCTAAGGATCCTAGGACGATGGCGACGGCGATTATAATGGCTTGTTCAAAGTTCTGCATGGATAGGTTTCTTCGCGGTGAATGGTGAAGAGACCAGAAGGAAGCTTCGAGCTAATTGTTAGACCCGGACTTCACATGACTACAGACGAGTCTAGACTTTGGCTGTCTCGCGTTCGGACAATCACTGGAAGAATGACTTTGGTGTCTATAGCTCAGCGAAGAAGGACTAAGTTCTTAGTCGAGTTCTATGAGGAGAGTAAAGTGCGGTATAGATAAACTTTAGCTCGAAGCTGGGGATATACAGCGAGAGCTATACTACTTATATAGAAAACTGGGGTACTAAGAATAGAACGGTAACCGTGGTTGTTGTTCGGAGAACAATAGGGAACAGCGAGGTAGTCAGGCGATAGTCGTACGCCGTAGTACCATTGTTGAGAGTGTCCATTATGGTCGTGGTAACTGTGGTTAAGCGCTTGAGATAAGATAGGATAGCGATAAGTGCTTGATAAGATAAGATAAGAGGAAAAATCGTAACAGTTAGACCCGAACTCCAGGTAAACCAAACAAGAGTAAACCAAGGGCTGTTTCGCATTCGAACAGTCACCCAAGGAGTCTCTGTACTGAATGGCTACTAAGAGCATCGGACTAAGGTCTTAGTCTGAGGCTGAGTCGACTAGCTAAGTTCGGTGTGATTAAACTTTAGCTCAAAGCTGGGGAATATACAGCGAGAGCTATGCTACTTATATACGAAAAGTCCTGTACTAATAATAGAGTCTTTGTCCGTGGTTGTCGTGTGGAATACAAGGGGAAACATGAGAAGGGCGAGCGTTGGTCGCAAGCCGTAGTTGTCCATAGTACAATTGCTGATGCGGTCCATTATAGTCGTGGTTATGATGATAGGTGCTTGAGATAAGATAAGATATAGATAAGCATCAGCTGATAAGATAAGATAGATGAGAAAATCGTAACAGTTGGGCAACAATTCTGAGAGGATGTAAGTGTCTTCTTCCGGGTTGAATATTGAGTGTGCTGGCATCTAAAGAAGACGGTAAACAGATCATCTAGACTCTTGTACTGTAGACTTCATAAAAAGCTTACCGTCTCTATTAGGCTTGAGGAGGAGGGATTCCGGGCGAGGCAAGTACGATTTTTTGTTCCTCTATCCTGAGTGAATGATGAATTCTTCAAGAGATGGTTGACAATCAGAAATTTTGCCGATGTCAGGCGGAGTTCACAGCCTTGATCTCAATATAGCGGCACAAGTCTCTTTCCTGCACCTCCAGTAATCCTTCTGTGTCTTCTCTGATGATCCAAGACGAATCTTGTGAAGAGAGATCCTCCAAAATAATTCTTTGACTGGTCAAAGGAACACTTCTCTTTTGCTCGAGGTTTAAAATGTGAAAATTTTGTTCAACCATAGGATTGCTCCTTCTTGGCTGGCTTATTCACTGAATGATTGAAAAATTGTTTGACTGCAGCACAGTCATTCTTCATCAAATACATCGAGGTTTTTCCTGAGTATTAAAAATGTGTTGCTTGCCAAGAGACTTGAATAAATCCAAGGACATATCTAAGCCTAGGCTCGGCGCAGCACACCTTGAGTTAACATTAGGTTCCATCATGCGGCTTTGAGATCTAAAGCTAACTTTTGGGCTTGCAACTTTGTCCCGTGAAGTTTTGCCTTTGGACGTTTCTTTGAATAGACACATCGTTTTGCTTCGCCTAAGTTCCAGGGCAAGATGTGGGGACTCTTGCTTGTTCTTGCTTGTGATGAACCTCTGTGGAAACAGAATACACCGCTCTTAATGGTGATATCCAGCCAAATGGGAAAGCAAAGTAAGTTATTCAGTCTTGCTGGTATATGAGACTGCCTTGGTCATGTCTAAGCACAAGTGACTTGCAACCATCCGATAAAACCACCATCTGCATCTCTAAAAGACAGTCATGAATGAACTTCACCCGTGAGATTTCAGTCTGCATCATCTCCATCTTTCGACCCATATCAGCCAAGTTCAATACCCCATCTGCACAACTCATTAGTTTGTCCAACAAGCCCTCTAACTTTTCCTCCTCATCATTGATCTTAAACATTGCTCCAACCGTGCCTTTGGTATATTTCCTTAGAAAACCTGCATACAATCTTTCAA
Source organism: Armillaria mellea (assembly GCA_030407055.1). Lineage (NCBI taxonomy): Eukaryota > Fungi > Basidiomycota > Agaricomycetes > Agaricales > Physalacriaceae > Armillaria > Armillaria mellea. The sequence goes on from JAUDZF010000007.1 coordinate 794,435, forward strand.
TGTAATCATGCTGGGAAAGACTGCTCATCTGGGATTCTAAGCTGCATGAGATTTGAGCTGCATCCTCCAGGTACCATTTTGCAGGCCGATGTATTTTTTTGTTCAATACAAGCCGAGATCCTTGAACAAATAATTTATGCATTGGTTTGGGTATGTTGGTTCAGATCTTGGGCAGAAGGGAAAGGGCTGTGGCGCAGTTTGAAGACTTTGTGGAGAGTGAATCTGTTAAAGGTCGCCTGAGTGACCGATGACCAGAGGACACAAGTATAGAGGAGGAAGTGGAACATGGCGAACATGGAGGGTGGGACTGAATGCTCTCCCTTTGTGAGATTTGTATGTCTTCAAAATAAGAGAGATTTTGTGTGTTGACGGTTGCTTTAGGTGGTGTGGATTGTTGTGAGGAGATGCCACAGGACAAAGACTTCTGGTTTGTTTTTGGGCTTTGACTGGATCTAGACAACAGACAAAATACAGTCTTAAAGTTATCACGATGCATCTTTTAAAAGGGAGTAACTTCATTTACCTGGCTGGGTGCTTGAGCCGGTAATTTGCATGACGGCGCTCAAGAATCTTGTCCCTATGTCTGGAAGGAGTGTTACTGTAAGTTCAAAAGGTCAAAAGAAGGCAAAGAAGCTGACTTCAGATAGCTTTTCTTGCTCTTCAGGTGATTAGCAGCTTGTTTGGACTCACGCCCGGAACTGTGTTGGTCCATAAAGATTGTCCCTGTCGAACCTTCAAACTCAACAGGGTGGGAGCTCAAAAAGGCAGCTGGTGCAGATCCGGGCGGCCCAGCTTTACCTTGACTACTCAAGCTGAAAATCCACTGCTGAAGAAAGAGAAGTGGGAACATAGGAACACCCAAGAAGCTATACTGAGAACCCTAAGTATCTCACACTGTTTCCCCCAAATCCCAAAGGCAGACCTGTAAACTTGGTAACTTTGCAGCATAAGTCGATGTCTAAGTTTAGTCTGACCATGTCTGCGTGGGACTGAATGGGAACTTGGCGTAACTCAACAAATTGATTCAGGATATCCTGGCAGAGATTCCAATTCCAAATACCTTGGATGATTTTTATTAGCATAGGCAAAGATCAAAGTCAAAGGAGACTGGAATTCTGTCTGAAATTTAGCTTTCCTCCACATTCAAAGCTTCTTTCTTTTGCATTCAATATTTAAAGAACTAAAACAACAGTGAAGGAAGAGAGAAGAGACCGATATATTATCCTTTGAATTCTTCATAAACCATGGAAGGATTTTGTCTAAATTCAGACCAGCAAACTTGGATTGTACGCAGCACGAATCATTGAACTTTGAAGTCTCAATCAAGTCCCAAATCCCAACTTTGTGAAATATTATATTTGAACTCTGCAGGAATATAAGTAGACAGAGCACTCCATTAGCCCTTCTCAAGAAGATTCTCATTGAATATAGCCTATAAGCAAGATATAGGGAGAGACAATGTTTCGTCTGACCACAGGAGTGGCTGTGCTCTCTTCTGACCTGTGGCTGTGTCTTGTCTGACCTAAAAAAAACTCAAAAGATTTTATGCAAAAGCAATAAGAACGGGCTGGAAAATAACATCGATGGTTCTGAAATTGTGAATGTTTGGATTGCACAAGGCTGGGATGTTGTTTCAAAGGGCTCGAACCCAAAGGGTTACCATGATACTCGAACATGGAGAAGGCGGGCCACCATCCAGCATAACCAACCGATTAGTAGCGGCCTGTGTCTTTCACTGCATCTTCTACATGCAAGAATTTATTCTTCACACGAATTATTTCCAACCCACAACACTGCCATGGAAGAATCAGGAACAGTCTGCCTTTCCACCTACAATCGTGTCTCCCAAGAATTTTTCTTTCCCTCTCAGGGCGAGTTCAAGAGCTCAGAGAACGGACATTTTGCACCCTAGATTCGCAGACCTTGTTTTTCTTTTCCTTGAAAAAGTGCATTCTTTCTCATCAAGTTCACTCCATCTCCACTGGCTGCTACCCAGCATTATTTTTTCTAAAATGATGGATGGACCACTTATGCAAAGTTTGTTTCATGAACCCATTTCGCCACCCCTTGTTAACAATTCCATTCCCACAGTCTTTTCTCTTGCACCTGAGGAGGAGGACACGATGAAGACATTTTTGTCTGAGTACTGGGACGCCCACCAAATCAGAGGAGATGCCTTGGATAGGGTCAGGTCTACCTTGTGGAACGCATGGCTAGCCAAATTTCCCATCACTTTCATTGCTCTGGCTGGTCGCTATTCTACCAAGGAAGATGAGGAATTCTGTCGGCATAAAAAGCTTGCGGTTCATATCAGCTCCTTCTTTGTCCTATGCTTTGCTAAAGCGAAGTTCTTTAGCGCATAGAGGAGTACCTTCTTCACCTGGGGACTCTTACCGAAGGCTATGGGCTTGAAATCATCGCAAGGGCCACTGCAAATCTTGCAGTAGAAGCTCTGAAAAAACCAGCAGGGGAAGTGGTGTCTGCTTTGCAACTGAATATGCCTCTGACTATACTCTCCGATCCGCCTCTTCCGAGATGCAGCCCAAGACTCTTAGCTCGCACAAAACCTGTATGTATCCTTACTATCACGTCCCAATGCCAACATTAACCATTGTTCTGATTTAGGTCAATGGAGAGGTGGTGGTTACCCCTGCACAGGCAGAGACCTCTTCCAAAAAACCTCCCAAATGCACATATTCCACTCGGTCTAGAAGTGGTCAGCAAGTTTTCAGTGAATCACATCACCTTGCTCTTCCATCGAAGGGTAGTCAGAGTCTTATTTCCTACCTGCTTGTGATACAGAGGAAGATGGACTCCATGGGCAGTGGCTAGGTAGAGTAGGTAGTTCAGGTTCAAACTATAGCACTCTTGTCTGTGTATTCCGAAACCATAGCTACATACATCATTCTAAGTGTAGCCAAAGTTATATTGCCTTGATTCACAATGGGGCTGGAGCTTTGATAGCCGGTGAAGCTGGAAAGGAAGCCCTAGGAGCCACAGGAAACATGTTGCCAATCAATGAAGTTGCGGCACAAGAGAAATGTTGTTCAAGTTCCACAAACTCGAATTTATTCAGTGTAGTATGCAGTCGCCAAGGTCTGGGTGTGCCCTGTATCCTCTTGCCCTGCCATCTATCACAGTGTTCTCTCCCGCCGCACTCAAAGAGGGACAATCCCTCCGGACTACTCCGGCCAAGTAGAAGCCATGAAACCTGCTTATTCCCGCATCCCTGATGGCTGTCCTCTTTCCGGGCTTGCAGAGCTAGAGGAGTTTATCCTGAAGTTCGGTAGCTTTCTCCAAGGCTTGGAGTGCGGACAAGGGTCAAAGAAGAACTCCAGGCCCTCGAGTGTGGAGTTCATGGCAGACTGGTGGGGATTATGAAAGGTATGAGTTCAATGGGCCTGGGTTATTGTATTCTGAAGAGTCCTATGGGCACGGTTGCCTTGACTGGGAGGGGGTACCAAAGAGGCAGTCCTTGAGGAGCAGAAAAGGCGGGAGACCAAAGCCACAGAGTCAATGCTCCAAATGCTTAGGGATGTCAAAATAGAGTGAGGCGGGCTGGGCTCCTTTATTATTCAAAAGCTTTTTACAGTGAAAGGTTGTCTTGGGGATTAAGTTAGTGCATTGGTAGGGTTGTAGCATCATTGGTACCTACAATTAATTACTCTAAGCGTACTGATGTTTGGAAAAGTAAGCATTTGGCTGGGACTGTCTTGATTACTGGAGGGAAAGCAAATGAGGTAACACTCTTCAAAAATTGCATTCTTCATTTGATGATTTGGGGACTTCATTTTCGAGGGCTGGTCAAAGAAGCAAGGATTTGTTCATGGAAGGTTTGCCAAAGGGCAGGCTGAAGGTGGCAAATCGAAGGTGGTACTTGGATCCAAATGTCACAGGGGTAAAGGGATGAGCATTGGTCTTGCCGCACGACCCTTTGGGGGTCAACGTCTCCATTTAAGAGAGGCCATTCGGGTGCTTGGTCAAAGGAACGAGCATCCAATCTCGACACAAGCCCTTCCCAAAGGCTGGAGTGGTTGTTTGGAGAGCCCATTGCGACTTCGGTGTTGCATTTGTTTACCACTGAGATTATCACATGATCACATGTACAAAATGTAAACGCATTCAAATTTCAAACATTGGAACAGGTTCGAACATGGTTTCCAGCACGCTGTAGATGAATAAATCTCTTGGTTTTCAGGTTTCATCCAGCAGTTTAGATGCCTAAGGCTCGCAGCAGGATTCGAGCATGGCAGCCCACAGGTACGTTTTGAAGCTTCAGCTTCATGCATTCATGCATCATGCATCATGAATCATGAATCATTAATCATTAATCATTGCCGAAGCACTCCATTGCCGTAACATTGATAATATATTTTTGACAGCACCTTCCGGCATATCTGCCACCCTCCCATAACAACGCTGGGGCGAGCCCGATGAATTTTTATTTGGAGACTCTAAGCACAGCGGCATAGCAGATAAGTGCCAAACGTCAATCAAAACGCACTCAACCAGCAACCTAGTTTAAATTTGGTTTTAACTTTTGACCACAACTCATGTGGCTCACCCAGTCAATCGCAAGACTTGCCAACAAATGGTGGGTTGACATCTTTGGTTGTCATGAGTAGCTTATGCACCATTCCACTGTTCACAGCTTTCCAAGCTGGCATACTGGTGGACGTCAACAACATCTATCCAGAGAAATTGACCTTGAAGAAGGTGCGCATCACATAATTGACCTTCCTGTTAACATCTTGGACATCATCCTTCACTGTACAACTACAACTGAAGATCCTGATGCTCTCAATGTCGATCCCGAACTGGAGCATTTTCTACCGGAAATCAATAATGACTCTTGTGATCCTAGCTTTCAGTCAGATTCTTTGGGTGAGGTGGGAACGGAGTGGGAAGATTCGCTGTTAGTAATGCCCAACTATTCATACAAGCACATTGAGTGCGTCTTGTCTTCTTTTGTTTGGTTCAGACTGAGCATTCCTCCAACAGCTGTGTTGATAATGGGATGGTAGGGACTTCAACCTCGATCACTCCAGGAAAAACACAGACAGCCAGCAACTCTTGTGGTTCCAAGAGTCAAAGTACCCGGTGTTGTGACCGAAAGAATTGGCAGAGCATCAATGGTCAAAAACCAAGGGAATGCCAGCACAGTGCTGCACAAAAGGCTCGAGAGAAAGCCAGGCAGGGTCGGAGAAGGTGTAGAATAGTGGAGGAAAACGGTGTGGAGACTTTACATGTTGAAGAGAATGGTCTCGACGCAACCTCCCTTCCAGCGTCCAGCACTGGGTGGCAGGGTCAATGGTTTAACCCATTCTTGGGCTCTCTTATCAAAGAAAAGTTCGTCAATCGAACTTTGGGTCCCATTCTCCAAGGTTTTAAATGTTTATTGTTTCATCCCGAGTAAGTCTTGGTCTCTCTTTTACATCTGTGCCCCCTTTTCATATTTTGCAGGTCTCAACACCTGACCCGAATCCTCAATGCGGCTGGACGACTAATCATCTTTCAGTCCATGGCCATGCCTTGGATCGTTGATTCTATGGACATTATTGTACAGGAGGTGAAGGAATTTGTGCAGAACTGTCAGCCCTTCACAGATGCCCACACGGAGGGAAATGTGAGGGGACGGCATTGGTTTTGCATTGCTGGCCATGACCAGCAAAACAAGCAGGTGCGTTTTCCCAAGTAGACTTGCAATGATCAACAATTCCTACTAGATTCCCGCAGCAACAGCATGGCAAACTCAAAACCAAGAAGCAATTGCTAAGGCCTTCACTCCCGGAACCTTCCTTGCCTGCCTGAAGTTTGTACCCTGCTTTGGGTTTGTTGTCTCTTTCTGATTGGGCTGAACACAGCAGTGTGGCCACGTCTCTCACTAGGCATGAATTCCCCAGTGTTGGGGACCGTGTCCAGCAATGCGCTTCATACATGGATCAAGTATATGGCATTACCCCGCTCTTTGGACTGTTCTGGAACTTTTGTCTGAACATGTGGTGGGCAGGCATCCCCCACGTCTTCTGTGATCCTCACATTGACAAAAACAACCTTGCTTGTGCTATCTGTGCCATCTTTGTGTTTGGTTGGTGATTTATTTACTTATTGTTTCAACTCTGACCAAATGTTGCAGGTAATTTTTGTTCCAGGGAGAAGTGCTGGCTGGTTATATGGGAAGGAATGCTCATCATCGAGGTCCCCCCAGGCATGTTTTTGCTGTACCCTTCTTCCCTGTTCTACCACTTCAATGTCGACATGAAAGGTGACTTTCAAAGGCTTGCCCAATTCCTTTACTCAACGCTTATGCTCCAGATTTGGAAATTGTTACCACACAGAATGGGGACATCCCAACAAGAACCAATAGCCATCCCCTCTATAATCAATGGGATGAAGGCGAGGAGAGAGGTTCAATGGTTTGGTTCAATCAGGCCACAATGTTTCAAAGTTTGGAACTCGGGATTGAGACAATGAAACAGGCCTGCGAAGACAGCATGGATGTAGAATTAGACTTCCAGGAGATGGTGGAATCCAACAAGTACTGCAGATGTTTAGATGTTTGATAGCCATGTCAATAACTATTCTTCACTCGTCGAGGCAGAGGGGTGTCTGCAATATGATTTGCCCGCTTGGTGGCTCATGACTTAGGTGAGCCTGGGCTCTCGGGTTGTAGAGCAGTAACCCTGATCAATATTCGGGTGGTCCCGTTTCCCCTCCCTCAACGGTTATGAGCATATTTCACAAATTTGCAGAGTGCTCAAGGAGACATTATTTCGATGGACAGTGAATAAATAATCTGGACAACACCGAAGTGCTAAATAGGGGTCATGGCGACTGGCATCTTGGATTGCGCTGCCCAACTATGCACATTTGATTCAGGTTGGGGAGTTCCTACAGGCTACCTAGCTGCTCACTGAGGTCTTGTAGCAGATGATAGTCCACAAAACTGCTAGTCTTAGTACTACTACTCAAGAAACTTGCACAACATACAACCATCCTTGATTTCCTCCCAAAACTCAGGTATGATACAGCACATCTGTTGCACCGGGCCATATGAAATCATCAATATATCCTTCAGTCAATGTGTCAATAGGCCCATTTCAAAACCAGGTGCTTGGGGCTGCAGCTGCTCTTGAAATGATAATTCCTTTGTCTTTTCCTTCCCCCCCCCCCCCCCCAACCATCAATTAATGCTTCTGATCTCCATCATCATTCATTTATTCTTCATAGACCCAGAATCTTTCCATCAATGAATCTCCCCAATCATGCATGCATTGATGAATTCTTCATCATCTCGGCTATGGCCATCATTAATGAATCCTTCCCATGGTGATGTCCATTGGCATCAATAAATCCTTCCTCTGGAACGATCAACTCCTGGTCTGCTTCCTTCTTAGGGACAGAATGACCAGAATAAATATCCCTCCTCCCCTAGGATTAAAACACCGGTCTTCTTTCACCTATCCCTTTTTAGGCTTCACCCCTCGCTTCTGCCTTCGTCTTTCTCTCACTTCACTCACCCTCATCTCTCCCGATCATCTTTCAGTTTTAAACAAGGCACGATCTTTCTATTCTCTCCTTAACTCACGCAAACACTTTCACTGAATAACTCTTCTATTTACAATCTAACTTATGTCTACAAGCCAGTGTTCCGATGTCTCATCCTGGTTCCAGTTCACTCTTCTCCCAGTAAATTTATACTCATTTTTTCCTGCTAGTTCCCAGACAGGAGATACACCAGCCAAGGATGTGGTCGAGGATGTGCAACCAAGTGCACCCATTCAGCCTGTCATCACATAAGCTCTACAGTCCAAATGCTCGACCAATGATTACTGTTTTACTGTTTTATACTCACATCCTTACCATCCTTAGAAACTTGCCTTTGGTGGGGTTCAACATTTCTTGTACAGAAAATGCACTCAGCGGTGAAGGATGCGAGAGGAATTGGGAGCCAATGGGGGGTCAGAGTCAACCCTGGTGACCAAGAGAGATGTGAGCGTATCTGGTCCGAGTTTGTCTTGACCCACGAACTCATGCAGTGGCGAGGAATGCAAGAGGATTTGGCAGGCAACAGGAGTCTCAGAGACTATGAGAGATGCGAGCGTTTTTAGTCTGGCTTCCTTAGTGTAAAACATCCACAGTGAATGTACCATTTGCTGCATAAAAGTATCACGGTGTTCCAATTGAAAAATTATTGCCATTTATGTGTATACAATTAGCCAAAGTGAGCCGTTGCAAGCACGGCAGTGTGATATATAACATTTGTGCACCGATCCACAAAGGAAATGAACGTCGCAGAATGTACAAGCAAAAAGACATGTACCTCAAAAACCAGATGATGCCAGACATGCGCTGAGTCTTACATTAACATGCCGACCAAGGTTAACTTCTGAGATTCTGTTGAGACAGCTCAGGGAAGGTCCTTCGTGGGCGTCATGAAATCCTCCCAGCTCCGTCATGCCACATTAGTAGTGTGTAGACTTGTTAATTTTAACTCAAACTTCCCTTTCATAGCATCATCAGCGATCTTGGCACCACAGTCATTGAAACATGAGGTCACGGGGTGTCATAGGGTACTACTTGGCTGGTTGGATGCGGAAGAGGTCGCACAGCGGGGTCGACTGCAGTTTTACAGGGATGACAGTGTCAGAGGGAGTTCCCCCTTGTAGTAAACAGGGGTGATGAGGTCCTCTTCACAATGGCCCTGCTGTGTTGGTTCGGGATGGGATAGGCAGTGGTGGGCGTCAGGGTGGTCACGCAGCCAGAATTCTTGGAATGTTCAGTGTGCCATTGATTCGTCAATCAATACTCCAAAGGGCACACTCGCGGTCGTCGTTGTTGGCTGTCGGGGTCCTGATGCTCCTCCAACCATCCTGCTCTATCTTTCCAGTTAATTCCCGTAGTCCTGCATCTGCGACCATCCTCCGTATTCGAGACCTATTCTCCACTATGGCCATCCGTCATCCTAGAGATCCTTCAGTTCTCTTGTCGTTGCCCTCATCGTCGTCGTCTAATTCATCGTCATCATGGTTCTTCTCCGATTTATCATGCCCTTACTTTTCAGATGATGGCCAATTGTTGATTCACCGATTCATTGTCTGTTATCCATGTGCCTTCTATCAGCGTACGGAGGCGATTGGCCTTGATATTTGTATGGGTGCTCGGGTTCAAACAGGAACGGGAGCAGCATTGGCGGCATTTGCAGGCATCATAGCAGAACAAAGAAGTCATATCGTTTGTCTTCTGGGCTATGAAAAGTATGGCCTCGTCTGAGGGCTTGCATGCGGTTGATGGAATAGTCGCTATTCGGGGGTCTTGGGGTTGCCAGATGCATAAAAAGTATCTAAAAAGAAGAGTAAACATCAAAATAATGATAAATATGGCCTTTTACGCCCACCAGAGGGCTATTCGGGGAGCACATAGGCGTCGCGGTAATGGGAGGTGATGGTAAAAGACCACGAAAAGTAGCACCACCACTCAGTTGATCGGACCATGGCGAGGCATGCTCAGCGCTCAGCGTTTAACACGCATCCTGTTCTCACATTCCGAAGCCCTGAATTCTACTGAGATACAGTTCGATAAACATTCCTTACAATACATAAAATATGTACTCCTTGCAGGCAAAAATTGACTATTTCTGGAATGAAAAAATAAATACCACACCAGTGAGCACTGCAGGGATCCGCGACGTTGGCATGCCATGGTGAGCATGCCTATCAGGGGTATTAACATCCAGTACATCCCAACGGACCACCACAGGGTAGTTGTGTCTGTTAGAGCATCATTGTTGGAATGGTGATGAAGGGAGGGGCACTGTTTTGACAGTAATGGTGAGATCTGAGGCGAAAAGAGACATCACCACCGTGTTCCCTGGTGTATAAAACAGGGGCAGTGAGGTCCTGGTGATGGTAGCCAGGCCATAGGGGTAGTGATAGAGTGGAAGGGGCGGGTAGGGAATGAGGTAGCGATGTCCAGAGACTAGAGTATTGGGGGAACTTGCGCACAGCAGAATCAAGTTCTCCCATGTGGCAAACAGGATATGCACAGAGATGGGATGCATAGGGTGCATTGGTGGACCTGGTTTTTGGGGGGGTCGGCGGTGGCAGTAATGGCAGTAAGTATGTATTGCTGGGTGCATTCACTGCGCTCTCGATCCCTCCCTCAACAGCTAAAAGGGAGTCATCGAGATTCCGACCCCCATCCCGCCATCCTGCCCATCCTCTCCTGCCTTCCAGCATCTTCTATACACATCCTCCTTCAGCGAGAGCCCTCCACTACACATTGCCATGGCCCCGCTTCATGGTAAAACCAACCCTGAAACCTGTACGGTTGTATCTTGAGTATCAAGATGATGAGGGGCTGGGGCTTGTCCGGTGATTCCTGGAATGAGTTGTTGAGTCAATGCTTGAATATGGGTATTGCTCAAGTGATCAATGTACCTTCAGTATTCCATCTTATCAGTTTGTTCACTGAAACAGATCACTGAATACAATTGCAACAACTATTTCCCTATTTGCGTTCAGAAAAAAAAAAGTGTGGCTCTCCACCAACCTAGTGACATATGAAGTCATTAAACCGTACAACTGATCAGAGAATACACTTACCGAGTCAATTCCTTCATCCCTTCAAATCACCTGCAAATAAGTTTCCAAACTTGATGGAACCCCCTTCAACCACATGATCCAACTTCATAATCAAGAGATCCTCTTCGGCGTATAATCCAATCGAGGTAGTCATGACATGAGCTATAACTCTATAGTGGATGGAATGATACAATGACAAGAGTGAAAGATTACATAATTGTTACTGAATGATTGATACACATGTGTTTGAAAGACCGCCGGGGGTTAACCATGGTGGGAAAAATCGGGATTCCGGTGCATGGCACCAATACGAGATTTGTACCTGATCGGGCAGGATCCAGCAGTCTGTTTAGGAAACAGGTGTGAACCAAGGCTCAGAAGACGCGAGCTCGTTGTTAATAATTTGACTGTTCCCCATCTGGATTTATGAGTGATGGAGAAACACTCGATCCAGAATGAACTACACAAACGTATGATATGGAACAGATAAAATGACTCTGCTATAGATCCCCATCCATACCCGATATAGATGTCATTGATGGGATGATCGAATGTTATAAAAGACCGAGCTCATATGTATATACAAATGGGGGGATCTAATATACAGTTTTATGTTTAATACATGCAATACAGTGATATGTATCTCAAGAAACAATACACAAAATGCAAACACCTACTACCCTCGCGTACCCTCCCTCCTTACACCTAAAAGAAATCTCATCAGATACCATGCAACCAAGAGTTTCCAGAACCAGAACATTCCCAGGTCTCTCGTAGATCTATGCCTCAACTGTCGAGTACCCAGCAAGCACATAGATCAATCTAATGATAACTTTAGATTGGGAACGAGCATCAAGTTCGGTGGCAGCACTGATATATGTTTTGCACACGAATCCCTGGGCATGGCAGTGAGTATTTGGGACCAATAGAAAAACACAGGGACTGACAGTACTTATCTACTTCTTGATTGGCATCCAACTGGATGAATGTTAGATTCAAACACTTGAAAATGGGGATAGATCAAGAAGCTTACGATGAAAGAGCATCGTTGGCCTAGACGAATGTCAGCACTTGTAAACACAGTGAATTGACACTTACCAGCTTCCTAGTGTTGGGACCTCCGATCATACCAAAGGCATCAATTCAGCCATCCTCTGATATCCTGGTGCACCAGAGGTGGAACCCACTACAGCAACGACATCGACTTTGCTGAAATTGAATGAAACCAAGTTGGTGGTACGACCTACACCACTCCAGTACGACTCATCGTATCCTTGCCAACCAGCATAGAGGTAGGGCATCCCGAATACACCTGCCCGATGGAATCTGCCTTGGACACGTAGAGAATGGGGCATGATGGGGTAGGTGTACTGTATAGAAAGGCTTCAATGTCAGAAACCATAATTCATTGTGAATTATAAGTTCTCTGATTGAACATAAAATCGAAAAGGTCCTGCAAGGCAGGACTAGTAGTAGAATAATGGAGCGCAAGTTCTGAGGTCATCGAATCCCCATTTTGCAGAGGTAAAAGAATAGACGACAATGGAGGAGCAGAGTAACAATAACTAAATTGAGTCGCGAATGTATCAAAAAGATGTATGTATATATCAAATCTGAAAGCATAAGACGAACACATTAATAAAAGTCCACACAAAATTAGGCAGAATATGCGCACCACAACACAGAATATTCATCTCAACACCCACCATCCTACTGCCTCCCAATCTTGTACATGCAACGAGCAGCTGCCCTACATGCCGATATGATGTTGCCAAATTTTACCCCCATCGTCCCTACGCATGAGTAAAGGTTCCCCGAGTCAATATCAATTCCATCGACAATAGTGTTCAACGTCATGGCACCAAGAGAATATTGGACTGGGTAGCTGGGGGTATCCATAGCGATGCCTTCGTTATTTGCACTGTTACTAACATAGATATCCAATTAAAAAAAGTAAAAAGCAATGAACAATAAGCATTTGGCGTACCTATGCATTTGCTCAGCTCCAGTCAATATCTCCCTAGGGCAAGGCGATGGTTTGGAGATCTTATGGACTTTACCCCCACAAACAGGATGAGCTACTGGACCCATAGCAACAGCAAAATATAATAGAGGCACGAAGGTCTGAGAGAATGATGTAGTGGGAGAGTAAAATGAAGAATAGGTGGTGGTGGGCAGGAGCTGTATCTGAGGCCAAATATGTGATCGCACCAACATGCAAATACAAATGATATTCACTGAAGGATCTTGGTCTAAATCTTGTAATAATTACAGTGACACGCATACACCCACATAAGTCAAATGAATATGCAACAATACTCACAAATTTAGACTACTATAGTCAAGAAAAAAGAAATCCTTGAACTACTCGCAAGAACAGAGACATGTTGAACCACACAAGGTCAGAATACACATGATGGCCATACCTAATTAGGACAGTCTTCCTAGATAGTCGGATACTGAGTCCAAATTTTGACATCGGCATTGTTCGGCCCCCCCCCATTGAGAGAAACTGTATCATTAAATTTGAGTGTACTACTAACATACTGAGAAGCCAGCTTTAGTTTATTTAACTCCGCCATTCCATGCAAATGTCCACCTTACCAGACCCTCCTCGAAATGGACGGTGAGCATTGGTAAAGGTAGCAGGCTCTGCCACTTGCCAGCGCTACTTGTTATTTATATAAAAGGCAGACTGAAGCCCGTGATGCCACCGGCACTCACCCATACTCCACTGGTATTTCTGCAACAACCACCCTGACTGCAGTGATAGTATCTATTCTCTTCATCGTCACAAATAACAACCTGCTACCATATTTCAATTGTTCTAGTGGATCGGCCGGTGATTCCTGAACCTATCAGAAACAACCATCTTATCTCTGGATATAATCGGCATTGAGGTGGGAACAAGCACCCGATCTTAGAAGGACACTCGTCTGTTCATCGCCGACAATGGCCGCCTTGCGAGCCGTGGGACATGAGAGGGCTTTATTAATAAAAACAGCACCTCTTGTATCAGGGCTTTATTAATCATTTGGGCCTTATGGCCTGGCTCAACAGTAACAGGTTTCAATCAATTCACATCAACTTTCAACTGCAGAATCGTACCCTTTTCTTTACCTCCCGCTCCATAACAGATATTCTACACTTGAGAGTCTGTGTGCAGAGATTACAACTACACGTGACCGTTAAATTGCCCTTCTTGTCAGTTGCAAGGGCGTACTACTGAAATACTAACATGAATGCAGCCTTGTACTGTAAATCCCCCAGTCGTGGTCGAATATACGGTTTAAATAAATATTCTATAGGTGCATATTGAATTGAGACTTGAAACAAATGAATGTGTTAAGAAACAGAGCTTCGACCATAAAACGTTAGGCGTTATCATATTGTTCCTCCTGGTAAGATAGGATAATCATCGCGATAATCCCTCCTAATAATCACTTCTTGATCGCTCGCACGCCCTTCCTATCCTACTTGATAATTATAAGCACGGCGAATGGATTGGTCAACACGAGACAGAACAAACCTTGAAGCCATCCGTTATCTGCTTCAAAGGACACAAAACATCCTCGTAGAGCTTTTCCCTCAGCCTTCTCGTATCCTTCGGTTGCCCACTCATCACCAAGCACGTCATTGCCGCATTGGCGTACTTCGAGCCCATCTTATTACCCAATCGACGGGCGCACTTTTTCAGGCGCTCATATTCCGTCTCTCCGCGCTTCGGCTCTCCCAACACCATACGTGCCTTCGAAAGTATCGCCTTCAACGTCTGGCCAAACCCAATCTCGACGAGCACAGCCCCGAGATAATACAGATCATATCTAACGTCACCCTGTTCCACAGAGCTGTTTGGCGCTGGGAGCCTCGGAAGGTCCCAGCCTTGCAGACACACAGGTTTGAGGCCGATGAGGTAGGCGGAGCTGATCTGAGCGTCGGCTGTCGCTCCTTTCTCTCCTCCCCTGGTCGATAGGAGCACGTTATCGCTACAAATGGCCTGGTGCACCCAACCCACTGCGTGTAGCTCCAGCACCGCCATGGTGACCTCCGCCGCGATACGAAAGCGGTCTTCGAGGGCCATCCGGACGCCATTATTCAGGGCATTCGCGAGCGTCGGAATAGGTGCCTTCATGTTAGGCTTTGGCATCATAAGCGGGAGCTGATAGATGAGGAAATATATGCTTCCGTCATGTTGCTTTGCGAAGCCGATGCAAGGAAGGAGGTGTTCTGGCATGAAGGGAAAATCCGGCGCATAGAAGATTGCTGCTATCTTTTCGATCGCGCTTCTCGATGCGAAGTCCTCAGTGCAGCGATGGGCCTCCACGTACACCACGTCTGTGTGGTTTAGGGTGGCGAAGGCACGGTCATTGATGGCGGGCCCGACTCTTTCGAGAACATAGTTCGAGATGAGGGGGGGCTGTGATTGCTCTCCGTGAATGTGAATTCGTCGAGCCAATGCCAACGCGCTCGTCAAGGAGTGATCGTACAGCTTCGATGAATGACCGTACATCGTCAATGAATGATGGTACGTCCCCAACAATTGTTGGTATAGAAGGTCAATGGCTGTGATCTTCAGCAATACACCATAGGCGCGGATCGTCAATCCAGCTTCTTGCACCCATGCCCCGAGTTCGAAGACCAATTCTTTGACACGCCTTTTCCTCGGCTCAATCCAATTCAGTCTGCCCTTGACGATATTCGGTGAAAGCTGGACCCCCAGCTCGAACGATAGGTCCTCGACCTTCTGCAAGGTTTGAGAGAAAGCATTTTGTGCGCGAGGCGAGAAAGTCGACTCTGGTCTCCTGAGAAATTGGTGGAAGATGTCCAGATGTGTTTGAACGCATTCCAGGCAACCTTCTGTCAACTGAATGGTCTCAGACGTAGCAAGGTGGTTTGGAAACTTTGCGCGGGTGTCGCCAATTAACTTGGAAGTCCTGTTGGTCGTGCTAAGACTGTCCATGAGAAACGCCAGCGGTCAGAGATCCCTCTTTAGACGGAAGACTTTCTCACCTCTTGACAGGTCGCTTGGGATCCACGATAGATTAGGAAGGCGGGCGCTTGAAGGTGGGTACCGCAGATCATGGGAGACCGGTAACCTCGTTGATAGAGTGAGCAGGGCAATCTTTTGTCGAGAAAGATGACAGTTTGGTGTCGTTACGCCGTGTCTGCTGAGACGTTTACAGTGAAGAGTAATATACGTGCGGTGCACGATACAATGTAAACTGCAATACTCTTGCAAAACTCTCTGCAACGCTTACGACAATGACAAGAGAACGGGTACTGCCTTTGCACCGGCCAGCGCCTAATCAAGCGCCTATGAGTTACCCTGGACGTGTACGTATGCCTGGCGCTTGCGGGTTGGGAAGAGATGGCGCCACCTCAAAAGCGCTTATCTCAAGGAACCTACAATGTGGTGATGAGCGCTAGGTCAGCAGGAAGACTTCCCGCGTACCTGTCTTTGCTCTTCTCCCAAAGATTCGCGCCTTCTCGAGAAGCAGTGGTGTTGAGCTCAAGGTGGTATTGGCGGAGGGCAGCGGCATGAAATAGGCTGAACCAGATAGCCACCGCTACAACTTAAAGTCAACTTCAAAGTATTCGTCAATCAGGATTAAATTGAGTCGAGTAACGACGGAAAGTCGTGAGGTGGCAAACCTAGAACTGCGCTAACCTCATACACACAAGGCTCCTGCGCTATGTCGCCGGATCTACGTTGTCTATCCGCTGATATGAAACAGTGCCAGAAGATTACAGCAGACGGACCCCATTGCTGTGTCTTTAGTGGGCCGCGGACATGCCGTATGCTCCTCGTATGTTTGAACTATGAAGGTGCCGACTGTTCCACGAAATTAATGAGACGAAAAGAGTCCAAGTATATACAATGTCATATCAGAAAACTGGAGACGCAACGTTTGCTTGCCCCTGGAATGAGCTTGTACGCCTCGAAATCCGGATCTTGGCGAAACGAAGCCAGGGCGTACGCGACCCGAAGTGCGCGTCAATCCGTGCTCTCCATGCTCGACAGGAGGTAGAAAGATTTACTACGTGGGTACAGTTCCAGCCCAGGAGTCCAGATGGGGTTAGCGGGTTAACATGCGGTAAGCCTGGTAGAGCAGTGACGTCCGACGCCTCATGATGCGGGCAACTGTAATTCAAGGATATCGATACGGCCATTTGGATCATCAGGAATTAGCAAGACCTGCAAGACAACAAGAAAAATGAATATATACAAGCTCTAGTTTTTAGCGTCGTAGGTAAGATTCCTGTTTAAACAGTATCAAGATGTTGATGATAGATGTAGTCAAATGAACGTACCTTGGCGGTCGTCGGAAACGGAGGTAAATATTACATGCAAGGTACATATCATGATTCACAGTCCGATGGCTGGCACGAGAGACGAGATTTTGCGCCGGCAGAAGACGAAGTGCATTCGTGACAGAACTTTTAGAAGCCGACGATTTCCTTCAGCGGGAGACAGATCCCTTTGGCGTCAGAGCATAATATGAGAACCGACATCGTGCTCAATAACAGAGGATCCACAAAATGTTCTGCCTGCCGAGAGAAGTCTAATGTACGGAACACTGTTGCCAGGAAATGTCATTATTGAAAGATGAGCAAGTTGTTGGTACACACCCCTGAATTGTAACTTCATTGCTCGGTCTATCGCGACTCCGATCCTCTTAGACTATCCCCAGAAACGAAATTTTCGCTCGTTTATCGATTGAAGAGATAGGTAGGTGCAGAGGGCCGACGCGAATAATGAACGTAACATCGAGTTTTTATGGTCGATACTATGCACAGTCGGATTTGGGGCGAAATTGTCGGCTTTCTATCATCGTAGCCTTCTGTAAGGGACACGAGATATAGGGTGGGCCGGAGCGCTGCTTCCTCATCGTCTAGAACGATGGACAGGTATCACAACAGGCGATGATGGCGAAAACAAAGGAGACGAACATTGTTGTGGGATCTTTGTACCACCAGTGACCAGTGTTGTGCGTAGCCCTAGTCACCACTAGACACTAGATGCCGACTCCACAACGTAATGTGGAACTGCATGTAACCTGGCCCAGTGGTACAACTCTACTTAGCATGGAACCAAAAACACACTTCCACAATCTATACACCAGACTGCCCCAGTGAGGCTCGAACTCACGACCTTCCGATGTCACAATAACAGTCGGACGCTGTAACCAACTCAGCCATGGGGTACATATTTGTACACTCGGGGTAGGTTAATGCAATAAAGCAGCGACAAAGGACCTATATAGTACTTACTGTAGTTAATCTGATTTTACCCTATTTGAGGAAGCCATCCACCTCCCCAACAAATGATTTGCTCTAACGATCAGTAAATCCCTCAACATCTGCAAGGACGCCGTCACCACATTCAGTTTGCTCCCTGGGACTTCATGCCAGTCAATAGGCACTTCTGCGACAGGTATGTGGAGTTGCTTGGCGAGCAAGAGGAGCTCGACGTCAAATATCCACGTAGGTAGGTGCTGGTGAGGAAATATCTGCTGAGCTGCGGAGCGCGAGAACAGCTTGAACCCGCATTGAGTATCACGGATGTGTCCGACCCCTACGATTCGCAGGATGGTGTGCAGTCCATACATGAGGATGTTCCGGACCAGCGAACGCTGAGGACTATCCTAAGTCACAGCAAAGGGGAAGGGGCAGATGCATACGTACCTTCACAACTGCGTCTGTTCTGACAAGATGTGCACGACTCCCGACGACAACCCCTGCACCACGACCTGGCGCGATATCGTCCATGGCGCGCCAGAGGAGCTCCAAGTCGTTGAATCGGCTTGCTCCGTCGGCATCGACCATCAAGAGCCGCTCCCCACTCGCATAGAGCATCCCATGGCGCACCGCACCGCCCTTGCCCAAGTTTTTCTCCAGAGTTACTACGCGGATATCACATTTGGGGTACTTCCCCGCGAGGCTGAGAGACGCGGCAGAGGTATCATCAGAGGAGCCGTCGTCGACAATGAGCACCTCGAATGAGTGTGTCGTTTTGCTGAGGTGGTCGATAGCGGAGGCGAGCATGATCGGAAGGCGCTCAGTCTCGTTGTAGGCAGGGATAACGACGCTAAGATCGACAGTGCTCGGGTCGGAGAGAAGTGGCAGGGGCTGGGCGTTGGTGTGATGCTTGTGTGAGCGGTATTTCTTCTCGGAGTCACGGGTGATTATTGGGTCAGGGGACCATGCGATGAGAGCAATGTACAACTAATAAAACGGTTAGCTGAAGGCGTTAAAACATAATAATGAGCAAGGAAGGAATCAGACAGGGTTGCTATACCCTGACCCAGATGTTTTCGTCCTCGCCACGGCGTACAAAGACCCGCAGCTCAAAGAACAAGGATGAAACGGGTTTTCATCTCGCTGAGAGCAATCGCAGCAACACGTACAGATATCACCGTCCCAAAGACTGCTGCGAGGCCCGCATAAACGATAGTGGAAGTTTCCATTGTCCCCTACGAGATGCTCATTCGACCCCAGACAATTCCTGATTGAGGTGAGAGAACGAAACGAGAATAAAGATAGGTTGAGGTTGAAGGGAAGGAGGCACGCTGGTGCGAAGACATGGTGATCGAGCGTGAGAATCTGGCGACTACGCCGTCGACGTGGAGCTTCGCAATTGCCTTACATGGAATGGTGTTAAATATTCAAATTTTAATTGCTACGCAGTAGGCGAACTAGAAAATCCAATGTTACAGCCCCAACAGGATTTATTTCCGATGCTGGGGATTAGAAACAAAGTAAGAATGACGTTAATAACAAGGGAGTAAATGCTTCCAGGAACGTAGGCGGAGGGCTTCAGCACTCACCTCCCCGGTTCCACGCTGGGAATAAATTATGCTTTGCCAGGCTTTCCTCTTGTAAAACAAACTCATAGACTTCCTGACTCTATAGCACGTGTTAGCATATACGTGAGCTAACTGATAAAAAGATACACACTATTATGTCTCTGTCATCGACAGTCTTGACGCTATAGCTTGATGGTGCTCAGTAGAACTTGCACCTCCGGATGACGAGGACAGAGTAGAAGGGATGATACCATTCGCAAAAGGGGCTTTCGACCAACAGTTGTGTGGAGGTCGAATAGCCATTCGGAATGGAGGAAGTGGATGATGAGGAGAGGTAGAACGATATTAAGGTCGCTTTAGTCTTGGTTGGTGATCCTGGACGACTGTTAGGTGTGTTCATTATAGGTGTAGTTAGTGTGCTTGACGACCTTTCGATGGGATTCGTAGAGTTGCGCATGGCATGTTGCAAAGGTATCGGGGATTTGTGTGGGGAACCGGTGCTAAAGCCAGGCGGTAGGCTGTTGCGGCTATCTTCCAACCACCTGCTCGACCTGTTGTTATTGACGGCGGGAAGCGAAGGCATTCAAAATGCCTGGGTTTTCTCCCATTCATCAATAGGTGGAAAAGTCTGGGAAATTTTGGAAATGTTATGCCGCGATGAAGAAGACGAAGAGGGCGACGGACGCCCGAACGATGAGGTAGACATCAAAGAGTTGGGCGGCGGTTGGGAAGGACGCCCAGCGCGACTGGGTGATGACGGAGACTGTACCGGAGACGAGTGCTGCAACGACAGGCGTTTAGACGTCGTATTGACAGCAACGCTATTATCTCGCAGTGCCTGCAACTGATCTGCAAGACTCCCTCCGTATTTGTGTATCGGGCCATCGCTTGGGCCAGAGGACAATTAATGAAAAAGGGCCACAAGAGCAGTGGCTGAGTACGTACTGTGGAGCTTGTACTTCTGCCGCCTTCAGTTTCTCTTCTACTATCTTTGTCCGTGAAATAAGATCATGAAGTGTCTGGCTATCCCGGTCAACGGAAGCTGTGTGTAATAATCGAGCACGTACGGGTCTGAAATCATTGAATTCCTTGTGAACCACACCGCTACTTTTCTCTGCCTGCATCTCAGTCGACTTGGTTGCACCTTTGATCAGGCAAGCCGCTTTCACATACGCACTCAACGCCGCCTTGAGATCACTGCGAGCGTCGTGCTCCCTTGATCATACAGCCTACGGGCCGTTCTAATAAGGTTAATGGTCGTTGCTTCTCTCCACTCCCTCTGAACAGACTCCAAAGCATAACTTTTGATTTCCGCGATGGTCATATTTACCGTTGTTTCGACGAAGCCATTCGTGCCGGATGGTGCAATGGGTGGCAACGGAGGAAGCCTACTCCCATAGGGTGCACTTGACGGCAAAAGCAGCGGCCGGATCCCTGCCTTGAAGCCTGCACCTCCAGCTTCCCTTCTACTATCCCTGTTCGTGGTATAAGTATCCGGAAAGGATAGCGGCCGTGTACGCGCCTCGAAGCCTGCACCTCCGCCGTCTTCAGTTTCTCTTCTACTATCTTTTTCCGTGACATAAGATCATTAAGTGTCTAGCTATCCCGGTCAACGGGAGCTGTGTGTAATAATCGAGCACACGTACAGGTCTGAAATCATTGAATTCCTTGTGAACCACACCACTACTACTTTTCTCCGCCTGCATTTCAGCCGACTCGGTTGCACCTTTGGTTAGGCAAGCCGCTTTCACATACGCGCTCAACGCCGCCTTGAAATCACTGCGAGCGTCGTACTCCCTCCCTTGTCCATACAGCCTACGGGCCGTTCTAATAAGGTTAATGGTTGTTGCTTCTCTCCACTCCCTCTGAACAGACTTCAAGGCGTGGCTTGATTTCCGCGATGATCATATTTATCGTTGTTTCGACGAAGCCATTCGTGCCGGATGGTACAACGGGTGGCAACGGCGGAAGCCTACTCCCATAGGGTGCACCTGACGGCAAAAGCAGCGGCCGGATACTTACCTTGAAGCTTGCACCTCCAGCTTCCCTTCTACTATCCCTGCTCGTGGTATAAGGATCTGGAAACGATAGTGGCCGTGTACGCGAAGCCTGCACCTCCGTCGCCTCTAGTTTATCTTCGATTAACTCTGTTCGTGATAAAAGGTCATTGAGCATCTGGCTATCCAGGTCAGCGGCGGCTGAGCACAATAATTGAGCACGTACAAGCTCGATATCATCGAATTCTTCGTGAACCATACTATCATCTCTATCCGCCTTGTTGATAAGGCAGGTCGCCTTTACATACACACTCAACGCCGCCTTGAGATCGCCGCGATCATCGTACTCCTTCCCTCGGTCATACAGCCTACGAGCAGTTCTGATGAGGTTAATGGCGGGTGCTCCTCTTGGCCCCTCTGAACGGACTCCAAGGCATGGCTTTTGATTTCCGCGGTAGTCATATTCGCCATTGTCTTGACGAGTCCGTTCGTGTTGGCCGGTACCGGCGGAAGCTGACTCCCAAACGGTGGACCTCCGAGACCAGGTATCATTGACGGCAAAAGCAGAGGCCGGATACCTGCCTTGAAGCCTCCACTTCCAGCTTCCCTGCTCGTGGTATAAGTATCTGGAAAGTATCATCACACCAGCCGCCATGTACGTACCTCAAAGTCTGCATCTCCGTCGCCTTCAGTGTGTCCTCGACTAGCTTTGTTCGCGATAAAAGATCATCGACCATCTAGCTATCCAGGTCAGCGGCAGCGCAGTATAATAATTGGGCACGTACAGGCTTGATATCCTGGAAGTTTTTAACCACACTCTCATCTCTATTCGCCTCGTTGACAAGGCTAGTCGCTTTCACATATGCACTCAACGCTGCCTCGAGATCGCCGCGATCGTCGTATTCCTTTCCTTGGTTATACAACCGACGAGCCATTTTGATGAGGCTGATGGTGGATGCTCCCCCCATCTCTTCCCGGATGGACTCCAAGGCTTGGCTTTTGATTTCCGCGGTCGTCATGTTCTTGACGAAGTCGTTCGTGCAACGAGTGCTACATGCGGGAACTCTTCATATCATCGCCTGATATACAGAAGCAAATAATGGTATTCCTTAAATTAGAACATAGATGCCTCGAGTTAACGTTGAGCAAAATTGAATGGGGAGCTAACCGGTAAAAGGAGCCACTTCTGACTCACTGATTTAACATTACGATGGCCCGTATTCAAGCGCAACCACTACATGGATGTCCAATAAATAAGACGGGTATACCATCTATCAGTAAATCAATGTCCACATGCAAGTGTTGGGTCCCGAACATCAAGGAAGCTCGTTCGTAGGCATCTCTACGCGATGTCGGTGCCGACCAGAATCCTTTAGGACCCGCCTCGGTGTGTGGCAGCGCTGCAGTTGTCAGAAGAAATATCCTTCGGAGATCATGCCGAGAATGCAGTGGGCCGTCACAGAAAAGAGATCAAATGAGAAAGCTTGCAGATTTCGTATCATTTCCTCGTCTCCAACGTCGCAGATGCACCTAAATGATGACGTCAGGCCAACGAGGAGATGAACAGACGATGATTATCGAGAGAAGTTTGACCGAATGAGCCCTTGATATCAACAGAGGCATAGGAATCTTGAGGTTAAGACGACACTACTGCTGGTTCATCACGATGAAAGACAGCAGTTTTCCCGAGGCCGAGTCAGACAACTGCGCAGACGGATATTATGAGAGACAACGCTTTTCAACCGCCGAACGAAGGGAAGCGGTCGTTGGGCGGGGAACGTGTTGATTGTGTAAATCACAAAAGCCCTTTTATCCGCTGCCGC
The DNA here is from genome assembly GCA_030407055.1 of Armillaria mellea. NCBI lineage: Eukaryota > Fungi > Basidiomycota > Agaricomycetes > Agaricales > Physalacriaceae > Armillaria > Armillaria mellea. Next base: position 817,645 of record JAUDZF010000007.1, read on the forward strand.
AGTGCGATGGAGAACCGGTTCGCTTCCGCTAAGCGAGAATAAGGCCCAGCACCAAATTTATGCACACGACCATCAGAGAGTACGGTCACAGGCAGAATGCCGCCAGTGATTTCCAGGAGGCGGTATATATGTACGGGCGGAGTCGAGCAATGATGGCGGTGGTGGTAGTGGTGGAAGTGCCGATAACGGCGATCTCCGAACAGGCGAGACATTTAGAGCTGTGTCTCTCCGTTAGTGCACCCACCACCACTCGTATTTCCTTCTCTCGATTCTACTTTCTAGTCTTTAGATAATGTCCTGGCAAGGTTCTTACGTTTCAGCTTTAAGCTATAGGCCACGATACTGACGACGATGCCCGGCAGTATACGTCGATACCAATCTTGTCGGTAGTGGCAGGATCTCTCGAGCAGCTATCATCGGCCAGCAAGGAGGTGTCTGGGCTGCGTCGGCGGGATACAACGTGAATCTTCTCTTGCGATGGATGCCTTGATCTCGTGCTCATCGTTCCCTGTAGCTCTCAACGGAGGAGCAGAACGCCATCATCAACGGGTACAAGAATGTTAGCAGCGTCCAAGCATCGGGTATTCGTGCCGCTGGGCAAAAGTTCTTTACCCTCCAAGCGAATGAACGTAGTATATATGGGAAGAAGGCGGTGTGTAGACTCTGTTCTTTTGACGGATTAGAGTGCTGATTGTCCTGGATAGGCGGATGGAATCGTGATTGTGAAGACAAAGCAGGCGATCCTTGTTGCTGAATATGTCGCGCCCACCCAAGCGCCGGAGGCTACACCCATTGTAGAGGGACTCGCAGATTACTTGATCAGTGTGGGATATTAGGCTCGAGTTCGCTATGCAGAAGAAGTTTTGGAATGTATTAATCTAACGCCTTGAAAAGACAGTTTTATATGCATGGAGCTTGTACATATCTGCCATCGATTGAACGGACGAGGTGAGTCTACGTCAATGCCGGATCTACAGAATATCTGATTGTATATCAGCGACGTCGACGTGTGATCAATTGCTGTTGCCGTACCACCGCACGAGGTTGAGGGCGACAAGGTGGTCGATAAATTCGAGTCTCGACCGCCCTATACGAGATGAAACAGACCGAAACGTCGATTGCGGTCATGATTCTGCAGCACCACAGGAACCATGGGTGTCCTGCAAGAGGCTGCCTGCTTTTTCGTCAACAGAGGGGAGCACCAGAAGAAATTTCATGGTGCCCAGGGCAGAAGCGACGCCACAACCAAGTGTTAGGCTAGCGAAGCAACCCCATTTCACGACCGATATGAAAAATTCCGGTCAGGTAATGAGCCGGCTCGACTTTCGGTTGATACTGCGGATCATGCTGCTGCTTGCTACAGCGACTGCTACTACATTTCCACTGCATTCTGCTGCCTCCATAGCCTCTAAAATACAAGAAATACAGCACCTATAAGTAGACTAACCGGGCCGGAGGAAAAACCGATGATGAAGGTGAAACCAGCGATCACGTGCTGGGCATATGGCAACGGTTCTTGGCAGAAATTAGAATCGAATTTGGCTTGTCAACTCATCAATTAACCGCCAACGAACCGACCAGCCCAGTCAAACTGGATTCCACATTCTTTTCTTTTCACGCCCTTTCATTTCTATATATAAAATTCTAAATGTTCGGACTTGTTCAGGACCACCGCATGCTTCGCGTACGACAAGCAATTGGAGGGGGGGACAGCACGGGCAGTAGCTCCGGGACGGGCACAACGTCGCCCTCACCGTCGTCCTCGCCATCGACGACACCGACGAGTTCAGGTGCGTATACAGTCCTGTTCGTCGAGCCGCGGAGCTTGACCGTAGACCAGGGACTTCGGAGACTACGACCTCAGCGACGACCAGCGAGACCTCATCCAGTCAAACCACGTCTGCAACCACCTCGCAGGCCACGACGTCGTCGTCTTCATCGTCGTCAGCGACCTCTGCTACCTCCGCAGAAACGACGTCGACAGCCGCCACTACAACAAGCACTACTTCGGCCTCGACCTCCGCCACTACTAGCGCCTCTACTTCTGCTACAACAAGCGCTACATCCAACACCAGCACCTCGACGCCGACGTCTACTACGAGCTCCGCCACGGCAACGAGCGTGCGTTGTTCTTCATACCGTTCCTGATTTTTTTCTCATACCGGCATCTATAGGCCACCTCGTCCAATACCCATGTGGAGACCACGACAGCAGCAGACCCATCGTCTACGGGAAGCTACACGACGTTCACTTATACTCAGACGAGCTCGTTCCGCACCATAACCCGCGTTGGCACATCCCAGTTACCGGGCTCGACCGTCAGTGCCGAGGCCTCAGGGTCAAGCTCAAGCTCGCTCAATACCAAGGCCCTCGCTGGAGGGATAGCAGGTGGTCTCATCGGTATAGCTATTCTAGGATTCGGTATCGCGTTTGTCCTGGTGAGCACCTGTCTTTTTTTAAGGATGCCTCAGCTGGCACCCGACCGTTTTTGCTCGACCGAGGTTTTTCCCCCTCTTTCCAGCGATTGTCGGTTTCAGGGCCGAGAATTTGCAGTAGAAATGCCGGCTTGGCTGACCGTGTGATATGGGTGCCTTCTTTCAGGAACTATTTTATTTTCATTCCAGGCTCCTGTCTTGCGAAGGTGGCGGCAATGGCCGTTGTTCAGCCGTCTTTTGCTCGACGATGTATCGTACGGCTCGTTGGTTGAGTTTGTCACGATGGATGGATGTGTCATCCCTTTTTGATAGCTTGTTGCATATCACTTTGTTGGGACCTTCGAGTGCCAGAACTGCCTTACATTCAATTCAGTACTGACTCTCTGTCCAGCGCCGCAAGAGGAACCGCCGTCGTGCAGATGAATTTGAAGCGTCGCAATTCCGCCGCTCCGCCGTGGTTCTGGACGAAGATACCCTCGCTCCCCACCGGCCTGTTGCTACTCCACCACAGATGTATGAGCGTGGACACTCTGTCGCACCATCTATCACGAGCACTACCAGCCCCGGAATGGCAGGACAAGGAGCGTATTACGCTGCCCAAGGTGGTGCCGACGAGTATGAGCCATACACCGCCCATCCTTATGCTTCCACCCCATATGCCACTACCACCGCCCCTCCCGTCGTTCAAGACCTCACACCACAGCCAACCCATATCCTCCAACCCAGGCCACAGTACACATTCGGTCAAGTTCCCCAATCTTCTGGGCAGAACGTCATGTCCGATGATGGACATGAGAACATGCAAGGCGCCTACAGCTCGGAACCTACCCCACAGGCTTCGTACAATCAGGAGGCTTACGGTAACTACCACGCGTACTCGCCGGATAGCGCAGCCTACGGCAACTCTGCTGGCGCGCATGCGAGGACCAGGACGAATGACGATGATGCCTACGGCGGGATTTGAGATTAGGGAGGGACCTTGTTGTATTTCTGTGTGCTGTATCCCTCAACCTCGCTCGCTCTAAACAAACAATTTCTCTATTTATACCTTTAAGCTTCTTTCGGACTCGCCATTGTTCCTTTTAAATTTTAGACAAAGCCGATTCTTTGTGGCGAGTTCTGTGCCTTGACGCCCCCCTTCCCCCCTTCCTTTGAGCCCGTCTTTTCCCCCCTCCCCTTCGTATATCGCTCACTCTATACCAATGCGAGCGATACCTGTCAGGTACATGGTTTTTAGACCCCCCCTCTCCCCACTTTTGTGTACACCACACTGTGTTTTATGGTAGTTTTCTGTGTGTGTTCGTATATAGCTTATTACTATCAATCGTATGGGATACAATTTGTATTATCTATCGAATGCTTGGGTGGTCCCTGTGACTATTAGAGCCGACGGCAAGAACCGAGATGTCCTGGTGTATGATGGCGTAATCTAAGATGAGGGAGGAGCTTCAGCAGCGTATTTGACTTATGGAAGAAAGGCTACGGAACGATAACGCTTTTGCAGACACGAGCTGATCGAATAATTCTTGAGTGACACTGAGGAGAACGGCTCTTGCATGTCGGAGCCGGGCGACACTCACATCACAATCGCTTAAATCTTCGTCGACGGAGATGGATCTATGACATCAAACAGGACTTCCTTATGTCGCTCTTAGCCAAGTTGAAACGATATTATTATCCACATACTTAGCTATAAACAAGGAGCCTACAGTAACATAAGGCTTCCACGTGGGGGTCGCATCTTGAGATCCTTCTTAGAATATCATTTGGCACTAGCTCGAGTTCCTCGAGTCCTTGGTAAGCCTTTAGGACGGAAAGGGTAAGATGAACGCACCTAGATGCCACATTCCTTTCTGTCCAACGTGGAGCCTGCGAATTTCCGTACAGGTCTGCTATCCTGGAGCGGCGATAAAAGTAAGGAGAGGATTTCGCGACCCTAATCGTGAAATTGGTACATACATAACCAGGGCTACGAAGCGGACGGCATGATACATGCGAACGTCGAAGCGGTGCGTCCCAAAGTTGTGAAAAAACAAACGGTTTCTTGAGCAGTCTTGGCTCGCAATTAGAAGCGCTCCAGAACGATAAGAGTCCTCAGCTCGTCTGTAGTGCGGTCTCATGAGGAATAAGAACGTAATTTGCCTGAGCGGTCGGAGGCATGGATATCACCGAAATGGATGTTCAACTCGACATCTGTTTCAACAGTCTCGAGAGTAGAGAGAGGGCAGAACGACGATGATCAGAAGCGCTTGGTTTGTGAACAAAAGGCCTTCTCGGAATGGTATTGGCGACGTGATCCTATTAGGGCGGTACATCGCTTGCCATACAAAGTAGGCCTGTACGGTTCGATAAGAATGCTTTGAGAGTATAAATTACATACAAAAGGTACTTGAGCGTTTACGAGACTGAAAAATCTGCGTTTCATCGATGATATGTAAACGGCACTTTGCGTCGTAGTCCCAGGAAAACAGATGAGTCGCTCGGCAACAAACCCACTCATGAAGGCGGAATTACGAAGGGTGTATGTCCCGACCGAGCCGGGTTCCAAGAAGTAAGAGAGACGAAGGGCGGAAACCAGAAAACAGGGATCCAGTATGTTCAAGCCAACAAGCGACTTTGAAATGAAGAATTGAATGAGTAGACCCAGAATTCGGAGGCAGGCGTCAGAGCATCTGTGGCTCGTCAGCGAATGCTGAGCTTTCTATTTCGGTGCTGACGAATGCGAGGCTTCAGTGTTTGATAACGCTACTGTCCCTCATCCTCGATAGACTTTGTATGTAAACTGCAAAGATGGAGAAACTCAAGCCTGCGAAGAAACTAGACAACTCACCAGAAGAATTTCCTCGTTCCATACTGGCGGCCGGTCACAACAACGTGGGAGTAGATCAGAAAGGAGCCGGTAAGCGGTCGTGATAGTTTGGAAGGGGAATCATCAACAACGCGTGTCCATCGTGTTCCTCTGTAGCCACAATCATCCACGATGTCTGTAACAATAGATTCTCAGGAAAACGCTGTGGCTCTTGACTCTGAACCCGGGCCTGGATACGACCTCAGCAATAGCCCCCTCCAACACTCGCCCTTGAACCTTGACGGCTTCGACGAGAATAACGACGATGGCGAGAATCCGAGCCCGACCGTTGTCGTTTCCTCTCCATCTATTCCATCCACTAGCTCCAGTCGCGGTAGATCCTCCTCTCTTGCTGGAAGGATCCGTACCAAAGCAAGTGGCGCTGATTCTGCAGCGAGTGGGTGTATTCTTGGACACACTTGGACCCAATGACCTGACGTGAGAGTTTTCTTGTAGGCGAGACCGACTTTGTCCAGACGAACGGGGATGGACCTGACCTGCCTGACGGTCGACGCGCAAGAGAGTCAGAGAGTCAGCGCCACAGTGTGGCGCATACAGCCCATCGCTCCACCTCTCGTACCCGTTATCTGACTCGGCGGAGCGCTCCTACCAGTCAGGCTACAAGCCCGTCGACGCCAGTCGCTCCTTTACCTCCGACTGGCTCACCGGGATTCCCAGGAGCCGATGATGCTACGTCTCGTGCGTCGTTTGATTAGTCTTCCTGCCCATACTGAAGATCCTGTATCTCAGAATTCACCTCGGCAACAGTGCAAGGACCACCACCGCGTGCTGGCACCGATGTCAAGTCCACACTCTGGGATTTCTACAACCATGAAGCTCGAGCGGCTGATAAGGACATGTTGAAGCATTGGCATGATGACATGAGTACACTCCTCATTGTGGTAAGCTATTCCCACGATCTTTGAGGGTTAATTCTCACGCAACTAAGGCTGGCCTGTTTTCCGCTGTGCTAACTGCATTCATTATTGAGTTCTACCGGAAACTGGAGCCTGACTACACTGCTATCTCAGCTCGCCAGCAGCATACTATGTCTATCAATATCCAAGCGATGCTCAATGCTAGTTTGAACCTGCCTGTAGAGCCAATTTATGATGCTGCTGATCTAATCACTGGATTTCAGCCATCTCCAGCAATTGTTTGGACTGTGGGCTTATGGTTCTCAGCTCTGGCTTGTAGTATCTCAGTTGTAGTTCTTGCTTGGCTGGTGAAGCTATGGTTTCTTGCATATATGAAAGGCATGAATAATGGAAATGCCTATGATTGTGCCCATCGACGGCAGTATAGACATGATGCTCTACTTGCCTGGAAGGTTCCTGCTATTGTAGCAGCCCTTCCTGTACTTATTCACATGACTATTACTCTCTTTTTGGTTGGACTGGTCATTCTGTCATGGTCACAGATCAACAGCTCTACTGCCTATATCATTTTGGTCATTACTATCTTGATGATCCTGGTCTACTCAATTACCACACTGCTTCCATTGGTTTCTGAGACATGTCCTTACAAAAATATAGCATTATTGCTTCTCTTAAGAATGATGATTCCTCTGATGTTGAAATTTAAAGAAGCTGCTGTTGTCATGTACAGAAAGATTAAATTCTCTACCAGAAAGTGCTTTACAAATACATCTGATGAGTGGAATAAATGGTCTAAAGATTCTCAATGCTTCATTCAAAAACATGATATGTTTTATGAAAGAAAAGCTATTCAACTCATGGATACAGAGCTAACATGGAAGAGCATTATATGGCTTCTCAACTACTCTCAGAACAATATTGCTATAGATGTGGTTCTTAGATCTATTGATAGTCTGAAATCTATGCCAGAGATGATGTCTGCTCTATTCAAAGTCAATATTACTGAATTTCTCTCTATGAAGATCAGTACAATGTTACCTGATACTTTAGATGATGAATTTTGGACAGAGATAGCACTTTTCAGACTGATAAGCTCTGCATCTGAATTATTGCCATACTTGCATGCATCTTTTCATCTTTGGAGACTTGTATACTTGCATGATAGTTCAGTGACTTTGATATTCAAGTCTAGAAAGAGTGATTCACATTTTTATGGGCAGTGGTTGAACTTATGGAGGAGCCTTGAAGAGAATAAATCTCTCATATATGAATATAACTTGGAGGAATCATGGAACACAGGATTCTTTGTCAGAATTATATGCAATGAAGCATTATCTTATCATCTGCATCCAGAAAATCAGCTACAAATACAAGAGAATATATACTACAAGACTGATCCTCTACTTGATCTGCATCATCTCATAGAATCATATTCAACTCAGAGCTCAATTTCTATCTCACATGTTTCTGATCTGACACAGATCTTAGAGACAATGATTCTCATTTTATCCAAGAGTGATCACAATGATCTTATCTTTCAAAGAAAGCCAACTTTCATACTTCTTCTTAGACTTATTGGTCTGCTGGAAGTCAGACAATGTAAATTATGCATGTCAGTTGCTGTATGCCTTGAGATGTTCTCTCTGCAGACACAAAAACACAGACATCAACTTCTGCTTGAGCATTTTCATAATAATATATCAAATACATTCAAGCATCAAAAAAGGAATTCTGAGAGCAAGGCATATCTCAAAGTAATTCAAATTGTGAATATTCTTCTTATGCAATCTAAAAACCAGGAGGAAAGCAAGCCATCAGCTGAAGGACTTACTATTGCTCAGAAAATTTCATCCAAGTTTCTTGAGTTTGCATTAAGAAACAATGATCAAAATAACACTCCAGGAGATGTATCATTGTCTGAGCAGCTGTCAACAGCTAACATCTACAACCTGATTGATTTCCTTGATGTAGAAGGATGGGCCTGGAAGGAATCCTCACAGGCTTGTTGGTTTATAGATTTCCTTGACAAGTATCATGGATCAGGAATGCTTTCTTCCATCTATGAAGCTAAAATCACCACTTTAATTGGAAAGCTGTTATGCTTAAAGTGGCCCAAAGTTGACCATGATCAGATTTATGCAAAGCTCTTTTCTTCCTTAGTTTCCAAGCTGGAGCCTGTCAATGCAGGAGCAACATATAAAACACTTGTGACAGTCCTGAATCATAGTCTGTCAAATGATCCATCTCATTTACTTCTACAATTGTTTATTGAACTGGGTGTGCATGAGAAAGTGCTAGAATCACTACCTGCAGCTTCAATTTTGGACCGTTTGTTATGGGTTGATTTTGTTAAACCAATGCAAAGAGAGCTACCAAAGTCAGACTTTACAGATGAGCAAAGAGCAGCTTTGAGTAAATTACTGGCAGGTGTAGAAGTGTTCAACAAGTCTATAATGTTTCAACAATCAGTGGTTTAGAATACTTAACCACTACTATATGATTGTCAGGTAGTACAGATGTAGTACAAGCTTGCACAATAGACAGATGAATTCTTTGCCAATTGGATGAAGGAAGGTAAGAAATGCGTGAAACTCAAAATTAAATAACTACATTGGACCTATGGCATCTCAGATTCTGAACACAACACAATATACAGATTTAAAGGTGCATCAAGGCGGCGTCCCTCCAAATATTCGATGTCATGATTGAAACCGGTGAAATGTGTGTGCCCAACCATCCAATCTACTACCTGAATGCCCACTTTGTGCTCCGACTGCAGGATCTGCGCCCTTGCCTCCTTAGAGGCTATGAGGGCCTGTCTATGTTCAATAGTGATAGACCTAAGATCGACTTCACCGGCATGGAGCGATAGGCGTAGTGCTAGATCCGACAGCACATCACCGACGGTGACGCCCACGGCATCATCATCGGGTGTGACATTAAATACCCATGGCAGACGTCGGGACACGATATGGAGGATCGACACTCGAGGAAACGTTGCAGGTTCAAGACGGAAGGAATCAAATGACTCCCGTACGTTCTCTCGAACGCGTTCGGCAGTGGAAGGTGGGAATATCATGTTCCATATAATACGGTCGCTAGAGGACGTCGATGATAATGCAGGATGAAGCGAGGGATGAAGGTGCAGCTTCACGACACTTTCAGTGTCGAGAACCGGCCCATCTATCAGATTGAATCAGATATTGGTAAATCGAAGGAGATCAAGACGCACATCCAGGACCGGCAGTCCATCTATCCAGCATGGCATTCCTGAACTCTGGAAATTCATCGATACTCCCCTCTGGCCGCGTAAACAGTTTCTGGCGTGGCTCGGCTCTTTGAGCGCGCAGTTGGGCAGCGAAATTCAGAACCAGCTCCTCCAATTGTTGATTGCTTTGAGTAGCTGGTAATATTACGGGAGGAATTGGACCATCACGAGGTATCTCGGACATAGATATCGGTTGGCTAGATGACTCTGAAGACGAGGGGCGAGATGACGACGTTTGAAATTGAACTGAAAGGTTCCCCTGGGGCGGAGGGCGACACGACCCCGAAGGGTGCCTGAGGATTGAACGTAGTGTAGGCTGCGTCGTATCACGACGACGAACGGTATGGCTGGAATCCATGAGAGAGAGTCTGTACGAGATCAGCACAAAAAGATCAGGAAGATCTCGTTGAACGTCGACTCACAATGAACACAGCAGTATACAGCTAGGAATACAGATAGCACAGCAAGAACATAGAGAAAATTACAGACACGATTAGGATCAAGCTATCGCACTTGCACGGAGGGTATCCCGAGTCGTGGATGGCTGAGGCCAATAGTTGACATGGAAGACATTCCGGACCAAGCGAAATCGACGAAGAGATAGCGGTACAAAGATACCACAACAACGTTCGCCTCTTGCTGTTACTATCATCATTGCTGCCACTGAGCCATATATCGATACCTCTTCATAGCTCTGCGCAAGGATCGCTCAGATTCTTTCAAGATCGCTAAATTCTCGCAGGAAGTACCGACAACAAAAACTCCTAGCGAAGATATGTATACGATGTGTATCAACACTGCACAGCTTTTCGCTGCAAGATCAACAAATATTCTGGACCTGGAGATCTTCCATGAGAGTGGCCTTGTGTTCTAGGAACCTAGCAGGATTGGAAACTAACGGAAGGGAGATCTTCGAACGGACGAAGGTGCGTTAGTGCCGACTTATGCTTGAGACCAGCACGTCAATCTCTTTTCAGGTCAATGGTGCTCGAAATCAGAATCATGACGGCAAACAACAATACTCTCTGAACGGGAGCGCTAATGCAGAGCCGTGCGGATTTCTTTGCGTCGTCTTGGTTAGCAGGGGCGTATGTTATCTATAAGGATGCGAACTACCTTGCGTTGATTGCAGCAATATGTCGTTGGATCCTGCGTCTTGTATGCGGGCACCATTTCTATTCTAATTTCCCGAAACTCCGAATTTGTGTAAGGATTCTTTTTCTCTTTGGATTGGGACAGGGTGCAATGCTACGAGGTGCATTGATTTTCTTTTCTTCAAGCTCAACACACTCATTTAGACTAAGATTGACCTTCGACCCGTACGCTCCCGAGGTTTTTTCCGGTCATCGACATTCGCCAACTTGAAGGCCCCAAATCGTCCCCGACTACTCTTAATTAATGGGTCCACCAGTCTTTGCATTTCTCCGTTACATGCGTTGAACCCAATGCGACGCACTCATTGCGAAAGCTGTTGCGCCAACCTTCCCTTCAATTTCGTACTTGGCTTCAGAACAACGTATCTGTACATTCTATTGAATACAACTTCAGCACAATTTCTACCGGTTGCTCTGGTTTTATCTCGTGAATGGGGTGGTAAATATCCTTGGTCCAAGAAACTACAAGAAGATCCCCTTGAAGTATTGTTTCAACCCTTCTGCTCCACCCACAAGCGCTCCGATTATCCCATCTGGCCTGACTACAACAATTCCGTTGCGGTCGTTGTAATGTTTGCGCCCATGACCGTCTCCATCGGTGAGGACAAAGTCAGCGGGGAAACCATCAAAGGCAGGAGTAGCGTTTTGATGAAGTATCACGACCGACTTGACCGTACCGACTGGGTAGGCTTTCAGAAAGTCCAGAATTGGCTTTACTTCCAGATCAGCACCAGGGAAGATGAGGACCGTATGGTACGATGTGCGGAAGATCTCGAAGAGAGACGTCTTCTCTCCCTGCGAAGACACAAGACCTGGTGCATCGGGAGCACGGTCCCCTGCACGCACGGGCCCATCCTCTCCCGACCGATACGGATCGACGCTGTCAGGCGTCTCCCCCTCGTCAACGACTATAGGGCTCCCACGATAGTTGACACCAAACTGATACAGCTCGGGTCCTCGTCGCCACCCTTCAGACGATGCAGCTCCCGCTGTGAAGGTCTTGTTATGGAGATCGGTGGTCTTGTCGAGCATCGCTGCGATGACTGGGATGCGTTCTTGGGAGTAGGTGTCGAGAAGGGTAGGAGCTGCTAATCCTCTATCGACGAGGGCGAGTTTCCATGCTAGATTGATCTATTGGGATGTGGGTCATCATAAAATCTGAGGCGAGTTCGAGGAGTTATTTACCGAATCTTGGATGCCTGAGTTTAGGCCCTATGGGTGTGTCAGGTCTCCATCGAGAAGTAGTTCATTAAAGACCACATACCTGACCTCCAGAAGGACTATGAACATGGGCAGCATCTATAGATGTCGGTCATTAATGATATTTTTAGTAAAAGGAATGGCACACCTCCCGCTACGAAAGCTCGCCCTGAACCGTACTTGTCAACCATCCGAATATTAGGCCTGTAGGAAACATAAGCAATCTGCCAGTGGACACATCTGCTGCGAGGAAATACTCCCCTGAAGTTGGAGATCCACACGAGTTCACCGAATTCAATGTCTGTCCGGCCAGAAATAGCATAGAACTCTTTGATAAACGCGTCCCGTCCAGAAGCTGCTTCCGTCGTGTCCAACTTGTGTCCCGTAATAAAGAACTGATATTTATTGTCAGCCGGGTCCTCAGATAGTCGTATGGTCACTCTATGAAGATAATAGTAAGATGGTTCCAAGTAAGCTGCGAGAACGTACGTTTTGGTTGTCATATCTCCGTAATGATGCCAAAACTTTGCGCGATCAGTGGATGGAGCCCTCGAGTTACCTGCGAAGCTCACCTCGCCTAAGTTGTGGCTTGATAATCCTGATGTCGCCAACGACTGTGTTCTCATTCTGTCGGGTCTCGCCGAGGAACGTCAGGACCTAGCGTTTTGCGTACAACGCTACGGGCACCCTCTGAGCCGATAAGCCATCGCGATTCAATGGTTTCTTCGACGGTCTGGCCCTTACGGGTCTTAAGGACGCGGGATACGACGCTGTCCTCAGACTGTTCGAAGGATACCATCTCGGTGCCCAGCTCGACTTCGCATCCATACTTCGCCAAGTGTTCTCTTAGGACTGCTTCATGGCGATCTTGGCCTAGCAAGATTGGATTGTTCTGGTGGAATTGTCGAGCGTCAGTCTGGGTCACTCAGGAAGGGAAACTACATACGTAAGGTTTATCTGGCATGGGTTCGCTTTTAGTGACCATGTTTATTGTCTTTGTCTCGCCATTTGGGAGGTGATGAATGAAAGGAACGACAGGGCCTCCTTTCTGCTGGATGTCGGATAGGACACCCATGAACTTGTAAAGTTCAAGAATCCTGGGCTGAATCGAGGCATGGATTAGCGACTAAGTGGACGTGCCAGTGCGTATACGAACCTGAATACCGCATCCTTTCTGGCCGATTTTGTATGATTCGCCCTTGTCTATGATGCGAACCTGACATGCCATTCTGTCGTAAAGCAAGAGCTAGGGCAAGGCCTGATGGACCTGCTCCAGCCTAAATGTAGCAATGAGCTTGTGCACAAAGAGGTGTAGTAGGAGACGTACAATGAGAACTGAAGTGTCTGTCATGATGATAGATGAATGAGATGTAGTCGACTCGCAGTATGCATACTTATAAGTAGATGCTACTAGGGTCCGCTGGATATATTATCAGATAAATCTCAGGTCATCATCCTTCCAATAATAGCTCTGGACTCAGGCTGATGCAAGTACGGCACCGAAGTGCATGTGCCGGAGGGATACGCCTTCGACCGCGGAGCATCGTATGACGTGAGATCCCTTGCTTAACGCTTCCGCCTCATCATTGGTACCGACGGACGACACCCCAACGGCAGTTGGAACTGCATATGCAATGAACTGTTGGACAGTTAACGTGATTAGATTCCGACTTTCCTGACTATCGTGAAGACATTTGCTTTTTGCTCACATGGTCAGTCGAGAAAGCTCGCATAATTTCACGAAACAATGCGCATGCTCGCTAGTGTTTGTGACGATATGCTTCGGCGCTTAAAAATCAGGTGGCCGCAATGTATCACTGCCTTGTCCGTATTGTGCCGATACATAAATATACTTTTCCGAAGCCTCTCTACTTGCGCAATCCTAGTCAGGGTTTCGAATCATACCTGTATAAAGAACAGTCTGCTCGACCATTCTCCTGACGCAAGTTGTTCGTGGTGACTGCCATATTCGTTGCCTACCGTCTGATGATGAGAAAAGACAGCCCGCTTGCAGTTCACCTAAACCGGAGGAATGGGGCGTACCATTGAGTTCTAGGGCACAGAATCCATGAACCCTTTCCCACCATTTCCTGTGAAATTGTGTGAATCGGTTCTGAAAGTCACCCGGGTGTGATGGTCGTCGATGACGATAGATGGCGTCTGCCAGAACAGATACTTACCTGTAACTCTTTTGTCTAGAATTTGAGAGGCTCCTGATTAACATCAGTTGAGTATGTTCTTTACGAGCATCATGTCACTTGCTAGGCCCACTGTCCGATGGTAATAGCAAATTATCGCGGCGCTGGTGCGATGCCGTTTACAAAATTAACCTAGGAACAAGGTTCATTTACACACGTTTTCAGGGTTGTTTTGATGTTCGTATATCCTCTCAAATCCCTGTCCAGTGAAAACTTGAAATAAGAACAAATAATAAAACAGACAGCCTTCGATGAACAAGATACCGTCTGTATCACAATGGCAGCTCTCTGGATCTCCCCTAAAGGCCAAATCATGTCAGAGGGATCTCCAGGTCCATAATGATGCGGCATGCGACGGTGATGGCAACGGATTGGGGAGATTGTGACCGTGACCGTTACAATCCTTATTCTTTTCCTTCACCGGGACGGCCTCGGTTGAAATTTCTCTCTCCATTCAACGCTTCACGTCTTCATTCTTTTTCACCGTATTATTATCCACGCTCCTTACCGAAAAATGCTCCATGCACTAAACGAGAGACGCGCTGCTCACCGTGGCCTGGAACGCCGTCTGGGTCCTACGCCGTCGTCCATACTGAGCACGACCACTAACCCGCTGGAGAGCCTTTTGTCTTCACTTTCGGACGACAGTGCCGGTGAGGAGTCTGGTTGCAGCTGGAATGAGGGAAGGGAGTGCTGACTAGAATTGCAGAGACGACGCTTACCATTCGTCGCACCAGTACTAGTTCTGACTCTGTGACTTCAACCACAGCCACCTCGACCGCTACTTCTAGCACCCATACGACCACCTCTACCTCCGCGTCGTCGACGTCAACGTCTTCTTCAACGTCTACCACGACATTGATGACGACCTCATCTACCCAGTCGTCAACGACCTCCTTATCGACGACTTCTTCCTCTTCTTCCTCTTCATCGTCGCATCTGGCAACCACAAGCACACTGAGCGTGGAAGCAACAGTTTCATCCACGCATACGACAGGCACAGTCTCTGTTACGGTATCAGGAGCAGCCAACTCAGCCTCGTCCAGTGCTGTTGCATCAGCATCAGCCAGTTCGACTGGTGGCACGAGCAACACGGGTGCAATTATTGGAGGTGTTGCCGCAGGAATCATCGGACTTGCGTTGGTCATTGGAATAATAGGATTCTTCTTGGTGCGTCCCTTACCTCAAGTCCGTACTCAGCAACTGATTATTCTACAGCGTCGATGGCGTACAAAACGTCGCGAAAAAGATGAATTCGACGCCAGTCAATTCCGACGTTCTGCTGTTATGATGCAGGATCCCACCCCCAGATCCTGGTAATGACGGTCCATTTAATCCCCGTCCTCCGAGCATGCTGGAACGTCGCAATCATCCAATGTCATTCGGAACTCAATACGGGGCACCGGGACCGATCCATGCTCCTCCCGAACGTTCGCAAACGCGCTACGATATGGGAATGGATCGCCGGCTACTCGTCCGCCCTCGGCCGCAAACTCCGCCAATCCATTGTTCGCCCCCGCCATGTATAGACAAGCCGATGATACGCCTCGAGCATCCCCGGCACCACTTGATATTCCCCAATATGTCTATAGCCACGATTTAGACGACGGTCCACTTCCCTCACCAGTGTATGGACTTGGAGGTCCCACCATACCGCCGAACGCATCAGTGAATCGCGCTTCTGGGAAAACTGTCAGTCGGGATGTATCTAGTGTCGTCACCTACGAGCAGTCTGTCCACCGTCCATCCTATGGCTTCTAGCACCCCTCGGCGAAGTTTGCCTCTACCAGCGAATGATTACATCGACGTCACTCGGTCTAGCGTTACTCCCTTCCAAGCCGCTCAGTACGTGGAGATCGCGAACCGACTAGCCACCGAAGTTCCTCAGGGGTTGGATACGCCGGCTCTGAATGAATACGTGCATAGCAGGGAAGCGTCGCTGGCAACTATTGGTTCGGGGGCGCCTCCTGTAGTTCCTCCGAAGGATAGTCATTATTCCCAGGCTTCCAATTCAACAGGTAGTCAGTCCCCTAAACGAACATCTGGGCAGTCTCAAGCATCGGTAGATATCATGAAGGACCTCGAATTCCCTGCCCCGCCATCCCCAGTTCTATCTACTTCATCCCGTTACCGTGTTGACTCCACGCCCCCCACTCTTCCTGAAATAGCCATAGATCGCGGATCCGTCTCGCAATATTCCTTGCCCAGCTCTTACCGGGACAGCACCAGTAGCGCTCCACAGTACTCTCCATTCCCCGGCTCTGGCTCCGGCTTCCCTAGCGGTGTCAGCCAAACCATCACCGTAGGCGGCAAGCTGGGCCCTCAAAGCAGGTTCCCAACGACGCCCAGCCCGCTTGGAAACGGCTTTGTGATGTCAGAGAACAGGAATCAGTTCCCTTCCAGCCCTACCCCCTCGAGTCCCACTATACCTGAGGCCAAGACTCAGAGGCCCGAAACGATTTACGACGCTGAAGATGCGTATGGAGGTATCTAAACGGAAAGGTTTTGGCTTAAAATCTGTTTTTATATACATAAAGGTTGATTCTACGGGATCTGGAATCTCCGTATACCATTGTGCGTCCAATCTACTTATCACTTCCTGCCAGCGGCCAGGACTTGTTTACAGTTGTGTCTCTCTTTTCACCCTTGGGATACGGATACGGATTCTGGTAATCCCCGTAGTTTTATAATCCACCTTTATTGGCGCCTTGATCGGTGTGCTTCAATGTATTTCTGTTGATTACTCTGATGTAGCGGCTCTGTTTTCTTTTCTTTTCTTTTCCACTGCATGGAGTTTTTCTAACGAGCTGCTACGAATTGTTTTATAATGGCGCTACGTTCTTTTGATACCCATTTTATATTTTTCTACAAGTTAGAGGGAGTGTTATTTATTGTATCGTTGCTTCTTGTTGTAAATGAAGTATCTTTATTGATTTTGAGTTATAGTCGGTCTGGAAGGTGCGTGGTAGTTTAAGCGTAATCGTAGGTACTGGGTCGATGGGAATCCCTGGGCAGTTACACTACTTGGCTCGCTTCTACTGCATATCCGTGTATCTGCAGGACGGTGCGTAGTACATGAGGATGTTCGGGAGTGCGAACGCTGATAAGTATTCTAAGCCAAAGCAAGGGGGGAGAGGCAGATGTGTACGTGCCTTCACAACCACGTCTGTTCTGACAGGAGGTGCACGACATGTGCACGAGTCTCGACAAATGACACCCGGAGTGCTTGTGTAGCACGATATTATCTACGGCGCGGCAAAGGAGCCCCAGTCATTAAACCGGGTTGCCTCGTCCGCATCGATCATCTCATAGCGCTGCCCTTAACCAGATTCTTCTCCAAAGTCACTGGGAGGATAGCGCATCACGGGTACCTCCCCGCGAGGCTGAGAAACGTCCCCTGCAGCAGCGTTTTCAGAGGAGCTATCGTCGAGTGCGTCGGCCGGCTAAGATGGTCGATAGCGGGGGTGAGCATGATGAGGGGGGTCAGTCTTGTTGTAGGCTGATATGCGACGGTAAGCGGGTCGAGAGAAGTGGCAGGGACTGGACATCAGTTACGCTGCTCGGTTAAAATTTGTATCATGGACGGTGAGGAGAGGGGAGAAGTGGTAGAGGATTTTTTGCCGATGGTTCACCGATATTAGCCAGCGCGAATACCTCTGCTAAAGGAAGCGGCGGCTTCACGACTACCGTCATCTAGTATTGTTGGTTCCATGCAAATGACAGTATCGTGCTTGATGCGTTCACTCCGGAAATCTGTCCCGTCTCGTACGAGAAGCGGCTTGGCGCTCATCGGCCATCCATTAGATCTTTGGGAAGGAAAAGATAAATGCTGAGTCCTGACTGCTTTGCCATTGATGAGCAAAGTAGGAATGAAGTGCCGCTCGACAGAGGAGAAGCGTAGGAGGGATAAACATTTGGCTTGAAGGGGGTTAAGTAGATGAAGAACGACGACTGGTGATGACGGAGACTGTACCGGAGGTGAGTGCTGCAATGACAGGCGTTTAGACGTCGTATTGACAGCTAAACCGTTATCTCGCAATGCCTGCAACCGGTCTGCAAGACTCCCTCCGTATTTGTGTATCGGGCCATCGCTTGGGCTATAGACGACAATCAATTAAAAGAGCCACCACAGCAATGGTCGAGTACGTACCTTGAAGCCTGCACCTCTAATTCTTTGTGAACCACACCGCTACTTTTCTCCGCCTGCATTTCAGTCGACTCGGTTGCACCTTTGATCAGGCAAGCCGCTTTCACATGCACACTCAACACAGCCTTGAGATCGCTGCGAGCGTCGTACTCCCTCCCTTGGTCATACAACCTACGGCCATTCTAATAAGGTTAATGGTCGTCGCTCCTTCTCGACTCCCTCTAATAGACGCCAAGGCATGGCTTTTGATTTCCGCGATGGTCATATTTGCCATTGTCTTGACGAAGCCTATTCGTGTTGGCTGGTACGACGGGTGGCAACGGCGGAAGCAAAGGGTAGGACCTCCGAGACCAGATGCACTTGGTGGCGAAATGAGCATTATCTCAATGTGCTGTCCAAGCCAGCGCCGCGAGCACAATAAGGAGGGGTGGTGAAGGTAGGATCAGGGTGAATATTGTTACATAACCATAATTTCCAATGTCATTACATGTCATGAACCGATACAGCAATCTTCGAGTCTTACATACAAAAGAATTTAAACCCCACATACATTCTATCAATATAAAACCAAAACGGATGGCCGTATTTGTGACCTAGGAGGGGAACATTTCGCGCAGTTGATTGGCCAACCTTGTCACCTCCAGGGGAACGACTGGCCTTCCTGTCAACGCGGCGAGAGTGTCGCGATGAGCAGAAGATAGCAGAGGTCTGGTGGCGATAAACTCCCTGCATACAGGGCAAGTTACTGTAGTATAGGGTTGGCTGAACCATTCCACTACGCAGGCACCGCAGAAGCTGTGTCCGCAGTAAAGCCTAAGAAAGCAATCAGTGACTGTCTCAACATGAAAGCCAGGCTCACGCGGCCGGTATGGTCATCACTTCCAAACAAATAGCACATCGTGTCGACGGGTCTACGACCTTGTTCAAAAATGCTCGATCTCCTTCATATAGCTGCTGAATGTGCCAGACTTCCTTCCTTGCTTCCGCAAGCTCCTACAAGCATCATCCATAAACATTTCCACGTCCCAGGAGACAGATGAACGTACATGTTGGGTGCGTTCCTTAGCGGCACTGGCTTCAGCCAGTTCGGCTTTTAAAAGAGCGACTTCCTGTAAGAATAGTCCATAACCACAGCTGAAGCGGCATCACATTTGATATGAGAGACTTACGAGCATAAGCTGTCTCTCCCTCCCCAAAAACGTTATTTCACGGTCCTTCGACTTCAAGAGGCTGATGGCCTGCCAGGCATGCATCACGGACAGGTAAGAAGGAGAATAGAACGCTTACCAGGTCTAAAGGCACATTCTCCGCCCCGGAAAAATTGGTGAGAAGTTGATCGTACTGAAAACAAAGCGAGTTCGTAGGTAGCACTGCATAAGAAAGCAGAATGACTGAACCAGGCTGTCCCCCATGGAGTACTGCTCTGCAGCTACCTCGTTCTTAATACTCTGCGCAAAGATCAGCACAAAAACGCTTAGCATACTTGACCGCCGAGCTGACCTTGCTTCGCATGTACGGAGCTGGACGATGTTTCGTGGTCCTAGCTGTCCTCATCTTGCCAGCGAAAGCGCTACGTTTCGAATGAGATTCTGGTACTTTTTATGACGCTGAAAAGGATGCGTACTGAGATCCATCGTCCCGTTCTTCTTTAATCAATGGAGCGCCTGAGGATTCGTCCATAGAGCAGGAGCAAGTTGCGTGACGTCCGAACAGATGCGGCTTAGCGCGCGTCTATAGGGTGCACGTGCCAGACACGGTCCGCGGGAAAAGCATGCATACACCATGAAAGCTAGACGCGCAGTGAAAAGGCGAAAATTCCAGATGGGTCGTGATACATCGAGCCGGAGGGCTAAGCTCTCTGGGAACAGGATCCGGTACGTCAGCCGTGATGGGAACAATGCCACTGCAATGTCCGATATCAGCTGATCAATCCTATGTTCGTTTTTTTTCTGCTGGAGGAAAACTCTGTGAGTCGTTATATATGATGACTGGATATCGTTATATTTACCTCCTATGGCCCATCGACATCTGGATTTTCAATAATGCGCAAGATGGCATCTACCGATAACGACCTCAATCCCTGGATGACTTGTAATAGGATGCCGTGTACTGAGACGTACAGGACCAAGTGCTTTGCACGCTGATGTGTATCTGTGTGAGTTCGTCACCGCTACAAGTCTGACGAGACTGTTCAGGCATCGCTGGGCATTGCTAAGTCAAGAGGTAAAGTGAGAGCTGTACTTGCCCCAAGTTTAAATGTTAAGCCCATGCGACGCTCAGGAAAGAGGGAAAGAAGCAAGTTTGCTGTCTCAGCTGCGGGGCTCTATTAAAGCTTTAATTTGATTTGATTTGATTTTCGGCATGGGGTCCAGAAAAGGCGTGGGGATGTCTCATTACTGTGACGATAATATTTGCTCATCCATCTGAGTTTCTAGCGGCCGGTCTGTTTCTGCGACGTTGTAATGTTTCGACGGTCCTGGTCATGCTTGGGTCCTGCCGCGAGTATTATATGCAAGAACGACGTGGTCGTTGCAAATTATGAGCCGAGTCTAGGTCATATCGTGCGTCTTGACGCTTTGTCAACAAAGGCTTGCATTTATTTGCTGTACAAAACGACTCAAAAAGGATGTATTCGATGCCGGTAAATTTTGATGCTCTGCTGTTCTTATGCATGACTCGTCTTTAGATCACGATAATGACCATCCATTGAAGCCCTGTCCTCCCAGCATGCTGGAAGGTCGCACTCAGTGCTCATCCAATATCGTTTCGAACGGGACTTGTTCAATTCCCTTCAGAGCGTTTGCGGAGATGGCACGATATGCGATGGATCGTCACGATGGCTCCTCGCCACCCGTTCGGCCACAAGTTCCATCCATCATTCCCCTCATTATGTATAGGCAAGCCGATGATACACTTCGAGCGTCCCCAGTACGTGGAGATCGCGAACCGACTAGCCACCGAAGTTCCTCAGGGGTTGGATATGTCAGCTGTGAATGGATACGTGCATAGCAGGGATGCATTGCTAGAGGTAGATGGCAACTAACGGTCCAGGGGCACCACCCATAGTTCTTCCGAAGGCTAGTCATCATTCCCAGCCAGTGTGGAGTCGATTGCTCAATCTCATGATCTCACACGTAAGAGATACGGCGTTCCGAATACCTTGCTACGCCACATTTTTAGCTCTCAATGCCGGGAGCTTGTGCTAAAAGCTAACACTGCGATCGCATGCTATCGTGTACTCACTTTCTGTGAAATATAGATAACTTATGTTCAACTCACGACTCAGGCATGTAAAATACACACGTCAATGTAGTTACACTTATAAAACTAATGCTTACACTTGTGATTCATGAGAAGAAATTGATGGATACTTTTGAAGTGCATTGAGCACCATTTAAATATCTTTACAAACAATGCAAGTACTAGGTTTTTATCTAGATCTTCGCTAAATGGGCGTTGCCGTTGCAATGCCGCGACGGCTTGATTGCATTTGCCGTTACACTCCCTCGCGATTCTATACTTAGCAGGGAACGCACTGGCTCTTCATTCCAGGTTGAAAAATAAATTACCTAAAGGCGCACACTCCTATTATTGTTCTATTATATAAAAACCTTTAACACATGTCCAAACGCTCGCGCTACTTGATCCTTTGCTAGTGGGATCGGCATCTGCCAAGCTGAATACTTGCTGGCTCGGGAGATTTGCCGGGTGATCCGTATCCAAATTCTTGTCTTTTACGTATGGCATCGAGGGTTGAACAATCGACTGACATACTCTTCTTAAGCTTCTAATTCAGTGCATAGTTAGTCAGTCCTCAAAGGAACGTCCGGGAAATCTCAGGCGTTGGTGGATATCATGAGACGGACCACAATGCGCAATTAACATTAATGGCGAACATAGTATGACTGTACTACTATGACATGGCGATCAGTAACATTGACACTGAATCATGCTGCAAAAATATACACGTCTATATATAAATAATATCGGGGTAGGAAAGAAATCTATCGGAATATAGTTCAGGCGAGAATCTCCTTGAAATACCGCTTCAGCCCATCTACACCCGTGACGAGCGCTCCAATGATCCCGTCAGGTCGGACTACAACCACCTTGGTAATCTTCTCTGCGATCTTGTAGTGCTTGTACGCATAACCATCACCATCCACCAAGACGTAGTCAGCCGAAATACTGCCTGCCGGTTGGTGCGGAACAATGACCACGGACTTTACGATACCAGCGGGGTAACCCTTCAGAGCGTCCAGAACTGCGGTGTTCTCGTTAGAGAAGACGAGCACTGTATGGTAGGAGGGGCCAAAGACGTCGAAAAGACTCGTCTTGCGCGAGGAGTCATTGGCAGATACGAGACCAGGGGCGTCGGGAGCTCGGTCACCACCACGGATGGTGCCATCGTTACCGGATTGATACGGGTCAACGGTCTCCTCGCCCTCAACGGGAGTTTCATCCACGATGACGGGACTAGCGCGGTAGTTTACGCCTAGTTGACGAAGCTCGTAGCCCCTGGCCCAACCCGCCCGGCCAGCTCCTCCGGGCTGGATAGTCTTGTTCAGGAGTTCAGAGGTCTTGTTGAGCATTGTCGCGATGACGGGAATGCGTTCTTGAGTATAGGTGTCAAGGAGACTCTGAGGAGCCAGGCCCTTCTGCACAAGAGCGAGTTTCCAAGGCCAAGTTGACCTATAGTGCGCGGTCAGTACTTCGATACCATGTCATACGAGTTACTTTCACTCACTGAATCTTGAATACCGGAGTTGAGTCCCTACAAGTTGTCACTGGTAAGACATGGCTGGGAAAAAGAGAGCAGTAAAAATACCTGGCCGCCAGTAGGGCTGTGGACGTGAGCGGAATCTTGTAGTCGATCAGTATACGATTACTATGTGAGAAGGGGGACTTACCACCAGTCACAAACACCCGGCCAGAGCCATAACTATCGACCATTCGAACATTGGGACTAAAGACACGTTAGAATTGATGATCGTGGTCCAAATGAATCGTGCTTACTGAAAGTGGGAAATCCAGATAAGGTCACCAAATTCGATATCAGTGCGTCCACTTGTTTCATAAAACACCTTAATAAATTCCTCTCGACCAGACGCCATCTTGCCGGCGTCCAATTCACTGCCCATACAGATGAAAGTATATTTGTCGTCGTCTTTCGTCTCAAAAGGTCGGAGGGTCACGCTAATGAGATGCGTCAACACCTAGTTACCAGATAGTCAACATGTAGAAACGTACGCTTTGGTACCGGGTTCTCCCCATACGTGCCATACCTAATAACAATCAATCGTTGAACGAGGAAAAAACAAACTCGCGACATACGGTCCTGTCCAATAGCGGCTTCTTGACATGGATATCTCCCACAACTAAATCATCTCCCTTCCGCGTCTCTCCAAGGAATGTCAAACCAAGCGTTTTACGCACAACGCTGTGAGCGCCTTCCGCGCCTATGAGCCATTGACATTTCACAGACTCTTCGGACTGCTGTCCATCACGAGTCTTGGCGATGCGAGAGATGACGCGATCAGGGAATTGTTCGAAGGACACCAATTCAGTCCCCAACTCGACTGTGACACCATATCTGGCCAGGTGTTCGCGCAGAATTTCTTCGTGTCGGTCTTGTCCCAGCATGACGGGGTTGATCTAATGTTCGAGGGGGGTTAATACCAGAGTTGACCGCAAGTACAGACACGCACGTAGGGCCGGTCGGGGGTATCCTCCATGAAGGCCAATACCTCAACCTTGGTTTTGCCCTCAGGAGTATACTGCAACTTTGGCTGAGGGACTCCGGCTTTCTTCTGTACGTCAGGAAGGACACCGAGTAGTTTGTAGAGCTCAAGGATCCTAGGCTAGGACAGGATTCAAAAAGTATATCTTGAGAAAGCGGCCAACGCAAGTACCTGGATTCCAGAGCCTTTCTGGCCAACTCGGAAAGTAGGAAGCTTGTCAATGACCCGGACAGAGACGCCATTTTGAATCAAGGCCAATGCCAGGGAGAGGCCAGAAGGTCCAGCGCCAACCTAGGAAACGATTGAGTGAAGGGCAGCGTACAAAATGTTTGATCGCTCACGATTAGAACAGCTGTAGTCATTGTTGTGATTGGTGCGATGGCGAAAGATGTGAAGGGCAGAGAGCGCAAATATCATCCTTTTTATAGCGGTCCATGATTGGTGCTGATCAACAGACTACATCCATCTCTACGTCGGAAAGAAGGAAGGAAGGAAGATTGAGCATAGTAAGCATCGTTACGTCAGACTCTGTCGACTTATAGGAAGGCGGTACTGTTAGAGGTGCATCAGCATCAGGTTTTGATCATCGTTTGATCTGGTTTGTAAATAAATAGCCCCTGAATGTACCACAGGTTTAACTGCCATAAAAATTACCTCGATCCGCAATGTTATTTGGCTGAGCCAATTACATCGAGGACAACGACCGTGGTTGGGAATTGGCATTTTAAATAAGCTAACTCATCGGATCGTGACAAAATTGCAAAGTCCAATTGGACAACAGAGAGGAACTCTTCTGCCGAGATGATGGTACTACACGCTCGCCAAACAGTAGCAAAATCCGATATCCTGAGTCAAAAATACGTTCAAGCATATGAATGAGCAACTGGCTGAGTTCTGTTCTGTATATAAATCAGACGAAGATCTCCTTGAGGTACCGCTTCAGTCCCTTTACCTCACTCACATGCGCCTCAATGAATCCATCAGGTCTAACCACAACAAGTAAGCTTTGCGATGTCGTACCCATATCCGCAACCATCCACCAGTATGTAGTCAGCCAAAGCAGTGCCTACTGGCCGGTGCGGAACAATGACTACGGACTTGACGGTACCAGCAGGGTAACTCTCCAGATCATCCAGAACGGTAGCGTTCTCGTCAGAGAAGACGAGTACTGTATATTAGGACGAGCCAAGAATGTCAAAAAGACTGGTCTTGCGCGACGGGTCATTGACGAATACGGTCCCCATCACGAATAGTACCGTCGTTACCCGACCGATACGGGTCAACGGTCTCTTCACCCTCGACTGGAGTCTCGTCCACGACTACGGGACTGGCACGGTAATTGTGTAAAAAATTCCTTTGTCGTGCGTCACGCAAAGTAGTGTGTAGTAAAAAAACTGATACACGCACGAAGGACCATGCTCCGATTCCTTTGTCTATTTGTGCTAGCGACGATTCTTTTCGTGAAGTCGTGTTCTCTAACTTCTCTTGCGAAACATGATTTTCTTGTGATGGACCATAGAGAGCTCGATGCTCTCTGTCAGTGGTTGGTGACAAAGTATGACTCGAAAGTTGTTGGAACCAGGAAAATACGGTTCATTTCATGTGCAAAAGCTGGAACGGAACACGCGAAGGCCGCTTAGCGCTACAACGGCTAAAAATTACAACAGCGGTCGGGATCCTTGTAGGCCAAAGATGGATCACTTGCTAGCAGCTGGGGGTGGAGAGTAACAGAAAAGGGTGCTAAGAAGGCTAGAGGAGAATATCTGTAATACAGAGAGTCGACAATAGCGAGATGATCAGATCGTTGAGAAGTAAGCCAAGATCAACGGACAAGCCCAGGTAGGATGCATCAAATTAGACTGGTGACCGTCTGTCTAACCTCGATCGTCGTTGCAAGCAAGGAGGAGAGAATAGCCAGACTGGTAAAATTGGATCGGAATTTGGCAGGAAGCGCGGGGGGCTGTGTTAGCGGTCAGGTGATTATCACGTGTGTGCTCGTAAACCAGTAGCAGCGCATTTTTTCTACTGCTGTTTTCGTACCATTATTGCCTTGAATGCTCTACGAAACCCCTCTCAAAGTGTCGTTTATTCCAAGCATTCCTCTTGACAATGACTTATCCTGTAATCTACTGCCAAACGCCATCTTTTCACCCACAAAATTTCTCGCTTGCGACGTCAAGTGGTGAGAGTGACGGTTATGAGTCTAGCATCAAATAGGACTTTCCCACAGGAAGCTCAACCTGCGTAATAACCGAGTTACCTATATTCATAGGACTCGGAATTCTTAGTTCCTTATATCGGTAGTCCAGATGCAAATATGGCTATGTTCACCGAGCGTGATGAAGATACGGATTTTGGGCCCTGCAGTTTTCCTGCTCTTCCTCCTGTTCACTCACTAACAGAACACCTGTTTACACCTGTACAGGTAGATTCCTGCTGTATGTTTACATCCTTGTATTTCTGGTTTATACTATACATGCAGTTACAGGCAATTACTTGATATTGCCGTCCATCGTATCGTTCAGCAGGGCTTGTGCCATGTGCCATGGCCATGCAGGGAAGCTCACCCGTGAGCAGGACTCGGATATACCCCCCGCTTCATAAATTCTGTGAGCTTTAAGGTGAGTAAAAAAACCTCTCCATGATGTTCGATAAGCAGGAAAGTCAGAATCTAATCACGCTAACTGCCCCGGGCCAACAGTGCATTGCATATGTATTTTCAGCTACCGTTAGGCTGTCGACCGCCGGTAACAATGATGAGACGGAAGCATTAAGCACGGGGTCTGGCATGCGTTCAGAGGCGTATCCCTCTTCGGTGCCGTACTTGCATCAGCCTGAGTCCAGAGCTATTATTGGAAGCATGATGCATTGATGACCCGAGATTTATTTGATATTATATCCAGCGGCCCTTAGTACTATCTACTTATAAGTATGCACGATGCGAATTGACTTCATCTCATTCATTTACCATCATGACAGACACTTCAGTTCTCATTGTACGTCTTCTACTAAACCTCTTTGTGCCCAAGCTCATTGGTACATTTAGGCCGGAGCAGGCCCATCAGGCCTTTCCCTAGCTGTTGCTTTACGACAGAATGGCACGTCCGTTCGTGTCATTGACTAAGGGTGAAACGTACAGGATCGGCCAGAAAGGATGCGGTATTCAGGTTCGTATACGCGCTGGCGCGTCCACCTAGTCGCTTATCCACACTTCGATTCAGCCCAGGATTCTTGAACTGTACAAGTTCATGGGTGTCCTACCCGACGTTCTGAAGAAAGGAGGCCCTGTCGTTCCTTTCATTCATCACCTCCCAAATGGCGAGACAAAGACCATAAACACGGCCACTAAGAGCGAACCCATCCCAGATAAACCTTACGTATGTAGTTTTCCCTTCTTGAGTGACCCAGACTGACGCTCGACAATTCCACCAGAACGATCCAATATTGCTCGGCCAAGATCGCCATGAAGCAGTCCTAAGAGAACATTTGGCGAAGTATGGATGCGAAGGTCGAGCTGGGCACCGAACTGGTATCATTCGAACAGTCTGCGGACAGCGTCGTATCCCGCGTCCTTAAAACATGTAACGGGCCAGACCTGTCGAAGAAACCATTGAATCGCGATGGCTTATCGGCTCAGAGGGTGCCCGTAGCGTTGTACGCACAGCGCTAGGTCTGACGTTCCTCGGCGAGACCCGACAGAATGAGAACATGGTCGTTGGCGACATCAGGATTATCAAGCCACAACTTGACGAGGTGAGCTTCGCAGGCAACTCGAGCGATTACAGTCCACTGATCGTGTAAAGTTTTGGCATCATTACGGAGACATGACAACCAAATCGTACGTTCTCCTATGCAACTTAATTGGAACTATGTTACTAATATCTTCATAGAGTGACCATACGGACTATCTGAGGACCCGGCTGACAATAAATATCAGTTCTTTATTACTGGATACAAGTTGGACACGACGGAAGCAGCTTCTGGACGGGACGCGTTTATCAAAGAGTTCTATGCTATTTCTGGCCGGACAGACATTGAGTTCGGTGAACTCGTAGTGGATATCCAACTTCAGGGGAGTATTTCCTCGCAGCGGATGTGTCCACTGGCAGATTGCTTATGTTTCCTACAGGCCTAATATTCGGATGGTTGACAAGTACGGTTCAGGGCGAGCTTTCGTAGCGGGAGGTGTGCCATTCCTTTACTAAAGATATCATTAATGACCGACATCTATAGATGCTGCCCATGTTCATAGTCCTTCTGGAGGTCAGGTATGTGGTCTTTAATGAACTACTTCTCGATGGAGACCTGACACATCCCATAGGGCCTAAACTCAGGCATCCAAGATTCGGTAAATAACTCCTCGAACTCGCCTCAGATTTTATGATGACCCACATCCCAATAGATCAATCTAGCATGGAAACTCGCCCTCGTCGATAGAGGATTAGCAGCTCCTACCTCTTCTCGACACCTACTCTCAAGAACGCATCCCAGTCATCGCAGCGATGCTCGACAAGACCACCGATCTCCATAACAAGACCTTCACAGCGGGAGCTGCATCGTCTGAAGGGTGGCGACGAGGACCCGAGCTGTATCAGTTTGGTGTCAACTATCGTGGGAGCCCTATAGTCGTTGACGAGGGGGGAGACGCCTGACAGCGTCGATCCGTATCGGTCGGGAGAGGGATGGGCCCGTGCGTGCAGGGGACCGTGCTCCCGACGCACCGGGTCTTGTGTCTTCGCAGGGAGAGAAGACGTCCCTCTTCGAGATCTTCCTCACGTCGTACCATACGGTCCTCATCTTCCCTGGTTCTGATCTGGAAGTAAAGCCAATTCTGGATCTTCTGAAAGCCTACCCAGCCGGTACGGTCAAGTCGGTCGTGATACTTAATCAGGACGATGCTCCTACTGTTGATGTTGTACCCGCTGACTTTGTCCTCGGTGACGGAGAGGGCTATGGGCGCAAACATTACAACGACCGCAACGGAATTGTTATAGTCAGGCCGGATGGTATGGTCGGTGCGCTCGTAGGTGGAGTAGACGGGTTGAAACGATACTTCAATGGGATCTTCTTGTAGTTTCTTGGACCAGCGATATTTACCACCCCATTCACGAGATAAAACCAGAGCCACCGGTAGAAATTGTACTGAAGTTATATTGAATAGAATGTACAAATACGTTGTTCGGAAGCCAAGTACGAAATTGAAGCAGGGCTGGGGCAACGGCTTTCGCGACGAGTGCTATTGCATGTAACGGAGAAGTGCAGGGACTGGTGGAGCCATTAGTAGAGAACGCGCCGTAGTCGGGGACGATTTTGGGCCTTCAAGTTGGCGAATGTCGATGACTGGAAAAAACCTCGGGAGCATACGCGTCAAAAGTCAATTTTAGTCTAATGACCGTGTTGAGCTGGAAGAAAGGACTATCAACACACCTTGTAGCATTGCACCCTGTCTCGCTCTAAAGAGAAAAGAAGTCCTTGCCCAGATTCGGAGTTTCGGGAAATTAGAATATGAATAGTGCCCACATACAGGTAATTGGCACCCTTATAGGATAACATAAACCCTTTCTAACCAAGATGGCGCAAAGGAATCAGCACGGCTCCGCAGTAACGCTCTTGTTCAAAGACTATTGTCATTTGCCGTTAACATTCTGATTTCACCATCGACCTTGAGGCAAAGAAGTTGACGTGATGGTTTCAAACATAAGTTGGCACTAATGCAACTCGCAGCATCCATCTAATTCAAGGATCCCCCTTCTACTTGCTTCCACTAGGTTCGTAGAACGCACGGCTACAAACTCTCATGGAGTTCTCCAGGTCCAGAATACCTGTCGATCTAGCATCGAAAAGCTTTGCGGTGTTGACATACATCATATACATGTCCTCGCTAGGATTATTTGTTGTCGGTACTTCCTGCGAGAGTTTAGTAATCTTGAGGGAATCCGAGCGATCCTTGCGCGGGGCTAAGCAGAGGTATCAGTATACAGTTCAGTGGCAGCGACGATGATGGTAACAGTCAAGAGATGAAAGTTGTTGTGGTATCTTTGTACCGCTATCTCTTCGTCGATTTCACTTGTTCTGGAATGTCTTCCATGTCAACCACTGGCTTTGGCCGTCTGCGACCCAGTATAATCTTTGTTGCAAGCTCGATAGCTTGATCCCAATTGTAACCATAATTTGCTCCTATGTTCTTGCTGTGCTATCTGTATACCTAACTGTATTTTGCTGTATTCTTCGTTGTAAGTCAACGTTCAGCTGAAATCTGCCTGATCTTTTTGTACTGATTTCGACCAGGTTTCTCTCATGGATCCCAATTATACCCCCGTCATCGTGATACTAAGTCACCCGCACTACGCTCCATCCTCAGACCGTCTTCGGGGTCCCGTCGCCCATCGCCCCAGGAAGGCCCTTCGGTACAATTCCAGACACCGTCGTCTCGCTCTTCGTCATCAAACCAGTCAATATCTGTGTCGCAGATACCGCTAGATGGTCCGATCCCTCCTGTAACCCTGCCGGCCACGCAGGACAGTCACGAGCTCGAGCAGCTGGTATTGCAGCTCGTTGCCCAGCTGCGCCGTCAGAGGATTACCCCTCGGAAAGTCTTCCCAAGGCCCGAAGGGAAACCAGACGATTTCCCCGAGGATGCGATGCCAGATAAATGGACGGCCGGTGTTGATCGTGCGTGCTTTTTGTGCATTAGAGCGCTCCTCTGCAGATGGACCAATTCTCGACCCCGAAAGTGTCGCCAAATTGGGGTTGCATCCAACGCTTCATCCGATTCTGAGCTCGACATCTTCCGACGATGATCACGTCATTTGGAACATGATATATCCTCCGGAAACCGCAATTCGAGCTCGAAAGGACGTACAAGAACCGCACGATGCGTTCCGTTCTGAGCCTGCCACGTTTCCGAGAGTGTCACTGCTCAAGATAGTATCCCGTTCTCATACATGGGAATTCAACGTCAGAGCCTACGATAGTTCCGCGGGTGTTACCATTGGTGATGTGCTGAGAACTTTATTTATGTACTTGTCAGTCGGCCTCAGGAGGATCGAACTAACGACCATTTCCTCTGAGCATAGACAGGCCATCACAGCTGCACGCGATGCGAGGACGCGGGTTGTACCACCACACATGGAGCTGAACACAAACCTCACAATTCTTGATTGGATTAGTCAAGAGACCCATTTCGCGGGTTTCATTCATGACATTGAATACCTGGAGGGCCGTTTCCGTGATACTCCTTTCCTACTTGCATATTATCTCATGTACAGATCTTGTGCGATACTCGAGCTTCTGTTGGCGCAACACTTAGTCGCTGTTTGGCTTCTGGTGTGGATTTAAGTACTTACGTGTTGGCTTACCCTGTGTGTATTTTGTAGTTTATAAATCTGGATATATTTGCACGAGAGTTACCATCGAATGCCACCACCATCATCGGACTGTCCTGACACATTTTGCCCTTGCGCATCCGCCTTCTCAGGCATAACTAACATACTGGGGCTGATACTACTATTACAGGAGACAATACCGCGAACAAAGGGGAGAATTGCCCGTGTTCATCAGGAAAACGGCACATTCTTCTTGGTCACCAAGACGCAAAGATGAAAGAAACAGCGTCTTATAAAGGAAGGCACATGCGCTTGATAAGACTGGTTTCAGTGTTTTGATAAATTCCTCTCGACCAGATGCAATTTTATCGCCATCCAGTTCACGACCCATAATTATATTGTCATCTTTAATTTCGAAAGGTCGGAGGATCACGCTAAGAGATGCGTAAGAATCCGGTCTAGATAGCCAACGTGTAGACACCTATGCCAGTTCGCACCATGCGTGCCATATCTTGAAAGCTTTATTTAATAAAAGTGAACGGGAGAAGATTCAGACGAGCACCAGTACGTCTCTGTCCAACAGCGGCTTCTTGACATGGGTCTATTCCACCGCTAGATTGTCTCCCTACAGGCGTCTCTCTAAGGAATGTCAAACCAAGCGTTTTATGCACAAGCGCTGTGAGCGCCCTTCTGCGACCACAGTCCATTGACTCCCCACAAATACTTCAGGTCTGTTGGCCATCACGAGTCTTGATAGTCCGAGAGACCACTCGGTTATAGAGTTGTTCGAGGGTACCCCGATTCAGCCAACTCGACTGTGTCTAGCAAAGTGTTCGCGGAGTACTTCTTCGCGTCGGTCTTGTCCTAGCATGAAGGGGTTGATCCTCAGTTGAGATGTTTACTATTAGAATCGACCATCAGTACGGACGTACGTAGGGTCGGTTGGGGGTATCCTCTATATAGGAAATTATCTCGATGTTCTTGGTCGCGCCTCCAGGAAGGTAAGTACCAAAGGCTGAATTACTCCACCCTTCTTGTATATATCAAGGAGGACACCGAGGAGCTTGTAGAGCTCGAAGAAGGATAGCCGTCAATTAATATATCTCGAGCCAACGGAGAGCGCAAGTAGCTGGATACCAGAGCCGACTCTGTACGTTGAGAGGTTGCCAACGACTCGAACAGAGATGCCATTCTGGAGCAAAGCGAAAGCCAGGGAAAGGCCTGAGGGTCCAGCGCCAACCTACGAAACCATTAGGAGGAGCGAAAGGGATGATCACCTACGATGAGAACAGACGCGGTCATGTGGTGGGGATTCATATATTCAACAAGCCAGATATCGCCATTTTAGCAATGGTATTTCATGCTAGTTGCAGATCAACAGGTTGTGTCGTGATCCGTTTCATAAGGCATGATCTATGAATTATCAGATTACTATTACTACCGGCACAACGGGAATACCTACCTAGGCCTTTAGCCGACGATCCATCAGATTCACAAGGAACAGCTAGCTCCGTTGTAACTTGTTTCAAGCTAATGCATAAGGCCATTCTGCGAGTACATCCTTCCAACTCGACATCCTCGCACCATTTTTGTCATGTCAGATTTGGTCAAATAGTAGCATTAATAAATTGTGATCAGCACAAAGCAACAATACATAAGACTGGTAAAAAAAAAGTCACGGGGTAAATTTTACATCGACAGTCGTAGAACATCTTTAATCGCCATTCCTGTAGCCCTTATGCTGACGGAAGATTCGCATGTATCTCCTCCATCAACTCTTCCGCAATTTTGGGATTCGCCAGCTACAAAGGCCAAAATTGGAATGATTCTCCAAGCAACAGCAGAAGAACTCACCCTGAGGTTATAATGCGTTGTCACTCCGTCTTGGATGACACTAAAGCGCACGTATCTCGGGTCCTGCGCGAGCACGCAACGCATTCCATGGAATAATGTCACGTTGAGCAGTACGGTGTATACTGCCTCTTTTCGCATCACTATGTGTATGCCATTAGCAACAATTGGAGACATTAAAAGATACGACCCACATAACCTCGCGCCTCCTCCATCTGAGGCTCTCACATTCAGCTTTAATACGCCGGTGCCGCGCTCCTTCCAGGCAGTACCATCAGAGAGTGCAAATAGTTTTCCTCGAACCTGATGGATCGTCTCTTCTTCCTCTTCCCCTGTCATCACTACAGAAAAACCTTAGAACCGAAAGGTATCAAATTATGTCCGGAACTCTCACCTTCTTGCTCAGTTAAAGCAATCTTGGGAACCTCTTGCTCCTCATCAGACTGGTCTTTTCCTGCACGCAGTTTTTCACCAAAGCTGGCGCCTTTTCCGTCGCTGCTATCTTCTTCTGCGCAACTATCTGAACCATTGAAGATAGACTCGCGTGGATTCTTGACCATGTTCGCCAATGCCGGGGACCCTGCACGAGCACGCTTAGACGCAGGCAGTGCAAACCCTTGGCTAGCGCCACTGTACGCTGAAAAAGCACTGGCGTTGGCGGGATTCGCTCGGCGCGTGGGGGATTTGCTGCGTCCAAGCTTGGACATTCCGCCTCCCTAGCACAGCCGACTTATTTTGGGCGATGGAAGCAAAGGGAGATGCCGGCGAGGCAAATGCTTCAAAACCGGAGCGCTTGGCGGGGGTCGCGGCCGAAGTAGAGGCCGTAGACGATTCTCCTAGAACGGGTGTCCCAAAGGATGAAGAGGAGGATACCGAGGACGTAATTGGCGGAGTTGAAGAACTTGACGACTTTTTAGATCCAAACACATTAGGCCCTTTTACAGAAGCAAAAGGAGACTTGGCAGCGGCGTAGGCTCCAAATCCGCCCTGCACAGTGTTAGTTATAAAATGATGTACCGCAGAGGAGAAAACGAACGAATTTGGGTGCAGGAGAGTTAGGAAGCAGACTTGCGCTTTGCTCCGGGGGCGGTGAAGGTCGCTTGGTCTCTCGAGGATTATCATCCCCACCTGCATCATCTCTAGGCCGTTTTGTGGGTTCTGAGGCAATCTTATCAGATCCTCCCGTCTCCTGGGGTCCCTGGCTGGTCCCACGTTCCAGGAACTTTCTCTTCAATCCCTTGTCCCTCTCGCCAGAATCGGAATCGGAGTCTCGTCGCGAGCTCTTCGGAACTTCGTCCGCCGTAGAGGGAGGTGACGGCGGAAGGACAATAGGCGTCTCGTCAACGTGAGGCACATCGTGTTCCTCTTGTTGGTCCTTTATGTCGGCCGACCCATTGGAAATACTGCTTTCTTCGTGCTTGTCCGACTTGTTACCATCAACAGACATCTCCATGGCAGAATCCTGCCCGTCGTTTGGACTGATCGCAATGTAAGGTTTCTTCCGCCAGTTAAGATCTTCAACGCCCTGACTGATTTGTCGAACTTTGATTTTCATCTCTTGGGGTGGCGAGCCAAAGGTTGGCGACGGGGAATTCGACCGAGAGCCTGCAATTCCATCGTCTTCTTCAGCTGTAGAGCTCAGGGCGACTCTGTTCTTCTTTGCAGGAGTGCGAATTTCTCGACTGTCGCGAGTGGAGGTGTCGGTATCCTGGGAAAAGCAACAGCGTATCGGTTAGTGACGACATTCCAGCAATGGTCGTGAAGACTGACGACGACGGCCTTCGTTGTTACAGCCGGTTCCTGGGAGGCCTCTCGCTCTCGCTTCCTGGATAGCTTGACTTCTGTGAAGGTCGCCCAACAATGAGCCATGCCTCGACGGAGAATGATAAGTGAATCCGACCTGTTTCTGAGCCCACTGGCGACGGTGGCGTCGGTGGAGGCGAATTCACCTGCCTAATACTGCTCTTCGAGCTCGACGCCTCGGTTGGGGGGATGTCAGACATGACTAGGGCGGTGGTGGTGGCTGCTCAACATTGGACAAGACTGGACTTGCGATCAGGGTACCCCTTCGGGTTCTCCCGAAATTTGCCTTTTTTGGACCCCAGTCCGGCAACGTTGTGTTCCGTTTCCAATCTATTTCGAACGCCATTATGCGCCATTGAGTATGCACATGCAAGCGCCACGGACAATGATCACCCATTCAATGCGCCGTACAACGATGCAGAATTACAGCATACAGTAGCTTTAACCAGAAGTTTAAACGAGTACTAACATAAAGCCCTAACTTTCCAGCTCAATAATAACACTCAAAGCAAAATCCTGACCACTGCTGAGGGTATACTATTAGTTTTCTCTGTCGTACAGTAAATCAACGTCTCAGTAAAAGGTCGCTCGAAAATACACCAGCACTCCGGAACCGATGGTTCATAGCGGCGATCAGCTTTCACAGCCTTCCTACTGAATGAAGGTGAAACTTACACCTTTGATACGGAGAAAGCTAAACGCATTGACCATCGAGAATGTATGGACCCCATTCGAAGCGACCCTATTCATAGGCCTGAACCATACTGTGGCAATCAAACTATCCAAGTGCGCCGCAGCGGTCCTACCCAATGAGCTGTGAGGAAATCACCATTTAACTGATAGAAAGCGCCGTAAGCCTTTCTCGGTCAAAGACACCGCAATTATGAAGTTCGACACTGGGTTTTGACAGAGAAGCCACGACTTCACATTGCCCTGCAAGTTAAATGAAAGAGGAGCGATATGTTTTGAGAAACATGCTTCCCTTGGCAACAACGGTGGGTAAACATGCACATTTGAGGATGCCGGAATGAGCTGAACAGCGCTGGTCTACAGGACGATTCGGATTCCGCGGCCTAAATGGCACCGCCGCTGTCGTCATTTCCTGGATTGTAATGAATCGCGGAACTTTTCTAACCTCAATGTCGATGACAAACGTAACGCCATGACGAACCTCCGCCACCTGCAGAATGCCGGATTAACCGTAAGGGGTGGGACCAAAGTACACTCCCCGTTATAGATCGGTAGGTTATAATGCAGGTAGCCCTTGATCCAGATCTGGACTACAGATGATCCATTGACAATTTCCTCCCTGATAATTAGCAAAAACAACTTCCCCCAGCATGGTTCCCATTTCAAGCGGAAACAAACCTACTCGGCAGTGGAAGTGCTTCACGCGCTGCGTAGCACAGCAGTATCGATCACTGCAGTCTATTCTACCAAGTCGGCTATTAACCTCCCTCGATTTGGATGATGGAAGAAAGACATACTGCAGAAGCGTAATGGGAACAGACTAGCATGCATAGTTTCTGGGCCTGGCGTCTAGTCAACGGGTGGACTGGTCATGTGCATCAACCACACAAGCGCCTGGCCTAAAGCAAAGCCGCTAACACTACGTCGGCGAGAATAAATAACAGACCCGGTTATTAGGAAACACAGAACCAGGAACAGAAGCGTATTCCGCAGTTTGGAGTGAGTGGCGTAGACAGAGGACCGTGAGTCGAGGAATAACATTCGCCATCAGAGTCAGGTGGGATTATATGCAGGCGAAAGATGGAAGATGAATCGGAACCTTCGTCATTTAACCACCGTCCATGGGAAAAGATATCGGTTACTACCTCACTGAAGATATGTTCCTATGGTTATGGTAACTAGTCTAACAACTTTAATATGTGTAGGCAGGAAGAGAGATATCCTGGCCAACTTACAATCAGGGCCGGAGAGACACAGCAACTCGGCCAAGAGAAGTTAACAAGAAGGATAGTAGCAAGAAAGATGACCGGGACCCTCAAATAAATAAAACATGTAGTCCGGATTTGCCGAACGGATTGTGGCTGCCTGCGACATCTATAGCACTGCTTTTCGGTACAGTGTGAGAAGCGATGCCGACACTAGCGACAACTGAAAGGACCTCCCCGGCCACCGCGACCCAACACTGTTCAAAGGTATCCGAATAGCGGTGATCTTTCGAGGGGCTTGCATTTAAGTTGCCGCGAGCCTGTCGAGGCGGAAGTCTCCCAATCGGATTGATCGGACGCAGTGTAAATACTTTACCTTCGTTGATCCAAGACGAATTGTTACTCCCAGCCAAGTATCCTGGCATCGTCTTCAATCAACTTTCTCAAATTCGGACCTGTCGTGATTCGAAGTGACAACGAAGGAGAGCTCGAAGGGGATAGGCATTACCTTTTTGGGCTTGATGTCCAACAAATCATCGGCGCGGAGGCAATTCATCAGGCACAGCTAAAACCCGGAGACGACGAAAAATGAGGGCTATAAAGCAACGGAGAATGCAATTCCTCCCGGAAACAGTGTTTCATTACCAGTACTTTTTGTCTGTGTCGCTGGATTTTTTTATTTGCGGAGTTTATCTGGCCCGCCTTCGAGTTCGCCGCCGCCATCAACGATTCGCATAGGAAAAATGCGATTGAAGCCACGGCGATGGAACAAAACTACGCAAGGTCAAGAAAACATGAAGAAGATATAAAATCTCAGCTGGTATCAGCCAGACATTTTGTGCTTGGACCGAGACTGAGCCAGTTTGGCGTCTTTCAGAAGAAGACGTCCAAAACAAGGCATCGACGATGGATCGGTGGCACTGTCTGAGTTTGAATTTCCGTGCTTTCGTCTCCCCTCACTCTTCCACACTTTATATCTTCCAAGGGCTTCAAATTATTGAAGCACCTCTCCCAGCCTTTTCTTCCTTGATAAGTTTGAAGTTTCTGTATTTTCTCTACCTTCTAGGCGTTTCTCGCCCTTTCTCCTGCCATTTCTGTACCTGGAACCCGCAACCCAATGTCTCCTTCACATCAAAATGGTAACGAGACACAGAATTCCTCTGACCCTCCCGTTTTCCTGAAAAACGGTGAACGTGTCCGTATAAATGGTAACATCTCTTGACATCCTCTCCTTTCTACACTTTTCCCACTAATATCTATATTTCAGATCACGTTTATTGTTCTCCCAGCGCAGAGGCCCGCGATGGCACCCCTTATTCCATTGCACGTATTATGGAATTTCTCAGACCGCTTGGTAAAACTCAGGAGATATTTCATTATACTCGTGTTCGCCTTGCTTGGTATTACAGGCCTTCGGACGTTACAGAACGAACCGTCGCAGATTCACGTCTCTTATTGGCTGGCATGTACACTGAAGTGTGCGATATCAATCAGATACGCGCCCGTTGCCACGTTGTCCACAGAGACAAAATATCCGACCTAGCGGGCTGGAAAAAGCGACCTGACCGCTTTTACTATAATCGGCTCTTTGATCCGTACATGAGGAAAGAGCTGGAAATCATCCAGTCCACTGACGTCCGAAATCGTAAGAGACTATTCGATTCATTTCCTCGAACATGACTAATCTACGTTTCAGTTCCGGATAATATTAGAGAGACTTTGATGTCACGATACGAATATGTCGTGGCGGAAAAGGAAGTTATTCCTGACCTCACTGATCGTCTTCGTACGTGTGATACATGCTCCGAATGGTGCCCAAGGCAAGTATAGTTCGTACTTTTCGGGATATATCATTAATATGTGATTATCATCAGCCTGGAGTCTGTTCAATGTGACAGATGCAAGCGCTTTTTTCATATGCAATGTGTCAATCCTCCGCTGATGGCGAAGCCATCACGAGGATATGGCTGGACATGCGCGCCTTGCTCACGGAAACATGAGGAGGAGGTCGATAGTCATCATACCCGTCAGCACACTCCGGCCACCAATAGGCCGCTGAAGTCCAATGCACCGGCTGCGCGAGGACGGGGACGACCACGGAAAGATAAATCGCAGCAAGACAGAGAGGAAAATCTTCCTATCAAGTACTTTAAGATGTGGCCCTTCCGTTACTTTGGGTGAGACGTCTAGAAAATGGTTTTGGGTATTTACTGACGGCTTGCCACAGACAATATACCGTAGCAGAGGATACCCTCGGTGACTATTCAGAGGGTAAACCTTATAGCTACCGGCTAATATGATATTATAGATCAGGACGACCTTATATCCCCTCGAGCACCAACGCGCGTGGGTCCCAAGTTCCAGGCAACTTTGATTGAAAAGAATGCCCCATATCCGGGTGAGTATGTTTTGCGGAGTGATCGACGGGCACTAAAATGGTCATGACAACAGATGAGGAACGAGGTGGTGATAGCACCGTGGAAGTTCTGAGTGCAATCAACATCTTGACAGGAGCGGAAGGTGGGCTCTATATCGGTCTGATGACGTCAAGTTCCTGACCCCAATTTCCCCACAGTCGACGAAAGTAAAATTGTTTTTCCGGTTTTGGGTGCAGCATACTAAATATATGCGTAGTGGAATCCTTC
This sequence comes from Armillaria mellea, assembly GCA_030407055.1. Lineage (NCBI taxonomy): Eukaryota > Fungi > Basidiomycota > Agaricomycetes > Agaricales > Physalacriaceae > Armillaria > Armillaria mellea. Next base: position 857,033 of record JAUDZF010000007.1, read on the forward strand.
AAACGTGGCCTCACCAGTGATCCTAGAGTATCATCGTCTGTCGATTGGCTAACCGAAGTCATCCGTCGGTACTCGGAAGCCGCTCTAGCGGCAAAATCAATGCATACGGTCAATATGAAGACAATTACTCGACAGGAACAGGTGAGCAAATTCTTCGCGAGAGATTTTTATTATTGGCTAACTTCCGCATTCTGACAGTGGAAAATCCAGCCGACCAGATACACTGACAGGGAATGGTCCCGAGAAGAAATACACGCCTTTGAAGACGCCATCTTCACACATGGTGCACAGCTCCGAGCCGTTAGGGAGGAAATTGGTACCCGGACGATGCCGGAAGTCGTCCGATTTTATGGACATTGGAAGGCGTAAGTGTCTCCCTGTGTTGCCTCAAATATTCTGCTCATACCGGCTTCAGCGGTAAACTCGGGGAAGAGAATGCACACTTTAGGACACACGGCGCACTCCCAGAGCCTCAGTATGAGCAATGGGGAAGTCCGGAAGAGGCCTATCAAGGCCAGACTGTAGGCCCGGCCGACGATGAATCGTCGATAGTCACCCAGCCGTCCAAGGCTCCCAGTTGCGGTGCCTGTCGAACCCGAGAATCCAAGGTGTGGTGGAAAGCGCCAAAGGGCCTCGCTACCAATTTTCTTTGCGATACTTGTGGTCAGAACTGGAGGAAGTATGCTGACTTGAACGTGCGGAGTGTGCGTGAAGAGTCGGTACCTTCAATGAAGGCTCGATCAGCAGAGAAACGGGAGGGGACTCCTTTGACGGGACCAGTGCCTAAGCGTACTAGGGTGAGTTTGTTCTTTGTCTGACGGAGTGGCTCATTTCTGACTTGTATCGTGCAGCTATCTACTTCGTCTGCTAGTGTTGTGTCTACGCCGCCCCCACCCCCTCAATCGGCGGTTCAACTTCAGTGTGTCTGTTGCCGAAAGAGCGGTCCCATCGGCAAAGTGCTGAAGTGCACGAAGTGTGGGTTCCGTGTCCATGCAGGTATAGAAATTTCCTTGTCACTCACTTTTTTTCTAATTCTCCGCTGCCAGGTGTCTGCGGTGCCGTCGTCAGCCCTGAGGATGTCGAGAAGTGGCGTTGTGATCTGTGCTCGAATGACGAGAATCTGGAGGCGTCCCTGGTGAGCTTGAACATTTTTGATCTTCTCCTTGATTTACCCATAGTTTCTCCGCAGATTATGGAGTGCATGTTGTGCCCTCGAAATCAATTGTATGACAAGAAATTTGGCCCGTCGACTAACTCTATCCTTCGCGCTTGCAAGCCAACCGAGGGCCAACAATGGGCTCATGTCCTTTGTTCTGTCTTTGTCCCCGAGCTCACTTTTTCCGACGCATCGAGACTTCGATTGGTCGAAGGAGCAAGTACGATTGTTCCTCATCGATGGGCTTCTGTAAGTCTTCTGCGTGCTTCTGTGTCATTCAGTGACTGATATACGTCTTATACAGAGATGTTGCATATGTCACGAGAAAGGAGGCGCTGTTGTACGGTGCTCTGACTGCAGTAGGGAATACCATGTTTCCTGTGCTTGGGATTTTGGGCATAAGTTCGGGTTTGAGATACAGCCAGTGAGAAGTTCACCCAAAGAATAGTGTCGGATAAGAATTACTAATACTTTCTCCTAGGTGAAGAGCAGTCGGCGGGATACAACCATTACCACGACCTTCCGCGACGAGACTGGATGTATGAATGCTATTATATCATGCAAAGACCACGATCACAGTCGGCGAATGATTTATGGTTTATGTGACACTACGGACGGCGGAGAGGTTCGTACCTATTTTTCTTCGCTTCACTTCGCCTAAAACTCAACCGACTGTCCATCAGACTGCACTACAAGTTTACTGTCGTAATTATAAACAAGCGACTGGTCAATCGCACGCTCTTCTCCGCAAGGCGAGGCGCCTGGATCAACTTCTCAACGTCCGGACTGACGTCTCTGTGTCTCCTCCCCGCGATCGCGAAGCGCCAGTCTTCAACCCCGATCCTTCTTGCGACACTTGCCATACAGAATTCAGCCCGGCCTTCCATCTCATTGATGATGCAGCACAGACGTACCGGTGCCATCGCTGCTACTTTGGTACTCAGGTCAATCCGGTGGTTAATTCTGTGGTTCATGATGCTCCTCCTGAGCTTTTAGTTAATTGATATGGTATCTCCTGTAGCTGATAATTGACGCTTTTGAATACGAAATAAGGATAATTATTGAATCTTATGTGTGTTATGACTGTTTCAGCCCCCAATTGTACCCACGCTCCGTCTAGACCAAACGTTGCACCCTCCGGATCGCAGGGTGTATCAGTAGTGGCCCCGCAGCCTTATATATCAACCTTTTGCATAAGCTGTGATCTGCTCAAGCTCTGAATAACTGTTTGTTAGGTGGTTTAGATCGACAATAATTATTCAGATAAGTAATATCTGTCATTCCAAATGTGATTTTGAGTCAACGAACTTCACGTTGTTCCTAGCGTCTGCATAATCATTATGCAGAGTCTGCGCAGCCCAGCCCAAGTACACTGCCGACTACGTATCTCCCATCGCAGTTACGATCTGCTACTAATACTGGTCCTAGTAGTAAGAATCCAGTGCGCAGAATTCATAGTGATTGTCCGCAGTCAAAACCGGTTTCAGTGCTTGACAGCTGCGCAGGACTCAACTGGCACCCCGGGATCAGGATAACCGAAGGCTGTATTTTGTGAACAGTTGACTCTGCATTCCGTAAATGACACGGAGGCTCCGGCCGTTGTGATTCTTCCGTTGATAATGAACGATGGATCACGAGGCTGGTCATGCGCTGCCACAGTCAAGGATTAGGACTGATAGTGTGACTAAGTATCAGGGACGAGGTTGCTCTCTGGAAGTACTTGCTCGAAGTTAGGGGAGTCACGATATATGCCCATTTACGGAATGTGATTATTTACTTATTTATTTCAGGTAATAATGACGGTGGAAAATGGTTATGTAACAATATTCACTCTAATCCTACCTTCACCACCTTTCCCTATTGCGCTCGTGGCACTGGCCTGGATAGCACATTGAGCTAATGCTCGTTTCGCCACCAAGTGCATCTGGTCTCGGAGGTCCACCCTTTGGGAGTAAGCTTCCGACGGTACCAGTCATCGCACCAGCCAGCACGAACGGGCTCATGAAGACAATGGCGAATATGACGACCGCGGAAATCAAAAGCCATGCCTCAGAGTCCGTTCAGAGGGAGTCGAGAGGAGCGACGACCATTAACCTTATCAAAACGGCCCGTAGGTTGTATGACCAAGGGAGGGAGTACGACGCTCGCAGCGATCTCAAGGCTGCGTTGAGTGCGTATGTGAAAGCGGCTTGCCTGATCAAAGGTGCAACCGAGTCGACTGAAATGCAGGCGGAGAAAAGTAGCGGTGTGGTTCACAAAGAATTCAATGATTTCAGACCTGTACGTGTGCTCGATTATTACACACAGCTTCCGTTGACCGGGACTGCTAGACACTTAATGATCTTATATCACGGACAAAGATAGTAGAAGAGAAACTGAAGGCGACAGAGGTGCAGGCTTCAAGGTACGTACTCGACCACTGCTGTGGTGACTCTTCTAATTGATTGTCGTCTAGCCCAAGCGATGGTCCGATACACAAATACGGAGGGAGTCTTGCAGACCGGCTGCAGGCACTACGAGATAGTGGTTTAGCTGTCAATACGACGTCTAAACGCCTGTCATTGCAGCACTCGTCTCCGGTACAGTCTCCATCATCACCCAGTCGTGCTGGGCGTCATTCCCAACCGCCGCCACCATCGACGTCGTTGTCGGTCGCCCCGCCATCCGGATCTCCCCCCTCACCTCACTCTTTGGTGTCTCCTTCATCGTTCGGACCTCCGTCGCCCTCTTCGACGCCGTCGTCCTCTCCGCTGTCGTCGCAGTATAACCTTTCCGAATTTACCCAGACTTTTCCGCCTATTGATGAATTGGATGAAACCCCGCCATTCCAACTACCCTCGGTTCCCACCGGCATCAGCACCAGCTCGAGCAGGTCGTCGAAGGATGGACGCAACGGCTTGTCACCAGTCTCTACTGGCTTTAGCGTCGGCTCTCCGCACAAATCGCCGTCCCCACTCAAGTCCCCGACACCTTTGCCACACGTTATGCGCAACTTTACGGATCCAATTGGAAGGCCGTCAAGCACACCAGTCACGCCTATGATGAACTCATTCACCAGTCGTCCAGGATCACCAACGAAGGCCACAGCGACCCTAAAACCGTCGAACCTCTCCTCATCATCCACTTCCCCCATTCCAAATGGCTATTCGAGCTACACTTCTCCTCTTTTGAATGGTAGTTCATCTCCTGCTCTACTCATCAACAGCAAATCAGTCAGCAATTCTCTTTTCCCTAAAGATCTAATGGGGTTGCCGACGGGCGCCAAGCTGCTTCTTATCGACGTGCGAGACAGGGCCGATTTCCAAAGAGAACATATTAAGCGTGATGCCGTCATTTGCATAGAGCCAACAATACTACGCCGGAAAAGGTACGCTGACTTGTAACGTCGCCGTTCGGTTTTTTAATCAGTCGCTAGCATAAATGCGACGTCATTGATGGAAGCACTGGTTATCAGTCCTCCCTCAGAGGTCAGTCTGTTCGGCAACCGTGAAAAATTCGACTACGTCGTGTTATATGACTGGAATTCAACGAGCTTTGGCCCGCTAGATTCGCCACTTTCCGTCTTGGTGCAGACAATCTATGAACGGGAATTTACTCGTATGTTGAAGCATGCTCCGATCATTCTTGTAGGAGGATTAGAGGCTTGGAAGAAGGAATTTGGCGAATCAGAAGTTACCAAAGGGGACGGTGAAGTTGTGAAGCTACCCCCCCCCTCAACTTCAACAGACACGTTCGCGCTTGCTAATCCACCGACTCCGCAACCGTCGGCAAAAAACCCTTTTGCGAATGGTACCATCCCTTCTGCTCTGTCCTCGTCATCTGGAGGTGCGAACTTTACCGAGCAGCATCAAGTGTGGACTCCGGGGCGATCACGTGCCGACACTAATCCAAGCACCAACCATGTACGTGAACACCGGCCAACCTATTCCTTAGATCAGGCCTACAACCATGTTCGGTACGTGTTCCTGTTTTCCGAATCGGAACCAGACCATGACATGAGCATTCTAGGTCGCCCGCTGAAATCACCTATCCTAGTCGTCCCCAACCCTCAGAGGGGTCTCCACAATTGGTCAGAAGACCGGCGCTATCCCGACAACCGCCTTCTTCGTCTCCTCCCTCTACCCGGATACCAGACTCTGTACGTGGTGTTCTATTTTTAATGCCGATTCACTAATATTCCTGTAGTTTGCATCTCCTCCTATGTCTCCGTCAATTTCAACATTCAATGGAATACCTCCCACTAATGGAATGCATCCAGTATCATACCCTAATTATCCTCGTCATATATCTCCTGCTTCTCCGCAACCTTTCTTGCCAGACATAGCCTCTCCACCTCAGGCTTCTATCAATTCATCCCTCTCCAGAAGGAGAAGTGATTACATTGATCAAACACAAGAGGCACTAGCAGGACTACATGGTTCCCAACGTGGACCAATAGACTATCCTGACCTTGCGACTTCACGACCATTAATCCGGCCTCCTCCGGCAGCCGCCTCGAGCGCTCTGGAGAGGCAAGACAACCGGCCTCGTATCAGTCGTCAACAATCATTCTCTTCGCCTCCCACCATCTTGACACCTCAAACCGGCGCCATCGTGCAGTCGCCTTCCCTGCCTGCCCATACCAATTCCTTATCTTATTGGTCCGACGTCCAGATTGGCATGTCCGGTTTGAAGAACCTCGGAAATACGTGCTACATGAATGCTCCTATACAGTGTCTGAGCGCGACCGTGCCATTCGCTAGATTTTTTACTGGTAACTTGGTCATCTTATACTTGTCGCAAGTATACTGATTTAAGGGTAGACGGTAGATGGAAACACGACATCAACAAGTATAATAAGTTGGGCACGAATGGTAGACTCAGCGGAGCATTCGCAAAGGTGTTGCATGATATGTGGGGCCAGGATCTGCCTTACTTGACACCTATAGACTTCCGGGTGAGTACTAACAGGCTATTTCCCCGTGTCCCCATCGCCTAACAATCTACAGAGAACAATCGCCCAATTACAGTCGCAATATGCCGGCACTGAACAGCATGACTCGCAGGAGTTCCTCAGCTTCTTACTGGATGGTATCCATGAAGACCTCAATCGCGTCGCTCTGAAGCCACCCGCAGTTACGTTGACACCTCAGGAGGAGGCTGAGATGGAGAAGCTTCCTGCGTGTATTGCCAGCGACAGAGAATGGTCACGATGGATGTCCCGGAATAACAGTGTCATCGCTGATTATTTCCAGGGCCAGTTCCGGAATCAATTGCAGTGCATGACATGTTCCACAGTATGTCCAAGCCCCTTGCGTATTATCCTGGGTATTGACAAATACCTTACAGACTTCAACCACATATAATGTTTTCTCTATCCTTCAACTTCCCATTCCTTCCGGCAAGCGAGTAACACTACAACAATGCCTCGACGCTCTTTTCAACGACGAGATCTTGGAAAAAGATGATGCATGGTGAGATTCATCTTCCGTGTTCATGTTAAGTTTATTCATTGAGCGACAGGGACTGCCCCAAATGCAAAACTAAGCGAAAAGCGTTGAAAAAGTTATCACTAGCACGATCACCGCCGATTTTGCTCATACACTTGAAGCGCTTCGAAGCCAATGGTCGGTTCTCGGACAAGATCGATACGTTTGTCGAGTTTCCGCTGAAAGATCTTGATATGACCTCGCGAATGCCCCTCCCGCCTCATAACGAAGCTTTACTCAATGGAGGTGCTGTTATGTCTCCTAACGACCCTCGGAGACAGATACCGCCATACAAGTATGATTTATACGGTGTCACGAACCATACTGGTAATTTGAGTAGTGGCCACTGTACGTTTTCCCTATATCCATGGGTAATTAAGGTTTTCAAGTGTTTATCAGATACTGCGTTAGTCCGTTCTAGCGGCCGGTGGAACTACTGTGACGATAGTAGCATCAAGACTGTCGACGACAGAGACGTAGTGGTATGCATCTATCTGTTGGTCCACTCATGGGTATGCTAATAACTGTCGCAGAGTCAGAAAGCCTACGTACTGTTTTACAAGAGGAAAGCATAATTTACTCGCTTGGTTATTAACATTATTCTTACCTCATTCATCGTTCGTGTTTGTTACCATCTATATTTCCGTGCTATAACTATGCTATCATCTGTATACTACACTTGCATTATAACCTTCGGAATCAGGGACTTCCATTTTGTACTTACTTTTGTCCCAATCAAGCTTGGAATTTTGATCAAAAACGAACACGTGATGCGACGCGTTGTTGATTCGAAATTGAATTGCTTTTGCTCTCGTCCACCACGATGAGCACGCCGGCCAAGAAACTCGTCCACTGGGATGTCACCAGTCCAAATTTCTCGGATTTCGGGTCGCCAATGTCTAATGCATCATCGGAGTCGCTGGTCTCGACGTCAGGTCTGCAGTACATCAATGCTCAGCTAGTGGCCCATGGATTCGCGCCACCACCAGGTCTCTCGTTGGATGGTGTCTCGAATTCGAACATGGATAGGGCTGTTAAATGCTTGATGGAGCTGCTGGGGCAGCGTATAGTAAGTGCAGTATCTACTGTGAGAAACGAATTAATTGATTGGTTCTGCAGAAAGATATGTCTAGGGCGGAAGAGTTGGCGACGGAGCTACGCACACTCAGGTATGATCACGAACGGATCAAATCTATGCATTGCAATGCAGCGGAGAAGGCAGCCAATTTTGAACGGGAAATGAACATACACAAGTCCAAGTTCCAGTGAGTTTGCTCCATGCTGCATATCCGTGCTACACTCATTTCTACCAGTGCGACTACAAAAAATCTTCAGTCTACGGAACAGTCGCATCGGCAGACCATGGCTGAACTTCAGCGCTCACGTACTGCTCTGCAGGCCGTTCGGGCAACACACCAAGCAGAACTCAAGAAGAAAGAAAAAGAGTATGAGAAGATGGCGGAAAAGTGGAACAAGATATCAGATGCGCAGATGAAAGTCATGACGGCTCCAAGTGGCTTTACTTGTTCCAACTTGCGTGTTGTGAATGGTAGCAGCGATGAGCTCATTGGACGAGGACCCGGGGTGTTGGAGGTTGCACTTCAGGAGGCTGAAAAGGCTCGCTCACAGTTGGCGACGCTGTGCTCTGTGCTCAAGACCGTTATTCTTAACGCCGTAAATGGACTGCAACGCCTCATATACGACATGAAGAGTAGCGGCTCTGAACCCGATGTAAGTTGATAATGATTACCGCTAATCGAACTGACAAGTGAATCTATATTAGCTGACCCCTTTCACGATGGCAACATTGTTCCCATTTGTAGCGCCAGATGTTGCAGGCGACAAACTAGCATCGGTTCTCTTATCTTTCCATGAATCCCTTCGGGTTCTTGCAGTGCCCGCCGCTCCGGTGCCACTACCAGTTGACAACTCTGCGCTAGGAAATGAAGAACGAGAGCGACTTCAAACTGTTATCGATTCATTAAAGACGGAGCTTGGTATGCCATTTGCTCCTACTGGTTTCCAATTCTGAAGAGAGTGTAGAACTTGCACAGCAAAATGCTTCTAACCACACAACAGAAGCGCAGGTGTTGTTCGACAGATTCGCCGCCGATCAGCGCCTTGCAACGGGTCATGATCCCGCAGATATCAGTGTCGAGTTCATGACTGTTCCTGAGCAAGACAAGCACAAAGAGCGTTTGGACGATATCAAGAAACAGTTGGAGGAAGAGCGCAAGCAGTTTACCGAAGCCACAATCAACTTAGGGAAGGAACGGGCGTCTTTAGAGGTATAGCCGTCAGTCCACTGAAGTCTTCGTATTTCTCAAAGAGCTTCCCCAGATGGAGCGGAAGAAGTTTAATGATGAAAAGCGTTCCTGGCAAGTCGAGATGATGCTCGCAGACTTACCCCCGACCCCCATTCCCAGCGGACAATCGTCCGAGGCAGGCGCTCCCCATAAATCTTCTCGCAAGTCTCCCAAGAAGTCACCTGCTAAGGGAAACAGCGGAACGACACGCAAGACCACGCGGGTCAGGCGCCGGTCGTCTCTAACCGCGTCACCGACGAAGAAGAAAGTGGAGCCTGCCTTTGACACAGAGGTGATCATCCCTTCGACGTCAACTACAACCTTAGATATGAAAAGCGTTGGGTCTACTCCATCATTACTGCCTAACTCTTTTACTTTACCTCCTCCTTCTCCCCATTTGGTCCTTCCCTCACAGCCATCACTGTTCTTGTCTCAACTCCCTGTAGCCCCTCCGATCACGACCTCTTCTGCCCTTCCTGATAGCAAAGAGCCGCCTATAACCATTACTGAACCACTGTTAGCGTCAGTGCCTTGTACGCCTCAACCGGGCTTCCGCCGACCTTTCCCAATGGCAAAGCCCTTCGCTCCAAGAATGGTCCATGCGTATTCGCCGGTGCGACCAAGCCCACTAAGTCGTATATTACAGCTGGGTAACTCGCCCACGAGTCCCAATGGACTAAACTTCGATGATTCTTCGTCGTCGGGTGGTCTGGAGGTTTTGCCAGAAGAAGATGAACAGGCGTTGTTCCAGACCCCCCAGGAACCGGTGATGACCTTGGCACAAGAACTGGGAGTGCCAGAGTCTCCTCCTGAGCCTGAACGGGCCCCAAGTCCGCTGGGACATAAGCAGGCGCGTTCAAACACAATCGGCAGGGGACATACAAACCAGAAGGTTAACGTATCTACGACCAGGAGGGGTAGAGTTATTCAGCCTGAGCTGACGAGATTGACCGCTCAGGAGAAAGGGAAAGGGAAAGCTGATGGTGTGGGCCTAGGTGTGGGGTCTAAGACCAAACTCGGGGTGGGCGAGAAGGAAAATAGTGCGTTAAAGAGGGTTCCTGTGAGGAAGGAACCTTCTTCGTCAATGAGGCCTCCGGCTCCTAGCACGAAACCAACTGTCAAGCTAGCAACCAGTACGGTCACGACGCGGGGAAAGGTAATGCCCAAGATACCTTTTGCTGGTAAAAGCGTTGGTGGTCCTAGACTGGGTGCCTATCAATAGTGCGGAAGCGCCGCCTATCGGCAAAAGACGAGTGTAGAAGTATTTCTTGCTGTTTGTTCCATTCCTAGGTGTCATTTTGGTTCTACATTATCTATCATCTATCGCATTCTATATCACGTCTCATGTTACTTTGCATTCATAGAATACCAGTCCTTCAGAATTTCAGCATGCCATGAATGTCTCGAAATATGAATTCAAGTCTTCGACCTTGCGCAGTGGAGTCACCATCCCGACATATCCATCGGGGCGAACAACCACCACAGCACCGCCAGCGACGACTGCGTATCTATTGTAGACATTGTCGTCTTCGAGGCCATTAACATCGGCTACGTACACCCTTGATGGATGTTTGCATCATATTGCGGGTGTGGAAGAATAAAAACTCACTTGGTCCAATGACTCCTAAAAAGAGGAGGTAGCGCGTTATACAAAATCGTCGCTTTGCTTTCTGAACTGATTGAGATGATGTCGAACATGGATGTAATTGGTCCTGAAGGGCAGTATTTGGTTAGAACGGATTGGAGTTCGTCAGCTGCATGCTGCAGAGTAGCAAGAGTGGATGCGTTCGACGTGTCCCCAGTGAAGACGATAAGCTTGAATCGTGCATCAGATGGGAGGAGATCTTGGATGTTGAACGAACGCGAGTCAGCTGCTCGGACAACCATCTCAGGAGGTATGCGCATCCCAATGACAAGCTTGGAGGCCACATCTTGGTGTACACTGTTGACGATGTTCGACTCGCCGTAATGCACGCCGATCCCCGACGAGAATGCTCCAAAGGTTTGGAAGGCTCTTGAAATAAGTCAGCGACAATGAAACAAGACTTTATAATAAGACTTACCGGAGGAATTCCTCATGAGAGACGCCGTTCTTATACTCCTTCGTTATCGGCTTACCGGAAAAGAGCTTGGCAAACTTCTTGTCAAAGTTGATGAGATCCTGCGCGTATCGTCGCCTTTCAGATTCGTACTGAAGGTCGGGGATTATTTGATGTTACTGCAGTGTGAGCAAAAAGAGGATGCACTAACCGTTTTGAGCAGGGAAAGGCCCGCCCAACCGCGCAGGACGTAAGCAAGCTTCCAAGCTAGAATGGTAATGTCAACAATAAAGTCTTCCATTGAGATATATGGTTCACCTAAATTATGGGTATCGTTTATGCTCGCGTTCATTCCTTGGCCTAGTGAGTGGTTAGCCAGGTAGTGACTCATGCACGGTCTGTTCTGCTTTACCGGCTTTAGGCGAGTGAGTATGGCATGCATCTCCGGCAATGAAAACACGTTCGCTAACGGAGTACTTCGAGGCAACTCGCTGACCGACTAAAAGACGTTGTTAGATCCGTAAGTATGATAGAAAGGAAGGAATTACTGATGTAGACGGTCCACCAGTCAAACGCCTGGGGCGTTTTAATAGTATACGGATAGAACGATTGCCGGGCGACTTCCAGAAGCCTTTCCGGTCCCATCTTCGACTTGTCAACTCTACCGCTAGCAGCATCAATCGCGTCTTTCCCTTCTAGCTGAATATAGAGGCGGATCTTGTCTCCTTCTCGCGGAATGACCATACAAGAGCCATTGATAGAGTGTATCGCGGTTTTGTTACGACAATCAGGCAAGTCGGTATCTGTGATCATGTCCACGACACCCCAGATATATTCTGTCTGTTCCCCGTCCATGGAGATGCCGAGGGATTTGCGGACCCATGAGTGTGCGCCTTGACAGACATTGATGAGTAAGTTATTGCTATAGTGGCTCCCACGACTCACCGTCAGCGCCAACAACGAACTTCGCGTTGACTATCTCGATGGGAGCTTGACCCGGGGCAGGGTCAAGGTGATTCAATGTCACCTACAGATCGCATCAGTCGGGTATACAGAACAGAGGCAAGTGCTTATCCTACCCGAACGGCATAGGCATTTGGGTCGCTCCGTTCCAAAACGTCTTCTGTAATCTCCATTGCTATCGGCACAACCGGTCGCTCGACTTGTACACCCATAGATCGCAACGAGTCCAAAAATATAGCCTCGATAGCGCCTTGATGAAGGGTCACCTATATCAAGACGGGAAGCACGACGGACATCGAAATCTAGCTTTGGACTTACTTCAAAGGGATACCTCGCGTTCTCCGCGTTGATCCCAGGGACCCGGTCAGTGAGCTGCGATCAGTGAGTGATCAATTTCGAATCGTAGATGACGAGAAGGACCTTGATGCCGCCATCGGCCGAAGGGATTATAGAATGCCTAGGAAGGATCAGTCTGTGGGCGCTCGAACACATATCGTGACACCGACCGCCATGTGTATCTGGTTCCCTTCGTCGAGCAGGCGCTGGGCGAGCCCATAACTCTGTGTAATAAGCGATAAGCGGTGCGTGCGCCAATCGATATCAGCGCACCTGCAGCACTTCAATTGTCCTGGGCTGAACACCGTCGGCCTGGCCTGCTAAAACTTTGCCGGGTCTATGAGGTCAATTTAGCATACTTTGTAGTATCGACAACTTGAGGCGGACCTTTGATCGATAATGCGACAGTTTACCCCAGCCTTGGCGAGGCTGTTGGCGCACATAAGACCTGCAGGGCCTGCGCCAACGATGAGGACATCGACTGAGGTTTCCACAAGAGCGCTAGGAGACATGATAAGTTGAACTTGGGGGGTTGAGTGATCCAATATATTTGCTAGCGCTCATTTTATGTCCGCTGGCAGGGACGGGAATGAGAATCAGTTCCCTTATGGAGTACTCCGCACTGAGTTCATCGTCGGATGACGGGAAGAAGCTTTGTGTACTAGCAGGGCATGTAAGTATAAGAGCTTAAGAAAGCAACTGCCAGCCCAATCAATTGGTAAACGCACCTTTTCGGCTTCGCTTGCATAGAAGGACCAAATAGATCATGATTCAAGGTGTCCCGAGGATCGCATCAATACCTTAACGGGTGCGCAATCTCTCACTCTCTCCCACGGGTGATTTGTTGAACAAGCGAGTATGAAATTGAATTTTGGAGCATATAACCCGCCAATGTGTAGTTCGAGAGCAAAAGGTAGTAATACAGATAGAATAGGAGCAGGAAAAGTACAGGAAGAAAGGGCAAAGGCTGGAATGGAAGTATAACAAAGAAAAAGAGCGCTGAACGGAGGACGAAATTAAACCAGGGCGCAATGAATTGAGTACAACACGTACCATTGGATCTATACAGTCATCACACCTGACCATAGAAGACGTTTTGCGCATAATCGGAATTGTCCCTTCCTTGCTGAGTGGTCAAAATGTCGTGAATCTGAAGGGTTGAAGTCATTTCGACGGTGTTCTGGATCAGTCCTTTGTAATTCTGCGTACCTCCGGTGGAGGATTGAGGCCCATCTTGGCAGCCCGTTCCCAGCGCTCCAACCTTGTGACACCAATACACGGACCATACTCGTAGGAGCTAAAACACATGCACCGTTAATACAGCTACCGCGAGGAAGATGGTTTAGACGGACAGGTCAAATACTCGAAGTATTTCGTGGAACTTGTCTTGATCCTCGCCATGGACTGAGATGTCACGTCAGAGGAAGACTCTTGACACTACAGATGCTACTCACTGGATTCGCCGACCCCGCTTTTCGCCTTATATGCGCCGTAGATGGACCTCCATTTGGCATCCCTTTCTACAAGGTCAGCTTTCCCTTTCCCTTGCTCACGGTATCAGCGTCTTCTTAGTGCGACTTGGTAATTGTAACAAACCTTTACTCTTGATACTTGGCTCGACAACCCGTTTATCTTTATGAGGAGACCGTACAACTTGAACTTGTTCATCCTCATCCTCGGATGACGATAGATCGATATCGTCACTCAAGCCGAGCATTACGGACTCGAATTTCGGCTTGCCAAGAGGTTTTTTGCTTCCAGAGCTAGAAGTACGTTTCAGAGTAGCAAAGCTCAACTTCTGCTGACGAAGAGTGGAGGTAGATTTTGACCTAGGCATGATGAAACTTTATGAAAATAGGCTGGAAAACGAGTGCTACAGTGAAAGCAAAGTGAAAGTCAAGAGGAAAGCTCCTGAGACCGAAAACGGAAGGCAAGAACCCTTAATAATAGCAACGGTAAATATTATAATAACATTAATAATAAGGTGATAATTATATTCTAGGCATGCCCGAGCTCGCCAATCGTCGGCTACTCTCACCCAACTTTCATTTCAGCATTAAGTGGTCAACTTGGTCACTAGTGGTAAACTTTCTACTAGTAGAAGACGATGTACTGGGCGCCTCAAGTTCCCCTTCTATCTTGCGTTAATCCTGCTTTTCGTCCGTTGGATTCGTCCAGCTCACTGTGAAGCAATAAGTGCTTGTCTGCTGTCGTGATACTATGGTTACGTCTGTACTCGTCTTTAAGGCTATTCACCCTCCTATCCCCCCTTCTAAATCCTAGATCGGACTTCTGGTTCTCATGACCTAGTGAAAGCTCTTGTGTTTTCGACGAATTCGCCCAGCCCTGTGGTACCGAGGATGTCCGGCAGATGGTTGAATCTTATCACCCGCTAGTCCTCATTGAGAAAGCACTTGCGAATCATATGTCAACTGCGCCTCTAAAATGGCTCACCACTTATTCATTGGTGACCACTGATCGCACTGCAAGCCATCCAAGGCAAGACTTTCAGTAAACACTTACTTACTAATAACCCTAGATCTTAGCTATCAAAGAGCGAACATTGATAAGGCTGACATCGGCGCACTTGACTACAAGGCATTGTGCCGTTCTTCGCGTCTACATTGTACAATATTGCCCGACGTGCGGAAAGGCCTTGATTATCATAGTTATAGAGTACAAATTGCTAATACTTAGCTTTGAGGGCCTAGTGAAGATGGACCTGCAGTACCACAAGAATCTTCCATTTCTTGCTCTTCCTTACGCAGTCGGGCCATTGTAGCATCCAACAGACGCTGACGACGGTCCTCATTGGACTCATCACGGTTGAAAGAACCAGATCCTCCGAGGACCTGCATACGGGCTTCCGCCTCGAGTTCAGATGATGGTTCGTACGCGTCGTAAGTCTCCAAGCCAGAGAGGGAATGGGTGCCATCGCTTCTGGCACGTTCGAATTCAGCCACCTCTTTGTTGAGCTTCGAATTGAGCTCTTTGAACTAACAAAAAACAAGCGTCAGAAAAGGACGGACTCGGAACGATGTATTTATGCACATACGTTATTGTCATGATCCCCCCAGACATTGTGCGTCAGTTCATGACATAGAACGCCCCGGACGTCCTTGTACGTGCGGAATCCATCATAACGATCCGTCCGTAGTCTAAGTTTGATCTGCTGCCCGGCATTAACATTGAGTCCAAGCAGCCCAGGATGCTCATGGGGTGCCAACTCTGTCAATACACCAACAGAGAATTGATGCTGTTGCATGATATTCTTGATGGCTGGATCCTCTGATAGACGCTGTAAGAGATTATGTGCCGAAGCAGGGTTGGGCAAGTGGGGAAGAGGCAATAGTTGATGAAAACGGTAATTGAGTGAAGCGGTGTCCAGTCGTCCCTGTAGAGCGGGCCTATACACAGTGAGTAACAGCACATTGGTGACATTGAGAATAAGTACCTTGTAAGCCGGAGCCTTCAGCGCTCGCTCTCGCAGTATTCGGTCGATCCGTCTTTGTTCGTTCTCCGTCACCTGTATGCCGCCCAGTTCTTCTGACGTGGTTCCCAACATTTGGACCTTGCTGCCATTGCGAAGACCGATTGAAACTACGGTCTCTTGCCCAGATGTGTTTTGCTTGAGATTCTTGCCCTTGTAAAGGAGCTTCTGCAGGGAAGGTGATACCGATGTAACCTTCTCCAGCTGGTCCTGTAGGTCACCCAGTGTGGTCTCGGGCTGTAGAGTGACGCGATGAGGAGTACCGCGAAATACAACGGTGATTGCGATATCAGAAGACGTGGAGGCCATCGTTATGGTGGAAGGCGAAGTTGCATGACGGCCGTAAGCAGTTGCTCCTTATGAATGAAAACAATTAGTCAGAATTTGTTTAGCGCTCAGTAAGCATCCTCGGGGTCGGAAATTTGATGAAAATGGTGAAAAAGGGAGAATCCCAGAGAAACAGAGAAAAGTATATCTGAAATCGTATCCTTGATAAATTCTGGGTGAATGTTGAAGGCAAAATACATAATAATGACGCGCAAAAAAGGATGCTTGTGGCTGTGCCACTTGCCTTTCCGGCTGACCATCACCTTCAAATTTTTATCCCAGCGATGGCAAAGGCCTCTCCTCCTCCCCCGAAAAAAGCGAAGGTCCAGATAAAACGTGACAAGCCCAAGGCTGTGAACTCGATACCGCCCACTAAGGACAAGGGAAAACAGAAAGCAGTACCGCAAAACGAGTCCTCTACTCTACCTTCTACATTCAAAATTGTTGCCGGTTCGTACGAAAAACTATTGTATGGACTGGAAGGGCGCGTCTCTGGGGACGATGATAAGCTCGAGTATCACCTCAAGCCGATATTCATTTTCCCAGCACACGTCTCGTGCATCAAGGCTGTCGCTGTGTCACCGAGTGGAGGCAAATGGCTCGCTACTGGGAGCTCAGACGAGATAATAAAGGTGTGGGATCTACGAAGGAAGAAGGAAATTGGGGGACTTATGCACCACGAAGGTAAGCTGCCTTTTTTTCCTACCCTCCTAGCCGACAATTTTCTAGGTTCAATAACTCACTTGAGTTTCCCGTCTCGGGGACACCTACTCTCAGCATCTGAAGACGGGACATTATGTATATTCCGTGCACGAGATTGGGCCGTCCTGCGTTCCCTGAAGGGTCACAAAGGCCGTGTCAACTGCGTAGCAGTCCATCCGTCTGGAAAGGTAGCGCTGAGTGTCGGTCAGGACAGGACCTTGCGTATGTGGGATCTCATGCGGGGAAAAGGATGCGCCAGCACCAAGTTGGGTAAAGGTACATCATTTTAACTTTTACTTTCCTTTCATTATTCATTTTGCTCTCAGAGGGAGAAGTTGTTCGGTGGTCTGTATCAGGCTCACTCTTCATCGTTCAGTCGGGATCGACAATAGACGTTTACAACACTGTCGGTATCCTATATCGGTATCTGCATTATTCTCATCTCATTCTGGTTCTAGGACATGACGCTTTTGCACACAATAAAACACCCGTCACGACTACATGACGCAAAATTCTGCAAACGCCTTGACAGCGACGAGGAAGTACTCCTTGTCGGTGCCGAAGACAAAAAATTGACAATCTACGATGTCTCGAATGACCACGAAAGAATACCAACCATAATTGGTTTGATGGTAGGTCACGAAAACCGGTATGTTGTGTGAAATGTTTTCTCTGGCAATTTACTCATCATAACAGAGTCAAAGCAGTCCAGACCCTTTCCATTGCCTTGCCAGCATCTAAAAGGACATCTACGACAATCGTGTGTACCGCATCGTCCGACGGCAAGATCCACGTATACGACCTGGCAGTACTTCGGGAAACTTCAGAAAAAGTCCAGGAGATTGAACCAGTGGCGGTTTATGATTCCAAGGGGACTAGGCTTACTTGCATCGCTGTGGCAGATGGTGAGGCAGTGGCTACTGATGCGGTCACCAAGAAGCGTAAGCGCGAGGAAGACGTAGCAGGAGAGGGAGAGGACGAGGACGAGGACGAGGACGAGGATGATGAATGGGGTGGTATCCACCCAGACGAGGTTGAAGAAGAGGAAGACGATGACGACGAGAGCAGTTAGATTTTATATCATTAATACATTTACATAAAATCTATCGCCCTCTTCCTCCCCCTTGCAGGCACATAGCTACTATCAACTGCCATGTTCGAGTCGTCCTCCTTCGGCGGATGAAATTCTATATCTTTCACTACCTCCGGTGCCGGCTTCTCGACCCATACAGCGTCCTCGTCATCATCCTTTGTCCCTCCCCTTCTTATCCTTGTCCTTCCGTTTCTTCTTCCTTGTAGGCTGGGGAACATCAACACCACCCATGTCCTCCTCCATCGCAAATGAAACCAACACAGATTTCTTCTCCTTTTCTTTCTTCTTCTTCTTTTTCTCCTTTGATTTGTCCTTATCCTTCTCCTTGCCTTCCCGCGGTATGAATGTCGGCTTGAATGTGCTCGTATCTACCGGCCCAGAAAGTTGAACTTGGGCTGGGACTAGATCCTTTAGTGCTGGCGTCGGCGTTGGTGTCGAGTCTTTTGGAGCCTCGACTGCAACCTCAGGCTCTTCATCCTTCTTCTCGTCCTTCTCATCATCACTGTCCTCATCATCACTCGCAAAAATAGCCTTGAAAACATCCATCGAAGGCCGTTCATACGTGAGCGTATCTTTACCCTGGCTCTCATCCTCTCCTAATCCAATATTCGACAAATCTCTCCGGTCCGACGTTGATGGAACCGCCGGAGTGGCGAAGAACGACGCATCGGGTGCGAGCTCCTCGAACGTCGGTGCTGCTGCTACCGGCTCTTCCGGCGGCGGATTGGGATCTTTCACGCCAAACCGTTTGCAGAGAAGCCTTGCTGGCTGCCATGGCTTCGCTTCCCTCGTCATAGAGCCATACATCCCCATCCGCGCAGCGTGCACTTTGGGACTGACATTTTCCTCTTGCTTCTTTCGCTCTGCCTCCTCCTTCTCAGCAATTTCCTCTGCTGAAGGAGTGTGTAGACCCTCATGGATCTTGGGACCGTGATCAATGACTGTGGCACTAGTGAAACGACCGGCCATGGCACCAGAGACCGGTTTGAAGATCTGGGCAGATTTGGAGTAATCTTGCAGTTCCTTATTGAACTCGTCCATGCGTTGATTAGGGAGAGGCTTGAGTGAGAAAGGATACACTGTAGGATCGGCCTGGGATTGTATATAAGATGTGTATCGGGCTTGCTTATCTGGGTCGGAAGTAAAAGGCTGAAATCCACGGAGAGCAGCAGTAGCTATATGAGGTTCCAGATGAGGTATCGTAAGCGTTGCAGGTGCAGCAGGCATTGGTCCTGTCGGTACGCCACCAGAGGCGATATTCTTGAACCGTTCTCGGTCTTTTTGTGACATGTAATCGAAGACAGACCGGGGCGCCGAAGGAAGTGGAGTTTCTCCCAACATCTCGCCGCGCTACACGCCTTTAAGAACAGTCGATGAATGAATGAAGGTGGGCAACACACCTCGTCAGCAGAAGGTCCAGATGTTCTCCATTCTTGATGAGGTAGAGCAGAGCGAGTTTGCTTTATATTCTCTTTCTCTGGTCCTTGCTCCCAAATTCGTTGTGGATTGGGCTTCCATCCTTTGGGAACTTCGGGGAGAGGGTACCTGTGCAGAATGTCAGTTTTGGGGTTACCGTCGACTATTGTCTTAACTGACCACCGGTCCTCAAATACAGGTTTGTCCGAAGCTACAAACCCAGCGAGAATCTGTCTACCGTCATTGAATGTTCCTGGCGTTGACCTCTTGAAAATATAAGCTGTGACAATAGGACTGCTTCAAGAAGGCCTTACAACAGTGCTCGATGTTTTTCCTCTCGCAGAATTCCTACCAATAGATATCCTATCATCATTTTGACTGTCTGCGATGTCGTACGCGACACGATTGCGCATACCGGAAGCGCCATCGTATACGTCCAAGTCATCGTCGTCAGCATCATTTAACGCACCCAGACCAAAGCCAGCTGCAAAGAATTCAAAAAGATTATCAAAGTAATTTAATTGGGTTAACGCACCAGATAGGTTAGGTCCTGACGACGTCCTTCCACCGTTAACACCGAGGCTCTCGTTCAGACTCATGCCGGGATGATAGCCCAAGCCATGGAAATTATCCTTGCGGTCAAACCTGATCACAGGTGTATCTCGTGGAGCGTATGTGTGCTTGCTAGCTTCCTCATCATCGTCAGCTACCCGGATGTCATCACTACTAGAAGCTTGGCCGGTGAATGCTTGCAGATCTTGTAGCTTTCGCTGCTTCAGACTGACGCGGGGGCCGATGCCGTTACCAATACGCCATCCCATCTTCTTGAGTATTCGAGCACCAGCCGAATCCTTTGGAGCGGGAAGCATTGAAGCCTGAAGCGTACTGGCTATTGAGCTGCAAATTTTTAGAAATAGTTAGTGATTGAGAGGGTAAGACGCACTCATTCTCTGCGTCGGCGCTCTCTTTTCTTTGTTTCTCCGCTTGCGTTCCGCCCAGAAAGTCCATCTCGTCCGTGGTGTCAACAAGGTTGCGACTGTCTTTGAGCTCTTGAAGGTCCTCCTCGTCCATGAAATCTTCAGGACGAGCTGATTTCTGCTTGGCGCGATCATTCCGAGACGACATAAATGTAGACGGTACCCATCCTAATCCAGCATGAGATAATACACAGATTTTTTGCATGGAATCCAAACCTTCTTTGGAGCCGACAGTATTGAAGTAGCCTGCAGAGAAACCACCCGTAAAGGCGCCGTGTAAGCGTCTCCGACCCTTTTCGTCTCGGACCTATCAAGGAAATAAGAAACCGAAAGCTAGAGAGTTTTCTTGACATACGTCTTGCTTCCATATAGGTACGAACTCTCCATTGTCCTTTGACTTTTCTAGTGGTGGTAATGGCGTCCCAATCTAAAAGTAAGTCTCATTCAAAGTCCCAAGAGGCATGAACAACAGAGCACATACTAGACAAAACGATTCATTAGCCTTGGTACTAGATGTATCGACCCCAAGGTCGCCTAATTTACGCTTCAGCCGACCGGTACTCATGACCAGTCGTCGATGATGGGTGCCAGGTGGGGAGAGTAAGCTGTGCAGTTTGGTGTGTCTGTGTGTGTTGGTATCCTCGGGCGGCAGGCGGAAACAAATAGGGACCCACTTGCTCCCATACCACGATGATCAGGTCAAATGAGACCACTATGAGGCCATGAAACTCTGGATCGTCCTCTGGATCGTCATCTGGCGCTGATCTGAGGCAAACTTTGCTGGTTGGCAGGTCTGTAGCTATGCTCGGTCTTCAATTTTTCACTCTGTCTGTATCATCGGTACCGGTCGAGTACTCCGTGTAATTACGACAAGGTAACATGGTCCCTGCTGCCACAGACAAGCCCGTGGATCTGTAAGCTATACAGGTAACCCATATCGCGTGTATGTGTACTATTCATAGGTGCACTAGACCATCTCCATCGGGTGTATCATATTCCATCAGCTTCTTTCAACTCTTCCTTGACGTGGAAGCATATGGGAATCCTCCTGGAAGAAGTGCTTAGATCCGAGTTTATATCGTATAAAGGTCTGGCCACCACCAAACGGGTTTCTTGCAAACCTTCTCCTACGCATCTTCGCGTCGCTCCCCTATGGCCGACATCGAGAAGCAGAGTAGTACCAGTATCAAGGCTGAGATCACTGCGGTGCAAGTACCTAATGATCCTGCAGCCCCTAATGCAGGGTCTCAGCTCTCAGATCCTCTCCAGCGTCAATTGAAACAGCGGCATGTACAAATGTAGGCTCAAATCAATCTCTGAACTGTATATTTGTCGACCCACTATATTTTTAGGATCGCTGTATGTCCGCTTATCTATGATCATGTCCTGGAAAGGGATTCTTGAATTGTGTAGATTGCCGGTACTATTGGTACTGGGCTTTTCCTCGGATCCGGTGATGCACTCCGTGTTGCAGGCCCTCTTGGTGCACTCATTGCGTACATGTTGGTTGGAACGGTGGCATATTCGTGCGCGTGATTCAATTACAAGAAATATATATTTCTGCTCAGAACGCTCCTGCTATCTAGTTCCTTGTGCTCAGTCGGAGAGATGACTACCTTTGCGCCCATATCTGGAACTTTTCCGCATTTCGGCGAGTCTCTTCATTACTTAGTGTCCCTTCTTACTGAAGCGCTACGCACATAGCTGCCCGTTGGGTTGACCCGGCCTTTGGTTTTGCGGTCGGATGGGTAGCTTGAACCCGTTGATTTCTGATTATGACTGACGTTAATCTGGTAACAGAATTACTTTTATGGACAGGCGTAAGCGCCCTCCAGTCAACTCAGACCTTGACGCTGAAAGTAAACTGCCTTTACAGCAGTTTCCGTTCCAGTAGAGGTCGCCGCAGCTGTCATCCTCCTCGGCTTCTGGGACGATAATGTAAGTGTGATAATGCTCGGCTAACAGTTGCGAAGTATATAACAACAACATCCGCCGGACTCTACAGACTAGTCATGCCGCTATTTATACAGCAGTCATATGTGTACTCATGTGCGCTATCAATATTTTTGGTGTGAGGTGGGTGTTTCTGCGTTGACAATTAGTCATGAAATTTAAAGCCATCTACCAGATACTTTGGGGAATGTACGTTGACATACAATTCCATAAATATACTGCCCGTATTCACCGAGGCACATAGCCGAATTTTTCTTTGCCCTCATCAAACGTAAGTGGAGCATTTCCTTATGTCTTAAAGTGGTTTTTTAACCACCATTACCTAGTTTCGACCATTATCGGCTTGCTACTAGCTGGTCTGGTGATCGATCTCGGCGGAGGACCCAACCACGACAGAATTGGCTTTCGAGCAAGTGCACCTCCGAATGAGCACCGAGTCAAACGGCTGACTTTGT
Organism: Armillaria mellea; assembly: GCA_030407055.1. NCBI lineage: Eukaryota > Fungi > Basidiomycota > Agaricomycetes > Agaricales > Physalacriaceae > Armillaria > Armillaria mellea. The sequence goes on from JAUDZF010000007.1 coordinate 879,714, forward strand.
GTAGTACTGGAAGGACCCTGGAGCGCTTGGCCGAGCTGGCTTAGTATTCAATATCAATACAGATCGCTTCCTAGCAATTACTGTCTGTCATCATCCAAGCTGCGTTCTCGTTCACAGGCATGGAGCTAGTCGCAATGTAGACGAAATCCACTATCGTGTCTCTTTTTATGTTACGTTCACCCTTTGATCGTTTCTAGCGCCGCCTCCGAGACAGAGAGTCCTCGTCATAATATAGGCAAAGCAGTTAACCGAGTCGTTTATCGAATCGTCGTGTTCTACGTACGTTCACCTTTCTAGCGGTATGACATTCCATTATTCTTGACTAATGTCACGAAGCTACTGGGTATACTTATGATTGGCTATGCTTGTTTCCTATGACGATGATGCTTTATTGAACAGTAAGTAGCTTGGTCATTCCCAAGGTATGCTGGTATGCTACCCGTCCCTCAGCATCCGGAAACGCTGCACAATCACCCTTCGTCATTGCCTTTAACCGCGCTGGCGTCAAAGGTACGTCCGCCAGGTCAGTGTGAAACGCGGTTTGCTTCACTATCGCTAGTTCTTCCTCATATTATCAACGCCGCCGTCTTTACCAGTGCCTTCTCCGCCGGAAATAGTTACTTGTTTTGTGGCTCGCGTATTCTCTATGGTCTTGCCCTCCGCGGACAAGGGCCTCGCTTCTTGACGTATTGCACAAAAAATGGCCTACCGCTCACTGCTGTCCTTGTTACGGTATGCGTTCATTCTTTCGCTGGTCAATTTAAGGGAGTTGACGTGATAATACTGTCAGTGCTGCTTCTCATTGTTATCTTTCCTGAGTGTTAGTAGCGGAGCGGAGCAGGTTTTCTAGTACGTATGTCTTATGCTGACCGAGCGTCTTCTTCTCACATAAATTTCTGTAGCTGGTTGCAGAACCTTACGGCTACTGGAGGTTTCATTGGCTGGTTTTGTATTAACTTGACTTACGTGTTTTTCCGTATGTTGACTCACGGCTGACTCTTATTCCAGACTGACGCGTCACAGGTCGAGGCATGCTGGCACAAGGCTTTGATCTCAAAGCGAACATCTATAACCACTCTTGGCAACCTTACCTTGCATGGTGGGGTATCTTTTGGACGGTCTTCTTCACTCTCGTCAATGGATACGCAGTTTTTTTCAGCTTTGACATATCTGATTTCTTGGTTGCATGTACGCGCCGTACTCTTTGCTAAAATAACTCGCTGATAGCATCTGATAGACATCAATCTGCCGATTTTGCATCGTTATACTTTGGTTATAAAATTATAATGCGCACGAGCGTCTGGAAACCGGAGGATATGGACTTCGTGACAGTGAGTTCACATGAATGGTCCTACCAAGGAGATTCCACATTAACGACGCTGCGCTTAGGGCATCCCGAGTATTGAGGAGACAGAGAAGCCCGAAGTGCCACCACATACTTTACTAGAAAAGATTGCCGCGATCCTCTTTTAAGATTAAAGTTATGGGTTATGGATAACTAGATTTACGTTCTGTAGATAGTAAAGATCTACATTCTGCGGAACTTGCCCTGCATCCAGACACGGTACATCTTGATCTGGCGCTTTCGGTTGACAATCAGCCGCCTATCGACTCCAAGTTGCTCTGTAGCGAAAAGGGGAAGCGAGAGGCGGGGTGTTAGTAAGCTAGAGTGTATCGACGTTGTCTGTATGTCCCGAGGAGTATCCGCCGTCGCGTCTATTTCGATTTTGGATGGGGCATCCACATTTCCATCTTCATCCTCGATAGTAGTGTTGACTTTACGCTCACTTTCCGGTATTCTGGAGCCAGTGAACAAAAGAGATAATTCGTCTAGTTGATAATAATGTTACAAAGGCGAGACAGGGATAGATGAATGCCACTAACCTAGTTCGAAAAAGTATACGCGAGTTTTGTCGCCCCGAATGTAAAAATTGTCCTCGAGTAAACGGCCACCTTTGAATCGCAGTTGTGTCAAGTCGTGGCGACCGTAATCGCGGAACATGACAAGACCCCCGGGTTTAAGCATCTAGAGAATGTTAGGCCAAGGTTGCAGCATTAAGCACTACGTGAAGTGGACGGCCTACTGACCTAAAAAGTACCGAGCAATAAAAGGCAGCTAGATCAATGCGCTACCCTGACGACGGGTCAACACCAAATCAAGGTCCGAGGGATTCGTGAGGATACCTTGCCCTTTACTCGGTACTTTTTAGGTCTAGTTAGCCGTCCTTCCCAAAGTGAAGAAGGTAAACATACCGTATGTATGTTTCCCAAGGCATTATGCCATTCATCCGGATGTAAAGCGCTGAGAACGAAGACCATTATTGCAATGTCCACGCTGCTGGGCTCTATTCCTTCGGGAAGGCTATCAGAAGATAGATCCCAGGGTGCTGCGCGTATGGAGCCCACGGGAGGGAGATGTATATAAAGGGTTTGACTAGAAGCAAGTGGCGTAAGACATCAACGCCAAGGGAAGCTGTGATAAATTTACCTGCACAAGTTTGACGGCATGATGGGCGTAGTCAAAGGCGAAAAGCGAAAGGTTGGGATTTTGATTTGAGGCCAAGAGGGGGAAGACAGAGTTACCGGCACCACATCCGATCTCGACGATAGTCTTAGCACCAGCCTCATCCTCTCAGGTAAGTTCGAGCAAAAAAAACTAGAAGAACAAGATCACTTTTGCCTGCGTAGCTGCCACTAGCTCAGGGAATTCGTTGTGTAGCCTAACAAATATGTTCGAATCAGCAAAATACAGCAGATTAAAGCTCGTACCATTTTCTATCACGGAAGAAATTGCTCGAATTGGCCTTGTAAAAGTTATCCCTAATCGTGTCGACTGACGGATTGAACGGCAAACAGTATGAAAACATACCAGAACTTCGCAGGCTTGTCATAATACTTGCGCTTATCATCCTCCGGGACTGGAGCAGAGCGTTGCTTCGTTAGGGAGGCGGCGATGATCTCGTCCTGGTCGTTGGGAGGGGGGACATGGTCCCAAGCATTCTGAGTCCAGACCTCGGCCTCGTCTGTCAACAACCTGTCTAAAGACTGAGTGTCTTCATTGTCAGGGATAACAAATGCATACCTAGAACCAAACGGAGGTTTTTCTTCTGCGACGTCGTGTACAGAAGACGTGCACTTCAGATTGCTTCGTCCATCATTCAAATTTGTCTGATCCTCCATTATCGCTCTGCGATTAGAACCTTTTCGATTTTTGCCTTCAAGTCGTCGTATCGTTGAGTGGATGGCGTGGCCACGTTCGATTTCTGTCGTTTAGGTGATGGAGGACGACGAGAACGTCGAAGTATGTGTCCAAGGCGACTTGCTTCTTTAGTCGAAACCTTCCCATTCCTGCCGATCTCGCTTTCTCCTTGTTACTTTCATCGTTGTGCTGCATCGCCGCCTTCGTTATTCTTCAATAGGTCAAGACTTCATCGTATACTCTTCTTGTACACTACAGCGGCAAAGCGGTCTCAGCCGCGCAGGCAAGCCCTCTAAATTATTCAAATTTCGCAGGCGTCTGTCTCACGCATGGTAATGACCCGACTCTCCGACGACGAACTTACGGATCCCAAGGACGAAGATCTCGACGTGCTATTCGACAGGGTATGGGCAGGATATTCACTCGATACGAGTACGAAATTGGATGCGAATGAGAATAATTTGAATGGGAGCAAACGGTCTCTAAACAGTGCGCATATATCCAGTCCATGTGCATATCCTCTTCATCATGTATTCTTCAGATGATGTACCAGAGCCATCACCGGTGTCGCCATCGAAGACGGTGGGAGCGAGACCGCCCGCGAGAGTCCGGCCATTACCTCCAACTCCTGGCTCTTCCACCACTACTTCGCCCGTCTCACAGGATCGTGGCTTCCGACACACTAGCTTTGACGGTTACGTATCGTCAACAGACTCGATAAGCCGGCAGCTACCTCCGCCGCCAGGATCCTCTGTTCGCACATCCGACTCTCCCTCGCTATATCCTTCGTTACACCTTGATAGTTCCATTCCAGACGGTATACCACCGTCAAATGGCGCGCACATTTCAGGTGCCACAACCAGTCCACAGAGTTCCATAAGACCGTCAGTTCTAGGCTCGCAAACGGTCCCAGCTCATACCTATGTCGAGTCTCCGATTGCCAACATCCGTACCCACGAAGATACGCCGGAATACACATCTCCAACTTCTCCGTTTTCAGCAGCAGGATTCAAACAAGGCAGTACATACTCAGCAAGTCCGCCGGAGCCTTGGCTTCCTCCCGGTGCACCGTCTCCTTGTCAGTTTACTTGTCCCGACTTCAAAGCTCAGAGCTCATTTATATTGCAGATGATGGATTCGTGGATAGCTCTATTGCTGGTTCTTCGGTCTATGTGAATTCTCCTTCTCCTGCTGCACTCCTAGACACCGGCCTTGCTCGAGGTGATTCAACAGGATCCCATGCAGAGTCTGATCATTATTTCTCGTTTACTGGATCAAATGCAAGCGTTGCAGGACCGAGCAACTTCAGTCGAAGACCCACCGATCTTCTCCAAGTGATTTCAACGTATGAGGGGGACAAGACGTCACAGCTCGAGCTGCCAGAGGCAGAAGAAGAGGACCAGTACTGGGAGGATGAAGAAGAGGACGAGAACCTTTTCGTGAACTTCTCCCTCTTGTCCCACATCGCTGTCCAGCTGCGTGATAAAGTGCCTCGAGGGACTCACGTAAAGGGAAGTATCCCTTATCCTCGCGCATTTACCGGGAAAGACATCGTGGTATGTGCTACCAGCTTTGCGCTTCAATGCCATCTAAGTACGATCTCAGTCTACGATCCAATCTCAAATACAACGAGAGTTGGCTATAAATCACGGGTTCTCAACAAGTGATCGGCGGGCCGCGCTTCAAGTCGCTCGAAGTCTGCAAAGTCAACTGTTTTTCTATGAAGTCGAGTGGGGAGGCCAGATACTTCAGGACGGCGTGGAGGATGTATACATGTTTCTGGACGATATTCCTGGAGCATCGGATGAACCTCCAGAGAGGGCAGAGCTTCCAACAGGAGTCGTGACTGTTCTGACGAAGTGCTATTCTCCGGGATGCGATGAAGGCACGGTCTGTTACTCTCCTCGATGTCCACGCAAGGTCAGATGATATCTTATCTTTTGGGGTGTACGCTTAGCTGTATTCTTTAGGGTGATTCAGTCGTTGGCCCCTCACCTGGGACCGAAACTACTACAACCTCAAGTAGGCAGGAATGGATCAACACAGTGCCACGAGAAGTTTTAGTCTCACTACCCGAGAGCGAGATAAGCCGGCAAACGTGAGGCAATCATACTATACCGTCTTAGCTCCTCTAACTTCTTTCGGAAGCGTAATCCACAAGCTCATTGATAAGGAAGAGCAATATATTCAAGACTTAAATCTGGTCGAATCCGTCTTCATTCGGCCTCTGCGCAATGCTAATCCTCCCGTCATCCCGTCTTCCGAGTTGGACGACTTCATCGACGAAGTCTTTGGCAACATCCTAGATCTTCGGGAATGCAACCGCAGACTTCTAGAGGTCATGTACGTACGGCAGCGAGAACAGTTCCCAGTCATACAGCGTATCGGGGACGTCTTTCTGGATGCTGCTACCGAGTTTCGTTGGGCGTATCCTATCTATATCGGACACCATCCTCTAGCCGAGAAAAGGCTGAAAGAAGAGACGGAAAACAATTCCGAATTCCGACTTTTCATTGAGGTGAGATCTCCCCTCGGTTGAATTATCATCTCCCTATTTACTCCGGTTACTCACTCCAGCAATGCGCTCGTGACATCGTGCGGGCTGGAGAGTCCATGCGTCTGGACTTGAAGCTTTTCCTCAATCGCCCTTCAGAACATTTGCAAAAATATCCAGTGTTATTGGAGGCCATATACAATGAGACTGCGCACGGCAATCCTGATGGTGATTTTTTGTTAGAGGCCATAGAGGCCATCAAGAATCTGCAGTCGGTTGCTCAGTTGCGCACATTCCAGTCGGCGATGGGTAGAGGTGCTCCTGGAAAATGGGAATGGCATGATCTCGTCTCAAATGAACTCCGACAGAGCTTGACTAAAGACGAATGCAAACGGCAGTCGTGCGTTTACAGGCTGTCATTATGGGTCTGCGCCACTGATGACCGTAACGTCCAGGATTATATTTGAGCTCATCAAAGGTGAGATGGCTTACGTCAAAGATTTGGAAAATATCGACGTGGTTGGTAGCCTAGGTTTGTCTCGAGATGCCATGAAACTGATTGATATTTCTGTGGCAGATGTACATTCGCCCACTGCGTGCTGCCGATCCGTCCAATTGTTCCTCGAGAGGCACTTGAGAAGTTCATAACCGATGTATTCCACAATTTTGCTGAGTTGCATGCCCACCATCGACGGTTGGTCGAAAAATTTCATGAGATTCAGCGAGAGGAGCATCCAGTCATTCGAACGATCACTGCAGCAGTCTTTGATGCCGCCCTGAACTTCCGGGACGCATACATGGAGTATATCCCCAACTATCCGATCGCAGCTTATAGGATCGACGACGAAATGAATAATAACCCGGCGTTCAAACAGTTCGTTGAGGTGAGCGGGATTGAAATATTTTCATCTGCCTGTCGTTGTTGACATTCCCGAACAGCAATGCGTCAAGCACCCTGATGCTCACCGATTGGATATGAAGAGTTTTATCAATCGTCCAATACCTAGGCTCCTGCGATACGAGCTTCTACTGAAGGGTATTTTGGATGAGACTCCACCAGGTCATGACGATAAACGCGAGATACCCGAGGTCTTGGATGTAATCAAGGCACTTGGAAAGGATACTGAACCTGGTGTTGTATCAGCCAAGCAGAAAGTGGAACTCTGGCGGTATAATTCGAATATCACATTCAAGAATGGGGAATGGATTGTACGTGCATTATCGCTTCCCCGCGCGGGCTCTAATATTATTTCCAGGATATGGATCTGCTCGATGACAACCGGTCATTAATTCACACTGGAAAGCTCCTACGACAACCTGACGGTGGACTGGAATGGAATGGATGGAGCGAACTGTTTGTTCTTCTATTCGACAACTATTGTAAGACGGTCGCCAGAGTGTTATGCTGTGCTGCATGTACTTACACTGTTGATCACAGTGGTTATGACGAAGCCCAGGGAAGATCGCAATGGTGTACTGAAGTATCATGTCAATCGTCGGGTAACCAATGCGCTGTTTTGCTTGTTGTTCTATGCTGACAATCTGATCTAGCCCATCCCTCTTGATCTATTAACACTTGTCAACTTTACCGACCCGCCTGCTCAACGTGGTACTGGCCTTCTCCGGAATCTTCGAGGTGAACGCCATGATTCTCTCACTGGCGCAGGTGGAGTCCGATCTCCAGAGAGCGCTTCAGATTCACGATCTGTGTTTCCCTGTACTATTCACCACAATGGTCGGCTAGGAGGAAACTACATTCTCTATGCAGAGTCTGCCCAAGTACGTTCGGAGTGGAAGCAGAAGCTAGACGAAGCTATGGGGCTTCGTAAAGTTGTACAGGAATCCAACAAGGTCTTCGAAGTTGAGACTCTGAGCTCGGACACGTTTTTGGTGCCTTCGATAGCATCAGGTCAGGCGGCTCCGTCATGGAATCTTGAAAATTCCTTCACTGGAAAGGTCACCTGCTCTGTTCCATTCAGTAAGACGCAGTTTCTACTCATCGACTGATTATTCTAACTGGTTGTGCAGACACCGCTGATGGACGAGGACTTGTGGCTATCGGGTGTGCCGAAGGAGTATGGATTGGCTTCAGACATGACTCACGATGTACGTAAGCGTGTTCTCACTTACGTGAACGCTTTTTCATGTTATCATAGCTATGCGACGAGTGCTCCATCTCAAGATGGTAACGCAATGTGCTATGTTGGAAGATTTTGGCATTTTTCTGGTGTTAGCTGATAAAGTTAGTATTCATCCAATGTGTCGAGCCCGAAGCTGACTCTCTGCCAGTCCCTTTTTGCGTACCATATCGAGGCGTTGGTTCCCTCGTCACCAACGAGCAGTCATGCCTCACAGACTCCTCAAAAACTAAACGGAAGCAAGGATGTTTTGTTCTTCAGCGTTGGGATGCTGCAGGGCCGCACATTACTGATATATATGAGGAGAAAAGGCGTACGTTCTTTCTCAGCGCCTTACTTTCCATGACTCTGATTCTTACATCTCTAGCTTGAGAGTATTTTTCACGTCGTTGAACCAGTCGTGGATAAAATTAACGAAAAGGTCAAGTCTACACCTGCCATAACCTCACGATTCGGTTTCCGTACACCCAAATCCGACTGGTTCCGCCACTACAGGGAGTTCTTCGTTCCCTCAGAAGCCTATGATGTAATTTTCCTAAAAGCTAAAATCGCTATTCTTTTCACGAAAGGGTTTGAGATTATGGATTTAATGGAGTACGTTGTTTATGGAACTATTTGTCGATGTCCAAGCTGACGGATGTTACACTTCAACAGCTTCAAAAGTAAAACTATTCCCACACTGAAGGAAGGCAATGCAGGCCTGGCCAAGCGATGCGAAGGGTGTCGACCATTAGGGATGTTTCGGTCAAAGGAGCACGAGTTCCTCTTATGTTATGATGGTCAGTAACAATCGTTCGTATATGATAACATGACGGTCGCTCACTCGATCTGGTAGAATTCGGTCTCTACGTCGACAAACATGGAGAACCCAGTCGAACAACGACGGGTACCATCGAATGGGAAGGCACGGCCGAGCGTGTCGCCATTCATTCACCTTACATTCTCCTCTTCGACACGCGTTTCATCGAGGTTCGACACATCCAGACCTGGGAGGTTGGTACAAATCATCCCTGGCAATAATCTTCATTGTATTTGGGATGGTCGAGGTACGGACTTGGCGAGTTCCAACATTGCCACACCAGGCGATGAGGAGCGCATGATCCAGGATGCGCGCATCCACACTGTTACTTCCCACGACAGCATGTTCACTGGCCGTCACTCAAGAGCTGTAGCTCAACACGTATTTGAACTTGTCCCTACCCTCCCACTCTACTTACCTGGATCTCTTTCATCTCCTTCGACTGCAACCTACTTCCCCCGGACCTATTCTCCACCTCATTCGCCTCAGCTTCGGGCAAATCACTCTTTCAGTGCATATTCAGCCTCATAGTATACCATGCATTTTTTGAGATATCATTTATGGAAGATCCTAATTTATATTTCAACGAACCAGATGAACAACACAGATAGCGATACAATACTCAAAACTTGGATCGTAAGTAGTCTCATTGAGGCGGTGGTGGCGGTGGCGGAGCGGGCTCTTGAGGAGCAGGGGCAGCGGGAGCAGCGCCAGCAGATGGATCGGCTGGGTTGTAGCCTTGACCATATTGACCATACGTCTGCGAGGTCTGCTGTTGTTGAGAGGCCGCCCATTCTTTAAACTGGGGCGAGTTGACATCGTAACCATACGCGGCCCTGTGAAGACGATGCTTCAGCATGCAGTAAAACAGAGAACCGAACATTTGACTGACCAATATTGTGTATATGCTTCAGCGCTCGCGGCATCTGTGCCAGGTGCTGGAGGTTGGCCGTCTGAAGCACCACCAGGGGGCGGAGGTGGCTGATCACCGGGAGGCGGCGGGGGTGCGCCGGAGGGCGGAGGCGGAGGTTGTTGACCATAGCCCTAGACGTAAAGGTCAGTTTGTTCATACTTCACGATACGTCGCCGATAAATCCCATGCTAGAGGTAAGCGGGTGTACAGGAAAGGTGCACAGGAAAAAAGCGAGAAGATACTCAAAGTATCAGCCCAGACAATGTAAAGTCAACACCTACCGCCATTGTGCCGTATGCAGCGTATTGCATCTGGGCTTGGTGTAGTTCCATTTGTTGTTGTTGAACTACAGCCGCCATCTTTGCGTGTTCGGCTCGCACGACTAGAAGTAAGTCTTCGGTCAGCACCTTGGCTCTTGCGACCTGACCTTCCTCAGGGCCGCTAAATTTTAAGAGATTTTAGACGGAGAATGGATGATTTGAGTAGTCGAGCATACGTTATATGTATGTAAAGGGGTTCATCGCTCTCTCGGCCTGTATCAGGTTCAAGGAAAGCGGACCCAATTCCCTTGACCTGGACCCGAGTGCCTGTTTCTTGCTGTATGTATTTGACGAATTGGCCCTTGAAGAGAATGAGACAAGATCGATCTGCTACGAGACACAACTACACACACCTGAGGACCTACAACCTTTGCACGAATGTGAAAATTCCGAATGGACTCTAAACCAACGGGTAGTTTTTCTTCCGGCCATTTTCGCTACATTCCACGTGAGATAGAGAATTGAAGGGTATATGGTGAGTATACCATACCTTCTCTCGCAGTCGGTCCTTCTTATCCTCGACAAGTGACCCAAGATCAATGGCGATGAGCTGATTGATGTGGTCAATGGCCTTTTGTAATATTTCCGGAGATGAAGCCATGACATGAAGATACAGCGGAGGATCCTTTTCAGTTGCTTTGCTCCTGTCGGGATACCAGGTGCCCTTGGTGCTGACAGATGCGCCTGTCTCTTCGTGTATCTAGAATTGCATGAGTCGTTACAGAGAAATTAAAGATATAGCTGCGCACCTCCTGCTGGGTAGATCCCTTGGTCAACATGTACCTATTCCTGACATCGTTAATGTCAATATCTTTCGTGTAATCGGCTTCATGGGCGTCCTTGGCAAGACCCTCTGCAAACTGAGCAGCAATTTTGGCAGCGATGGCAGCTGCAGCTGCAGCTGCATCAACGGCAGTCTTGGTCTCTTCAGGAGCGCCTCCTTCTGCGGCTGCTGGTCCCGGCTGGTCCCATTTTCGTTTGGAAGACATGGTCGTAGTCGGAAGGAAAGAGTACTCGGTCACACTGTCACACTCGGCCGCTTTTCATCATGACGCCTTCTTGAAAGTGCGCTATGTCGTCCTCGAAAAGGCCACGAGCGTCCATTTCGCCGACTGTGTCACCTTCGTCGTCGCCAGAGCCGGAGCCGACGCACAAGGCATTGCGTACTGCCGGTGCTGGCCACCCGCTACTCTGCACGCTGCCGCCGACTTGCAGCCATACTCCCACGCCTATCGCTAACTCGAAGGACTTGGAAACACATTATGCGACCTACCATGCCCATGTATGCGAAGAGAGAGGATGTTCATGCGTGTTTCCCGAGGCAAGGCTGCTGGAATTGGTGAGTTGTAGTGGCAACATCGATTAGCGCTCTTCATTGACGCCGGTACAGCACCAGACAGAATGCCACGATCCATTGGCAGCCATTCGTAAGGAGCGAGGAGATAAGATTGTAAGCTTCAATTGCAAGGCCCGTTTTATCGCTCATTTACATATTTTAGTTTGCTTGCCACCTCACGACGTGTCCCAAACTATTTCTGACCCCAAAGGCACGACGATTACATCTAATAAACGCGCACGGGTTTCCAAAGGAATACTTCTTTGCTGTCACCAATAAGGGTGTCGGAGGCTTGCTGAAAAAATGGGGTGAAGGCGCGAGTATGATACGCGGTGAATGGAAGAAAAAGGAGGGACCTGTCGATGATGATGACAACGATATCCAGTCAGATAATGGAACGGTCGAAGAAAATGAAATCGAGGAACCCAGCCATGATTTACACGCCGAAGAGAAAGGTGAAGATCTGGACGTGCTGGCCGATTCGATGACCTCTCTTTCTCTGGTACCCGACTCGATACGATTCGGTCGCGGTGGGAAAGGTGGAGGATTCCCTCATCCCTATCCCCATCCTCCCAGCTCAGATTCGACTGACAGCCGGACGCGATCGCGTGGTAGAGGAGGCCGAAAAGGAAAGCGTGCAATATCCCGTTACGGTGGACATGAAGGCGGAGCTGCCATGGATGTCGACAGTGGGCCTTCAAGCGCGCACCGAGGCTTCCCTAGAGGAATAAACCGTGGCTTCAACGTTCCTCGTGCACGCGCTCGAGGTTTGGTGCCGCCGTTACATACTGTATCAAGAGGCGGACAAGCGAGAGGCAGAGGAGGCGCTGTCTGATGATTTAGGATATTCATTCACGGTTTGAAACCTCAGGAATCCGTCTGTAATACCATCAAGTCATAAATATGAGTGAGTAAATATTACCTGCCATTCAGCCCACTGAAGCAAAGGTATACATTATTTATACGTTCGACATTCACCTTGAATTTGTGAACGAATATCGATTTCAGAATACATCTTTAGTTCTTTCAACCGTGACGGATCTAACGAGGAACGTCGTCGGCGACTCGGCTGCGTAAGGAAGAGCAAGAAATGGAAGGTTCTTGTGGGACTGCAAATCCATCTTCACTAGACCCTCAAAGCTAAGTATCGGTAATCCGTACTCTACTGTGATAGTCCAAGGCCTTGCCATACCGGGGGGGGAGGGCAATATTGTAGACGCAAAGAACGACACAATGTCTCTTAATGTCGAGTGTGCTGATGTCAGGTCTTCAACTGTGCTCTTCAGAGTTTATTCCTGGTACCTTCAAATCATTATCGGCACGCCCATCAGGCAAATTCAAAGAATCCTTCAAATTTTTACTGTGCAAGCCTGTGCAAACCATTTATGTAGTGATGAGGCCATCGGTGGATCAGAGCGCGCGCGCAGTCGTATAGTAGGCAAGGCGCTGATATCATGTACATATATGTGAACGATCATGGGGAGGAAGGTGGGTAGACATTAAAGGATAATGCAGGTAGATGGTAAGCCGACTCGAAACGGGTCAGACTTTAATCAAACCAGCAATCATCTGCTTGGTCTTTTACCTTGATATTCATGGCACATACTGTAATACAGTAGATATGATACCTGGATATATGCAATATCAGAAAACTGTGGTGCTACAGATGCATCTGGAAAGATAGAATCCCTCGAAGTGGATGGACATCTAAGACGTCGATCTGTATCGGTTGGCTCAACTTGGGCCTTGAAAGGATCAGGAGCACAGTAATATAATGGCCAAAACCAATGCTCAGTCTGACAAAAGCGCTATTCTCACATTCCTTTATAGATAGAATGTCACCATCGTCGTAGGGCCCGGTGAGCGATTGATAGTCGATGATCAGGATTAAGTAGATCGGGACGTCGTGCATAACGACGCTACCGCCGGTAACAACACCAACAACACCAACACCAACACCAACGAAACACGCCAGGGTCCAGGAGACTTACCGTATGTGTTCTTATCTCCCGCATTTGTTGTAGCCGTTGAAATACAGAATGAACAATACCTTTGTTTTAGTGGACTTAACAGGCGATAAATAAGAACAGATGGCAACATCAAAACTTTTCCGGATAGCTGCTAGTCCTTTTAGAATACCCCCATCCGATCCCAAAACGCGATGATAATGATAGTTGTCGGCGCGAAGATGCATGCTTTTCGGATCGCACGCTGTTCGACACGAACAGGTTTGGGTCAAACCGATTCGGTACGAGAGGTGTGCGAACTTCCGTGTCGTATATCGATGACTCAGGGGGAGAAAGCCCCCCAGAGGCAACCGTGGCGTCACCGAAAGACGACGACCGTGAAAGTGTGACTCTCCTTTGCTTCTTGCCCCTCCACCATATGACCGTCAGTGTCACGACAATGGCCGAAAAGACAACGAGTCCAGCCACGAGACCGGCGATGGCTCCTGCAGGTATTCCCGAACCCGAATTTCTATGATTGGGGTGATGATTCGGACTTGGAGGAGAAGCACTTGCTTGGGGCTTGGGGTAGAAGGCCGGTTTGTCGGATAGCGATTCGAAAGATGGTGTATACACGATGTAGTCGAGCACGAAGGACTGGTCGCCGGTCACATTTGTGACGTTGCACACCAGTGTGTGGGCGCCTGGCCCGAGTCTATCCTTTGTGAAGTATAGGTAATGGGGTGGGTCTTCAAAGTCTTCCTGCGGAGCCACGAACGATGGCGTCGAGCCGTCCACGCTGAATGTCACCGCAACGGTCCCTACTTGAATGAATTTGTGTATGCCATAAACATACACGGCGGTCCCTGAACACATTGATTTTAGTGAAGAAGTAGGCTCGATCGTTATTTACTCACCAGCGAATTTGAAGGCAAACATATTGCCCTCTGCCGTACTCGCCGTCATACTACCACCAAAAGGTGAATATAACACATCATCCACTGAGTGGTTACTGATCGTTTCCCAGCCTGGAGAGCCTGGAGAATACCAAATTTCCGTGCTATTAGAGTCGTCGACTATGATGGATGAATCAGCGAGAGGTGTCGAAGGGCCAGCCTCGACGAGGACATAATCCAACTGAGTACCGCTCGCAAGCCCACTCAGCTCGACGGTGTGATGCCCATCTGCTAGTTCCGGTGACTGATACCACCGTCCATAATAATTTTCATCCGGATTTGGTGGGTCTTCAGGCATTTTGCCGTCAATGCTGACTTGGAAAGGCGCGTCCGGCGCGCTACCAGCGAACGCTATCAAAGTGCCTGAAGGAACACTATCACCCTCCGAAGGAACCTAGCCTAAATTCACGCACCATTGAAAATTACAGATATCCTTCCGTCTTCACCAGCTTCTAAGCAATGAGAGTTTCCGTAGCTGGAGGGCTCGACATTCCATTGTCCACCGTACGAGATCAGAGGGTCAGAGTCGTTCAACAGCAGATAAACGCCCGACATAACAATGGGAGAGAGTGGGGCTGAGGGTGAGAGAATCAGCGATAGAAAGGCCCCGCATTAATGGGATGAGACGATGGGTAACGCATCTCGTTGATACATGATGCCCAGAGGAACACTGCGATCCTATATATAAAGCATGGTTGATATCTTTCTGTCTCCTGCTCATGCAATACAATTACAATCAAAGTTGCACCATTTCAATTGGTGTTGAAATTGTTCCGGTCACCAACTGCCGTGTAAAGAGTTGAATCAATCATGTTGTGGATGTGGATAAACGAGACCAGTGCACTGCGGATCCTACCAGCGTACAGCGCTAATTGTGATCATCTGGTATACTGCGATCTTGTCTTGACTGCAACACTTGTCATAAAGACGTGGGGCGGACCGTGGTGTCCTTAGAGAATTAAAGTGGCGTCACAGTTATTCACATAGCTTCGGGCCGGTCTTCCAGCGCTACTTGATCATGATCGAGCATGACAGATGCGGGGTGTGCCATCGGCAACCCTGCTCGAATAAGCATCGGAATGACATGGAATTATCTGAAAGCATATGAATATTGTACAGGTACGAAAACAACGACAGCAAGGAAGCACTAGCGCTAGGACAGCATTAATCAGGGTTTGGTATAATTTTGAACGGTCTTCTTCAGCAGGGTCAACAACATCTTCTGCCTCATCGGATCCTGAGGAAGTTCGATCTTGCCTGTGGCCAAACTGCACAGGTACGCAAAATCAGCTTGGGCAACTAGGGGCAAACGAGATGTCGCCCGTTGGGACTGCTTCGCCTCGAGTCGTTCTTTGAACTGCTGTGCAAACTTCTTGGACACGAGGTCAGCGCGTTCAACAACCTCCAAAGGCACGCCAGCAAGGTTGGCAACATGCGTCCCGAAAGACGATGTAGCCACACCGTCAATCAGTTTGTATAGGAAGACAATCTAGGATTAAACTTTGTCAGAAGTGATATCAACGATGAAAATACGGCGAAGACGAACATCGCGCTTCTCCTCATCCACGATAGTTGACATGTACATGTTTCGAATATTAGGATGATATCGGAAATCATCCGTCAGAGAGCCATAATGAGTAGCAAAGAAAGAGAGAGGAAGAGTATGCGTCGCGAGTTCGTGTAGAACGGCCTACGGCAATGAAATGTGAATCAAACAATGATCACAGATAATCAGACGTACCGATGCAATAGCCATGCCATCCTTCAGAAAAGATCAGTAACATTATTAATACAACAGCGCTCAAAGTAGCATACATATGTAGATGTTCCTCGTCCAAGTTCTATTGATTAACGTTAGAAGGGTGGATGTATAAGGAGTGAATCCATACCATCTAAGATGACAAATGATTTGGGCGTAGCATCGCGAAGAATCTTGCAGCATTCATCAAGTTCAACCTTGAAAGTACTTGCATTGGAGAACATATTGTCGTAGGCTCCCATTCGGGTCAGGATCGCATCTACGGGACAGATACTGCTCTGCGGTTAGAGCGCATCGAACAAAATGATGATTTCCACAAACCGAGCCTTTGCCGCAGGAACAAGCATCCCGAGTTGTGCCATAATCTGAGGATGCTGTCAACAAAGATACGAAGAAGTTATTGTACCATGCGTACTATCCCGGTAGCTGTCATGCGCATCACCTAGAAACATAAGTTTTCATGAGCTCTGCTACCCATGTGACAGACAACATGCTCACCGTGGACTTTCCACTACAAAACAGACATACACATATGGTCAGCCATCAAAAGATACTAGTCAGTGAGAAATAGGACACCCACGCCATGTTTGGTCCTACCAGTCTTATCAGATCGAATATCGCACATGAGAACGGACGTAAACTCACCTGTAAGTAACGCAATCCTACCGGCGTCACCCCCAAGCCTGACATCATTCGGAATGAAACTCTTCATATTAGCGCTGATCGCCAGCGTCGGGTGCCTCAAGTCCTTGAAATCCACAAATGCCGAATCACCTTCCACGAGTTCTGGTCTGCACACAGGTTCACCCAAGACACTTGATGACTTGGCCAAACTGAATAGGCAATCCAGTTCAGCAAACACACGGATCGCCCGCAACCAGATACCGCGATCAGAATCAAATTCTTCGAAAACTCGATTTTTGAATGCTTTCATGATCGTGTTACGCGTTTCCCTCGCTTCTTTCAGGGCGCGAACAGACTTTTGTAGACTGCTGACTAGCCACCGGGTCTTGGCCTACACGGGAACCATAAGTAAGCGCTTAGAATGTAGGGTGAGCGCTTGAGCTTACTTTGGTACCGCCACTCTTTGTCCAATCCTTGGGAATGTCCTTTTGGCCGGCGCTTGTTTCCACGAGGTAGATTTCCTTCTCAACCGTCAAGTCCGGTAATACAAATGTAGCTGTAATACCCGACGCACCTTGTTCCCAATGGCGCTATGCCACCAGTTTAACTTGCATCTGTAAAAGCCCTGAGCACAGCACCGCCCGGATACGAGGATAAACACATACCCGATTTTCTTCTCAAATTTCTTGAGCTCGCCATCAAGTTCTTCTTCAAGCTCTGCAATCTCGGACATGATCGTATCGTACGCTTCATCCTTGCCGTCTTGCGGAACCAACTCGTTAGCATCTATGATATAATCAGATCAACGTAGACGATGCGGAAGGGGAGAATCGGCGACCTTTTTCTGATGGTTTGACATACATAGCCTCTACGTTCTTGATGTTTTGCAGCAAGTCCGGAGCGTTCCGAAGGAGGCCTTGAATGGTCTTTGACTTGAACTTCTCGGAGGTATCGGCGAGACTGTTGAATCCGCGGCTGAGCTTCTTGAATGCCTGTAAAAATACCATCAGACATCGTTGAGCAGAATATCTGTTTCCTTTAACTTACACCGAGAACCTTCAAGAAATCTTTGACTTTGCAGCTCTTCGCATGAATACGAGACACGATGCGCTCCAAGTCAGGAAGGCCTTTGGCAACCTCAGTGAATTCCTGCTCGAATGTTGGATGATCCATAATGTCTTCGACGGCATCTAGCCTTGCGTTGATATCGGATACTTCTCGTAGAGGCATGCATAGCCATATGCGGAACAGCCTCTTTCCTGTAGAACAGAGTAAGCGGATGCCGCGGAGAACTCTTTTAAAAAGAACTACCAAAAGGAGTGACGCAGCGACCCAATAGCTGAAGAAGTGACCCTTCCGATGTACCTTCGTTATTAAGTAACACCTATGAAGATTTCAATAACGTTTCCGAGGATAGCAAGCAACGGGGCTAACCTCGATATGCGCCAATGTCTGTCCATCAAGAACCAGACCCTGGCCTCTTTTCATTGGATCGTAAACATTGAAATTCTTCATACTAAGTATATCTTTGTCTATGTTCAACTGTCGGAGGTACCTGCACCACATTTGGATCAGTACAAGGGTCCCAAGGAGTCACGCGCCAGCGAACAAACCAAATCATTGCACCGAGTGCTTCAATCGGAGGCCTCGAACCGGCCATCTCTCTTATTGGCTGGGGAACAGCCTTGGGTAAAGCGCTGTCGTCGTCTTCGTCCATATCACCCTTATCGGCTGGGTACAAACTCGCTAATTCTTTCATGGTGTTTTCATAATCAAAACCTTCGACTTCGCGTAGACTTGTCCATAAGCACGCGGCAGGAAGAACAGCTTTCAGTAGTCGCGTCGTTGAGACAGATAGCTGCCCCTGTATACGCATATAAACTACCAAAAGGCATGACTGACGCATAGAACTTACTTTCGTGAACAACATCTCTTTGGGGCGAATCTGCCTCATCAAAGTTTCCAGTTTGGTGCGACAGATGTCGTCTTGGAAAACGCTCAAGCCGAACTGTGACGTCGCGCAATCCAAGACACAAACACCAAAGGTGTTATTTGACCCGCCATCGAACTCGACTTCTCGGATAGAAATACAGTGGCCGGCATGGTCATCCGTGAGCATCGCAGGATCAACGAGAGTACCATTAGTGTAAACTTTGTTCAGTTCCCTACAGTCAGCATCAGACAGTCGTTCCCTCGGAAATGAAGTAGAACCCACCTTCGGACGATCTTTTCTTTCTCGCCACCTTTAGGTTTACCCTTGCCTCTATCGGTAGCGAGACGCATCTCGGCTCCGAGAGCGGTTTCAGCTTGATCTACGCGACCGACTTTGTATCCTTTACCCAGGAATTTGCTAAGCAGATGGTTTTTTTAGAGAGAGGTGACTGCATCATCCAGAAAGAAGCTTACGCCGCCCAAAATTCAAAAGACATTTCCGGAACGCCGACCTAGCAATCCGTCAATATCACGCGGCACGACCCAAAGGAAAATCATTTACCATCGACATCTTGACTCTCTGCGTCAGCTTCAAATCAAATTCCTGATGGCCAACACGAGCATCATCTTCATACAGCTGAATCAAACACAATCAAAGTCTGACGCGTTTGAAATCAAAATGATAATACCTCGAAGAATTTTCTAAAGCATGCAATGAGTTCTTGTTACCCTAAGAGATAAGGTACACTCACCCTTTTTGAAAGAACAGTATCTTTATGAGGGTGAGATTTCAAGCGCCATGTCAATTATAGATAGCACACTTACAGTGTCGTAGTGATTTTGCTTGATTTCCCAAAACTACGGAATCATTAGACGTTAGATATTATTCAGATCAGGTCAATCCATACCTGCTTCTCGAATGGCGTGAAGTCTTTCCACGCACGGTTTGGGATGTAAAGAGTCCGAGGGTCATACTTGGGATCGCCAGGTCTATGTCCGTCTTTCTGCAAGACATTGAGATCTGTCAATCATAGGACTGCGAGGGATGCGGAGATCTCACATCTTTGACATCCGCCAGGAATGCGTAAGGATCATCCGCGGACTTTTTTTCGTTCTTCTTGTCCTGCTCTCGTCGTTCTGCGGCTGTCAAGAAAGAAGAGTTACCACCAGACGCCGCAGCGGACGCATTTTTTGACGAGGATGCTTTCTTTGGAGCAGGTCTCGACTTCTTTTTCTTCCCGCTGTCCTCATCCTCGTCGTCAAAGTCGGTATCAGGTCCAAGGGAGCGACGAGAAGAACCGGAGCTGCGCGACTTGATAGATTTGGTGTCGTCGTCTGAGTCAGAGGGAGCAATGAAGTCGTCGTTATCTGAGGACGCCGCTGAGCGTGAACCTGCATAAATACAGATGAGTATGCATTGATGAGTCAGGGACTGCTAGCCAACCTTTCTTTTTAGGTGATTTCTTGAAGTGCGTCAGCCGCTTGGAGAAAGATGTAGTGACTGCTTGACCGTCTTCGTCGTCATCCGACAGAGGAGCAGATAGTCTAGGCTTCTTGGCGCGACCTAATAGAGGTTAGCATGTTAAAAGACATTGAATGGTGGTTTACTTTTGCTTTGCAAGGGCGACGATGGCGGTTCGCTTCCTCCGGTTGTAGGAGAGGCTCGCGTTCCTTCGTCGGAATCATCTTCATAAGCAAGTTTCCGTTTGCCTCCACCCTTCTGACAATTCAGGTTGTGTAAGATCAAGGAAGGCAAAAATACATACGGAAACACGGCTCCTTTTTCTTGGTGCATCCTCCTCCTCAGAAGGCATATCCACATCAATGGGGTCGCTCGTCGGTGGTGTATCCTTGATGCTTCCATCTCCAAAGGATGACACCGATGCAGATGAGTTTAATACGCGTATATCTGGCTTAGTCGACTCTGGAGTACGCAGATTTTTCGGTTTCGATTTTGACGCGTTCGGTGCCTTGAAAGCAGGCTTAGACACGTTCGATTTCGCCGGTGTCGCGTCTGGGCCTTTGGATAGCCACCCCATAAGGCTCTTTTGCTTCATGTTTTCAGTGGATGGTTTTGCCTTTGGGGGCATGGTGAGTGATAGAGATGAAGAGCAAATAAAGCGACGCGTTGATGCCATTTATTTGTGTAGTGGCGGTGCTCTATATTTTTCTTCGTCGACGCATATAAACATAAGCGTTGAACGCACCCTTCACACACTACCGCAAATAACCGTCCAGAGGTTAAAATATTCACAAAATATGTCCATAATATATAAATTCACGTATTGAAAATGGTTAGCCGCCCCAGATGCCCAAGACATCCACTCTGAGGCCCCCACTCCGTCACATATGTCACGTCACGTTTTCTTGCTTTTGCTCTTCCATGACACGCTGAAGCGGCGCTACGGCCTACGCTTCAATGAACATCGGAGCGACGAAGCAACTATGGACTAGCTTTCGCTGCCTGCCGCCTTTCTCTCGTGCGATATCTTCCAGCAGCAACCGAAATCTTCGTGATAAAGACTCAAGTATCAACGCGTTTGTCTGCACGACCGACACGGTCGAATCTTTTTCGGGAGACCGTTTCCCACTAGGGAATGTTACCATCGGGGTCAAGGACAATATTTGCACCTCTAAGCTTCCCACAACATGTTCATCTGCGATACTGCAGGGTCTGTTTCTCACGAGACTATCCTTATGTGTTCTCATTTGTCTTCACTCAGGTTTCGCGCCCCCGTTTGATGCCACGGTCGTCAAATTATTGGAAGACGCAGGTGCTGTAACCCTTGGAAAGACCAACTGTGACGAATTTGGAATGGGGTCCGTCAGCTAGTTCTCGGCCGGCCTTCTGCACTCAAACTTCCATAGCTCTCTAAATGTACATTCAGTCCATGGATCAGTTGTCAATCCCTTCCAACACCCATTGTCTTCTGTCGCTTGGGAAAACCGTGAACGCCGATCAGCCGGGGGAAGTTCTGGAGGCAGTGCTGCGGTCGTCGCTGCCAAAATGTGTGACGCGTAAGTTCTGTGCGTTATACACGGCCGAGCACGGTGTTCAACGAGACGAAGTGCAATCGGCACAGATACAGGTGGTTCTATTCGCTTGCCTGCCGCATACTGTGGCGTCGTGGGGTTAAAGCCGTCCTATGGGTTACTGAGTCGATGGGGCGTAGTATCCTACGCAGATAGTCTAGACTCTGTCGGGATCATCGCAAAAGATGTCGGCACAACGAAGCGGGTTTTTGGTGCGTCGGCTGCTTACCATGGAGAATTAACTATTCATCCTCTCTGAAGATATCCTCAACGTACACGATGAACGGGACCCCACCAGCACAACCCGATCAACCAGACGTGACGCTTCTCACGCCGTTGAGATCCAACTAAAATCTTGGGGCGACCTAAAAGGGAGAAACCTCCATGGAATAAAGATAGGTATACCCGAGGTTTATCATCACTTATCCGTATATGTTCGGTCCAGATACTCATTGAATATGCCCAGGAATATTTTCCCCTTGAATTGTCGGGTTCTGTATTAAGCAATACTCGAAATATTATTGCTGCAATGAAGAGTCTAGGTGCTACGATTGTCCCCGTGTCTCTGACATCTACATCGTTCGCTCTCAGTGCGTACTATGTCATCGCCAGTGCAGAAGCAAGCAGTAACCTGGCTCGGTATGATGGTATCCAATACGGTATGTGTCAACATTGTGTTCAGATTGCCGTATCTGACTGACAAATTGAATTAGGATTGCATATCAAGCCGCCACTCGGAACGGACCTAACAAAGACTTCAAAAATCTATGCACATACTCGGTCAAAAGGGTTTGGCACTGAAGTCCAAAAGCGAATCCTTCTAGGGACTTACTCTTTAACCGCCGAGTATGTCTCTATTTGACGTGTCTTATGCATATCACTAAATTAAAATCTGTCCCTAGTTCATTCGATAATTACTTTCTCCAAGCCCTTCGAGTTCGCCGACTAGTCAGGGACGACTTTAATCGTGTTTTCCGCATGCCGAACGTTCGACTTCCAAATCAAATCCCCAACGCCGATGGAGTCGATGTATTGATGCATCCGTCGGCCATTCGTACCGCTCCTCTTCTAGATGGAGAAGATTCGTTTAGCTTGGAGGCGTACGTACAAGACGTACTGACCGTGCCAGCGTCCTTGGCTGGCTTACCAGCTCTTAGCATACCAATAGTCAACAAGGAAGGTGATGGGTGGCCGGTGGGGATCAGTGTAGTCGGACAGTGGGGCTCCGATGATATGGTTATGAAAATTGGAGAAGTAATCGAGTCCCTCAATTCTAATCTTTGATATTCATTTTCCAGCGTTATCGGTGTGGCGTTGTAAGTGGGGCTACATATCAGGGATCATCTGCTGAACGACGGTATTCAAGATATAATCGGCATCCAATTCGTTGTCATGAGCTCAAGAAATTAAGGAAGACGGCCAAAGACGGCCGCCATTTCTTCCTGAAAGATATTCACTCTCTGCTGCTTCTCTTCGCAGCGCCGCCCACCGATCTCTCAGCGTATCAAATTCGTCTACCTTGCGTTTCAGCCCATCTAGCTCATTTCGTATCCCTTCTAGTCCTTCATTGCCTGGCAGCGCGTAATCGATGGGTGTGTGTGGATCTGTAGTATCTTTCTCTTGCTCAAGCTCTAGCGGAGGAAAGGCCTTGTCAAGCGTCGGATTGATGCCTCTCGGAGAATGCTGCAACCGAGACGCCACTGCCCTGCTCCTCTTCTGCGGAGCCGTATCCTCGTTTGCCTCGCGAGGACGCTTCGAAGAGCGTGGCGAGCGATTTTCAAGGTGCTGAATCTCCAAGTCAATGTAATTCTCGTCCTCTCGGGACGAATTGGAACTTCGCCTCCTCTTCTTTCGGGGATGCCTCTTTTGCCCTCTCCGAGTGCCTTGCGATGGAGGCTCGGAATCACAACTAGCAATAGTGCATCTTGTCTGCCGAAACATGCATTCTCGGCACCGTTTTTGTTTTGGAGAGCCAGTGTGCTCGCAGGCCCATCCACCCTTGGTGCACTCGGTGCACTGATCCAGAGTTTTATGAGTAAGGCCTTCAATTCACTGATACAGAACCTTACTGGGCTTGCAGTCGTCACCGGGATAGCGTCCCACTCTCTAATATCCCTCGGACCGATCCTGGTTCCTTTAATATCCCTACCTTCGGTCGCACGAATTCCGGCGAATACCATGCGGCACCATACTCTTACATCTGTTTGTTCCTTCGCTATCTCCCGTTCTTCTGGAGAGACAAAATGAAGCTGGGCGACGAGCTTTTTTATTCCCTCATCGTCCAAGATCCGTCCTCGATCTAAGTTTTGGAGGAGGTGCAAGTACTGGATGAAAGCGTTCAGCGCCTTATATCGAGATTGTGTCCCGAGGGAATCAGATTTACGCTTACATCTTTGTATTCATCCGAAAGTTCTTCATCATCTGAATCAGATTCATCTTCATGATCATCGATGATCATGTTATTTCTTGGTCTTGTCGAAATATCGGGTCCACCGGTTCTTCCAGCCAGAGTACACCTCTTCTGACGGAGAACACATTCTTTACATCTCACGATCCTATGCATGCCTGTGTATTCACACGGATAATTGGACTTGACACATTCGCTACACTGAAAAATGTGTCGATCTCCCCGTTATTTTCCTGGAAAAGAGGACCCACCGGAGTTCGTGCCTTCGCAGGGACGATGTCCCATCCCCGAACATCAAATTTCATAATCCTATATCCAACCAGCTTGCGCGCCGCCGTGGGTCGTGTACTCGCAAAGACTAGACCACACCAGACTCGAGGATCTGTCTGTTCTTTTGCCATAGCTTTCTCGTCTTTATTGAGTCGACCGAAATGGAAAATGAGTGTTCGGGCGCCTTCATCGTCTAGTTCTTTTCCTGCGTTGTATCGGTAGAGTAGGCCGAGGTACTGCGCAAGAACCTCAGGAATAAAAGAATAAATGGGCGGCCTTTACTCATACCTTACGGTAGTCATTGGATCGGACGGAAGTAATATTTTCGTCCGAGTCATCAGAGCTGGAGACAGCAAGGTCCCCGCGACCAGAAGACGCGTCCTTGCTAGGCCTCTTCGCCGCTGACATAGGCCTTGAAGTCCCATGATTAAATCGCGTTACTCTTACAACGTCCCCTGGCTCAAAAATCTCCTTCGAATTCTTCTCAAGAAAATGGCGGCCCTTGAGGATCTCCCATTCCTCGTCACATAAACATAATGACTGGAAAAACGCTGCCTGTAGTCAAATTAATACAAGAAATTTTTCGCAGCTTTAGAAGTCATATCTCTT
This sequence comes from Armillaria mellea, assembly GCA_030407055.1. NCBI lineage: Eukaryota > Fungi > Basidiomycota > Agaricomycetes > Agaricales > Physalacriaceae > Armillaria > Armillaria mellea. The sequence goes on from JAUDZF010000007.1 coordinate 904,449, forward strand.
ACCCTGGCCTGGACGAGACATCGATGGTTTTCTAGACACCAAGGCTGATTCTTGAGTTCGTCGTATGCATGTATCAAGTCAGGAATTCTTGCACAAATAAACTGGACGACATGTTTTGGAACTGTTAGGAAGGTAGAAATTTCGACACCAAGGGCACCGAATTTCATGATGTCGGTGGGGAGGAATAATGAGTCAGTCCCGACGAGCAACATTTCTATCACAACGGGTTTGTCTCGCTCACGGCATCCCACAGCTTCGGAACCTTCTGGTATCACTGACAAGGTGTTAAGCTGACTCAGAGCGCAGATCAGACTGTAAATATATATCAGGTAGCAACTAACTAATACAGTCCACGTTGTAAAAGGTCATGCCATCGTCATGATAGTAATGTGGCAGTCATTAAGTAAACAATATCCATCCAGATTCATCAGAACACGTATTATCTCTCGTATCGATACATAACATCTTACACAAATTGCTTTCCACCCTTGCGTTGCACTAAGTATTGTCTCGCGACCGCAAGGCATATCGTGCCGGAGATGATCACAACCTGAGTGCCGTAAGTAATCCACCCAAAAATGTAAAGCTCGCACAGAATACTCACGCAAGCAAAGAGCAGGGGTCGCCACCATATATACTCTGGGGATTTCAGCAGTGCCCCGGCGATTGGACTTCCGGTCAAGAGACCGAGCCCGATGAAGAAGCAGGAGATGCCTATCCGGAGTCTATCATATTTCTCAGTAAGCACGCTCAGAAATAAAACTCCAGGGCTTACCCTATATCATCCAAAGTAGGGCTGCGAGTGAACGACGCAATAGCGGGCGTCGCCACAGTTAAGAAGGCCCCAGAGAAGAATCCGTACAACACCCCGAAGACCGCCATGCCCGCAATAGTATGTACCCCGAGCAAGGCCCAAACCAGGCTTCCCGTTATGAAACCACTTGGTATGATAACTGATGGTAAGGGCAATCAGCGAAAGGCTCACATGGGGCCCGAATGACGCAAAACAAACCTGTGAATGGGCCGTACTTGTCGGCGAGGAGGTTGGGAATAAATCGTCCGAAGAGCGATCCAGCATTCAGGACCGGAAGCTGCGCGCCCCCGAATCAGAGGTACGGTAACGTCGGTGATGAGGTGAGAATTCGTACCGTCCATGTCAGAAAACTAGAATCGACTCCATGAAGCTCAGCAAACAATTGTAAATAAAAGACTGCAAGCCCGCGGTCATGATGAGTTGTAAGTTGAAGAGGTAAAATTAGACGTACAGGGGATGAAGAGTCCCCAGAACCCTAGAGTTATCCTAGACGACTGTCAGTCTAACGTGACTCGGAAGATGGCGGAAACGCTTACCCAACAACGGTCAACCAGTACGGAAAATCATATAAAATCTTATCCATATCGATGGGTGCACGTATCCGAGGGGGAACTGCCAAATGACCGTCAATATCTAGGGACTGCTTCGGAGATGAAGAGAACCCACGTCTCGGTCGCATTAGTAGGTTTGCAAGCGTCAAAAGGAAGAGGTCAATGAATGCTATGAAACTAGAAGCCAGTTCAACAAAATATTACTCTGATATGGAAAGCTAGACTCACCGAACTGCCCAAGGGAATCCGAGGCCAGTTCTATCAAACACCTTGTTCAGTAGAATCGGGTAAATGATAGCGCCCAAAGCGCCACCTTCACAACGTTTCGTCACCAGATATCATCGGAAGCAATGTTTAATTCATACCTGACACCACGAATCCCATCGCCACGGATCTCCTCACTCGGAAATAGTGTGATAATACACTCATCGAAGGTATGAACATGCAGCCCATCCCAAGCCCCATGCCAAATCCTTGCGACAATAGGGTTTGATAGAATTGGTGGGGTTGCGTCAAGGATAACATGAACGAACTGCAAGACATACGATCAGATTTAAGCTTCGTTCGCGAATGGGGTATTCGACGTACGAAAATAGGAAGAGAAGGCTTCCACCCAGCATGAGGTGATGAAAGTATCCTTGATCGAATAGTTTACCCGATAGTAAACCAAGGGAGAATAATAAACAGAGTTGCACGGAGCCGATCCAGCTTATTTGCGAAGCGGAATGCTCGGATAGAGAGGTCCTCTGCAAAGCGTCAATTCCGAACAGACTCCTTATGAAATGGATACGCACTGTATAATAGTCTTGATACACTTAATGTATAGATCAGTATCACATCCACACAAAAATACATCATGCCCAACTAACCCCCAAAACTCTGGGAAAGTGACAATCAGCCTTCGCAGAAAACGTGAAAAGCGTAGATAATCTCACCTGAACATTTCCAAACGTGCCTAACGCGCAAAGTAAATATCAGTCTCGACACTCCACTACAATCTGAGCACATACACATCCCAACGAAAGCACTAACATCATTATTCAGTCCTAAGTTCAATCTCAAAGGAATAAAATACGCACCCTCCACAGACAGTTGCCCATCCACGGAGTGAACCTTCAGGAAATTGAGGAAGGGCTCGTGCTCTCTGCTTTTCAGCATCGAGGTCGTCATCTTGGTCAGGAATCTGTTTATCAGGTTCCTCGTCACCCAGATGTGTCGCAGTCGGCGATATAGCCATTTGCCGGTCGTCGGAGTCGTTTGCGCTGGCAGCGATGGAATCGTTAGACGGCGACACAAATCGTGACGACGGTGGGGAACTCATGATGGAGGGAGGGAGGATGATGGAGGAGGGGAAGAGAGGAAGGACGCTGACCGCAAGTCCTGGCACCAAGACGATGTAAATCACTTGGGCACGTCGTGGCAATTAGAACATTGGTTCATGGAATTGATAGGGCTCGGACATATTTGTCGAGTTCTATTCCTGATGCCCGAGGCACGTCCAAGTGGCAGGTCTCGCGCCGGGAATCACAGAACACGTTCAGCTGCGAATTTCGAAAGGAGAAGAAGATGGCACTCGGCATCGGGTAGATCTGGTCCGACCAGTTTAGTGATGAGATGGCCTCACTTGCGACGATAGAGACGGCCTTGCCAAACAGCACACACACAGAACCGGTCGAGACAGCTTCCAACCGGAATTCATTCAATTGCCACAGCGGCGTAACGTGCATGGTATGATGGAAGCGACATTAATGCCGAGACAGGGAAATACCCGATCGTAGAATTGGAAAATGGGAGAGAACAGTTGTCACAATAGTTGTGCTTTGTCCTGCTTTATCGCATGCATAACGTTATAGGTCTTGTTTTCTGATCACTATGGAACTGCAACTGCAAGCGATCAAGGACAGAGATCAAGTGACAGCGACTGACCAAACATCACCCAGCGACAAGTCTGCAATGGTATCCACATGGCTCGCACCAGCTATCCTTCTTCACTAATATACAGGCGTGCGCTACAACAGATCTAAATTTATCCAGGTATCAGTGCTGGGTATCGGACATGAAACAGCAGGGTTGCAATCCAGCTGCAGCAAAAAAAAAATCATCAGTATGGAAAACCTCGGCAAAACCCCGCTGGTCCGCCCGCCGCGACGCAAAATTTCTCACAGCGGCTGTACATAACTAGCGAGCGCCCAACCTACCTCGCCATCACCTTTGTCCCCGTTCGCCACCCGTCTTACCAGTAGAAGATTGTCCGGCGCGTCCGCCTCGTCGTCATCCACAAATAGCCTCAGCCCCTTGCTGATATGCAGTTTCGGATGCCCGGCCTCACGGAGGACTTCGTAAGCCTCACCGGGCCCCATGATCTTCAAAAACGGATACGAGTCGTAGGTATATTCCTGCAACTGGGGTAAGAACGGATACACTGCCTGTACCACGTACATCCCCGGCAGCTCCTTCCTTCTGGTGCTCGTCCGACTCTTTATCGAAGAACTCGAAGGAGTCCCGGGTCTTCTGATCTTCTGCGATGGCACGGGGGAAAGAGGCTGAGGGCTTTCAACCACCCTTGTTGCGCATGCATAGTCATACCCGATATCATAATCGTAATCCGTGCTCGACTTGGTAGTTTTTGACCTGATGCTGGCACTCGACGAACTCATCAATGGGATCGGTGACGAGACCCGCGGAATTGAGCCCGCAGAGGACGAACGTCGCGTAGGCGTCTTTCGCGGTCGCTCGACGATCCTGAAACGCGCCAGGACAGCATCGACTTCTTCCCAGCGTTCCCACCATACACGTACGGTGTCACCCGTCTGCAAGTCTTCCCCTTCTACGCTCAACATGTCCCAGAGATCCCGCCATGCAAGCCCCGCATCCAGCCAGTAGGCTTCTTGTACACGGGCAAGACGTATCACGCATCCCGACAGGACCTTCTCAGCCATGTTTACATATTTGGGGAGCTCCTCAGCTAGTTTGGCGCGTAGCGCGAGATACTCGTTAGAGGCTTTAATTAGGTCAGGGGGCGGACGGTTCTTCTGCGAAAGAGGCATGTGGATAAGGTGTGTATGCAGAGGCAATAGAGTGTTCTCGAGGGTGTTTAGCAGGTGAAGGGGATTAGTGAGGGTGTTGAGGAGATTTGTGAGTGGGTCTATCAAGTTTGTGGCAAGATGCTGGGACAATGTAGTGGTAAGAGGCAATAAAACATTCGTGATGAGACCCATAAAGGCACCGAATGAATCAGACTGAACTTCCCCGTTCAAACCAATGACATTGGCGAAGGACAAAGAAAAGAGACGGAGATGATTCGTCACTGCTGCCACAGAATGGGACCAGCCAAGGGTGTTCTGTGCGAGGTCGTTGGCAAAGGACTGTATGCTGCAATATATGCGCGTGAAGTCGTGAAATAAGCAAGCTCTCATCGGAATCGGGCGGTGGCGGTCGCCTGCGACTGATACTCTTGATGCGAACAAGGAGATCTTTGTTTGTACGCTTCAAAACGTCCTTGACGACCTCTGTGCGCCGTCGCTCCTCGTTGACGCGTTGAGCGACCTCCTGGATGGCGTCCCTCGCGAGACGAATGTTTTCCTTGTCTGGGTGATCATCCGGGGTTTCTTCAAGAATCGTGGTAAGGAGAAGGGGGTACTTCAGCAGGCGCTGGACAGGCTTGATGAGCATAGAGTGCAGGTCCCAAGCATGCGACAGCGAGGCAGCAATGGTGCGTGTCTGGGCGTGGTATGCGGTGAGTGCCGGGGTCACGGGTAACGACTGGAGATGGCTCGACGCCGTGTCCTGGCGAGATATGTAGAGCTTATACGGGCGCTCCATCTCAGGTATCGTCTTGAGGAATAGGTCGCCAACGTTGTCCTCATCGAGAGCTATTTGCAGCGCATCGCAAAAGTCGTTGGCAAACACGGCCAGATCAGCGATGTTGCCAAAGACAACCCTGGCGTCTTCCGGCGTCATGGGTGGCGAGTCCATCGCCGACGACGATGAGGACGACGCTAGCTCTATATCTTGTCCTGTACCTCATTAATGAAAGAAATCGTTAGTCGTCGTTCACGCACCTCTTGCCAATGGCATGTGTACCTCCCGTACGAGAACCAAGTCAGAGGCATACGCTCTCTCCGATGTGAGCAGCTCCTGCAGAGCATGCTGTCTCTTCGTCGTCGGCCGTGGTGCCTCGGATGAATGTTCAGCGGTGGAAGAGGACGGCGAGCCCATCGTGTTGGTTACTCTCAAGTTACGTTTCTGTACACGCGCGTGTTTGATCGTGGGACTCCAAATTTTGCCTTGTCCTTTCTTTTAGTACTATGCAAGTGGCTCTATGAAAGGCTTCCAAGACGCCCTTTGTATCTTCAAAGCGTCGTAAATGTTCAATCAGCGCATCTACGCCGGCCTTCCGAATTGTTGAAACCGATTGAAGATCGCCCGCAGTTTATGCAGGGCTGCGTCTGACAGCTATATGATGATTCGGCAACATTTACAATAAAAGTACTTAGTCTCTATCGTTAAGAGGAGAAAGAGGAAAAGATTCCGCGGAAGCATTTTATTTTTTTCACTCACATACCAGCCAGCATGTTTGTTCCCAATTAGTAGCAGTAGCTGCAAAGAGAACAAAGACGTGAAATGCACTCATTAAATAATTCGCGTCCTTTGAGCTTCTTTTGGCGCTAGTGCCTTGGCATCGATGGCAGAAACAATCAAGTCAAGCAGCCGCGAGTAACAGAACGTCGACAGAATGGCGGGAGAAGGGACGTCATCTACATGCATCTACATGCATTTGCATGACGGCACCCAGAGTACATACACGCGTACGATCTCCAGTCACACCAAGGCCGAGGATGCGAGATAAGGCAACAGATTGCGCGATGATAGGCCCCAAAGTTTCGAAGTTCCGGCACAACGAATTGAAGGTCTCTGTATTCTGCCAAGATCATGATTACTGGCCACTTGAGCTCACCGACACAGAGTAAAAGGTCATAATGCTCGAATTGATTGCGCTCACGCCCACTTGGGCGCCTGTAGGGTTCGACAACAGGGACACAGCCGTGACATCAAGCCACCGAGAAGTAGCTGGATGTACATGAAACCATTGTCCCGCATGCAAAGAGTTCCGGTAAGGTATATGAGGACCACAAATTTGGAGAAGGGCACGCACTCGGTATGTCGGTATTCACGGTGGTCCGGCAACAAGGAACAATGAAAGGCGCTGTCCCAATAACGTCCACGTCGATCCGATTCGAACGCAGACTCGGAGTCTTCAGCTGAAGTTGAGGTAGGACCTCACAAATGCAGGGTCTAAGAGACCAGTAACAAATAGACGATATCGCATACGATGCGATCAGGATAAGATAGCCCAAAGAATAATTACTCGGGCTTAACAGGCCGGTATGGGGCCTATAAACAAGGAAGTCGACCAGCTTAATACGCTGCATACCACAACAGAGGCACACCACGCCCATCGTCTCAGTTACAGGTCGGGTCCAAAAGGTCGCGATCATCAGAATCAATAAGGTATCCCTCTAGCCTCGAGCGACTCCTTCACAGGAGCAAGACACGGCCAGGTCGAAAGATCCCCGAAACCGAAGTGCTACTAGTTTTCGATCATGATGGTGAGTTTACAGGGTTACAGGCGAATGGGATACGCTTCAGCATCACGCCCCCAAGACGAGGGGTCACCGAGTAAGTATCAGTCACTGAAGACACACCAGATGTGTACTAGTCCGAGTGCGCAGTCCCATGGAAGCAAGTCATATGGAAGAGGACGTCTCCACCAACCTGGGGTCAGCAAACATTCACAAGGACAGGCATAATATCCATCAGATACATTGACTCCGAACGATATTGTAGCCTTTAAACAGGGAAGGGCAGTCCCACGACGTTGGACAAATAGTAAGCAGCAGCATGCGCACATGATGGTATAGCACCTTCCCGCTTGTCCGATAGTCGTAGTGTATGTATGTTCATCAAGTTGCTGCTTGGACCTGGATGACGGATGACGGTAAATTGTTGAACCGTGGGACTCTGATGGTCGAGCATTCTCAACGATCAAATTATCACAGCCGAAAGATTAGTATAGCGTAAAAGATATAATTAAGAAAAATGGAAGCCTGCCTTGCGCTCATGATCAGGAAGTGGGAAATCAAAATACCGACTTCGTGATTTTCTCCGCCGTTCGTCGTTGAACGCGATTAACAGGCCGGATACCTAGACAATTTCTTTACTGATTTAACTGTCGTAATCAGGTCATTCCAAGGCACCTAGTACAATAAGCGGCGGTGTGATCCGGCATGCATAAGGTCCGGTCCGGTCCGTGATCGATAGCGTGGCTGTACACTCCAGACGAATTTAGAAAACTCGGGGTCTGCCAGACTACCGTAAGGCCACCGCGACTTCACAACGCAGTATTCGAGTTGCCTGTTGGCACATCCAACAGCCTAGGCCCATCCACTCTGGCCCAGGTGTCCTGTCCGAGGCTTACTTATCGTTCGTAGTGCGTTGAGAGCCAGATCGTACGGGGATATGCGCTAGTAATCCTTAGCGCTCTTGTTTTAGCGATGCAATAGCTGGCAATCATTTAATTGACCGGTTTTCGAACCTGCGAGGCGATCATAATAAGAACACAACAGAAAAGGGTATTCAGAAGGTTACGGACCGGATATGAGGACCGTTTAATAACCCATGCGGTCCGAAACCCGAGCTATGAGAATGAATGTTTCGTCCCGAGCCTAAATGTCAAGCCGCGCACTTCCGCCCTTGCGCGACATGTACAGTCGTCATGTCACATCAAAACCGACGCCAAGCGCCCATCCTTAATCCGAATTCGTAAGCCCAGAGCCACAGGAGCGGTATTCGCATTGGAATCGGCATCAACCGCCGGGAAGTTCTGTCAAAAAAATTCTGCGAAGAATAAGATAGATAAGTTTTGGCAGATGTAAGGGTGGCCTTAATGAATAGACGTGTTCTTCAACTACGCGAGGTCTGAAACAATGATTGCAGCCGACAGTTGGGGGTCCTCGTCCTTGTGCCAGCGATGCGAATGTAACAAGGATATGCGTCGGCTGGAACCCTCCCCAATAAGGGTGATTAATGTTGGCCTACATACTGAGCGGGTCAAGACGTGGGGCTGAAGGTAAAAAGACATGCAAACGCAACGAGAAAGCTCAAGGCTGACAAAACAGTATGATCGACCGAATCCGACAGCGACGGATGTGAAACAGGGCGGACCTGCGCGCTCATTACAAGGACGCTGAGTACATGCTCTCCGGAACACCAGAAGAACAGGCCTACAACAGGTGTCAGATGCATTCGTTACGGTTGCCGGACTCGTACAGCACCTCTGATCGTGACTCTAGTGACTTCCTTTATCATTCTGATACGAAGAAAAATGGTGGTCACTAAAGAATTGCGTCAGTAAGTCGTCAAGCCGCAACTATCACCATCCAAAATTGACTTACCTGTCTTACTCGAATATAATCGGGGGTGCGTGTTTATAGGTGCGCTCATGTGCTTATGCCCCATGGGCCATAAGCGTACACGTCGAAGAAATTATGACTGATCAAAACATTCTGGACTTTCTTCATAACGCGTATACCGCCGACTTAGCGAGTAGCTTACCTGTCGGGGAACGACCGGTGGGTATGCATGCGGATTCTAAGTCAGTTCAAACACTTCGGTGTTGGAGAGCCGAACAAATTTGCGCAGAGCTAAGCGCTCTGAGCCCCCCGAACGGGAGAAGGTGTGTAGACGGAGGTCTGACATTCTTCTCGGAAAAAACTGCACAGCTAAGCAAGAGGGCCTGTCAAAAAATAGTCAATTGACGGCACGACTCAACATGGGCTCACATGCAATATCTAGCTGTTCGCCGGAGTTGAGGTATGTAACACAGCTATGAAGACCTCATGGCTGACCGCTACAATGGTGCATTGGCCCCAGAGAAAAGGCGGAGTGCCTTGCCAAACGCCGTCCGCGACAGTTCTAACTTAAATGCTTAGCTATCGATAGGACTTCGATGGGTCGATTGCTGTGCAAGAAAGACAATGGAGCAACTAAATCACGTTTAAGGGCGTTGGTTCAGAAGGCATCTGGGTAGGGCGCCGGCTCATGTTCCGACTCTCTATGCGAAAAAGAAAATCCATGAGCGGCAGGATCAAGGTACGCTTCCAGGGTAGGATTCAGTGTCACCTACAGTCCACTGACGTCCGTAATGGAGTCTCCCAAGACCCGACTTCACAAGCAGTTAACACACCAGTACGCGCATCCTAAAGGTATCCACCTTCCGAGCACGCCGTATGAACAAAAAGGGATGGGTTCTGGCTGTTGACTCTCCACCTGGTCCACTGTTATCAGAACAAGAGACGTACCCGTCGTCTAGTATATCAGTCGGCATCGGTGGAGTAGAACAGTGCCGACGGAAAAACTACCTGTTGGTAAGGGTAACGGGGGCCTTGAAGCAAAGGTTTCGCCCACGGGCCGGGAAGTCGGGCCGGCTGACGCTCACGTGCCATCGTCGGACTCAATCAACAACCACCAATCCGTGTAACTTCCAAGGCATTCTTTAGAGCTATCTGGCTTGGTCTGACTTCACAGGGGCGGAAAATTGGGGCATACATAATTCACTCTGTCAGATGTCTGGTTATGCGGCGATTTGGGTTCCGTCGATTCGCCATTAGCCTCAGGAAGCCCCGGAATTGGGAGCTTCAGAAAATCATCCGTGTGATTGAATACTTCCTTCCCACCCTCGGATTAATGCTCCTTTGTCCACGGCTTCTTTACTGCCATTATTGCTAGTCGTTTGCCACTGGTGACTACGACCTGGGTCTAGAATCGCCTCTAACCACCGAAATACGGGATATTCGTGGATTGAAGAGACGCTAAGTATAACAAGAAGGTCAGTCTCTTTTAACTCAATTCAGTATCTAAACTTAGAAGCTATCCTGACATCACCTTCTAACCGATCGTGTCGCGCTTTTAAGGTGGATGCCTGGTCTAAGCACCATGCATTCATTGAAGGTACTCTACGCTATCAGTTTTAGACAGCCTCGCTCAAAAATTTCAGATAGAAACCAATGTTTTGAGTGACGAGGACTCTCCTGCACCCTCTACATGATGCTGCGCAGAAGCCCGGGTCATTTGCTGTCGGGACCTTCTCGGCAATCTGAAGTTGCTTGGGTCTTGTGAACTCGATGATGAAGCTTGTTAATTAACAAGACCGAAGAGTTTCCGGTAGCAAACGGTGTGATCAATTATCCTCTGTCTGTGGTCGGGTTAGTGGGCCTTCAGTGACTCCTGGGCATCGTTATTCATCTCCAAGTTTTCTCCGAAGAGTGTGGTATATAAACAATGCCTCTTGTGTTGAAATCTCACCAGTCCTCTCAGCTCTGCAAAGCAATGTACAGCGCAGCAGTTATCCTCGTCTTCGCCCTCCTTCGATCTGTCCGCGGCCAGCAGGTCGGCACCTACACGGCAGAAACCCATCCCACGCTCACCGTCCAGCAATGTTCTGCCGGCGGAAGCTGCACGACACAGTCCAAGTCCGTTGTTCTCGACTCCAACTGGCGCTGGCTCCACAGCACCAGTGGCTACACCAACTGCTACACTGGTAACGAGTGGGACGCCACCCTCTGTCCCGATGCCGCTACTTGTACTGCCAACTGTGCTTTGGACGGCGCAGACTACGCTGGCACTTATGGTATCACCACCAGCGGTAACGCCCTGACTTTGAATTTCGTCACCAGAACCGCCAATACCAACATTGGTAGCCGTGTTTACTTGCTCGATGACGAGAACACGTACCATATGTTCAACATGAAGAACCAGGAGTTCACTTTCGACGTCGACGTGTCGAACCTGCCTTGCGGGTTGAATGGTGCCTTGTATTTCGTGCAGATGGACGCTGACGGCGGTAAAGCGAAGTACTCCACTAACAAAGCTGGCGCCCAGTACGGAACGGGCTACTGTGACACTCAGTGTCCTCAGGACATCAAGTTCATTAACGGACAGGTACTGGTCTAATTTTATGCTTTTATTGTTCATAGTGACTTAATCTTCTGACAGGCCAATGTGCAAGACTGGGCTCCTTCACCCACCGACGTGAATGCGGGTACAGGATACTACGGCACATGCTGCAACGAGATGGACGTCTGGGAAGCCAACTCGCAGGCTTCGGCCTTCACCCCCCACGTCTGCTCGGGCATCACTGGTCAGACGAGGTGCTCCGGCACCCAAGTGTGGAGATGGCGACGAGAGGTACGACGGAGTTTGCGACAAGGACGGCTGCGACTTCAACTCGTGGCGCATGGGAGACGAGACCTTCTACGGGCCCGGCCTGACCGTCAACACCAACTCCAAGTTCACCGTCGTCACCCAATTCATCACCTCCGACAACACCACATCGGGCGACCTCGTCGAGATTCGCAGGATCTACGTCCAGAACGGCCAGGTTATCCAGAACTCGGCCGCAGACTTCTCCGGCATCAGCGCGTACAACTCCATCACGGACAACTTTTGTAACGCCCAGAAGACGCTCTTCGGTGACACCAACTCGTTCGAGCAGAGGGGCGGGCTCGCGACCATGGGCGATGCTTTCGAAGCTGGAATGGCATTGGTCATGAGTATCTGGGATGACCATGCCGTTAACATGTTGTGGCTCGACAGTGACTATCCCACTGACGCCGACGCCTCCCAGCCTGGTATCTCTCGTGGACCCTGTGCCACGACCTTCTGGCGTTCCCCACCGACGTCGAGTCCCAGAACTGCCGGAGCATCAGTTACTTACTCCAACATCAAGTTCGGACCCATCGGTTCTACTTTCTAGTAAATTGTACGTGTTCTGCCATTACCTGGGTTTCTTCTTAGTCAACACTTGTCTTTGCAGATATCCATTATGCACAATACATACCATCTTTCTTTACAAAGTGAGTCTCCAATATCGCCCCTCCGTTTCATTGTTTTTGATTATACCTCAGAGTATCGTTCTCGTTCAATACCCCCACATTCTTTTTGGCTAGCTTGGCTTCTTGTACATTATAAAAATGTAACGTAATCCGGTGTCCATTTCGCTCTTCTGCTAATGCGCACCTCGCAGACATGGTTGTGGCTCGGCGTTCATTCTCTCCGTAACCAGGGTTTGTAAAAGTCGTGTATTGTAAGCAGTTCTACTCAGATTTGGTCGTTGCCGTACTAACCATTTCTAAGGCCTCTGTACATACTCTTGCTCTCTAAAAAGGACTCGTTGGTAGGCTGACGTTATTGGAATGTTGTATGTACAGATGAATACAAGCGGAGTGTTCCGATCTGCTCGTTACTTGGCTTGCCACCTTGTCCCTTCCACATTGGATACAGGTCGTCGTCTCCATAATCTTGCATCTTGCTACCTCCTCAAGTCTGCATGTTCGCAATTCTCTCTCTTGCGATCCTCGAGAGTGGAATGCTTCAGAATTTCTGCAGACTAGCAAGTGATGAGTAACACCCTCGAAACCGGTTACCTGCGTGCATACCTTCTACCGTGTCAGAAGAGAAGCCGGGTACAATGGCTTCTACCAGCGACATCTGTCCTCTACGAGCTTCGCATTCTTGGAAGTACACGGCTTGACTTGGTTTTTATGCGTGAGGTCGGCCTTCTCCATGCTCGGGGAGAGGGGACGACTCTCGGAGATCACTTGAACTTCTTGACCTGCGATCGACGTTGGTTGGGGATGTTCGTTACACCGTGGTGAGCGGGACTTCTCTCGGTGGGGAGAAGCATCTCGAGTAACAGCAGACCCTTCTTTGTCGTCTATTGATACAGTTCATCGATGCTCGCACGTATGTTCAGAGATGGAATAACACGGCACTCTTTGATACTTGTAAAGTCGCGACCGGCACCTCGCTTACCCTCAGCTTCTGCTCGCATTGGAAGACTCTGTCTGACAAGAGTTCGTTGTGACGGAAGGCTGTTTGGTTGTCTTGCTGAAGTATGGACGGCTGGCGCTCCAGTTCTTCAATCTTGATTTGGAAACCCCGCCTCTCCTCGTCAAACGCAGTAATTTGTCGCTCCGCAGTTCCCAGCATACTCTTCAGTGAAGTAGATTCAGACATCGATTGTTCGGGATCCATCGTCGTGTCCCAGTTCGCTTCTTGCAGACCCTCGCTGGTCGCCCCGAGTTTAGGCATGCAGGATATCTTGATAGTACAACGATCACTGCTACGACTGTAGTTCGATTCCCAAGGTTTGAGTTCGATAGAGTTGCGTTCGGATGTCCTCTTAAGCTCGTCGAATTCCCCATTCAGCTGGCCAACGCGCCGTTCCAAGATCTTCACCGTAGCTTGTGATATGTCCAGTTCAGCCTTGGTTATTTCGCTCTGGTCGATGAGACTCCTCTTGTCTCCTTCAAACTGCGCAATCTGGGCGCCTGTGGCGGTCTTGAATGTTTGGAGCTTGGCTTCCAGTGATTGCAAGCTCGTTGCAATGCTAGCTTTCTCTTCCTCCAGCAGTAAAACGCGGGGCTCACAGACCGCCGATCCTTTCGTTAAGCTGCAGATCTTTGTCGTTGCAGACTTGAGCTCAGTCTGACAAGCCTTAAGTGTAGATGACAGCTCTTCGTTCGTAGCTTGCAGCTGGGAAATCGTGGTCTTGAGTCGGTCATCTGCTTAGAAAGGATTTGGAGCTCTTTGTGTAGACCATCGATTGTCTTCTCATCACGGCTGGCCTGGTCCGAGGAAGAATAGTTTCCGCTCTGTAGACATATGAATAGGCGAAACTCCAGGAATCAAAGAACCCACGGGTTGAAGTGATGTTTTTGACCCTTCAGAAATGCACGGGAGTACAACGTGATCTGGTGGTGCAGAAGAGTCGCCAGGAATACGTATTCGATGACGGGACACGGAGGACACGTCACTAGATACACTAAGTGGCACTCCGATCTCAGTTTGGATCACATTCTCAGCGCTGGAAGGTGAAGCTTCGCCAGCGTCGATGAATGAAGGAACCCGAGGAAGTAAAGCAGGGTTGTCGGGCACTTTCAGAGGAACCTCGTCAGCGCGCTTTCGCCGTTTGGATGGGCCTAAAGCGGGAGCTCCGCTGTCTGACTCGGATCTGCTCTTTTCAGCGCCAAGGTTCACACAGAATCAAGCTCAGACGTACTGCTGCGCGACCCTCTTCTCCGCCCGTTGAACCCGTTTCTTCTCAGCGAGTCGCAATCGTTTTTGAAAATCATTGTTGCTTTCTCCTTCACATCGTTGGCGTGCCACAATCTGCCGTACGCTCGTTTTCCGGGGGACTTCAGGTATGATTGGGTACCTTGTTCGGAGCTTCTCCGCAGTGACGCTAGGATAGCCTCATGCCCTCAGTCAGTATGAATTTTCAAAGTACTGGACTACGCACTCGGGTTTCCTTCTCCTAAATACAGCAATGGCGTTGAGCCGTCGAGCCCGTTCTTTGCGTAGCGCGTCAGATCCCGGCAGTTCCATCGGTGCAATGGAGACACAAATAGCGTTCTAAGCAGGTCAAGCCAGTGGGAGTCAGTGGTCAACCGGTCACGTCCAGCTAAGATCGTGATTTTTAAATTCTTGGATAGTATTATGTAAAGAGGATGGGTCAGTGGCGGCGCGTGGCCTTGACCAGGACGGGTTATTCTGAATTTTTATTCGATTGTTGCTCAATCTAGCGACGCATCCTCAAGGCGTTACGCGTTACCATCCGTGCTTTCGTTGAAAATCGAAAGCATACATGCACCAATCCCTCCTCTTACCATCGAACCGCCAAACCAAGATAACTGGGCCTGACCTTACGGTGTGTACTGTTCAAATTTGACCTAGCAGTTGCCATGGGCAAGGATCGGGTCTCACCGTTTCAGTTTCAGAGGACAGCCTCAGAAAGGATAGACCTTATTCACGAGTAGAATCTGATTCCGCGGTGGTATCTTTGTGAGGCATACACATGGACCCATAATGCGACACTTTTGTCGGTGGGCGGAATCATTGTTCTGAAATTTGGAACGATGCCATGCAGACAACGTTTGCTACCTTTGAGCTCGGAAGGGGCAGAGCTGCGGTTCTCGAAGTGTTGGGTGAGCTGTCTCAGCGCCCGGGCTGTGTAGTCCTCCTATACCGACCTCGATCGCAGCCCCTCTTGGCATATAAATACGCCCGCTATTCTTCACATTTTTCCCACCAAACATGATTAACAACAACAACCCCGAATTGTTCCAAACAACTAGCTCCCATTTAGCCATCGCAATCGCAATGGCACAGGCCGTATTCGGTCTTATAAAGGTATGCTCCTCTACGCATTCTCACCACACTCATGCTGATTGCATTCATAGAGCATCATTGCTCTGATATTATTCTGGGCGTGTCCTTCAATGACACCTTCCGTGCCCGAATACCCCCGCATGGCTGTTACGGCCAAGGTAGAGCAGCGAAGCACATCGAGATACTCAATGATGGTGGCCCCGTCCTCATCAGTATCCTTCTCATCATCCACCTCTACCTTGGTCGAAACGTCGTCAGAATGTGACAACATTACTGTTGCGGACCACAAGAAGTCAGGCGCAAAGAGTAAGCTGCTTGTCCGTTGCTACAGTGATCTATTTCACTGACGGATAATGTATAGAACATTTCTCGCCTGCGCCTGGCCATATGAAGAAGGAAATCAGGCGCCTTGCTCAGACGGCCAAGGCTGAGGTGAAGCCGTTTGCGCGACGTATGTCTTCGTCGTTCCAAATCGCCTTCTCTCCCATGGCATCACCGTTCATGCCTTCATCGGACGCTTACTTCCCTCGGAAGGCGTCCGTTCAATTGAAGCACTTCGGGACGATCGTCGAAGAGGCAGTGATGACATCCCAAGAAACGGTTATGGTTTCTTCGAGAAAGACAAAGAAGGTTGCTGTGATGATCAAGAAGACGAAGACTACGAAGAAGATTGTGAAAGTTGGGAAGAAAGCCAAACGGGTTTTTCTCGAAAGCATTCACGAAGTCTTTCAATTATGACTATTTGTTACCGTTGTGCGATGCATTTTATTTATTATCATTGGACAATTATTATATTCTCAACTGTCATCTTTTCGGTTTGAGTGAGTGATATACAGGGCGTCGAAGGAATTTACACTCTGTTTTTCAATCGACGTAGTAATTCGAAGTGGAAATTTTAGGCAGCCTCTCTCCTCTCCACCGCAGAATTGCCTTCGTAATCATTTGTACAACAACAAATTGACATAAACCAAAATACAGTATGAGTGTCCTATTACCAATGCTAAAACACCAAAGATATGGACAAAAAGGTCCTTTAGCGACATGACAGAGTCTCATCTTTATTTGACACGCTGAAGGGAATGACCCATATCATCATGCTCAACAAGTGTTTCGCTGGCACTGTCCACTTGTGCAATACTTCCTTCGGAGGAGTGTGTATCCGACTCAATTTGGTCGAATGACTGATCCCTAGGATGGCGACTGTATTAGAATCATATTATCAAACAAGAAACGCGATCACTCACTCGTAGTGGAATACTGCGCCCTCAACTTCCTGCTCCTCATACTCCTGCAACCTTTCCTGCAGCCGCAAGTTCTCTTCTCTGAGCTGTACGTACTCGGCTTGTAGCGCTTCACAATCTGCTTTAAAAGGCGCCTCATGCTGTGGATTTGGGCTGCGAATATCTGAGACCGCTTGGAGAAGCAACTCATTGTTCATTGTCATGAGCTGTATCCTCTTCTCGGCGGATTCGAGATCTGAGGCTAGCCTGACGTTTTCTGCCTCTAGCTCGGTGGTCCCCTCGCAATATTCTTCGAGTTCGGCCCTCATCCTATCGGATTCGGCCTTTGCAGCCTCCATGCCGGCCTCCATCTCTGCGAAGCGCATTCTAAGCGTCTCCACGATAGTTTCATATTCCAATAGTTTTGCCTTCGCCTCTTCACTTTCTTGTTTGAACCGTAGTGTGTCGCTCTCTAGGGCCTTATTCTCAGCATGGACTGCTTGAACATGCCTTTGCAGCGAAGTCGTCGTCGACTGGAACGCCTGAAGTGTCGCCTCGGTTTTCAGGTGTTCAGCTGAAATATTCTTTTTATCATTGTCCAACCGCGCCCTGAGATCCCGGATCTCGGCTGCAGAGTCCGCCCTGTGCTTGTCGATGGTCGTTCGTAGAATCTGGGTGAGCTGTTTGAGATCATCTATGTTCGCCTTTGATTGTGCCAATTTTCTCTCTGCTTTCTGGACCTTCCGGGCGAGGAAAGCCTTTTCGAGATCCAGAAGAGATATATCTATATCCTGCTTGATTTTGAACTCGGAAAATTTGATTTTCAGGTCGTCCATCCCGCGCTGATGGGAAGTGATGAGGTTTGTTTTTTCCCGAGTGAGACAATCCTCTCTGGCACGAGCGGCGTCAAGTTGTCGTGTTAGATGTTCCACTTCCGCTACGAGTTCTGAGAAACGTGGCGCTGGCTGGATGAAAGCTTTACTCGGGTTCTTGACGCGTCCTGCGCTCTCAGAATATGCTTCCTGCTGTACAGTCTTAGAAGACCGCACTAAGAT
Organism: Armillaria mellea; assembly: GCA_030407055.1. Lineage (NCBI taxonomy): Eukaryota > Fungi > Basidiomycota > Agaricomycetes > Agaricales > Physalacriaceae > Armillaria > Armillaria mellea. The sequence goes on from JAUDZF010000007.1 coordinate 922,318, forward strand.
AGGTATCAAAGAGGGTATGACGCGGTTTCTCACCTCTTGAAGGTCTGCTCCAGAAATTATTCATAATTGATCAACAATAACATTCCCAAAGGTAAAACTCTTCTACGCACCCATTGGATATCCCGAGTTACTAGCACAGTGGCGACATTGGCTCTCCAGAGAACCGCCGAGATAGACTGCACGTTCCTTTTCATTTCCTTCAAAAGCCAATAGAATCAGCTGCTGAAGTGTTATCGTTCGCCTAGTGCCACTGACCATTCAAACTTGTTTCGTAAATGGGGAGTTGAGCTTCAAGTTCCAAATCACGTCTGAAAGACTGAGGTGCCATGTTTTGTTGTCGAATGGAAGGGGACAGTGGACCAGCTGAGAATCGCAAGAGGAATAGAATAGAACACGGTTGGAACTTGGAACTTGAAGAGCGTGACGTGACGAGGAGAAATTATTGGATTATCGAGATTATTGACGCGTCGCGCTAGTCACGTGCCACGGTAACCGCGTTTGGATCCTTGTTTACCCCTTCTCTTTCGTGCTCCTTCTTATATCCTCTGCCTCTTCCCCCCACCACCATGTCAGGCCAGTGCACAATATGCCTCTGCGACTATAAGGAGCCGGTCTCCATACCCTGTGGTCAGTTGCAGCCATTTGCAGGCGCAAGACATCAAAGCTCAATTTTTTACTAGGACATGTCTACTGCATGCAATGCCTCTCGGACTACATTTCGACTAGGGGGAAGGACGGGTTTACGGCCAAATGTCCGACATGCAGAGCGAAGTTTACGATTGGTATGCTATCTGCCCCAGCGTATTTCCGTTCACCTCTAACATTGCCATCTCAGTCGTACCAGAGGTAGACCTGCTTTGACTTTGTCGGTCCTCGTCTAATAGGCTGTCCTTCTTTCAGCTTCATTCCGTCTCCAAGCAGTTTCACCGCTACGTTACTCCAAGTATACGACGCGTCTTCATCGAGCCAAATCCCTCTGAGACTTACGAAGAGCTTAAGCACAGACTCGAAGTAGCGGAAGCGCGCAACGCCACCCTCGAACGAGACAACCGGGATCTTGTGAATTCATGTGAAAGATATATGGCTGAATCTGCGGCTCATGCCAGGGGAGAACGGGGGGCAATAATCGAGTTACAAAGGGTAAAGAGGCAGCTAGAGGCGGAGAGGAAGGTAGCGAAAGAAGAGAAGGCCCGTGCACACGAGCTGATGGAAGAAGCACGTAGAGAGATGAAATTGGCCAGGTACGGTCTTGGCCGCCTCTTGTTGTTCTTTTTCGTTAATGAAGTCGAAATAGATCACTGTCGGTGGCTTCTTCCTCTCCTGCAGTCATTGGTATCAAACGCCTGCGATTCGGGAGCGGTAGCTCTGACGAAATCGAGAATGATTCTCCTGCCCATGAACGTCTCACTTGTTCGCTCCCGTCTCGTAACGTCAAGCGCGTCCGGCGAGAACGTACTAGCACCTTGGATGCACACCCCACCGACGACTCTTCACCACCCCGGCCTGACCCTCCCGCTTCCCTGTCTGCTATCAGAGCTGACCTGAGGCAACCAAAGACGGCGCGTTTGCCTATAACAGCTCCAACAAGTCCTGCGGCGGTACAGATCAGGAAAGGGCGAACAAAATTCCTCAGGATTCCAGTTAACACGGCACCGCGCCTATCTCAAAACGCTTCGGGTAACCGCTGGGATGACCATGATACATGGGCTTTCCTTGATTCTGAAACCGACTAACCTCGCCCTCTATTTACAGTATTTCTACCAATGCTTAACGTAGACCTCAAATACGTCCAATTTCTAGTATTAGGCACTGCGGATACTCCGGCTCACACAACCATGTCGTCCATGGACAACCGCACAAATCATTTCTCAAAGACCACCGCATCTACTTAATCACAAATTACCACCACTACATGAACCATTCACATTGACTTTCCTCACCTCAACTAGCTACGTCAATCTTTATTTTGAATACTGCACTCTGATCTACACTCTTTTGTATCTACACCATATGTATGGCTATCGAAAAAATATGGACCCTCACACCCCTATATAACGAGTCAATGAGAAGGTTGAGGTGGAATTCAATGACAGTTCTCGTACAACATGCGCGTTTTCTTTACATTTTGACAGCGTTTTTTTCTGTCTAATATGCCTTGGCGACTTAACACCCTACAGATTGGTAATCCCGAGATTCATTGCTCTGGAATATTTCCATCTGTTACAAGGTGACGTGTAAATGTGCTATCAATGTCTCTGACTGAGAAAACTCATTCTCAGCGGCTCAGTCTTACTGTAATTATTGCCCTCTTACATGTCGCTCATCAAATCTCTATTCGAGCTCAAGTATACGGCTGTGCATATGCGGTGTTACTTCAGTGTCTTGAGCTCATCACCTTTTCAGCTCCAGAGTTTCAGAACTTCGCGAAACAAGCCCCTATTCACGTTCAGCAATTGCCTCCGCGGAATCATTCTCTCCCGTACACGTGGACCCACAACGCGTCGACTGAACACAATCAGCCGTATTTGGCTCTTGATACCCATATCCAGAGAGGGCGAATGAAGAAGCATGTAGAAGGATAAGAAATATATTCTGCGAACTTGTGGATGAACTGTCTCAGTGCACGGGCTAGTCCTCCTATACTCGCAGCCCCTCTTGGCATATAAATACCCCCGCTATTCTTCACATTTTCCCTACCAAACATGATTAACAACAACAACCCCGAATTGTTCCAAACAACTAGCTCCCATTTAGCCATCGCAATCGCAATCGGCACAGGCCGTATTCGGTCTTATAAAGGTATGCTCCTCTACGCATTCTCACCACACTCATGCTGATTGCATTCATAGAGCATCATTGCTCTGGTATTATTCTGGGTGTGTCTTTCAATGACACCTTCCGTGCCCGAATACCCCCGCATGGCTGTTACGGCCAAGGTAGAGCAGCGAAGCACATCGAGATACTCAATGATGGTGGCCCCGTCCTCATCAGTATCCTTCTCATCATCCACCTCTACCTTGATCGAAACATCGTTAGAATGTGACAACGTCATTGCGGACCACAAGAAGTCAGGCGCAAAGAGTAAGCTACTTGTTCGTTGCTTCTAGTCCATTTTACTCACGAATATTTTATAGAACATTTCTCACCTGCGCCTGGCCATATGAAGAAGGAAATCAGGCGTCTTGCTCAGACGGCCAAGGCTGAGGTGAAGCCGTTTGCGCGACGTATGTCTTCGTCGTTCCAAATCGCCTTCTCTCCCATGGCATCACCGTTCACGCCTTCATCGGACGCTTACTTCCCTCGGAAGGCGTCCGTTCAATTGAAGCACTTCGGGACGATCGTTGAAGAGGCAGTGATGACATCCCAAGAAACGGCCATAGTTGCTTCGAGAAAGACAAAGAGGGCCGCTGTGTTGATCAAGAAGACGAAGACTACGAAGAAATTTGTGAAAGTTGGGAAGAAAGTCAAACGGGTTTTTCTCGAAAGTGTTTACGAAGTCTTCAGGTCACCGTCAAGTTGACTATCATACCCCGTTCCTTACAATACATATTCTTGCTTTTTTAGTAATACCAAACAGTGCCTTCGGGCTTCGACCTCAGTTGCAGCATTGTCTTCTGACTTGGACTGCAAACATAGCATCGGCCCACCCCGGTGTATATCATCTTACCTTGAAAGACGTAAGCTTCCTTCTGGATGCGCTGACAGCACCTCATCTAGAGAACCGGTGGTTCGGCACCATTGCCTAACGAAGACACGATGACTGTCATGCAGCAAAGTCTAGGGTGCAAGATTATCGCTTCACCTGATGGGCCGCTGTATTGTCAGTATGCATGAGTAGTAACGATTGTAACATGTCAGCTTGCTGCTGATAAATCGAATGTGTAGGAGTCCCTGACAGTCGCCGGCGAATTATCACTACCGATGCGATGGTATTGACCTTCTCACAACCGTACATATTCAAGTTGGTGAGAGGTATTTTTATACATCTTCTGAACTTTCGCTGGATAGTCGTCTAGATTTCGCAATGTGAAATTTGAATTTAGATTGCAATCCTCGACACCAGTATATCGTACTGTGAGCCGGTATCCATTCCTTCAAGTTGAGCCTGAAGCGCGACATCGGCTTTTTGGGCACCAATCTATTCGCATTCTACCCTGACTTGCCGTCGGTACTCGTCATTTCACACCGAAGATGATGAGTAATCCTTATCAAATCTTTATTTGAATCTTATCTGATTAGATGATCATGATGACACGAGCGACTTGTAAATCCATGTGGATCCAGCGTCCAGAGTCCGACAGAAGCCGCCTTGTAATGCTATAAGAATGAAAACGACTCCGCTTCTAATTCCAACGAAGAGAACCATACCTTTTCACTACTATCGTAACAATGAACCCGTCTGTTCTCATTGTACGTGGACATTCTTCTTGTACATCAGCAGACTCACTTCATTGGACATAGGTCGGTGCAGGTCCTTCAGGCCTTTCCCTGGCTCTCGCTTTACTCCAGAACGGTGTCTCTGTTCGAGTCATAGACAAAGCGTCGACATATCATATTGGCCAGAAAGGCGCTGGCATCCAGGTTCTACGCTTATTACTCTTTAAATATCCAATCTAATTCATGACATAGTCTAGGATCCTTGAGCTCGAAAAGTTTCTTGGTATTCTACCAGATATTCAGAAGAAAGGGGACTTCACTCCGCCTATGATCCATCATCTTCCAGGTGGGGAGACGAAGACTGTCAAGGTGATAGCCTACATGGAGAACACCCCCGACAGACCTTACGTGCGTGATTGTATTGTATTTCGCCTCAGATTTTAAAAGCACTGTGACTCCAGATCAACCCGATCATAATAGGCCAAGACATTCACGAAGAGATTCTGCGCGGGCACTTGGCTAAGTATGGCGTCGACGTCGAGTTGGGGACTGAGCTCGTGTCTTTTGAACAATCCCCTGACCGAGTTGTCTCTTGTGTTGTCAAGACCCGTGATGGGGACCGGTTCGAAGAGTCTATCAAGAGCCAATGGATCATCGGCGCCGAGGGTGCTCATAGCGTTGTCCGTAAAACACTTGGCTTGACTTTCCTCGGGGAGACAAGGGAGGGAGACTATTTCGTTGTCGGTGATATTCACGTCAAGAGTCCATTCTTGGATAGAGGTGTACGTTGCGATTTGGACTTGTTATTTCACCAACTGAGCCCTGATCTCTTGGTGAAGCTATGGCACCTATGGGGCGAAGCGGCTACAAAAAGGTGTGTCTCTTCACGTTAGTGACTATTAAGTGATCAGGTTCTGAACCACTTCATAGTGTGACTCTCCGACGTTTTGAGACCGGGGATACCGACAAATACAATTTCTTCTGTATGGGACGTGATTTAGATGCCGAAAAGATGGGGTCTAGTCGAGAGGAATTCATCAAAGCTTTTTATGAAATAACTGGGCGTACTGATATCGAGTTCGGTGATGTCATCTGGCTTTCGAGTTTCCAGTGGGTGCAGCTATTTTTGTGCTGAGAATATTAGTAGCTAACCAACTTCAGACCCAATGTACGTATGGTAAACAGCTACGGTTCCGGACGGGCTTTTCTTGCCGGAGGTGGGATTTGTTTTCAAAGCCGTCTTACTCGGATGCTAATCCATAGCAAGATTCCGCCCACGTTCACAGCCCTACTGGTGGTCAGGGACTTAACTCAGGTATCCAAGATGCTGTGCGTAAAATAAGTAATCTATAATGTTAGAAGTTTCCTGACGCAGTCTATAGGTCAACTTGGCTTGGAAGCTCGCTCTCGTCCAAAAAGGACTTGGCTCCCTCGCAGTCTCCTTGATAGCTATTCCCAAGAGCGTATTCCCGTCATCGCAGCGATGCTTAACAAAACGTCCGAAATCCTTACCAAGACCTTCACCAATGGAGGTATCGGCCAGACACTGGCAGGTTGGAACAGAGGCTACGAGCTTCGTCAGTTCGGCGTCAATTACCGCAACAGTTCTATCGTCGTTGACGAAACCCCAGTCGAGGGTGACGAGACCGTCGACCCGTATCGTTCAGGTAACGATGGCACTATACGAGGCGGTGACAGAGCTCCAGACGCCCCCGGTCTCGTCTTTGTTAATCGTACGCACAAGACGAGCCTCTTCGAAATTTTCGGCTCCTCGTACCACACAGTGCTCATCTTCTCTGGTGACCACACTGCAGTTTTGGATACGTTGAAGTATTATCCCGCCGGTATCATCAAGTCCGCAGGTCATTCTTCCCCAGGCGACGACGAGCATTATTTCGGCTGACTACGTACTGGTGGATGGTGATGGATACGCGTACAAGCATTATAATATGGCGGGGAAGCTCACCAAGATTGTCGTTGTTCGGCCAGATGGGATGATTGGCGGGCTTGTGCGTGATGTGTATGGGTTGAAGCAGTACTTCAACGGAATCCTTGGATGATTGATATGGTGTAAATTTGCAAATTATCTTCCATGCGTCGTCTTATCTCTGATAGCCGAGTATTCAGAACTGAATGAGCTTCATGCCTTAGTAAAAATCCATGTTATGTAGCCTATGGTGCTCCAACGGGGTTTGCTCTCGTGCATTTGGTCCGAAATGGGGTATCGTTATATGCTTAGTAGGACCATTTCATCCCTCTAAGTTATTTCCTCATCGAGGAGTCTATTTCCGAAAGGACCTGACACCGCCTCCTTCAAGAAAGGCTTTGAGATCGGCAGGGGTACCAGGTATGTTGTATTGATCTGATACCGGGGCAGGATATTCGTATTCTTGAAGCCTTAGTAAACAGACGTGCCAGGCGGAGTCATCTGGGCGAAAGCATGCGAGGTCATGCAAACCCTCGCTGATACCACGGCTTCGACTTTCGTCGCCGGCGAGGTGTCTCTGGCTACTGATGCTAGTTATTATCTTTGGAGACACGCGACGCTCTCGAATGTCCCTCATATTCAGAGTCGCCGGATATCATCGGAGAAGTGTGGTCGTCATCGCTCCGTCTGGCATGCACAGAATGCTCTTGGTCATGGGAGATACAAGGCAGTCTTGGATGCCTGTCATCCTGGGTGTCGTCGGATGCTCTGTCGAGGTGGTCAGGACCGTCGCTCTGTTCTACATTCTGCTCACTTAAAACAAACAAATAATGTATTGTGACCATTATCTGAAGTGTTTGATTTCTGTGCCTGAATTCCTATATTCATTCGCCGCCTCACCTCCCCACCGTCAGTCATACTTAATCCTATGTTCATGAAGTCGGCAATAAAGGAAGTGGACATGGTACAGACTTCGCAGCACAGAAGGGATCGCTGACCAAATGGGGTGACCGGTAAGTGAATTTGACGGTCGCGTGCCAGTTTTTCCCAATGGTATTACTGGGCGAGTCTTCAGACCTCACTCTAGGGGAAAAAAAGGAGAGGACGTTCTCAGCCGTGCTTCTATCCTAAAACATCCACGTCAATGAGGTTCTCATGTCATTACTAGTGAGAACTTACCCCATCAAATACATCTGGCTCCTCATTTCCCCCTCTCAGGAAAGAAGACTTCCTTCTCCGGACAGTAAACACAGAATCGGGGTGTTTTTTGTCGACGATTTGGGTAAAAAATTTTGCTTTGTGGAGGAAGGTAAAAAGACCTTCGTCTTCGTCTCCCGTTTCGTCGTCATCTCCTTCCACTTCTACGTCATGCACCGATGGACTCGAACCATCACTAAGCACGGAAGGTGGGTGCACAGCAACCAACTGTAAGCCCTTCACCCAAGGCTTCATTAACATAGCTTTGCAAGCAGCTCGTGTTTGCACGGAAGCCCTAGCATACGCGAGAAGTGTGGGGAGGTCGAGGATGTACTCCGAAATTAGGGTCAGCAGTTCAAGGGGTACCGGCGTATGCAAAGGCTTTCGTTGTCCAAACTCCAACATCGGGGTGTCCCAGGGAGAGGTGATCAAGGTACTCGGAGAGACGCGCGAGGGCAGTTATGCCGGCCGTACTCGGGGAATAGGCGTACCGGGATGGAAGAAAGTCCAGCGCGCCTGTATGACTGACTTTTCCTGTCCCTCCTTCCAGTTTAACAATGACACAATGGAAGGGAGACAATGCAACGCCGAACGAGTTCGAGGCATAGGATTCTGAACGCAGACATGTAGTAACGGCTGCGACGGCAGCTTTCAGGTTAGGTTCATCGTATAAATGCGTCCAGGCAAACACACAGAGATTCTCACGCAGCCATATTGCTAAGGAGTGTTCCTTGGATACTTTGGCAGGATATTCACGAATGATTAGTGGAACCTCCCAGAGTGTTCCGTACTTGCACGACGACAGAGCGGTGAAGGCGAAGGTGTAGAGGGTACCTAGGCTTTTTTTAGTGAAGGAATCGCGACTTTTAGAATGATGAAGGTCGACGATTCCGTCATGAGTCACGCTGTCTGTCATCGTCCTCCCGATTAGGGCTTCCAGGAGACGAATTCGAGTGCGGGAAACGACAGACATAGGAAGAGGAGAGATATCCCCCTTGCCAATTATCGTTGCCTCGAGTCGCTTGTAGGCCTGTAACTGTTCATCACCGATCTCTGGTGGCGACGGGTGCCACTTGACCTCGTATCGGTGGCATTTTGGCATGTTCCCAGCGTAGCCTCGCCCACAATAATGATCCCGTGAGATGAATCTGCAAAAATCATCAGAGGAAGGCATGCAGTCGAGGCGGAACATGGGAGTGTGATCGATGTGGAATACAAGATTGTCCAAGTCGATTTCGTACGACCAATCAATGACGTTGCCGTATTGTGGCAGATAGTTAAAGATCGTGTAGTCTTCGCCGACGACTTCGAACTTTTCCCTGCTCCCTTTTTCCATCGATATCTTGCATTTCTTCAGATCGTCATCCAAGCAGCCTACGAGCTTTGTGAGCCATTTTTCAAAGTCTGCGGGTTCACAGTTGGCAGGCGGCATTTTGCCGAGGACTTCCAAGCCCAGACCGTTTGGAGACGCGTCGGAATTGTGGTAGTGAGAGAAATACCAGCCCTTCCAGCGATAGGCATAGTAACCACAAGTACCCATGACGAACAGTCAGTGGTGGGGGGCAGGCAGGGCAGAGTGGTGGCAGTTGGTTCGTACATTCTCTTTATACAAATTATATATGGTTCAGAGTCCGACATCCGGAGCCGAAAATCACTGGATGGCAGCTTGTAATAATCTAATACGTTCTGTGTACATTACTTATGCTATCCTGAGTACAAACTAAACTACAATCAAAAGATCCAATACCGAACGAGCGTATTTACCGCAAAGGCATCATACAGTGTTAGACCCGCAATCGACCCTACCAACACCACTAATCCAAATCTGCAGTGGCATGAGGAGAATTCTAACATTAAAACAGGCGAAACTCACATAAATCCTTTCGCCAACCACCTCATACGCGTCGGATTGCATCCCTCTCGCAGAGTCCACGGCGGGAACCATGAACGCGTCCAGGGTGTGTGCACAAGCCATGGCACGGACCAGCTCTTTCTCTCCCCTTGCTGGCTCAGATGTCTAGGTGACAACAGCGCATTCCTTCTTCGGCGCAGCCGCTGATTCTCCCGTTCCAAAGTCGCGATCCGATTTTCCAGCTTCTTCACCTTATCCTCAAAGTTAACATGCAGTCCATTCGCATAGAGCCTTCGGAGGGGGTAGCCAAAATATTCACGAAAATCCCAGAAGTGCTAGTTGCTTGGTAAGTTTCAGATTATTGTTTGGAAGGAGGGGTACGGACAGGGTCATCGTTGATAGAGAATAATTTGCGACAAGTTGGACACGGAGCTGTGGCAGACCCTTCGTTCCGTTGGGTGCTAGTGGCTTCTGTGATACATCTTGAACAGTAGACGTGTCCTGCCACCGGTTATCAGAATTGAGGTCGTGGTGAGAGTAAGAACGGAGATTACCACAGGGAGTGCAAACGGGGTCGACAAAGTCGGAGAGGCAAATGCTGCATACGCAGGAGGTAGATGTGAAGGTAGGACATGGCAATACTGCACAAGATGGAAAGTCCAGCGACACTTTATAGCTGCACATTGTTCAAGTTATTTGTCTTCGACGCTGGTCGAAGGATAGGGCGAATTTGACATCTCCAATATTACTGCTTCCTGGCAGTCGCATGGCGGAGACAAAATGTCGACAAATTGCTTGTGCAGTGAAATATTTAGGCGCGGCTGAAGTCCAGATGAGAACCATCAAGAAGGTAGGAAGGAAAAGACAACTTTAGGGTAGGCCAGCCTGTTCGAACTTCGGAGTCTTCGGAGCCAATCCCGATCACCGTCAGCCTGGTCAAGCCTGGTCATTGCGTCTTGTTTTACGCACGACGGGTCATTAAATAAGGTTACCGGAATACTCTCTGTATGTTCATTGTTCACTCCATCGTCTCCACCTGCCATCAGGTCTTCATTGCTACGTATGCTGGTCACTACTCGATTCACTGGTCGCTTGCTTCATCACCAACTCCCAACTCTTTTGTTACTAGACAAATACCCAGTCCTCATAGCATTATCTCTCCTGTTCATGTCTTCCTCGTTCACATGAACAATGTCAGACGACACAGTGCAAACCGTCGTATGGGCGTGATAATATACTAAATTCTTTTCTCTGGGACAAGATCTTTAGCAACTACAGTGGAGAATTTATTCGTCTTGTGTGCATGAGCCAGGGGTGCTGATCTGGACTAGCCCATGATGAATCCTGCGAGGACTGTATGGGAGTTTGTTCATGATAGAGAGGGATTCCGGGTTTTGTTGGTACTAAAAAGTGTCGAACCTAGACCGACGGACAGTCCCGTCAATTACAAGACAGGATCAAATTGATGTAGGCCTTCACGCAGGGGGTATCCACACTACCCAGAGCTGCAAATTGGTCACAGCAAATACGCCTGGGAAATACGATAAGTAAAAACAATACAAGGATAGATCACGATCATTCACCTTCACCGATGGCGTCTAGTAAAGCCGCACGAGAAATATAAAACGTCACGTTGACAACAATTGACTGGTCACTCCTAAGTTCTATGAGCGTTGTCCACTTTTGGGCCCTCTGGAAAGAAAGGGTGAATATACATTATGAAAGTGCCGTAAGCAGGTTAACCTTCTCAGTGCACGCAAAGAAGATTGGGAGGAATGGTTTGGTTCTGGGCCGCAGAATCCAGGGAGTATGACTTTTGTTGACGCTTATGATCGTCGCCTAGATATTCAAGAAAAATATTGATATGATACATAAATACCTCTGCTTACAAAAAGAACTTGCCTTTCTGATAGCCGAGAGTCCTGGACCAACCAATATTCGTGAAGATGACGCCGGGTGGGTACTTTGGGGAACCTATAGCTCGCTGTGTGATGGATATGCTGAAGTGTTTTAGGATCTGAGATGAAGAGACAGTCTTCCTGGGAGGGTACGAATTTAGACGATGGTGTTGCGCAATTAAAAAAATAGTTCTTACCCCCAAAGGTGCACGCATGTAGAAAACATCTCCGTACATCGCTTGCCATTTGAAGTCAACCTGCAAAAGTTAGGGGAAGGCAGACAAGAAGTACGAACAGCGCATACTTCGTCCGCTAGTGCCCGTAGAAGTTCCGGTAAGTTACCTGGTAGAGCGACTAATTAGTTCGCTGTACATTCAAAGGAGCAGAAGACTTGCCATATAGGAATGATTTAGATACAGGTCCAGGAATGCGAGAAATAGAGATGGGCGACCATCGTCTATATGTAAAATGGATGGCAGTCGCAAAAATGATGGGGAAGAGGATGTCTGCAAACATAGTTATGGGGAAACTGGCAGTTTAACTCATGGAAACCCGAAGGCGCCTTTATATTAAAGGCTTTCAGATAGCCGCTCCATCAAAGAGAAAGTTGCACTTGAATAAGACCTATGTATGATTCCCAACTCGTTGATAGCACAAAGTTCCAGATTCGTCGCGTGTGACAAGGCAGCAGGTGAAAAATGGTTGCTTCGACCTATGTACCAAGTTCACGAGGATAGTAGAACAACGGCAAGTCTTCCGCCTCGAGTGGTTCTAACCCCGCCTGATTAGGGGGGTTCCAAGAACGCTGTGAGTACCATCGAGGAAAGATGGGTAAAATCAGAGGTCCTGGTCAATTCCCAGTGACAATTAAAAGGGGGGGGGGGGGGGGTGGGCATTACACTGTAATACATAAATATTGAGTCCCACACTGTTCGGCATTCCGTCCGATACGCCCAGGCTTATCTCGGAAATTTTCTCCAATTAAGTCCTACGCGCGACGCGTATATCACGTGTAGCGTGGACCTTCTTAATTAATCCAAAATCTTATCCTTTCTCTCCCACCATGTCGACCCAGTGCACCATATGTCTCTGCGACTATACCGAACCTGTCTCGATACCCTGTGGTCAGTAGCATCATCCTGCAGAAACGAAATATTGCTGAATACTCCCGTCTTCAGGCCATGTCTACTGCCTGAAATGCATATCCGACCATATCTTGTCGAGTAGCCCCGATGGCTTCATTGCTTCATGCCCTACTTGCAGGACTAGCTTCTGTATTGGTGAGTTTTCTCTCTTTCTTAGTCTTTTCTCCCGTCGCTCATCCTATCTCAGTCCTACCCGAGGTGCGTTATTCATGATTGCCATTGTCCTCTTCTCTTATTTCTATTGCCTAGCTCAAATCCCTCCCTGCGCAATTCCACCGCTACATCACCCCAAGCATTCGCCGCGTCTTCGTTGAGCCAGAAGCATTCAAGCAAAGGCTTGACGCGCTGGAGGCGCGCAACGCCGCCCTCGAGCGGGAGAATCTGGTTCTTACAGTGGCAGTCGCGAAGGAGAAGAAAGACCTGCAAGAAGCGAGAAAAGAATTGAAGATGGCGGGGAAAAAGATAATGCGTGTGTGCGACAGTAGGTGCGTGTGTCGTATGGAGTCATCAAACCTCCTTATATGCTGTGACTTAGATCCATCACGCCTCCTTCGAAGCGCCCCAGGCACGAGGCTGATTCTTCATCATCCATAACCGTTCCTGTGACGGCTAGACGTCGTCTACCAAGTTCCGTGGCTCTTGAAGTATTTGCCCGTGCACACTCGACCAAAGGTTCTGGTTGGAATACCCAAATGACCTCTCGTTCACGGTAGGCTCAAGGAGGTTCAGCTCCAGAGGTCTTTCTCATTGGTACATATACTTACCTAGACCTCGATTCTTACTTGCTAGCTGGTTCCTCATGTAACTCTAGATGCTATAATGAACTTCTAATAACAAGCGAAACGAATGCAATGTAAATCCCTAGCCCGAATTCAAGAATCAAATACCGAACGAGTGTTCCTTTCTATCCCAAAGGCATCGTACAGAGTTAGACCCGCTATAGACCCGACCAACATCATCAATCCAAATCTGCAACGCCATAAGGAGGATGTTAACATCAGGACAGGCGAAGCTCACGTAAATCCCTTCGCCAACCACCCCATGTGTGACGCCTTACACTCCTTCTCGAACTGCCCATGGTGGAAGGCCTGGTCCCGTGTGGGGTGTCCGCGCAAGCCATGGCACGGACCGGCCATTCCTCTCACCTTGCTGGCGCAGATGTCTAGGCGGAAGCAACAAGTCCCTGTTTCTGTCGAGTCGTAGTCGTTGATACTCTCGCTCCAAAGTTGCAATACGATCTTCCAGTCTGTTCACTTTGTCCTCGTAGTTAACATGCAGTCCATTCACGTAGAGCCTCCGGAGGGGGTAGCCAAAATATCCTTGAAGTTCGCGAGAGCTCTAGATGGTTTGTAAGTTTTCAGCTTATTGACAGGGAGGAAGGGGACGGACAGGGTCATCGTTGATAGAGAAAGGCTTGCGACAGGTTGGACACGGAGCCGTGACGGATCCTTCTTCGCGCTGGATGCTGGTGGCTTCTGCGATGCATTTTGAGCAGTAGACGTGTCCTGCCACCGAGAGTCAGGGCCAAAATCACGGTGAGCTAGAGTAAGGCTTACCGCATGGCGTGCAGACGGGATCGACAAAGTCGGAGAGGCAGATGCTGCATACGCAGGAGGTAGACATGGCGGTAAAGTATGAGAGGGAGGCGTCGTGGGACACCTTATAGCTGTGCATTGATCAAAATATCATTGTTCACGAGGGCCAAAGCGTGCGCACTTGAAACATTGTCCAGTGGCATGTTGGATATCAATGTCGATAAATTACTGGAGCCTACGATAGTAGTTGTCTGGAATCTGGATGAGAGCGAACATGACTGTCGGGAGGCAAAGACGTCTTTAGGGTCGGCCGAACTAGACTGGTGAGAGAGGCGGCTATGAGTCTACGGCCGAACATCGTCGGCGTCTTCGGACCCGGACCTGAACCTTGCCAACTCTTCTTTTCCGTCTGGTATCAGCTTCACCGCTTCAGCGCCAGTCTAGTCATTCTCAAATCTCGTCCGGCTTACTATCCCACCGGGCGATACCAGCTCTGCATTTCTGGTTTCTTCCCAGATCGTACACAAAATTTCTTCATAATTTAGCATGGACAGTACACTGCGATAGCTATCTCAGTGCTCAAACACGCAACTCTTTGTCTAAATGAAGGCCGATTGACTAGCGTTACCGGATTTCCACTGATAGATAAGACCTTGATCTCACTGAACATGAACTAGTATCGACTGAACCTACCCGAGGCTGTCCCTTGGTCTCTGCTGCCTGGCCTAGGCCCTAAACTTCGTTTTCCGCCGTTTTGGCAGCGTTTCAGTTTCAAGAAGAGGCCCCTATTTCTGTCTTGCATTGCCTCCGCGGAGTCTTTTCCCCCGTCGAACATCATATGGACCCACAACAAGATTTTGTGTTGCTAACAGACCTGGAAAGGCGGCGCGTCGATATGAACACCTTGAGACAGGAAGCAATTTTCAAGAGAACTTAACCCCAGTGAACATCCTTCAATTTTCCTGAGTCTCATCGGTGAGACTTTTTGTTTCACTCTACAAACATCTGCTCCCAGACTCAACGGGTAGGGGTAGACCTCTCTAGGGTATAAATATTCCCCATTGCTCGTCCAATCTCCCTCACTCAACACAAACATGATTACCAACAACCAGTTTATTCAAACCACTAGCTATTTCTTTGCCATCGCGATTGCGATGGCACTATCCGTTTTGGCCTTCGTAAAGGTATGTCATCTGCGTGTGTACGTCTACCGCATCTAACCTTTTTTATAGGACATCCTCGCCCTTCTTACTACATTCCGCGCGTCGTCCACAGCCTCGCCTGAATATCCCCGCATTGCCGTCACAGTCAAGGTCGAAGTCGTTACCACACAATACTCAACGAGTGAACCGTCGTCTTGTGTAACATACAACTCCTCTACCTTGGTTAAACTATCATCGGAATGCTACAGCAACACACGAGTAGGCAAGCGTAATCGGTAAGCTACCTCGTCACCGTTATTTAACTTATAGCTCATTGCTTCACCTAGCTTAACGTAACTTCGTACGAATACTCGTATCGCCTAGGCCAAAAATACTGTCAACGGGTCCCGTTCCGTACATGGACTGTTGTCCTACCCATTAGGCTTCCGCCTATACCACTCTATCCCTTTCCAGTATCTGGCCGAGCTTCGGTGACGGACATACTAGAAGGAATGACACCATCCAATGATCACATTGTGGTGGACAAAGACGAAGAATCTTCACCTCGAAGATGGAGCGTTCACTCATTGGACATAGAGTTAGACGGAAGAAACACATACTATGGTTTTTCGCAATGGTGCTCGCGATCATAGTATTGACAGTCTACTACCTGTCTTTCGCCATCATCATACTTCCAATCTACTTTTTTCAATACGTTAAACATATTACAAGGAGTTTGGGCATCTCATTCCCGTCTGTTAAACAGTATGCATAATGTTTGTCTGGTTTTTCCCAAGTCATTTTGTATTTTGAGACAAGCTTCGTGAGTATAGCTACATCCTCGATTTATGAAAGTTTGTGTGTAATCAACAGCATTTTATTATGAGGAACTTGTGAACATACTCCCGACGCAGATACGCACACCCAGTCGTCGGATGGCACAATCGCTTCCCTGGGCTGTTCACCCAGAAACCTTGATGGGTCGAACATTTCAGGGTCTTTCTAGTATCAACTCGTCTTGCAACCAAAGCCCACTATGCCGATGACAATGCAATGCGATCTGCAGCGCTCTTATCAGAGTTGCCCAAATATCGCAAGAGCGACCTACTTGCCGGAAGCGTAACATTAACCGCACGCTCAAATCCAACAACGTCCTTGTCCTTCCAGACCTCGTAAATAAGGTCCCTCGTGACGTTCAAGGCATATGAGACGGCTGTTTCTCTGTGGTAGGTCGGAAATCATATGAAAAAGTCGGGAATCCCGAGATGAGAACATACATACATCAGAAAATGCTCAGAAAACGCCGGAGCTGCCAGTTCTTTGGATATTTCCTCCATGACTTCCTTTCGAACACGATACTGTTGGTGCCAAAAATGGACAGTGGAGGACTATGATAATGGCTTGGGGAAAGACACGCGCTGTGGGAACGTCCTTCGAGCGCATCGGCACAGCAGGTCATCAAACACGAACTTTGAGGATGAGGACATCGGCGACAAATAATTCAATCCATGCAGGGAATGCCGGACCGATACGCAGGCAACAATGTCCCAACCCGTCTATCCGTACACTATCTCATTAGGTAGATGCTTATGCAATGTCGGTGCCACGAATTTTCTCGCCCTCGTATTTCTTGAAAATATAGTTGACACCGATCGTCGAACGAGGCGTCGGTAGAAGAAAGAATAAGACAAACTGTATAACAGAGTATCGTGCGTTGTCCAGCATGATATCTGTGCGGTATCCATAGTTAGTGACAACTTGAGACAAGACGCCCAGAAGCTCACCCAAATGCTTGACATTCCAATAGAACTCAACAGATTTCTGGATAACCCACAGAAGAATGAGGGCAAAAGTCAAAGTTACAAACATGGTGACAAGAGTAGTGAATACCCACCATAATGGTGCTTGAATATACAAAATATCGCAGGGCCGATTGAGTTGGTCTTGTGAGCATGCATCAGGTGCAGGGGTCGCAATCCCGAAATGAATTAGTGACCGAGCAGCCTGCGACTGCAGCGCAGATCCGGGTAACAAATCTGAATGATAGTGTAGATAAATTGGAATTAGAAGGTACTATGTCCTGATCTTCGGCAGAACTTAGAAGGGACACTAATCCAGTCTTCGCTTGTAAACACCTATCGCGCTCCACAGATTCAGGCGATATCGATAGACTCTTATAACGAATCGTCCACTTCAAGCCTCAAGTGCAGGAAACGAGTAAAACCTTGCCAGGGTTCCAGACGTTCAGGAATGCTGGGTCCTTGTCTCCAGATAGGTGTTTTCCATTCGTAGTATTGACTCGTAGAGATACCATGTAGACACAGTTTACCTGGGAAAAAAGGTTCGAAGAATATGGGAGATGTAAATGACAAAGAGTGAGAGGAAAAGTGAAATCGGCAAATGCCGCATTCTCTTAGCTGCTTACATACTAGAGCGCGAACTTCACCTTCGACAACTTTACCCAAGCGTCTAACCGAGCTCCCACTCAGAGACAAAATACTTGTGGAGCTGCCTGGCATCGTCGGAACATCTCTGATTTATGTGGTACTGGTTTCTGCGTACCCCAGACTCAATGAATTTTCCATGACATATCTCCTATGAACTTTTCTATACTCAGCGCCGGCCTTTCCCTCTTGAGGGAGAACATAGTGTACCCGTCATTCTCACCGGCTCATTTCAGAGCTTACCCTATCCCAGTGTCCAGAATGATACATTGCTTGGATGCTGGGGTCGCCAGTTGAGACATTGCACTTAACACTTAAGATCCCTTTCTGATTATGTCCTTCCAAAAATCGATGGATTCCACTTTAGCAATCTCCAAACATGAGGCTTCTGGGTCCTGCGCTGCATGTTAGGTTTTGTGCCTCCGTCAGTTTCCTTGAATCTCACCTGCACGTTCCAACTTCCGACGAACATGGAACCACTCAAAGATGGCCTTAAGACCTGCGACTCGCATCGGTGCCAAGTGGTACAACAGTGACTCGTCGCGCACTACTCTCCCCTGCGGCCCCATTCTCTGTTCTTCAATCAGTTACTCTTTCGGGTGAAATTACCTTGGGAATTCAAGAAGCGCCCCTTCTAACATCTCTATAGTCGATCGCCTCAGCATAAGTCTCAATGACTAGAATATTGTTGAATGGCTGCTATTTAAATTTCCTCAATTGGTTCAAGTTCGCGTACCGTAGTATGTGTTAACTCGAAGGATGTACTTAGTCTATCAATCATGCGGGGAGGCTCATACAGCTGCCCTGTGGCTTATCCTTAGGGGAAAATTAGCACTAATAATACACATAAGACATATTGACTGACGCTTATTTGACCCATTTCATGAGTATCATTGAATACCTCATTAGATATCACGACAACTGGTGCCAGTCCTTGCATCTCGTGACTCTCGTCCACAGGCCGTGTCTTCTGTCGATTGAGAGAGGATATCCCTTATCATCATAGTCGTCAAGCTCATATCTGTTGAAGACATATAGGTATCCCGTCCACCGATAATTTCGAATCGGGAATTCAGCACCATGTAAACGGTGTTAGCATATAGCTTAGACACGAGCAGGCCGGGAGTTACGTAGGAAGTTTGATAGGGAAGAGCAATGAAAAGGACAAAGTTGAGCAGAGCGGCAACAGCTAGAAGTAAGCAATGTTATTATTCTGACAAAGGCGGATGGCGCGGATTGAATATTAATACCTGTCACTGTTCCCGTTTCGATAGTTAGACGAATTATTTTTGTAACTAGCCTTCTTGTGCGACGGAAATTCGTAGTGCTGCGCATAAGCTACAAAATATCGTCAACGTCGATGAAGATAATTGAGACAGAGAAAGAGCTTGCATAGTAGGTCGTGCAGGTAGCAATAAGGATATCACATAAGACGGCGGCTACACGCGATATCTGGACATGATTCAGCTGATGAACTTGGGACGTCCAGTGGCCAGTCAATTACATACCCCGACAGCGATATGCACCTTCCGGGTGTTGAGTGTAGTGATAGTGCCAGCTTCGAAAGCATAAATACCTGTGAACACGGACGCCACAAAACCGATCGATGATATCTATAAATAGATGAGCTAGACTGCTATGGGGACAGAGCACAGCAACGAACACAAATGATGAATATTGCGATGATTCGTGACTTCGAAAATATGAAGATTCGGTATGCATAAAAGACCTGCCCAATACAAGCAGCTGATCTCGATGAGTAGCGGAAACTGGGCTGCAAACACTCTGCGCACCAACAGCGCTCATGATTGGGATAGTGAGCCAATAGAAATTCACTCTAATCAGGGCATCCATGTCACCGAAGCCGTACCCGAAGCTTACAAACACGTCGTGGGTCATAAGGATCGTTTGCACAAATTCAATAACATAGGTGCTATAGACGAGACATTTTGTACCTCGTCCGTCATTTGGAAAAGCTAGATAGTATAGATCTAAAAAGAATGAATTCAAATGATATACTGGAAAATGGCTCGGAGTAACGTACAGAGCTGCACAGAAAGAGTCCCGAAGAGTCCCCAGTTCAAGAGACTGCCTATGATCTAAGATAAGGTGTTATAGACTGAATAGTTTGAATGTTGATGCGACAAACGATAGCTCCTGTCCTAAAATGAGATGAATCAGGGAAAAAAACCACTGCTAGATTCTAGGCTTTTGACTTACAGTTCTACAACGGGATAACCTGCGGGTACGGGCTGCATGGTGTACTTGCTTTCTTTACCGATCCTGACGGTACAGATATATAGTATACTAAACAACCGTGTGGGAGACTCGGTCACCAACTTGAAGCCGCATTTGCTAACAAATGGTCAACCTATTAACCTATTGAATTAGTTATGGCCATCAGGAAAGTGGTTTCACCCTTGGTACTTGAATCACCGGTGATTTACAGTTGGCAGTTGGGCCCAAGTACCGGTGTACATCTACGACGACCATGGATATCACGATAGCTGCCATCCCCCGGTATATTCAGATATCGTAGCAAATGATAAATTGCTCGGGGAATAAACTATGAGAGGAAGGAAGGTCATAGTAGATTTACGACCCACCAATATCGAGCTATTTTCGTTCAACATCCCTATCAAAAGCAGTTTAGGTCCTCCCGAGTCCGCGTCATGATCCATGATTCGTCAGGAATGATCCCAATCTTTCATAGCATCCGGTAATGCTGCTGGTGCGAAGTCGCAGGAATGCGCCCGGGTTGATCTGGACTCGTCATACCCCACTAGGAATGATCCCGTCGGAGACATAGTAGAACCGGGCCAAAGAGCGAGGCGCTCAGTGCTTATGCGCCAGTGACGGACCATGCGAGGCGGAAAAGAAACACTGCTATCGATGTCTTCAAATATTTTTTGATGCAATATGGCAACTGCTTTGAGGGATGACATCGAGTGAGAAAGATAGGAACGCTTTACCAGGGGAATTGGAGAGAAGCACAGTTTCCGTGCAGTCCTGGGCCTAAACGTTTGAACACCAAAACAATCCCACGGCGCACGCTCATTCACGGAGTAAAGAAGCTGAGCGAATAATCAATACACGTAGAATTGCCTATCGTCCGAACAGCTCGTCATGGCGGAATTAGAGTACTTCACGTCTCTGCAGACCAATATGACAAACAACCGGCTTCCTCAAGACGCCCTCATGTACTTGGAGCTATTCCCAAAAGTCAGTAAACCACATGTCTAAAAAGCAGCGGCACCCACTTCTTCATCGGGATTCTCTAATACGACATAAAAGCGCTTAAAAATTGATGCGATTATAATTTGAAGCTCGAGGTTTGCTAGATTACGCCCGATACAAGCCCTGTTGGTATGAGTTCAGCTTTGAACATCGATAACTTATAAGAAACCCGATATCACATACCGAGGGCCAACAGAGAACGGGGCAAATGCCTTCGATACGGCGGCACTATCACACTCAAACCATCTCTCAGGGCGGAACTCCTCCACGTCGTCCCCAAACACCACTAGGTCCCGATGGATCGTATAAGTAGGAGCACTAATTATCGTACCCTGAGGCAAGTGATTCCCCAAAACCGTTATACCACCCTCAGGCGCTACACGTGGAAGGCCCATCGCCACCGTGGGGTGCAGTCGCAGCCCCTCATTGATGACTGCTTGCAAGTAGGGAAGGTTCTTCACCCGCTCAGCTGTGGCGACATCAGAGTCAAGGCAGTGCTCGTCCAGTTCTTTCTGAAGTTTCTCTTGAACGCTCGGTGTGCGGGCAAGGTAGTAGACGATAGCACAAGTGGAGCTGCCCAGATGATTGAGTTTATACATGGTTATGAGAGAACGAAGGATGACCTACTTGGCGGTGGTATCAGACCCTGCAACGAGAAGGGTCAACGCCTCTGCAGTAAGCTCCTCTTTACCCATTGGATTACCCTTCGTGTATCGAGCAGGTTAGTAAGGCACCCGAAGCAATAGACAAAAAGGTACCCACGTCTTCGTCCTTCCCAGCTTGTAATTTGCTAAGCAAATCGTTCCTATCCGTCGGTACCTCTAATCTCTTCGATACAGCCATTACAGCCAACCCTATGAGGTCACGAAAGTCCTGTCCGCCTTCCCAAAACAACGGATTCAGCTTGAGCAGCGACCTCCACCATCCAGGCAAAGCTCCCAACGTCGCGAGGAATTTCTGTGAAGGCCCGCCTATAGTCTTGATAACTTCAATTTCCCTAGAGGCATGCTTCACCCCTACTTGTCCATAAGAGTCCATCACAGCATGTTGATCCTGAGCCATGAGAGCGGAATCTTTGGCGGCCATGATCATCCCGAATGGTGTGCCAAACGCAAGGTCACTGATAATATCGAATGTAACATAGTTTGCCCCTGAAAACAACAGTAGTAAGCACAAGACGTAGAACACGAGGAGACCCGCTTACATGGAAAGCAGTCCAACCAAAGCTTTCCATCATGACCCTTCCAGCCATCACCTTCCTTCCCCGACATGCCTTTCAACGCCTGATCATATAGCTTCTCCCACTGCCCCAGCAGTTGCGCGACGTAACGGCGTACATAGGGCTGAAGCTCCAACACACTCTTTTGTGAAAAGCTGTTTGAGATGATCTTCCGTTTGCGAGAATGACTCTGGCGATCGCGGACGGTGAACAGACTAAGAGAGGTGGTGACGAACACGTCATAGAATGATGACTTCAGTGCCCCATTTCCGTGCCCATATACCAGATTCTGGGCGTCCGGCAAAGCTATGGAAATGTGGTTAGGCGCTAGACGGACAACGGGACCTTCGATGAGACGATTAGTTCGTGGGTTAAGCGGGGAAAAAACAGTAAAAATACACTGACCGTATTTCCTGTGCAAATCGTGGATGACTTCTGAACGACGTCCCTGGTAGGACACACATGCTAGCCATACATCGGAGAATTTGGCGACCAGAGGACCAGGATACGAGCGAAGGCGATGGAAGTCGATGAGGTAGGGGACCAGGTGAACTAGAATAGCCAATACAAGAGCAGTGGTGATGACCGTAGGGAGGTCTGTGTTCACCAATGCAGGACTAAGATAAGACATTGTTGCTCTGAAGTTATTCCATGCGAAAGCCTTTTATTTGACCCCATCTCGAAGATACGGAGGTAATTGTTGTGCCGTAGCGAGGTCACATTGCCGTCGAACCTTCCTCCTTCAAGGCCTTGTGATGACAGGTCCTTGCATCGGACGCGACATCGTACGTTACACTGTGTGAACATTCAATCACTGGTGTTTGATCAAACACAAGCTTTCGAATTTTAAACAAGCATTAGTCCATGAGTAGGTATGGGTCGCACACTGAGAAGACATTCGACGTCTACTCACCCTATTGCTGAGAAACCTTTTGAGTACCAACGCAAGTGGCGGCTTCTCGAAAAAGTGATATATTTCTAGCAATGTCCTTTCGATACCAGGAGATAATGGAACAGTTCTGATTGCAGGCGGAATAAGTCATGACCGCATATTGGTCCATTCTCATTGGCCAACGACGAAAAGTATAGCTCGGAGAGGAAAAACCACTGCCGGCTGAGTCGTTCTTATTAGCCAATGAACCAAAAGTTTATCCGTGTTATCCGAATGTGGTTGGATACAACTACCGAGCCGTGCTTGAGCTCTGTCTGCATGTAGTGGAAGACCTCTGCAGAAGTAAAGCCGAGAGGCCTGGAACTTCAAGCAGCTCGTTCGTACGAGGGCAAAAAATTAGACTGTCGGTCGTGTCGGTGTCCCAGTCCGCCCGAACTTCGCCTCTGGATAAGTGGTTCCCTCGAACGAATTCCTATCACCAACAGTTTAAAAGCTCCGTAGCTCACAGAGCGGCAGCCGGCAGGGTCGAGAGGCAAACGTTCGCAGTATGATGATATCCATTCTCATCCCAGGGCGTCTATAGTTCAAAATCTGCGCCGACTAGTTTAACGCTTAGCACAGAATATTCATTATTCATTGAACCGACGAACAAGATATGGCATTCTTCGACGTCAAGCGATGTCTCCAATCGGACACCAGCGCTGTCATATAGCAAGATCACCTCAAGCAATACGATCTGTCGTCGAGAACAAGACACGTGGAGGTGAGGAAAGGCGATCTCTGTGTTATCAGTGGGGAGGTGATTCGAATTTCGCGTTGAATAGTAAGTTATACAGCGTTCGAGAACTTGAACCGAGTCTGGGCACCGAAGTTCGAAGGGCAACCTCTTTAGGGCCAGTCGAGGCACTCGGAATATTCCGGTCCGAAAGAAATCTTCTTTTTTGGCCCATGCGCTAGTAGATAATGTTGCTACCACCATCACTACTTCTTACAACGAGCCATCGAGGCCGGTAGGAGTAGTTTACTTCTATTTACCTGAGCTGTATTAGGGGAGATGGCAAGTCAATCCAGTTTTCCAGTTTTTCATACCATTGGCTTACAACTAGTAGCCCGCAGCCCTCTGACAGAATTCAGATTAGGTCTCATTTGATGACCGAATTTGCTCCGGCAGAATAGTCAGTCATCTGTTCATGTTTATGCCCCTGCAAATGGAGACGTTGGCGCCATTAAGTGTCGAAGGTATGCCTTTTGCGGCACGGGCATTATAACTCGGAATTGTCCTGCTAATATTTGACTTGGGTAGTAACTCAGACTGGTTTCAGAGATCATTGTTCGATATTTCGGTTCACTCCATCTGTGTCTCTCGATCTTTCCAGCACAGTCGCCAGGACATGACTATCCTCGAGAAACTTAGCGTGGCGTTTCAGATACAGAGGTAGTCCCTATTCGTGTCTTGGTTCGACTCCGCGGAATCATTTTCGCTCGCCGGACGTCATATGGACCCACAACGCGACCTCGTATGTGTATAGGGAGCCCGTTGACGCAAATGACCAGGCGGAAAGTACTTGTGCCTTCAATTTTCAATTTTCAAAAGCTCCACGCGTGAAGAACCAGGAGACTTTCTAGTAAGAGTCCCTTTCGTCGGTGAGACTTTTGTATCACTATACAACCAGACTCACCACGATCAAAAGCGTAGGGGTAGATGCCTCTCTGGCGTATAAATACTCCCGCCATTCGTTCACTTTCCTTTCATCAATACAAACATGATTACCAACAACCAAACCATCTGTTACCTGTCCGCCATTGCTATTGCGATGGCACTATCCGTCTTGGCCCTCGTAAAGGTATGCTTGCGCCTCGTGTCTGTACTTAAACTTTCTAACCTGTTGCATGCGTAGGACATCCTCGCCCTTCTTACATTTGCGCCTGCTGCGCGTGACTACCCCCAGATCGCCGTTATGGTCAAGGTCGAAACTACCCAATATTCAACGACGTCGGTCGAATCTTCGGAGTCTACCGCGGTCACTGTATGCTGGGGCGGCAAGCGTAGCCGGTGAGTGGGCCCCCTTCGTCGGTGTCCCTTGGCTTACAGCCCATTGTCGCGTATAGCTTGTCCTGAATGTACACGAGTTTGAAGAAGATTGTTCGAATTGGAAAGCGAAATAGGTATGTTTTTTTGTCGTTGTCGTTGGCATGAGACTCACTGCTGTTTAGCTTGTTCGAGTTTGAAGAAGATTATTAGTCGCTCGGGGCACAAAGAGCGTGTCCGCTCCATGCATGGGCCATCGTTCTATCAACCGGTGGTTCCAAGGCGATGGTGGGAAGGGGACACGACGATTCGCACGAGCTTATGCGTCACCTCACACAATCCTCAAAGGCTGTGAGCCAGGGTTGGATGCTGGGAGGAAGGCGGCCAAAGCAGTCTCCATATTCTGACTCTGTCGATATAAACAAATCCCGAAAGCAATATCATGGAATTATCGTTCTATACAGAGCTCCTATTCGCGTGACGCGTCCAAGGTGCATCCGCGGAGTTATTTATGAGAAGTTTACTGCGTGTATACATAGGACTCACAGTGAATTGCAGGCTCTACGCGATGTTTCCCTCAATCCGCTACATAGTCCGTTACCATACAAATGCTCGCACCCCTACTAATCAAGATGGCATCCAACCACACTTTTGCCCATTACTATCATCCAAATCCCATTCACACTTCACCCATTCACTGTCCGGATAGGCATACTCGCTCCTGCGTCGATATTCGTTGGTTCTTACGCGATATGCAGGCCAGCATCGTCAAATATTACTTGAATCCTGGAGCAATGTGGATTCCGTTACATGCATACAATACAGATGATGTAAAGATATTGCTATTCGAAAGGTCTTGCCCATATAATTCGCGAATCTTCCAGGATTTTTTCCTGATATCCGACAAAGCCCGTCCTCCCGGAAAATCCCCAGCGGCAAAGTCATGATCTCCAGGGCTCGCCTAAAATTTAATTAACACGGCGAACTCGAACTTAAGCGAGGGCGAGAGAGCGTTCTATTCTCGTCGACGTCGGTTAAAAGAAAAAAAAACACGCCATAGAGGTCGTGGAGTATCGGTGACCCTTTTGCGATGGGAGCGTATGTCCCGACTATAACCGAAGCAAGGAAGGAAGGAATATGACTTTGATTTTGTTCAGGGACCCAGGCCCCTCGATTGAACTTCTCAGTACGACCTTCGCCTATGCATGGTATACTTAACTGCGCCAGGGAAGATCTCCTTTTGGCCGTCGTGATAGGTGAAAGATACGCACTTACTTAACTGCGCTTTAGATCCTAATTTTTCTCCAAGGGATGACGGATCGTCCCTGTAGAAAATGACGCATCGCTCCGACAAGGACGAAAAAGAGAAGCAAGCCCTTGCGGGTATTGACCGGGTTGCGAGCCCCCTCCCCCCGACAAGCACGAAGAACTTTCTTTGGCTTTGAAATGGAATTTCAAGATTGGCTGCGGTTGAAGGAGAATGTGTGTTTGTTCGGTTTCTCGAGTTGCATACCTACTTTTGAGTGATAATTGTGAGGAGAACTTGAATGTTCTGGAGTCGGGGCCCTGGATTCGAAGATGTCACTTGGACGTCGGTCTACAGGGACGGCCGTGCGACGAACCTGGTAGGGATAGTCGTGCAAGACTTTTATTACGCTCTGCTGTCGAGCCTTGTGTCGAGTCATCGTTATTTCAGCCGCGCAATCATCATGATATCAGATCGTCAGACTCGCTCTGGATTTTCCGAAACTGGCCGCACAATCATTGGTTAGCCGAGAGGGACCTAGGCTTTGAGAGGGCTACAGTTTTCGCTGAGGGCTCAAAGTTGGGAGCAGTCCAATAGTGGGAACCTGAAGGAAGCATGTACAGAAGGGCCCAAGTTGGAAGACCGTAGACATCGGTCGCATAATAAGTGCGGTGGCGATGACGCGGTTGGTTAATTTTGAGGGCAGTCACTGGTCAAGTCAAAAATTGAAGTGTTCAGTGACAACAAAATGCACAGTAATTACGATGGAAGTGCTGTACATATGTGGCGGTGGCGAAAACATGAAATGGATTGCTCCAGTGCAGAGTCCAGAGTTCCGTGAATCACGCAAGGGTACTGGCAGTGGCAAGGATCCTCGAGGCCAAGTGCGGTGCAAGATCTGCTCCAAAACGTTCGGGAGTAAAGAGGCGGTGAAATGTGAAATGATGACGCATACTCAGTGACAGCGGACCCTTCCCCGCGTCAACATGATCCGATTTCGGCATCGCATTCTGATATATAAGGCACGCTCTGTCCTCCCTTGGTCCCTCGTCTTTGCTGACCTTCCCTCGTCTACCCTAACATCCTCTCCTACCATCCTCTTCCTACCAAAACTTCTACTTAACGATCTCACGATGAACTTTACGCTCTTCATCACTGCCCTCTTCGCCCTCCTCTTCCCCTTATCCGTTCTCTCGGCCCCTGTTCTCGTTTCTCGAGATGTATATGCTCCATCTGTCACTCTTCCGGACACCGGCTCAGTATGGGCTGTCGGTTCCAAGCAGACGGTCACCTGGGATGCGTCTAGTCCCCCTACGCAGATCACGAACCCTACTGGGTTCATAAGGCTCAGGAAGGCGAACAAGACTATGTCTAGTGAGTTTCATCTTTTCGCTCTTCAATTGTATGAGTTCTGATGTGGATGATGTAGCTGATCTCGCCAGTGGATTCAGTATCCTCAACGGCAAGGTCGAGGTGACGGTCCCGGATGTCGAGCCTGGTGATGATTACCGGATTGTCTGTGCGTATTGTCCTTGGCTTTATGCTGACCGGGTAGCTGACGTCTACAATAGTGTTCGGAGACTCTGGCAACTGGGGCCAAACTTTCACCATCACCCAGAACTAAAAAAAGCGGCGCACTGCCCCCATTCCCTATTACGCCTTTAAAACACATCTCCCTCGGACACCCCGTTTGTACCACTGCTTAATTGTACCACCAAACAATGTTACGACTGGGTTTATAGCCCTGCCTATAATGATGGACATGATTTTCGGACATTATCCCAATGTATAATCTTGTTGCGTAGCTGTACCATTCAAGGACCTTGCTTAGTCTACCTAGTTAGAGCGTTGTAATAGTTTTGATGACATTTAATGACAGTTTTTCTGCGGAATTGTTGCGAGAAACGTGCTACGGAAAGAAGGCTAGTGCAGTGCAGGAGCCAATGTCTTGCACGAGGTGACCTTGACCTGAAACGACACGTCGACATCCATGCCGCTGCCTCGTAGTCGTACAGCATACTGGGCTGTCATGCTGCGCTCTTTCATATACGAGGTCGGGAGCTTCTAACACCTGCATCGCACCACACTCCGAGTCGGGGCTGGGTATACGCAGCACAGTGGAATGAATTCAAGTTCTACCCTTTCACGTAGCTCCGAGTTTTCCGGGATTGCTATTTAGCCAGTCGGAAGTGAAGCTTGGCAAGTAATGTGAGCAAGTGCGAGGCGGCTTTTGCCGAGCTTGCTTTCCTTCTTCCTATCACCTCGTCTTCCATCTCACTCTCAGTCACCAATTGTATCCTTCGAACTGTGACATCTCCGCCTAGCGAGTTGCTTCACCAACAGCCTGCGAGGCGTCATCGACGACGACTACCAACCATAGTATGACGCGTATGGACGAGGACGCGTCGTCCGCGTTCACAGAGAACTCAAAATAAGCCAGGTTGGTTCTCTAAATGTAACTAGCCGACAAGATATTTGACTGTTGCAAAAGTAAAAGGATGAAGCATCTGGCGACATTCGAAAGCTGGCCTAGGCGTTTTCTTGCAGCCAATAGTCGCCATGTCCGAAGTCTGCATCCTGTACGGTACGCCTTCTCCGTACTGCTCGTCCAACTGGCTCTTGACCGTCGGTGACAGGACACGCAAAGCAGAGCTATGCGCCATTCCCTGGTTCTCTCCTCGTCTTCAACAGGATAATATCGCAGAGTTCAACAAATGTTCTAGTCGCAGGCTCAATTCCTCGCGGGGAGTTCGATATAGGAGAACAAAAGGCTAGACTTGTCGCCTGAACGATAGAGATCAGATTGACTGAAAGGCCGATGCTGGATAAAGCGTGCCAAGTCAGGCAATGTTTGCCAGGAGTTACCCAGTGAAATTTATGTGAGTTTCGTTGGTACCCCAGTTAATGTCGAGCTCAATTTTTTCTGCATGACTCGATGTGTCTGCGGATGCTTTTTCAGGAAGCTCTTCGACGAAATAGAGTCGTTGGGATCTTGCGGACTTGCCTGCCATCCTCTGAAAAGTCCCGGCGCCACATCCCGAAGACTTGGCAAGGCTATTCGTATGCAAACATCTCCGTTCGACCTCCTATCCCAATACGGCACTTTCTGATCACAATTTTCCTTTTCCTCCCAGGCGCCTTGTTCCTTGAATACAATAAACATACGTTTGTCATGGACCCCATCAATCTGAGCGCCATTATTCTTCCCTCAGCTTCCATTGTAGACACCATGGTGACATTCGTGGACACGGTCGTCATTGTCTTTATAATGAATGCCACAAAAGGCCGATATTAGGATTGATATTTATACTCTCGCAGGAGAGTAATCCCTTATGCTTTCCTTCAAATGATCGAGTGCAGTATATGTTACAACCCGCTCACGGATCCCTGTGCTGCAGCCTGCGGTGAGCTCAATTTGATACTTGTGTTGACTGGGATTATGTTCAACGCCTTCACCATAGGACACATATTCTGTTTAGCATGCATAGAGAAATGGTTCGCCTTCAGCGCGCCACACCAACTCGTGTGCAAGTGTCCTAACTGTAATCTGGTGATTTATAAATGTGGGTCGTACTTCGTTTTCATAAGGCTATCATTATACTAACAGCCGGTCGATGATAGTCGAGGTGAGTTCTATACGTGCCAAATGCGATATCGTCTATGTTCATCTTCCTCTCAGCTTCGCAAGGTATACATCTCCCAGTCTGAGACACTGGTGGAAGAACTAGAAGCGCTGCGCATTCAAGTCAAGGACCTCGACGCGTGCAATGCCTCTCTGAAGACGGAGGTGGAAGGGTTGAGAACGGAGTTGGAAGGCTATCAGACTTTGACGGAAGAGCTCTTGGCTGATATGTACGTCGATGATGACGAACAGCCCCAGGAGAGAAATAAGGTGGCATCCGCCATATACGGCGCCATCAAAAGTGTCTTCTTGCGGGATACCTGTCTGCTAGGAATGGTCTCTGTGCCGTATGAAGCTGTTACTAACGTTGGAAGCGAGCTTCTCCTGCAGACTGTTTTGCTCGTTGTCGAGCTCGTTTGGGGCGTAGTCACTCGTCCAGAGGAATATCTGAGGAAGGCGGCGCTCTATGTGTGGATCTTCACCGACTTTGTTGCTTCGGCGATGATTCTTGCTTTTGTGCTGTACGTGTTTCCTTGGGCGTATCGGCGTGGATGTTGATAAGTTTCTCTGCATAGACTCGGAGTCCTTTGTGGGGACTACGATTGTATGGTGATCTGGCTCGACTTTGGGTATCCAAGGCTGTTTGGGTTGGTTGAGTGTATGAAGAGGAGGAGTAGCGCGTACTTGGTTCGTCGCAGTGAATTGTTCGTCGGTGCTGAGCAGGTGTGAGAGGGTGGCCGAGTCATTTCAGTAAGTATACCCCCGTACTACGGAACGCCGCTGACTGTGACCCTGTAAGCGCACGACGACTGATGAAATCACCTTCTTTCCAATCGCTGAAAATATGAGACTTGTTTTAATGATACTGCTGTGCCGTATCCTGGAGAAGTAGCCACTGTCGACGGCTTAAAGCCGGACCGGCCCGAACTCATTGGAGAAATTTCCCTCACCCGCACGAATTGCTTGTATCGACACTACTTGGACCTTGATGAGTCCTAGTTCTGCTTCGGACTATGGGCGTAGCGGAATGGCTTCCTTAAGTACTTCTCGAGTTCGGTGCCCAACTCCCGGTCGAGTAATCTGAAGTATCCAACTACCCTCGGATGCGGTTAAAGTTTTGACTCATTGGCTAATGAGGACGACTCAGCATAGTGTCTTCCCTCCACTAAAGACTTGCCTGGCATACAACGTGTAGTTCGAGAAGTCACCCCCATCACGACTATAGTGTCAAATGTCCCTCTCTCTGCCCAAGAATCTCCTTTCCAAGAGTTTGCCGGTCGGTGTGCTTTGACAAGCCTTCGTCATTGGTCTGACTGTTTTCACGCAGTGTAACGTACACTGGTCCGATGTATGCACCTGCTGTCGCACCGGGGCTTCGACTGAGAACGTTTCGACGTCAATGTGATGCCATCGGCAATTGTGCTACACATGATTGGTCGTAACATAACAGCTTTGTCTCCATTTGTTGAGCTGCTGCAACCGCGGTACAAGTATAAAAGGCCTTCGTCTGGAAGAACATAATACACAATCCAATGTTCTCTCTTACTTTCGAATCGCTGCATCCTGACCTCCCGACGGCCATCGCTGCTGTTACGGTATTGGTGGTTTTGGTCCATCTGGTTCCCTACCTCGTTGACTCCCACCGACTCCGCTCTTATCCTGGCCCTCTCATTGCGAAGTTCTCCGACGCATGGCTGGGATACGTGTCTTACCAAGGACATCGTTCGGAAGTCGTCCATGATCTGCACAAGAAATACGGTTAGCGTATTCTCACATCTATTCGCGCGCTCAACATTAACTAACTGGTGTCTCTCAAGGTCCTTTCGTCCGCATAGCGCCTAACCACGTGTCCGTAGCCGTGTCGGACGCACAGCCCATGGTCTACGGGCACGGAAATGGGACCTTGAAGTCGTCGTTCTACGACGCTTTCATCACGACGTCGGTTGGTATATTCTCAGCTCGGGACCGCCAGACTCATACTCGCAAGCGGAAGATTGTCTCGCATACTTTTTCGCAGAAGAGCGTACTGGATTTTGAGCCGTATGTGCATCGTTACATTGGTCAACTGCTGGGACAGTGGGATAAGTTGTATGATAAGGCATTGAAAGGCATGTCGGGTGTGGAAGGCGAGGGTTGGACAGGTCGCGATGGAAGGCTTTGGTTGGATTGTTTGCCGTGTAAGTGAACCCCCTATAGCAATCTATTTCGCGTACTTAAAACTTCTACCCACAGGGTCGAACTATCTCGCGTTTGATATCATTGGCGATCTGTCGTTTGGGACACCGTTTGGGATGATCATGGCCGCCAAAGATTCCGCACCCATGGCGCAAGACTTTCATGCCGCGATGAAATCGTACGGACAAGCAGGAGCGAAGCATGCCTCGAAGGAAATTGGAGTTATCAAGGCTTTGAGTGAAGCGTCGGATACTTTCCTTGTGACGATGGGAGCCGTGCCTATCTGGTGGAGGGCAGTACTCAAGCGAACTCCGATGTTCTGGAAGGGTGGAGAGGACGTTGAAGCTATTGCGGGGATCGCTGTTGCGGCCATATCGAAGAGGCTGCAGGAACCTACAGATAGAATTGATTTGCTGAGCAAGTTGCAAGCTGGGAAGGATGAAGACGTGAGTAACTTTTCGCCGACTATTACATCTGTCGCTTTCCTGACTTGCACATTTATCAAGGGTAACCCAATGGGCCGCGAAGAGCTCACTGAAGAAGCGACGACGTTTCTCATTGCGGGATCTGAGACCACCGCCAAGTAGGCCTTTCTTTCTACTCTATCACGGCCATGCATAAGCTCAGTCGTCTATGCAGCTCTACTTGTGCCATCATCTATTACCTCGCGCGTGCCCCGACCGTACAAGAGAAACTCCACGAGGAGTTGGACAAGCACCTTGCACCTGACGTCGCTACAATCGAGCAGGTGAAAAACCTCATCTATCTGCAAGCGGTCATTAATGAGGGTCTGCGGCTGCACTCAACGGTGGCTATGGGACTTCCTCGTGTGGCACCTGAGAGCGGGATGACGATTTTGGGAAATTACATCCCTGGGGGTACGGTTATCAGCGTTCCTACTTATTCGATCCATAGAGATCCAGCGGTATTTGGGGATGATGTTGAGGAGTTCCGGCCTGAGAGGTGGTTTGAGTGTGATAGCGCTGGCGTATCGAAGGCGTTTAGTCCGTTTTCTGTTGGTCCTCGGTATGTGATCTCTGTTATTGAGGAGGGTTCGAGGCTGCGCTCACACCGTCACAGGGCTTGCATCGGGCGTAATCTAGCGAATTTCGAGCTGCAGGTTATTATCGCGTCGATTTTCAAGCGCTTTCATTTCGTGCTGGAAAATCCTGATGAAGTCGTAGGTGCCGATGTTCTTTTGGTATATGTCCTGCTGACCTCTAGGTTAGCTCGCAGTAAAGGAGAGCCTCTTGAGGAAACCGATTAGATGTCGTGTTGGTATGAAGAGGCGCGAAGTGCTCTAGTTTATGGTAAGCTATTGGGACGACGTCATGTAAAGCATATGTGCGAATCAAGATGAAAATTATAAAGCAGAGGGTTGCTAGTTCTCCGACTGTTTTCTTCTCCAAAACGAATGTCTCTCCATTATTTTCGTCGAGTCGGCAGCAATCGTCACTGTCGGAGCCATCGTAGACAGTTACGCGAGGGCACATTTTGTAGCTCCGAACCGTAACTTCGGCTTATCATTCGAGATAAAGTGCTTCTACAAGAGTCCAAGTATCAGGAGTCATCTAGAGCTGGAACGGCGATACTCCGGACCTACCACGAAGTTATTTTAAGTACCGTTACGTACTATGGATATCCCTACTCCACAACTCCCACCATGTTTGCGTGCCTCACTCTAGCCGTTGTTCTTGTCTGGGTCGTTCAGAAAACTCTCGAGTTCTATTGGAATGTCAAAGCAGTCGGGTGAGTTTCTCCGCATCTCTCGAACTGTTACGAAAGTCACTGAGACGACTTATAGAAACCACGCTGGAAACCGCACGATCTTCTGGAGCGATCATCCTCTCGTTTACTTTCTTCCACCAATCCCTGGTTTGACGAGTGGTACCAACTATTTCTTTAACAAGAAATACGAAGGCGAGCAAAGCCGTGACGCTAACACTGCTGAGGCATCTGCCAATCACCATAATAGTGTACAAACAGACAGGATGGGACATTGTGACCTGCGTAACAGCGTTTCCAGCAAAGCCATATCTCCTTATCGCAGACCCCGCGATCGTCAAAGTATGTACTCTTTTTCTTTGCTGATAGAAGTTCTCTACCAACGAACTTGAAGGACGTAACCTCAGCGCGTGTCTTTCCCCAAGCCTATATTTCTGTACGACATGTTAGCCATATTTGGCCCCAACATTGTCGCATCCGAAGGGGACACATGGAAGAAGTACCGAAAGATCAGTGCTCCCGCATTTTCTGATGTATGTGGGTTTATCTAGGGATTCGCGACTTGTCTCACATCATTGTTTACCTACCGCAGAAAAATAACCGTCTCGTATGGGAAGAATCCATGAATATCACGAAGGACCTTATCAACACCGTCTGGAAGGACAAAGACGTGGTGAACGTCGAGCACATAGTTGATATTACGCTATCGGTACGGATTCCCGCGGTGATTCTTGACTCTCATCAATGCAGTATATAGATTGCCTTGAATGTCATCGGCGTTGCGGGGTTTGGTCGCAAGATGACTTGGCAGGCAGACACAGCCGTCACTCTGGGGCACACGATGTCATTCCATGATGCCTTGGCCCTCGTGAGTACCGGAGTCGTCTTGAAGGTCATTGTTCCTCGGTGGGCCATGGGACTGATACCCAGATGGGCTAAAGTAAAAGCTGCATTTGATGAGTTAGAGGTCAGTCAGAATCTCTCTTTTCGAATTCCTCAACCCCTATACCATTATCAAGACATATATGCTGGAAATGATCAAAGCTCGAAGGATAGCGGAGAAGGAGGAAAGACATGATTTGTTCAGCAGTCTTCTGGATGCCAACGATGACGAAGACCCGCTCGGAGGAGAGACCAAATTGACGGTTCCAGAACTAATGGGTAAATCTCTATTTCGTTACATTTCGGTTCATTGCAATCGAAGTTGTCTTTTTGAAGGGAACATCTATATATTCCTACTCGCTGGACACGAGGCAAGTCCTAATCTGTGGCTCAGAAAATATCAACGTAGCATTGACATAATCATAGACTACAGCCCATACGCTGGCGTTTGCATTTGCCTTGCTAGCGCTTTATCCCAACCAGCAAGAAACCCTTTACCGACATATCATGACCATAATTCCAGACGGACGGAACCCGGTGTGTACTCACCGTTTCCGGCACATTCTGGTGATTAATTGTGACCCACAGACTTATGAAGAAATGCCTTTCTTTACGCATTCCGTGGCGTGAGCACTTTGCCTTAATTGTATAGCTGATTATTTCCAACCGTCCCTAGCGTATTTTACGAAAATCTTCGTTTATTCCCACCTGTAGCAGTGATTCCTAAGATGAGCGCCGAGGATACAGTCTTAGTGTCTACCAACAAGGCAGGAGAATGCAAGACGATCCCCGTACCTCAGGGTACTATAGTGAGCATCGACGTGGCTGGGTTGCATTATAATCGTGAGGCCGGACATAACTATCGCACAGTGTTCGACTGATCGTTGATGCAGCGCGGTACTGGAAAGATCCTGAGGTGTTCGACCCGTCAAGGTTTCTGGGCGATTGGCCCAGGCAGGCATTTGTGCCATTCAGCCAGGGTCCGCGTGCTTGTATGGGTCGGAAGTATGTTCTCATATCACTCAATGATAAGCTACTGATGAGTTCACCTAGATTTTTTGAAACCGAGGGTATCGCTGTACTGACCATGCTTATCTCCAAGTTTAAAATAACCATCAAGGAAAGGCCGGGCGAAACTTTCGAGGAAAGAAGGGACAGAATTCTGAAAACGAGAGCCGGTCTTACTTTGACGTGGGTGTGGTTTTTCTTGGTCATGCATGTATATCCTGATGTTTATAAAATCGAAGGCCCGTTCATATGCCGCTTGTGTTTACAAGACGAAGTTGAGAGCCTTCAAGTTGAGAAATTTGGTGTGGTAGTCTTATAGCATATGTAGGATTGTGATGGGCATGCATCCACGCTATACTGACTGCTCTCACTGTACAATCAGTATTTAATGGGATCACGATACCACAGAAGGAAACTGGAAGGAAAGGGATGGACACCCGGACCGTGTCAGGATCCGGCATTTGCCGGTATTCATTGCACCTTCTTTTCCTTGTTTTCCGCCTTCAAAGGAGTCGTGACGTGCACCTTCACGGATTCGCTGTCTGCTGGTCCTTCCAAGCGTATCTAATTGGCTCGAGGATGCGGCTTACCGCCTGTCCACCATTCTCAACCTCGGGCCCAGCAACGACGGAAAGGGATCAAAGATACCATTGTTCCGAGCTAGATCCTAATAAAATTCTCTGATAAATTTTATTTGAAGCTCGTTCTTCGTGTCCAACACGACTGCTCATGCAGTATCCGTCTCTCTGAGCTCAATATACCTGTCTGTCTTCCGTGCAGTGAGTCGTTGCTTTCACGTCTGTCGTAACAAGTTTTTTTTACAATAATCAGGCCGCATCCATTGCTCGTCATACATAGACAGCTACATCGCGGGCCATACATCTATCCAATAAGGCGTGCATACCTCTTGGTGTCCCAATTGTTGAGATCGGTTTCCTCTAGGTGCGTCTTCTCTCTTACCACCGTCTATGTCGCTAAATATGTACGGCCCCGCAGGAACACTTGACAGTAATGTCGGGACCCTCTCAAACTACTACGTTTCATCGTATTCCAACACGCATCCAAGCTCCAAGTGTTCCACTCAAGTTTTAGCCATTCATCATGACCATAGTTCGTCGACTTTTTCCAGGTCGAAACTGAACCGACCGGCGATTTAGAAGGAAAAGTCCATAGATTCGAGCATAATTCGCTTCAGGGTACAAATCTAATCGCTGACGAGAAGAGATCCAGTAACTAAATCACACACCGCGCGCCGAGAGGGTAACCTAGATACTGTTAGTAATCAGAGATCGGAGGGCCAGGGACGACCGAGCTGCCTGCCTAGCCTACGTGAAATGACCGCTCGAGGGATGAACTCGAGTCTGAGCGTGGGCATAATCAGAGGAAGGAACAGGATCCGGTCTCGAAAGTCACATCTATGGCCCTTAGACTTTGCTAACAGTTTATGCAGGGCATTTTGTGTGCTAGCTTATCTATTCAAAGCAATGAAAGGGATACCCTTCCGGACTTTACCTTGCCGGTATACGTTTTACCTACGTCGCGCCCTGGATGTGATGTGCCAAAGTTGGGTGGAATATGGATGCCTTGTTCAGTTGTCGGAATATCCGAATATGGCTCGAATGCGCGCCTCACTGAAGGTATGCACTGTGTTCTTTGCGTCGATGCGATCTCTGTACTTATATGATTACTACAATTTTCAGGGGAGGATGGGCAGCCGTGACTTAGTCTTGTACTAGTAACATAAGAAAATGCGGCAATTAATCCCAAAATCAGTCAGACCTTAACCCGAGCGGCCCGAGTGAAAATGGACGATTTAAAGCGTGACATGAGTGATATTCTCTCTTTCATCTTCACTACCACCACCGCATCACTATGAACATGGTCGACTCGTGCCCCGTATGTCACTTTGAGACCAAATCTCTCTATTCTCTTCCCTGTGGTGAGCTTTCATGGCTTTCTTTCACTTTCTTAAAATCGCCCGTAGGCCATATATATTGCAAGCAATGTGTTAATGGGATGGAGATTCTGGATGTCAGCCAGTTCAAAGGATCCAGCTTCAAAGCCTCGCACTGCCCAAGGAGTTCCAAGACGTTCCCCCGTGGTATGTGTGTATTCGTCGCTTGCTCCAAAAGCTTATCCTGGCGTCTCAAGACCCATTAGAGAGGACCGGCGTACGTAACTTCGCTTCGTGGTGTGCTGTATGACAAGATCTTCTGTTCAGATACAATCCGTGCCGCATAAATTCCGACCCTACTTGTTCCCCGTTGTCCGTGAGATCCATATAGACCCTGATAACACGGAAAAAGAGGAGAAAGCACGACTCAACGGACTGCTGGCGTGCCTCCAGTCTAAGTGCGAATACATGGCACATCAGATACATGAAAAGGACTTGCAACTGGATAAGCTCAGCCAGGTGGTCGCGTGAAGGAAGCTACCGTCATTGCACTTCGAAGTGTATGTGCTTGGATGGGTTTTTATTTTCATCTTGTGGGTGCCCTTTACGCGCCGCCTACTTATTATATGTAGCTCACACACGTATCGTGCAGATTGGTCCTTGGTTTGAAGCAGATTGTGTATATTTTGCCGAAGCCTTGCGGATGCACACCGTGCATGTTTTCAAGGGCAATACTTCCAGTAAACGCGCCAATTATCTTATATGTATCTTCCCATCGGTCTCTTTTTTAATTCATGAATATATCTATTCGGTTCCCAGTGCTTTGCATTCATCTTTTTGTATGGAACCACCTTGTGTGGCGCATATCGAAAACTGATAAGTACTAGACGGTATATATTTGGGAGTCCTTGCTGTAAGATGTGTCTCATGATGGCGTCTATTTCATCCACATGACTGATCCTGGAAGGCACCTCGCCATCTTGGTCAATGAAAAGTCATTCGACGGAGTATGTTTATTCCTAAGAAGGAAACTACGTTTTCCTCTACGCGCCATAATTACCCTCCCCCGGGTGCGCTATCTGCTGAAATATGAAAGACATCTCCTTGCAATTTTGTGATCTTCCTTGAAGCTCGCAGTAGCGTCACTGTTTATGAACGAAATAACGGGATTCAACTCTTTGCCTTGTATTCAATCATAGCAATCTACAGTGGAGTAAGTGATATGTGCTAATACTGTCCGGACTCCGTGACGTGACGCGACGCGTCGCGCAACACGCGTTCGAGCGCGTATATATTAGCCGTGACGTGACGTCAAAGTCACGTGATGAACATAGGCAAGTTTTCGGTTCGAGGCTCGTCTCTGTCTGTTGCTGCCAGCTACGTGCACTTCTCAATGTCTCGATCTACATCGCTCGAACTTTAGGCATGTGCTCCATTATCGGGCGTCCGGGCTCAAGGCGCTCAATTTTGTCAACTTGTAACTTTTCCAGACTCCTGCGGAAGCGATTTTCGCACCGACCATATCTAAATCGTGGACGTGGTAACATTCTTGGTAGGACTAGCCATAATATGGCGGCCCGACGGTCTGCTCTCAATGTTAGATGTAGGCAGAGCAACAATACGTTGAAGTCCACCATCGCCCAATGTTCATCTGAAGACGGACCTACCGTGACCCGAGTAAACACCAGAATGGATGGGGTTATTTAGGCCTGAACCAAATAGCTCCCGCTAGTCCTTGTCTCTTTCATCTTGCCCCTGATCGTCAAGCAATGTCAGATACAGAGGTACTAGGCAACTGATCTTCTGAGTATCAGCGACGCCTTTAAAGCCAGGTCTCTAGGAAAAACGCGTCAACTTTTTCTGGTCGGCTCTTGTAGACGGAGACTTGGTTGTTGCTCAAAGGGACGACCTTTGGTGATACCACTACGGCTGTTCCAGCTGCTCGTGTACCTCTTTGGATGGATGTTTCTCTTTTATTTGTGCGTCCTTCTTTGTATACGGATGCCTTCATCCTGCTAATCAATATATATATGGTAGGGTGGGTGTGGGTGTAAAGAAGCTTGTATTTTGACGTGTGAACCGCCTGGGTAGCGTGAAGGCACTCCTCTCCACTCTGTTTCATCAAAACTTTACGTTTGTCCATGTCCAACTAAAACGACGTTTGATTGACTTGAGAGATTGTATCTTTCATTCATAGCACCGGATTAGGTTTGGCTTCATACTTCAAAGTCCTCGTTGAAAGTCATGTGCAAACGGCATCAAACTTTATCTACCTACCGCGTTCTTCATGATTGAGACATGGTACTTATCTCACGATCACGATCTCAGTTCCTTCTCCCTCCCTCTTTCTGCTCTACCGTTGATTCAGAATGATTGAGTGTCTAATATGCCAGGACCCTCTCGCAGATCCTCATTCTGCAGCCTGTGGTAAGTGGATTCTTTCGTCGTTATTAATCGATACTGATCAGCTGTAGGTCACATATTCTGTCTGGGGTGCATTAACGAGTGGTACGGCTCCACCCAGCGTCAAGGCCGCCCTTGTACTTGCCCTTTTTGCAGCGCCATCATCACCAAAGGTACTTCAACGAGTTCAAAGCAGTAATATCGCGCTCACCATCTGACCCCTATAGATAAAGTGAGTACAAACCTGCGCTTCAAAACCCACCTGTTGACCGTCGTTACAAGTTGCGCAAGGTGTTCATCCCTCAGACGGATTCGCTGATACACGAGCTTCACGCACTCAGGAAGGAAGTCAAAGAGGTAGATGCGTACAACGCATTCCTATTATCCGAGTTGGAACGCTGCGAAGAACTTCGAAGCGCTGCCGAGGAGAAGGCAGACCTGGCCACGAAAAAGGGCAGCCATTCAAATGTCGCCAAAGCGTTTCGCGGTATCCTTGCCAACATAGTCACTCTTGCGGGTGTTCTAACGGCGTTGTTTGATGATGTCATGCGTCTTGCCGTCGCAGTTCTGTGCCTCATTGCGAAGCTAGTCTGGCGGTTATCGACTCGCCCTGGAGAGTGCTTTGGCCAGCTGGGACATGGTATATGGGTTGCGATTAGGGTAACCACTACACTAGTGTTACTGTCTTTGATATCGTGAGTGTTCACATTCGATCGTGATTACCAGCTTATGCAAGGCCGTCTCAGACTCGTGGTAACTTGGGCTGTGGGCACCGGGAGTCTCAAGATCTT
Organism: Armillaria mellea; assembly: GCA_030407055.1. Taxonomy (NCBI): domain Eukaryota; kingdom Fungi; phylum Basidiomycota; class Agaricomycetes; order Agaricales; family Physalacriaceae; genus Armillaria; species Armillaria mellea. Next base: position 962,958 of record JAUDZF010000007.1, read on the forward strand.
CCAGTTGTTTCTAGAGCATGGGTGCCCTTCATTATATGATTTTGCAATGTCGTTCTGGGAAGAGGTTTCCACCCGCTTCATTGCCATTTCGGCTACCTTCATTAAGAATTACATCATCGATTATCAAGCGTACAGTGAGCCAGGTACGCCCCTTCAATTTGGTTAGTAGGCGTTCCAATGCCTAATCGTTTGCTGTCCAGGAATCTGTCTTCCTGAAGACATTGTACAGACAATTGGACATCTTGCCATTTGAGCGGCCGTCTAGACCTGAGACTAAGTGTGATTAAGCGGCTGATGACTCCGGAAGGTAGCGGTTAAATCCTCTACACGTGTCCTGAGCGTGGTGAAGGCGGTCATTATCCTTCTCTTTCCTCCTGTATGTACCATGGACACAGATGAAGACTGCTGCGTTATTTGTCTAGCTGGATTCACGAACCCTGTTTGTACACCATGCCGTAAGTCCTCTATCCCGATTCCCGAGTAATACGTTCGGATAAAACCTCGACATTTCGCCCAGCTGCGCAACACATGTTTTGCATGCAGTGTCTAAATGGCTGGATCTCGGAGGCAGCGGAGGCGGGTAGAACGGCATACTCGTGTCCATCATGTCGCCGTGCATTTGACGTAGGTAAAACTGTCTTTCATATTGGTTTATCATTCGAACAAGGTTTTGAATGTTGTATATCAGCGAAAGGTCTTGCAGACGCAAGTAGACGATTACTTGGACCCTTTATCATATCTAAAAGATACTTCTAGCTTCGGAGTCACAAGCGGCGCTTAGAGAAGAACAGTTTGAATCAAGAGAGCGCGTGGGATGTCATCATATTCATCATCAAAGTAATAGGGTAAGCTCGCTTGCATACCTCCGAAATAGACTTACAACGCTTCTTTTTAGGATGATCATGCTCGGCGTCGTATTTTTGGTCTTGACACCTACGGCGGTTGACTGCTATGTCCGAGCAGACGGTATTGAACAATCCACATGTTTAGATCTGCTTCTGTATTCACGCCATCGTGAGATGTATTAGAAGAATCGTTAGGGGCGTATATTATTGATTAATGTTCAAGCCGCACACTAATATGAGTTTCTTAAGACAAGATGCATAAAATTAATTTTTTAAGCATCACAAAGCTTGGACAGGAACAATTCAAGAGACGCTGAAAGAACATTGTAGTACGCGACAGGGCGCGGAAGCAAGATTAACGACTGCCGGAACCATTGTGATGAATCATGGTGTATAATGCTGCGGTCTGCCTTCCCCGCATATTGAGCGTACTCCGTCTTCAAGTGACGACAGCCCTTTCGTCTTGTGCTCACACGACGTGATATATCTTTTTTGTGGTCTCCTGCATACGGCCGAATCCTGACCTCTCAGCAAGGAAAGGGATTGAGCTGTGTAGGTGAGGAGGCTAACTGATAGGTCCTTGTACGGAGCGACGACTATCATGGTCTGATCGACTGATTATTTCGATGATTAAGAACAAGCTGCACGTAGCAATGAGCGATGAGGCAACTCGAAGAACAACGACAAACTCACGAACTTTATGCTTGCCTACTGGTGGGCCGCTATAGCATTCTGATGATACCGTGACAAAGGTCGAGTCCGATGATACAAGAGACGACGGTGCGATCGTCGAGTATTGGACTTCGACCTTGACTGTGACGGTAATGTGTGGATATTCAGGCGTCGCGGTAGACGACGCGCGGAATGGAAGAGTGAGGGTGTCCTATGAAAACATGTTATTCGATGAGGCTAAGGTGCAAACACGGTGAGACACACCTTTGCGAAGACCAAGACGGATAGTGCCATTGCAATTGCGATGGCGAAGACATAGCTGATGGTTTGGATAAACTGGTTGTTGGTAATCATGTCTGCGTTGAGTGAGAGGAATTGGAGGAATGGCGGGAGTATATATATGTCAAAGAGGTGCTACCCCTAGTACTCTTTGATCGCAATGAGTCTGGGAGCGAGAGCTTGCACAGTGAGACAAGGGTCTCATCCAGGTACATCAGACCATGGCTGTATATCCTTCCCTGATATAAACGTTTCCGCCCAAGTGGCTTGCGTGCTTCACGAACGAGCTTGACCGTGGGTAACAATGGGGGTCCATATGATGCCAGGGAGCCAAAACGACTCCACGGAGGCATTGTAAGACGGAAATAGGAGCCACCCATGGATTGCTAATTAGTAGGCGCATGATGGAAGGAAGGTAGGAATTTTTGTTAGTCGTCGGCGCTCCTGAGAAACTGGCAACCCGCGACATGGACCTGAAACGCGGTTCCAAAACTGAGCGTAAATAACCCAAGTCAAAAAAACAAGAGGGTCGGCACCTAGGAACAACTCCATCGTGGTAAATGAGGGACCGTACTTGAATATCTGAATGACCAACTATGTTAGACTGACAATCCAGTATCGTTCGTCGATTGACGTTTAACCTGACCAAGCTGAGGACTTGATGACTTGCCTGGGATCGATTGTTCACACTGTATCGTTTGATAACGTTCTTGAGAAGGAAAGATAATGCTATGAGGACTGGGTACTTGTTTAGTAACAAAAGAGTTGGTGATGAAGCAAGCGACCAGTGAATCGAGTATGGTCGGCGTACGTAGCGATGAAGACCTGATGGCAGGCGGAGAGGATACAGCAAACAATGAACATACAGAGAGTAATCCGGTAACCTTATTCAATGACCCGTCGTGCGTAAAACAAGACGCAATGACCACGCTTGACCAGGATGACGGTGATCGGGATTGGCTCCGAAGACTCCGAATAGGCCGACCTACCCTAAAGTTGTCTTTTCCTTCCTACTTCCATGTTGATTCTCATCCAGACTTCAGCCACATCTAAATATTTCACTGCACAGGCAATTTGTCGACATTTTGTCTCTGCCATGTGACTGCCAGGAAGCAGCAATATTGGAGATGTCAAATTCGCCTTGCGCTTCGACCAGCGTCGAAGACAAATAACTTGAACAATGTACGGCTATAAGATGTCGCTGGACTCTCCATCTTGTGCAGTATTGCCATGTCCACCTCCACATCTACCTCCTGCGTATGCAGCATTTGCCTCTCCGACTTTGTCGACCCCGTTTGCACTCCCTGTGGTAATCTCCGTTCTTACTCTCACCACGACCTCAATTCTGATAACCGGTGGCAGGACACGTCTACTGTTCAAGATGTATCACAGAAGCCACTAGCACCCAACGGAACGAAGGGTCTGCCACAGCTCCGTGTCCAACTTGTCGCAAATTATTCTCTATCAACGATGACCCTGTCCGTACCCCTTCTTCCAAACAATGTGAAAACTTACCAAGCAACTAGCGCTTCTGGGATTTTCGTGAATATTTTGGCTACCCCCTCCGGAGGCTCTATGTGAATGGACTGCATGTTAACTTTGAGGATAAAGTGAAGAAGCTAGAAAATCGGATCGCGACTTTGGAACGGGAGAATCAGCGGCTGCGCCGAAAAAGGAATGCGCTGCTGTCACCTAGACATCTGAGCCAGCAAGAGGAGATGAACAGCTGGTCTGTGCCGTGGCTTGTGCGCACACCCTGGACGCGTTCATGGTTGCCGCCGTGGACTCTGCGAGAGGGATGCAATCTGACGCGTACGAGGAGGTTGGCGAAAGGGTTTATGTGAGTTTCCTGTTTTAATGTTAGAATTCTCCTCATGCCACTGCAGATTTGGATTAGTGGTGTTGGTAGGGTCGATTGCGGGTCTAACACTGTATGATGCCTTTGCGGTAAATACGCTCGTTCGGTATTGGATCTTTTGATTGTAGTTTAGTTTGTACTTAAGATAGCATAAGTAATGTACATACTCGTGGTCGGCGAAAGTGATGGCCGCTGCACAGCCGATCATTAGTTTTTTGTTTGTGTAGCTACTTTGCCAATGTCATTCCGCTTCTTTTTCTGATGCCCAAAGACATGGTGCGACATGAACACGACGAGGCAGCAAAAACCAGTTCATTGGTGCTATGCTTGCTACACAGAAATTAAACGAAAGTGCCCTTCTCACTGGCATTCCATATGAGACGGCACGAAAAATCTGGCGGAAGTACAGGGAGCACGGTTCTGTTGAAAATCTACCCCATAGTGGACGTCCAAAGAAGATTGATGAGCGTACCTCACGTCGTCTTGCTTGTGCAGCTGTAAAAAGCCGCCGACTGCCACTCAGAGACCTCAGGAATGAAGTCGGTATTGATGTGAGCGAGAAGGTTATTGCCAAGGCCTTGGATGACCATGGATTGCATCGACGTGTTGCACGGAAACGTCCCTTTCTCTCTGCAAACCAAAAGAAGGTGCAAAAACAATGGGCGAAGGATCACAAGGAGCAGGATTGGAGGAAGGTGGTTTGGTCAGATGAATGTTACATCCATCTTGATGATAAGACGGGTTGGATTTTTGTGACACGGTGTGCTGATGAAGAGTTGGATGAAGACTGCATAGTGCCAACCTTTAAGCAGTCTCCCGTGCACGTGATGGTGTGGGGATGTGTTGCATTGGGGTGGAAGGGGCCATTAGTTGTTCTCGAGTATCCTGGTGGAAAAGGCGGAGGAATGACAGCAGCTCGCTATCAAGAGCAGGTGCTAGAGGGTCAGTTGAAGGTGTTTTGGAAGGATTTGGACAAAGCCCAGCCAGGACTCACCTTCCAGCAAGACGGCGCACCAAGCCATACAGCCAAGACCACCAAATGCTGGCTTGCACGAAATAACATCCCTCTCTTTCCTCATCCACCAAATTCTCCTGATCTTAACCCCATCGAACCAGTCTGGCATGAGCTCAAGAAGCATCTCCGTGCACTCCCAAGGCATCCGACGAGCACCAAGGCACTGCGGGAAGTGGTTTTGCAGGAGTGGGTCTTGATGCCTTTGAAGGATATTGATAAGCATATTGAGACCATGTTGGATCGAGTCAAGGCTGTTCTCAAGGCAAATGGGGGTCACACGCGGTTTTAGAGAATGAATAGTTGGTACATTTGGAACAATGGTGATGGTAGATAGCACAATTAGAATTTTTTGTGATAAGACCCGAGTACCACGCTGTGCCAAATAAGGCACCAGCCATCACTTTCGCCGACCACGAGTACTATGGATTTACTAATCCAATGACTTACAGCTTTACCAATGCTTAGATATCTTTTCTATTTATAAAACCGAACTTTTAGTATAAAAACTCGTATTCTACAGAGGAGAGAGGGGAGTTCTTTCACTCCAGGTTATCCCCAATTGCTTGCTATAGTCTCAATGTTATTGGATGTGTTAATTACCACCAATACACGAATTCTTGCCCCGATAACTTGCTTTTGTCTTTTAATGCCACAACATCGTTTCAATTTCACCAGATAGGATCATTTTATCATCTTCACCTTCTACATCATCGTCATATCCATTGCCCACACCAGTATAGGGTATTATTGCCTCCATGAAGGCCCAGCTCCGCATTGTTCACCCATGTCATTGTCATTGTCCCCAGTTGCTGTGCAGTATTGCCGTGACACTCAGTTATCATATTTCCATCCAGTACCTCTCCGTTTCAAGCCCGCACACGTTTATTCAGTTCTCCACATGTTTATTTGACTCTCCACACATTTATTCGATTGTATAAACGTCTATTCGATTCTCCTCACGTTTAATTGATTGTCCAAATGTTTATTCGATTGCCCAAACATTTATTAGGCCAGTCTCACGTTTACCAGACTGGTTTTACGTTTTCTAGATCAGTTCCGAGCATCTAGCATGGTTTCTTGGTATCTGTATCATACCAGATTCCATTTAATCTCGTTTATCAAGATCCCCTCAGCTTACAGCCTGAGCCTCTTAGTACTCGACTGCTAAAGGGTACTACTTCCAGACTGTATAGTTGAAGTGTATACCTGCGTCTAGAGGAATTGACCGCATGGAGGTGCACCGAACCACTCGCACAAACACATAGCCTTGATTACTGTGATTGCACGCATATTTCCTTAGCTCTCTCGGAGTTTTGGGTGTTGCCGTTGCCACAGAAGTCTAGGCTCAACAACATATATGCATTGGAACACCCCACCAAAATGTTGCATCCAAAAAGACCATCAAGACGACGTATGGCCGGTTCGAATTGCTCGCCCTGATGTCCGTGACCACCCTTGTTTTGCCATCAACAAAGATATGAAGGACTATCTTCCATCAGATGAGCCCTGTTCGAATATGTCAGTAGATCGTTGCAATGAAGCTAACAGGGATAGAGGAACAGGTTTGACTCATGGTGATTACCATCATGGCGCCAAAGGGAATTCGCACCAGCTGTCTCATAGTTCCTTCTGGCGATCAGTCGCTGCCCAAAAGTTTGGTTGGGACTGTAGACATGTTTCTTTGCCCCTGCAATGCATTGTCTGCAAATGTGATGACTAAGGTGATCAAGCACATCCTTGATCTGGCCTCATCCATACCCTGGACAATGAACTAAGATACCATCGATCAGTTTATCCAGGTCGTCATCAGAGATGTTGGACATTGCTGGTCGAGTGGGGGTGTGTATTGTGTGGGCTTGCCTGTTGGCATCAACCACCATCTGGAAAGGTGCATGCCCATGGTCCTTCAGGCCTTCATCCTGCTGATGCCAAGTGATTGTGCATGGGTGGGTGCCAAAGAGGTCGGTGATCCATGCAGATGAGCAGTGCATTTGGGTGAGCAAGGCAAGTATTGTTGGATTAATATTCACATGAGGTCAGCCTTTCCTCCCAGTGTACACCCTGGATTCACAGCATAGCAACGGTGCATGTCTGGGTGGATTGTTCAGGATCAAGAGTGCCCCCCTCAGAGAGGATCTCATTGTCTCCAGTCCTGCATTGATAATGGCGACGTAGTCATCAGAGAAATGAATGTGGTTCTGTGGAAACAAGGGTGACTAGGCTGAAGGGAATGAGGTTGTTTTAAAGGCACACCTCTGTCCAATATTGCTCCCATAGGGCAATGCTATTGAGCTGGAGGTGAATGCGATGAGAATCACCATTACCCACCTGGAGGACCTGGTTGACGGACTGGCAGAGCTCAGCCCATGACTCGTTGATGCACTGAATTTGTACAGTAGTCATGGTTCTTGGGAGAGGTTAGGATCGATGGCTGTGCAGACATTGTGTCCAAATTTTATTTATTGTCTTATTTAAATGTAATTTTATTTCCCTTCTTCAAATTATTTACATGTTTGCTCTGTTTGTACTTACCGATGTTTGCCCTAAAGAAGGTGTCACGATCCGGTCATGTTGGGAGGCCACAAGTGCCTCTGTGTGAAGATTTGAGGCTTTCCAGCCCTGTCCAATCTCATGAGATCTCATGCACCCCCGCGATATCTTGCACGATCTCGTGGGATTGCGTGAGACCGCATAAGGCCTTGCAAGGCCTCGCATTTATGTCCAGAGATACCCAGCATAGTGGGGGAGTTCTACAGTACGAATGAGTTTGCAGATCTTGATTTCCATCACTTCTGTGAGGTCCCGGAATAAAGGAAGGTCCAGTTGATTAGTGTCATATTTTCGTAGGTGTTGATTGATTCATATGGATAATGTACGCAAAAACACCCTGGTATTGAGCAATGGACGCAGATAGCAACGGATTACTTTGCCTGTGGAATCTGGGCCGAGAATACGCGGCCTTGATGAGCTTCTTCATGGCCTCGATTGTGTTATTATCTGTTCAGGATAAGAGACGTTATCATCGGAATAGGCTATTGCAAGCAACAAAGCCATGCCTCGGCATCCGTAACGTGTTGCTACACTTGGAACATATGCCCAGCTCTGCTCTTCTAGCACGCTGTGCAGGAAAAAGCCAACTTGTCCAGAGGCTTTCTGATCTATCTTGAATTTTCACAGTTTTCTACTTCTGGAAAGTCAGATCCTCATATGAGTGTCGCCAAATGAACTAAGCATGAGCAACTTCACCAATACTGAAGACGACAAAGTAAAAACAACTTTCGAGCTACAATGGCGATACACATATTGATATTTTAACCTACATAGAGGCATAGCACTAAGCGATAATATATGATTAATTGCGCTTAAGTACTTTTATTTGACATGTCCAAAGAGTAAGCTGTTTGTTCGTTGCTACTGCCAGTCTATTTCACTGACGGATAATGTATAGAACATTTCTCGCCTGCGCCTGGCCATATGAAGAAGGAAATCAGGTGCCTTGCTCAGACGGCCAAGGCTGAGGTGAAGCCGTTTGTGCGACGTATGTCTTCGTCGTTCCAAATCGCCTTCTCTCCCATGGAATCACCGTTCACGCCTTCATCGGACGCTTACTTCCCTCGGAAGGCGTCCGTTCAATTGAAGCACTTTGGGACGATCGTCGAAGAGGCAGTGATTACATCCCAAGAAACGGTCATGGTTTCTTCGAGAAAGACAAAGAATGTTGCTGTGATGATCAAGAAGACGAAGACTACGAAGAAGATTGTGAAAGTTGGGAAGAAAGTCAAACGGGGTTTTCTCGAAAGCGTTCACGAAGTCTTCAGGTCGCCGTCAAGTTGACTATCATACTCCGTACCTTACAATATATATTCTTGTTTTTTTATTAATACCGAACAGTGCTTTCGCACTTCGACCCCAGTTGCAGCAGCATTGTCTTCTGACTAAGAAGCCCTGACTTGGACTGCAAACATAGTACTGGCCCATCCCGGTGTATATCGTCTTACCTTGAAAGACGTAAGCTTCCTTCTGGATGCGCTGACAGCACCTCATCTAGAGAACCGGTGGTTCGGCACCGTCTCCTAGCGAAGACACAATGAGTGTTCATGCAGCAAAGCCTAGGGTGCAACATTATCGCTTCACCTGATGGGCCGCTGTATTGTCAGTATGCATGAGTAGTAATGATTGTAACATGTCAGCTTGCTGCTGATTAATCGAATGTGTAGGAATCCCTGACAGTCGCCGGCGAATTATCACTACCGATGCGATGGCATTGATCTTCTCACAACCGTACATATTCAAGCTGGTGAGAGTTAACTTTACACATCTTCTGAACTTTCACTGGATGGTCGTCTAGATTTCGCAATGCGAAGTTTGAATTTAGATTGCAATCCTCGACACCAGTATATCGTACTGTGAGCCGGTATCCATCCCTTCAAGTTGAGCCTGAAGCGCGACATCGGCTTTGGGCACCGATCTATTCGCATTCTACCCTGACTTGCCGTCGGTACTCGTCATTTCACACCGAGATGATAAGTAATCCTTATCAAATCTTTATTGAATCTTATCTGATAGGATGAGCATGATGACATGAACGACTTGTAAATCCATGAGGATCCAGCGTCCATCCTCCGACAGTAGCTTCCTTGTAATACTATAAGAATGACAATGACTCCGCTTCTAATTCCAACGAAGGGAACCATACCTTTTCACTACTATCGTAACAATGAACCCGTCTGTTCTCATTGTACGTGGACATTCTTCTTGTACATCAGCAGACTCACTTCATTGGACATAGGTCGGTGCAGGTCCTTCAGGCCTTTCCCTGGCTCTCGCTTTACTCCAGAACGGTGTCTCTGTTCGAGTCATAGACAAAGCGTCGACATATCATATTGGCCAGAGAGGCGCTGGCATCCAGGTTCTACGCTCATTACTCTTTAAAATCCAAACTAATTCATGACATAGTCTAGGATCCTTGAGCTCCAAAAGTTTCTTGGTATTCTACCAGATATTCAGAAGAAAGGCAACTTCGCTCTGCCTATGATCCATCATCTTCCAGGTGGGGAGACGAAGACTGTCGAGGTGATGGCCTACATGGAGAACACCCCCGACAGACCTTACGTGCGTGATTGTATTGTATTTCGCCTCAGATTTTAGAAGTACTGTGACTCCAGATCAACCCGATCATAATAGGTCAAGACATTCATGAAGAGATTCTGCGCGGGCACTTGACTAAGTATGGCGTCGAAGTCGAGTTGGGGACTGAGCTCGTGTCTTTTGAACAATCCCCTGACCGAGTTGTCTCTTGTGTTGTCAAGACTCGTGATGGGGACAGGTTCGAAGAGTCTATCGAGAGCCAATGGATCATCGGCGCCGAGGGGGCTCATAGCGTTGTCCGTAAAACACTTGGCTTGACTTTCCTCGGGGAAACAAGGGAGGGAGACCATTTCGTTGTCGGTGATATTCACGTCAAGAGTCCATCATTGGATAGAGGTGTACGTTGCGATTTGGACTTGTTATTTCACCAACTGAGCCCTGATTTCTTGGTGAAGCTATGGCACCTATGGGGCGAAGCGGCTACAAAAAGGTGTGTCTCTTCACGTTAGTGACTATTAAGTGATCAGTTCTGAACCACTTCATAGTGTGACTCTCGGACGTTTTGAGACTGGGGATACCGACAAATACAATTTCTTCTGTATGGGACGTGATTTAGATGCCGAAAAGATGGGGTCTAGTCGAGAGGAATTCATCAAAGCTTTTTATGAAATAACTGGACGTACTGATATCGAGTTCGGTGATGTCATCTGGCTTTCGAGTTTCCAGTGAGTACAGCTATTTTTGTGCTGAGAATATTAGTAGCTAACCAACTTCAGACCCAATGTACGTATGGTAAACAGCTACGGTTCCGGACGGGCTTTTCTTGCCGGAGGTGGGATTTGTTTTCAAAGCCGTCTTACTCGGATGCTAATCCATAGCAAGATTCCGCCCACGTTCACAGCCCTACTGGTGGTCAGGGACTTAACTCAGGTATCCAAGATGCTGTGCGTAAAATAAGTAATCTATAATGTTAGAAGTTTCCTGACGCGTCTATAGGTCAACTTGGCTTGGAAGCTCGCTCTCGTCCAAAAAGACTTGGCTCCTCGCAGTCTCCTTGATAGCTATTCCCAAGAGCGTATTCCCGTCATCGCAGCGATGCTTAACAAAACGTCCGAAATCCTTACCAAGACCTTCACCGATGGAGGTACCGGCCAGACACTGGTAGGTTGGAACAGAGGTTACGAGCTTCGTCAGTTCGGCGTCAATTACCGCAACAGTTCTATCGTCGTTGATGAAACCCCAGTCGAGGGTGACGAGACCGTCGACCCGTATCGTTCAGGTAACGACGGCACTATACGAGGCGGTGACAGAGCTCCAGACGCCCCTGGTCTCGTCTTTGTTAATGATCGTACGCACAAGACGAGCCTCTTCGAAATTTTCGGCTCCTCGTACCACACAGTGCTCGTCTTCTCTGGTGACCACACTGCAGTTTTGGATACATTGAAGTATTATCCCGCCGGTATCATCAAGTCCGCGGTCATTCTTCCCCAGGCGACGACGAGCATTATTTCGGCTGACTACATAGTGGTGGATGGTGATGGATACGCGTACAAGCATTATAATATGGTGGGAAAGCTCACCAAGATTGTCGTTGTTCGGCCAGATGGGATGATTGGCGGGCTTGTGCGTGATGTGTATGGGTTGAAGCAGTACTTCAACGGAATCCTTGGATGATTGATATGGTGTAAATTTGCAAATTATCTTCTATGCGTCGTCTTATATCTGATAATCAAGTATTCAGAACTGAATGAGCTTCATGCCTTAGTAAAAATCCGTGTTATGTAGCCTACGGTGCTCCAACGGGGTTTCCTCTTGTGCGTTCGGCCCGAAACGGGGTATCGTTATATGCCTAGTAGGAACATTTCATCCCTCTAAGTTATCTCCTCATCGAGGAGTCTAATTCCGAAAGGACCAACACCGCCTCCTTCAAGAAAGGCTTTGAGATCGGCAGGGGTACCAGGTATGTTGTATTGATCTGATACCGGGGCAGGATATCCATATTCTTGAAGCCTTAGTAAACAGACGTGCCAGGCGGAGTCATCTGGGCGAAAGCATGCGAGGTCATGCAGACCCTCGCTGATACCACGGCTTCGACTTTCGTCGCCGGCGAGGTGTCTCTGGCTGCTGATGCTGGCTATTATCTTTGGAGACACGCGACGTTCTCGAATATCCCTCATCTTCAGAGTTGCCGGATGTCGTCAGAGAAGTGTGGTCGTCAACACTCTGTCTGGCATGCACAGAATGCTCTTGGTCATGGGAGATACAAGGTAGTCTTGGATGCCTGTCATTCTGGGTGTCATCGGATGCTCTGTCGAGGTGGTCGGGACCGTCGCTCTGTGTAGCATGGATAGAGGACACAGCTGTCAGAGTGGTACTAGTGCAAGTGAATAGGCGCTGTAGGCAGATCCAATTTCCTCCCAAGGTGTCATAACCACAGCCCAGTCCGGATGGTTCCGACACGTCAATCACACAGAGCCATGAAAGCATAAGATAGGACAGATTTTGTTTTATTGATAATATGGACCAGATAAAATGATTCGTCGTAATGAAATATCACGGGCAAAAGCGGCGACGTAACGAAACTAAGTTCGTTTGATATTCAGGCCTCACTATAGAGAAAAAAAAGGATAGGACGTTCTCAGCCGTGCTTCTATCCTAAAACATCCACGTCAATGAGGTTCTCATGTCATTACTAGTGAGAACTTACCCCATCAAATACATCTGGCTCCTCATTTCGCCCTCTCAGGAAAGAAGACTTCCTTCTCCGGACAGTAAACACGGAATCGGGGCGTTTTTTGACGAGGATTTGGGTAAAAAAATTTGCTTTGTGGAGGAAGGTAAAATAGCCTTCGTCTTTGTCTCCCGTTTCGTCGTCATCTCCTTCCACTTCTACGTCACGCGCCGATGGGCTCGAACCATCACTAAGTACGGAATGTGGGTGCACAGCAATCAACTGTAGGCCCTTCACCCAAGGCTTCATTAACATAGCTTTGCAAGCAGCTCGTGTTTGCATGGAAGCCCTAGCATACGCGAGAAGTGTGGGGAGGTCGAGGATGTACTCCGAAATTAGGGCCAGCAGTTCAAGGGGGCGCCGTAGGCAAAGGCTCCGTTGTCCAAACTTCGACATCGGGGTGCCCCAGGGAGAGGTGATTAAGATACTCAGAGAGACGCGCAAGGGCAGTTATGCCGGCCGTACTCGGGGAATAGGCGTACCGGGATGGAAGAAAGTCCAGCGCACCTGTATGACTGACTTTTCCTGTCCCTCCTTCCAGTTTAACAATGACACAATGGAAGGGAGACAATGCAACGCCGAACGAGTTCGAGGCATGGGATCGTGAATGTAGGCAGGTAGTAACGGCTGCGACGGCAGCTTTCAAATTGCGTTCATCGTATAAATGCGTCCAGGCGAACACACAGAGATTCTCGCGCAGCCATATTGCTAAGGAGTGTTCCTTGGATACTTTGGCAGGATATTCACGAATGATTAGTGGAACCTCCCAGAGTGTTCCGTACTTGCACGACGACAGAGCGGTGAAGGCGAAGGTGTAGAGGGTACCTAAGCTTTTTTTAGTGAAGGAATCGCGATTTTTAGAATGATGAAGGTCGACGATTCCGTCATGAGTCACGCTGTCTGTCATCGTCCTCCCGATTAGGGCTTCCAGGAGACGAATTCGAGTGCGGGAAATGACAGACATAGGAAGAGGAGAGATATCCCCCTTGCCAATTATCATCGCCTCGAGTCGCTTGTAGACCTGTAACTGTTCATCACCGATCTCTGGTGGCGACGGGTGCTAGTTGACCTCGTATCGGTGGCATTTTGGCATGTTCTCAGCGTAGCCTCGTCCAACATAATGATCCCGTGAGATGAATCTGCAAAAATCATCAGAGGAAGGTATGCAGTCGAGGCGGAACATGGGAGTGTGATCGATGTGGAATACAAGATTGTCCAAGCCGATTTCGTACGACCTGCCGTAGTGTGGCAGATAGTTAAAGATCGTGTAGTCTTCGCTGACGTCGAACTTTTGCCAACACCCTTCTTCCATCGATATCTTGCATCTCTTCAGACGGCATCCAAGCAGCCTGCGAGCTCTGTGAGCCATTTTTCAAAGTCTGCGGGTTCATAGTTGGCAGGCGGTATTTTGCCAAGGACTTCCAAGCCCAGACCGTTTGGAGACGCGTCGGAATTGTGGTAGTGAGAGAAATACCAGCCCTTCCAGCGATAGACATAGTAACCACGAGTACCCATGACGAACGGTCAGTGGTGGGGGACAGGCATGGCAGAGTGATGGCAGTTGGTTCGTACATTCTCTTTATACAAATTATATATGGTTCGGAGTCCGGCATCCGGAGCCGAAAATCGACTGGGTGGCACACTCGTAATAATCTAACGTGTTCTACTCGTGGTCGGCGAAAGTGATGGCTGGTGCCTTATTTGGCACAGCGTGGTACTCGGGTCTTATCACAAAAAATTCTAATTGTGCTATCTACCATCACCATTGTTCCAAATGTACCAACTATTCATTCTCTAAAACCGCGTGTGACCCCCATTTGCCTTGAGAACAGCCTTGACTCGATCCAACATGGTCTCAATATGCTTATCAATATCCTTCAAAGGCATCAAGACCCACTCCTGCAAAACCACTTCCCGCAGTGCCTTGGTGCTCGTCGGATGCCTTGGGAGTGCACGGAGATGCTTCTTGAGCTCATGCCAGACTGGTTCGATGGGGTTAAGATCAGGAGAATTTGGTGGATGAGGAAAGAGAGGGATGTTATTTCGTGCAAGCCAGCATTTGGTGGTCTTGGCTGTATGGCTTGGTGCGCCGTCTTGCTGGAAGGTGAGTCCTGGCTGGGCTTTGTCCAAATCCTTCCAAAACACCTTCAACTGACCCTCTAGCACCTGCTCTTGATAGCGAGCTGCTGTCATTCCTCCGCCTTTTCCACCAGGATACTCGAGAACAACTAATGGCCCCTTCCACCCCAATGCAACACATCCCCACACCATCACGTGCACGGGAGACTGCTTAAAGGTTGGCACTATGCAGTCTTCATCCAACTCTTCATCAGCACACCGTGTCACAAAAATCCAACCCGTCTTATCATCAAGATGGATGTAACATTCATCTGACCAAACCACCTTCCTCCAATCCTGCTCCTTGTGATCCTTCGCCCATTGTTTTTGCACCTTCTTTTGGTTTGCAGAGAGAAAGGGACGTTTCCGTGCAACACGTCGATGCAATCCATGGTCATCCAAGGCCTTGGCAATAACCTTCTCGCTCACATCAATACCGACTTCATTCCTGAGGTCTCTGAGTGGCAGTCGGCGGCTTTTTACAGCTGCACAAGCAAGACGACGTGAGGTACGCTCATCAATCTTCTTTGGACGTCCACTATGGGGTAGATTTTCAACAGAACCGTGCTCCCTGTACTTCCGCCAGATTTTTCGTGCCGTCTCATATGGAATGCCAGTGAGAAGGGCACTTTCGTTTAATTTCTGTGTAGCAAGCATAGCACCAATGAACTGGTTTTTGCTGCCTCGTCGTGTTCATGTCGCACCATGTCTTTGGGCATCAGAAAAAGAAGCGGAATGACATTGGCAAAGTAGCTACACAAACAAAAAACTAATGATCGGCTGTGCAGCGGCCATCACTTTCACCGACCACGAGTAAATAGAAGAAGTTTTTGTCAGCTGAGACATAACAGCTTGTCTGTATTGCCGTGTCTGGATGGGAAACCATGTGGAAGTGGAGAATAATGAGTAAACAGCTAGGTGCTGTTTAACTGTGGACTGTGAGGGTATGGTACATGTTCTGAGGTTGATAAATGGATATAAGCTGCTGTGAAGACTTGGCAAAGTAACAGCCTGAGTAACCGCAGTCTGGAGTATCCGTATTGGGTCAATATCTTTGATGGAAGAGTGCAGGGTCTAAATGATGTCACTATGATCAAGGAATCAAGGGGCACATCAATTTGGGTGCCTAGGACTGATGCGGCAACTCCATTTTCAGTACGATCATCAATGAAAGGTGTATTGCTGTGATCGTTCATAGAAATATGGAGAATAAACATGAATGGAAGGGTATTAACGTGGTTTGCTGAGTTATAACCATGGTATATCACAGTTATTGAAGGATATCGAAGGTTGAGGCATTAAATTGAATGCGGCAATGTAGGATAAGGAAGATGGGAGTCGAATCTGTTATTATTGGGTAGTCAATGGATAAATCCATGAATTCTGAGTGTACAGAGCCTGGAGGCTCATCAATGTGGTGACCATGGTGTCGAGAATCTGTATACCACACAGTGGATAGAGAATTACAGGGGGCTGTTAAGCAAGCCTTACATCTGGGGATGGTGAGTACATCTTGTCTCTGAAGAAGGCCATCTGTGCAACTGTGCCTTTCACAGATCCATTCACAATACCCAAGCAGAACATATGTGGGTGGAGACATTGAGGAGCTGGTGTGACCATTGGTATGACATTTTCATGGAGCTGGAAGGTAGCTACAGACTTGACCACAATGACTCTGCCCACATCTGGCTACTTCAGCGCCTCTTCCTTGCAAAGATCGATGAGCATGCCCAACTTTGGATGGCCGAATGGAACAATCACAAGATTCCATTGGAGGGCAAGCATCCAGAATCACCATACAACATGTGGATCGAAAGTCAGCTAATGGATGGGATGCAAGGCCTGGAACATGTTGCGCCCACCGACCCCCATCGTGTGGATCCATTTGGTGCCATGCCAAACATGGGTGTTAACTATGACATACTCATCCTTCTGCAACAGTGTCATCATGCACTCACTCCTGACATCCTTGCACACTTGGATGATGGCAGAGCGAACGCACTCTTGCTCCAGGACTGTGAGTGTATTATATCAGCTGTATTTGATTTGGTCGTGGCCCCTCGTTCACCAGTGTTATCAGTCCCTGCAGAATCTTTGGCCTATGTACCTTGCGAGCCTCCCAACTGTCCCCTGACACTGGAGGAGGTTGACATACTTGACCACACCATTGCCGCCAGTCCTGGAATGGGAGATGACACCGATGCAGGCCACCGTATACTCTGGATTCATGCCTTGCAGACACTCAATGCCATCATAGCTCACCGCCGTGGTTGACCTTTACCGTACATCGACAGGAAATGATCAATAATGTATAAGTGCTGACCTGAATTACAAGTGTGACTGGACTCACATATAGATTGTGTCTGAAGGCTGAAGGGTTCCAGCTTACAGATCCAACCACTGTGATGTGACTGACTAGGAGGTATGATGTGACTGACTGGTAGGTGTGATGTGACTGACTGGTAGGTGTGATGTGACTAACCAGTAAGTGTGACATGACTTGCCAAGATGATGTTTAGTGAAAATTATGCAAGGCAATGTTGGTATAATGATTTCTATTTCGATGACCCTTTCATTCTAGCTGGATCCCAGCCTCATCTAACAGGTCACCATCTAAAAGGCCTTCCACACTGTCACTGATAGCTGTAAGAAGTTCAGCATGAATCCAGTCATGACACAGGTCATATTCTTCCCCCAAGCTCTCGACAAGACCTGATACTTCAAGCTCATGCAAGAAGGTGTCCATGTCCATATACACCATAGCCTCCAAGGCTTCTGACAGTTCATAATCAATGTTGATGATACAGCCACTGACTTGATCGCTCTTTGCAGCCAGGAACATCAGTCGCATGACATTCTCAGGCTATAGCCACATAGTCAGTTCCCGGAGATATGAAGCTTCTGCAACTAAATTTGACACACCAGTCTTTCGCTCCACACTCAGCAAAAGAACTATGGCCATTGATCAATCATTGAGTGAGGACGGACTACAAAAATGACACATGTGGATCTTTGAGCTGCTCCCAGGATTCCTGTGAGGAAAAGTGGTGGCATACAGCATCTCATAGCACAGCAATGTCCATTCCATGATATGCACACCGGGCAGGCAGGTGATGGCATTGTTCCACTTGGGATCCGGATGTCTGGTGGTGAGTAGGTATGTGAACAGCACATGCTTCAGTCCGTCAAGTAAACATTGGTACTCTTCAGGTGCTGATCCATGATTGGGATGCAGAGCAAACATCAGGTTGGGCAGGATGTTGTCCTCAACGGAAGGGATGGCTCAGAATTGCCCTATTGATCTACAAGGCATAGGTCAAATTCATGGGGCTTTATCAGTCAACAGGACGTACCCAGGGAGGGTGTGTCCCCATAAGATAGCAGCATTTATGACCTCTGACATGGTTGATGAGGACATCGTGGATCCAATACAAAAGGGGTAGACACTCTTAACAATATGCTCGTAGTTTTGTTCAATGGGTATTTGAAATTGTCAGGCTAATATTGTAAAGCAGTGCAATATTCATATATTGGCATTTCAGATACACTTCCGCTTTCTTCAAAGACAGCTGTCATTGGAGATAATGCAGCTCATCATCAGTCAGTGGCTCAGCATTGGGTTCTGCTACCCTGGCTGGAACTTCTTGCCATACTTTGAGCATGGGGAACATGTTTGATTGTTCTGAGTCCAGGTTCACCCCTCCCATCTCAAGTTGGCTGAGTTCTTGGGACATTTGCTGAGCCCAGTTCCAAAATGTCAAATACCACTCAAACATTTTTTGTGATCAGTTGAAAATGGCCACCTGGTGCTTCCCAACTCAAGCTTTCAACCAGGACAGCACTTGTAGAAGTTGCCCACCCCTCCCTATGGTCAAGGGTTTCTTCTCGGACTTATTGATTTCGTGCGCAATGCCCATAAGGATGTTGACCACAGCATAAATCTTGAATGGCTCGTCATAGGCCTCGTCAAATAATGATCCTGCTGAGCTGACTGAAACAAGGAACATGTGGTCCCAGATCACCCATGCTGCAGGGTCCTTGCTGACCATAGTAGGTGGGGCAGTCGAGTTGATAACAGTGGATGCCACTGCCATAGGGAGTTCCAGAAGTTCACCCTCACCGGAGAGGGTTTTGTGAATATAAAGGATGTAGAGATCTGCTTGTGAGAGTTGGGTTTGCTCCAAAACTGTAGTGGTGTCGGGGCACTCCCTACAGTGCCAAAGTGGGGTACTGTAATGCGAACTGTGCTCAGACAGAACACAGTCCAAGGTAGATATCTCCCGGAAGGAAAGGTCCTCACTTGCCCTGTCTTTGAGAGACAATGGGCACGTGGATGTCGAAACAGTCCATTGGGTAGGGTCCAACTTTTGAAGTGCATGCACAGTTTGACCCTCTTGACCCATCAGGGAACACAGCGCTTCACCTAAGATAGCAATTTTAGACTAGGAACATAAAGATTAAAAGTCCTTGAATGTCACCTGCAGAGATTTGCAATACTGATACGTCGTATTCAACATGGGAGCGTTCCACCCCATCTTGGTGTTCCAGGGAGATGTACAAGTTGATCGCGACTGGACTGGTGCGGGAGTGAGAGTGGCCAATGCCATCATGCAGAAAAGTCACTCCCGAAGCCGTTTGAGAAGGTACTGTGGGGTCCAGAGGTGTGCGCCTGATCCCTGACCCGTCTGTACTCACAGCCACCATGTTGTTGTACCAGCTGCCTGCTGGCAGATTGTACATTCCCCAATTCTGATTTACATTCGCTTGCTGCATCGGTGGCACAGGGTCAGTGTGTTACGATTTTTCCACTTATCTTATCAAGCACTTATCGCTATCTCATCTTATCTCAAGTGCTTATCCACAGTTACCACAACTATAATGGACACTCTCAACAATGGTACTATGGCTCACAACTATTGCCTGACTACCTTGTTGCTTTCTATTGTTCTCTGAACGACAGCCATGGCTATCGTTCTATTCTTAGTACTCCAGTTTTCCTATATAAGTAGTGTAGCTCTCACTGTATATCCCCAGCTTTGAGCTAAAGTTTATCTATACCACACTTTACTCTCATGATAAGAACTTGACTAAGAACTTAGTCCTTCTTCGCTGAGCTATAGACACCAAAGTCATTCTCCAGTGATTGTCTGAACGTGAGACAGCCAAAGTGTAGACTCGTCTATAGTCACGTGAAGTCCAGGTCTAACAATTAGCTTAAAGCTTCCTTCTGGTTTCTTCACCATTCACCGCGAAGAAACCCACCTATGCAGAACTTCGAACAAGCCATTGTAATTGCTGTCTCCATCATCCTAGGAGCCCTAGTAATCTTTTCCATTGTCGCCCTTACCCTCAAATACGAAGAGGAGATATGACAGTTCTTCCGTCGACTAGGAGAACGTCGTCCCCGACCCCAACTACCCACCAGCTATGTTCCCCCTTTTCAAGTCGAACAACCCATTCCTATATCACAGCAAGACCTCCTCCACCACACCACCCACCACCTCAGCTTCACAGCCAACTCCAGCAACAAGTTCCTGCCAAGGCAGGAACCCCCCAGGAATGCAACCCCTGGGCCCAGCTGACTAAGAGGAGCCCCTCAAACCCCTTCCCCCAACCATGACACCTTTGAGTCCATCCCCCTGGATGAATCCTTTCCAGCACCAGAAATCATTACAGACAGACCCCTGACCACTCAGGAGGCCTATGACCTCAGCTGGTACCTTCTCAGAAGATACGAGGCGAGCATCCCGCCTGCCTACGTCAAACCTGCTCTCCCAGAGAGACCCATCAGTCTCGAAGGATTCAGGATCTGAGTTGTCGGAAACGAGTGGGAGCTCCAAGGCACCTTTGAGCAGTTCCCGGAGGACGAAGAGGAAGATGAAGAAATAGTACATCCCTCCTCCCAGGAAGAGCCCCACACCAATGAGCGAGGGCCTGTCCTCCCAATCATTCTACACTCCCCTGAGCAAGGAATGCTCCCCCTCGAACCACAGCCCACCACCCCCCCTTGCACTCCCTCCCCCGATCCCAAAAGCGACAGTCTTGATAACCTCGGACATAACGACCCTGATGATCCCTTCAATCCACGAAGCACGGACTATGATTGGCCCGCCCTCTCACAGGCGGACAGAGACATACTCGGTCCCACCCAGTCTGCAGCCTGGGAATTACAGTGCGATGACCTCAAAACCCGAGGAGGCTGGCACTCACCCATTCGCCCAGACATGGACAAGTGGTTGGCCATCAATTGGGGAGATGACATTCCTTGAAGAGGAAGAAACAAGACGATTCGGGCCCGAATACATGCAAACTTCAACTGACAGATATACCTGACCTCTGCCAGCCATCAAATCTATGGGATACAAGAGAGGACAAGAGAAGAAGAGAGAGAGATGGGAGTCCTCCTACTCATACTTGCCCGATGACATGAGCAGGAGTGTGCTGAATCCAGGGCTAGGAATGCCTTAGGATGATTTTGACACATTTAATTATGATACAGAAACGTTCAGCGGGGCCGAGCAGTATGGCCCCAATACACTCTCTTCCCAGTACGGCCCCTATATGCTAGACAATGCCCAGTACCCCAAACCACTACCAGACTCCCCGCCCCTACAAATTCCCCAGCCGAGAAGCCGATGATGGCATGATGGCTATCACGAACCAGGCACAAGCCACCTCCTCGCCGGGGCAGGGTCGAATATTGATGTAGACCCCGAACCCGACCAGCCCGGAGACACCCAACAGCCGACTGTGCCCCCACCGCCCCCAACGCCTCCAACCCTCAAGTCCCTCGCCAGCGAAGTCACCCACTGGAGAACTGCTTGCTTCGACCTAGCCAAGCGGATCAACGACATGGATGGCACGCTAGCAAAGTACAAGCCGCCCTCATCCCTGCCATCCAGCAGCAGAAGTGACAGGTGGTCGCTACCCAGACCACCCCGAATACCAGGGTGACCACCTCACCCACCACTCGTTGGAACCGCAGCAACTCAAGAATTGTTCCTCCAGGTAAGGCCAACAATGCATGAACTCCCGGACAAGTTTGCAGGGGCCCATGATGACATTGAACACTACCTGGGGGACTGCGACTCGTACTTTGCTTCCTTTGAAGTCTATTTCCCATTCTTCTCCATCAAAATCCAGCTCGCATCTTCCCTGTCGAAAGGACCCACCAAAGACTGGTGGGTATATTGAAGGCCTGACTTCTACGACGCCAATGCCCAACGAGTCCAGTATCCAAGTTGGAATGGATACTGCGACCTCATCCATCGCCAATTCTCTGACCCTGCCATCGAGCAACAGCATGAGAAGAGGATGAATGAAATGGGCAGTGGCAACACCAACGACTTCTTCCAGGCTATAGAAATCCAGGCCAAGTTGGTGGGACTCTGACATGACGAGGGGGAAAGAGGGAAGATGGTCCAAGCCGTTAGATGGGGAATCACGCAGAGCTATGCCAAAACCATCGCCAACCAGGGCATTCGTACCCCCAAAACCTATCCCGAGTGGAAGGAGTGCATTTGCAAGCTCTACATCAATCGCACCAAGCAGACAATCTTTGAACAGACTCTTGGGCGCCCCGATGAGCGACGACCTGACCACCGACAAAGCAATAAGCCTGGACCATCGAACCAGAACCAAAGCCCCAGCAAAACAGCTGGGGCCACAAGTTCGACACCAGCCAAGCAGTCAGGACAGGTCAAGACTACCACCAGAGACGCCGGGTCTGGGAGATGGACCACATACGGAGGCCAGAGACAAGCCATGGACATAGATGCCCTATGAAGGGAAGGAAGGTGTTACCACTGCAAGGAGAAGGGGCACATGTCGAAAGACTGCCCAAAAAGAAGAGAATTCAAGGACATTCGCTCATTAGTAGTAGTTGAGCAGGAGCAGAAACCTGAACTGGAGACCAGGTCAAAGATAGAGGAGGTAAAAGACTAGGTCGTCAAGGGCTCGATTCCCCTTCGACGACCTCCTCCTCTCATACTGGTGCGCTTCCCTGTCCTCCTGGTGGGGCTTATGATATTTCTTTAGTTACATCCCATGTTTTACCTATCACACATTTGAATATACCAGTTTCCACTGCTTTTAACGTCCCCAGCACGACTAGCAAACCAGTACACAAAGAATCAAACCAATACGCTGTCCTAGCACAACTGGACACTCTGGACTCAAGCGCTGACAAGGTCGAATCCTCAGACACCAAACAGGGAAAAAACTCTTCGGAGTTGGCAGAGAGCCTCCCATTGAACTTGCCAGAACCCCTAATATGGGAACTGCCCGCATGTGAACCCCTCAGGGGGAATGCCTCTGCAGGACTGGCTAAACAGAGCTTGAATACCCTCACAGGGAAAGGCTCTGGAAAGCAGCCCTATGAAGCCGCAAGAACCTCGGGTAAGTGTTCCCGGAAGACTCAAGCAGGACCAGGACAGAAACAAATGAATCTCCGAGTTGGAAGCGACGAAGGAACAAAGCACAACCCTACCCGACTGCTGGCGCCAGTAGGTAATGGCAGTCACGGTTCATGCGACAAGAACGCGACATTCATGGACCAGCCCCCCAACCCTTGAAGGGTTAGCCCTGGCGTTCAGACCAGAAGTGGGCATCTCCACGACGCTCCCTGACCCAACACCAACGAAGATGCACGACTGGTCAAGGACGACAAGAAAGCTGCAGGGACCGGATCTGCTAGTGCCCAGGTGGTAAAAAGGGGGCAGGCCATCACTATGGTGGAAGTCCCAGACAAAGAAGACGACACAGCCTACCAAAGATGGTGGGCAAAACAGCAGAAAGAAAGTGCCACCCAGGAAAAGTCTGACACCAAGTACTACCCCATCAGAGAGTCCCCCCTTCCATACCAAACACCCCTGACACCTCTGCCCGACCGCTGGCTCAAACCCTTTGGTGCGGAATGGACCCTCCGGGCCATTTGCAAAGCCTACACTGACAGTGAAGCAAAAGCCGCCCTTCACTGTTGGGTACACCAAGACTGTATCGGCGACCTGATCAATGGACTAAAACAAGGAGGCGAACCCACATTAGAGGAGCTATATGAGCTCCAACAGCTGATCCATTATATCAGGGGCACCAAATCGACCAGCTAAGACTTTACGCTCGGCGTCCAGCTCGAAACAACCACAAATAACCAGATCTTGACCACCCACACCCTCGTAGACAGTGGCTGCATGGGCAGCTCCATAAATCGCTCCTATGTCCATAGTCACCAGCTCGACACAAGGAAAGCCACTGCCCCCATCCCAGTTTATAACACCGATGGAACCTGCAACAAAGCAGGGAACATCACCAAATTTGTGGAACTCTGCCTTACCATTGGTGGACACAGCGAACGCATTGACTTAGCCATCACCGACCTTGGCTTGAAGGATCTCTACTTTGGCCATGACTGGCTCAAATGCCATAACCCAGTTATCAATTGGAAAATGGGTATGATCATCTTCAGTCGCTGCCAATGCACGAAGAACCCATTCCCACTCCCCGACGCAGACCCTGACAACTGATGGGATGAAGAGCTAGAGGAGGGAGAGACCATACTTGCTGTTAACATGCAGGAGGAACTCGTCATTCACGCTGTACATCATGCAAATGACCTAGCAGCCCAGGCCAACATGGACAAGCCGAAGAAAACCTTTGAAGAAATGGTACCCGAGCACTACCGCTTGTACCGTGATTTGTTTTCAAAAGAAAACTTTGATGACCTTCCTGAACAGAAACAGTGGGACCACGCCATCGAGCTTGTCCCAAATGCCAAGTCCATGCTCAACTGCAAGGTTTACCCCTTGAACCAGAACGAACAGGAACAGCTGGACAAATTCCTGGACGAAAACTTAGAATCAGGGTGAATTCACCCATCCAAGTCCCCCTTTGCGTCCCCCTTCTTCTTTGTAAAAAAGAAAGACGGTTCACTTCGCCCTGTCCAGGACTACCGAAAGCTGAATGAAATGACGATCGAGAATCGATACCCACTTCCACTCATTTCAGAACTCATTGACAAACTCCAAGGCGTCAAATATTTCACCAAGCTTGATGTTCGTTGGGGATACAACAACGTCTGGATCAAGGAGGGAGATGAGGAGAAGGCTGCTTTCAGAATGAACTGAGGACTCTTTGAACCCACAGTAATGTTCTTCGGTCTCACAAACTCCCCAGCCACCTTTCAGTGGATGATGAACAACATATTCAAGGACCTAATAGCCGAGGGCAAGGTCACCATCTACCTCAACGATATCCTCATTTTCACCAAAAGTCTCGATGAACATTGCCAAATCATATGCCGCGTACTCCAGCGCCATCGAGAGAATAAACTGTTCCTCAAGGCAGAAAAGTGCAAGTTTGAAGTACTAGAAACTGAGTACTTGGGAGTAATCATCAGTGAAAACTCTGTACAAATGGACCAGGTTAAAGTCGCCGGAATCACCCAGTGGCCAATGCCTACCAAGAAGAAGGAATTGCAGTTGTTCCTTGGATTCACCAATTTCTATTGAAAATTCATCCGAGACTACTCAAAGATTGTCTGACTGCTCACCCAACTCACCGGAAAAGCGGAATGGACGTGGGGAACTGCCCAGAATCAGGTGTTCCAACAGCTAAAGAAGCAGATGGCAGAGGACGTTGTGCTCGCCATCCCAACAGAGAAAGGCCGTTTCAAGGTGGAAGCTGACTCAAGTGATGGAGCTATTGGCATCATCCTTAGCCAGCAGCAAGAAGGGAAGTGGTGACCAGTAGCATTTATGTCCAAAGCCCTCACAGTAACAGAATGAAACTATGAGATCTATGACAAAGAGCTACTCGCCATCATGCTTGCATTATCCGAATGGCAGCACTACCTCATGGGTGCCGCCGAGGATGTTGAAATCTGGACGGATCATTAAAACCTCCAGTATTTCCAGAAGCCCCAGAAATTGAACAGACACCAAGCATGCTGGGTCATTGAGCTCGCAGAGTACCACTTCACCCTCCACCATCAGCCTGGCGTCACCAACAAGAAAGCCAACCTCCTCTCCCAACGAGACGACCACAACCAAGGCAAAGACAACAACGATGATGTTGTTATCCTCCAACCAGAACACTTTAAGGCCCTCATCATGCCCACTGTGGCAGAAGTACACTCCAAAGTCCAAAAGGCACTCCGATGAAAGGAAGACTGGGATGAAGGGATTGTGAACTCCCTCAACCACAAACGAGGGATCACCCAAAAAGATGGACTCCTATTCTACGATGGACGAATCTAGGTCCCAAAAACCATGCCCTTCGAGGGGAGATCATTGCCCAGAGTCATGACCACATCACCACCGGCCACCCAGGCATCGAAAAGACCAAAGAACTGGTGCAACGAGAATACTGGTGGCCGAAGCTCAAGAAGGATATAGAACTATACATCAAAGGCTGTGAAGCTTGCCAACAAGCCAAGACAAGCATGCAAGCAAAGGCCGCACCCCTCCATCCAAACATGATCCCATCTGAACCGTGGACTCATATATCGGTTGACATGGTCACCGGACTACCTGAGTCCAAAGGCTACGATGCCCTTCTGGTCATTGTAGACTGATTCTCCAAAGCCATTATCCTGGTCCCCTGCAACATCAAACTCTCGGCAGAAGGATGGGCCAAGATACTCCGAGACCATGTCTATGTGAAGCATGGCATGCCCTCAGTCGTCATCTCCGATCAAGGCCCCCAATTTGTTTCAACATTCATGAAAGACCTATACTGAATTCTAGACATCACGCCAAACACCTCCACCGCCTTCCACCCTCAGACTGATGGACAGACCGAGTGAGTCAACCAAGAGCTCGAAGGCTATCTTCGCCTCTTCATTCCCTACCGACAGGATGACTGGAGCGACTGGCTGCCCATGGCAGAGTTCGCCCACAACAACCGAGTCCACTCGGCCACTGGGAAGAGCCTGTTCATGGTACTTTAAGGTCGCAACCCACGACTCATACCCAATTCCGTTCAAACCTCCCCCTTCCTAAACCTGGCCACTGGGACATTCACCATGACCATGGCAGAAGTCCACAAGCAAACACAAATGGCCCTGCAGAAGGCAGCAGAACAAATGAAGGTCCAATATGACAAAAAGAAACGACCCACAACCGAGTATAAGGTCGGAGATCAGGTCTGGCTTGACACCGCAAACCTCCACTTACCGCAACCCAAGAAAAAACTGGACGACAAACGAGTTGGACCCTTCACAATCCTTCAAAAGGCCGGGGCATCAGCATACAAGCTGAAACTCCCGCCTCATTGGAAGATACACCCACATTTCAACGAGAAACTGTTATCTCCATACACCCCACCTTCCTTCCCGAATCAGGAGAATCC
Source organism: Armillaria mellea (assembly GCA_030407055.1). Classification (NCBI taxonomy): domain Eukaryota; kingdom Fungi; phylum Basidiomycota; class Agaricomycetes; order Agaricales; family Physalacriaceae; genus Armillaria; species Armillaria mellea. The sequence goes on from JAUDZF010000007.1 coordinate 989,909, forward strand.
ACCACCATCTCCACCCAACCTCATCGACGATGAAGAGCAATATGAAGTGGAGGAAGTACTTGATTCCCGAACCTGTAAAATCAGAGGAAAGAAGGGACGAAAGGCACAAGATGCTGTGGACTACTTAGTCAAGTGGAAGGGATGGACCCGAGAACACAACTCATGGGTATGAGACACAGAAATGGGAAATGCTCAGGAATCGATCCAAGACTATGAAGACAAGATCCAACAAGCAGGACAGGTCGACATAGCCAAAATCGTAACCAAGGACCCCGCAATGGCCATCACCATGATCCTCGAACATGAATACCATGACAGTATTGTATATTACAAGGCCCAACAACAGGACAGACTCCAGAAATGGGTTAAAGACCCCAACAACGACCTATGGAAGGACCTTATAGATGAATATTGGAATAATGAACTTTCATGCCAACTTGACGCCCCCGAGGATGAACCATGACAATCAGGACGATTGTCTTAACAAGGGGGGTAATGTTACGATTTTTCTGCTTATCTTATCTTATCAAGCACTTATCGCTATCTTATCTTATCTCAAGCGCTTAACCACAGTTACCACGACTATAATGGATGCTCTCAACAATGGTACTACAGTGCACGACTATCGCCTGACAACCTCATTGTTTTCTACTGTTCTCCGAATGACAACCATGGTTATCATTCTATTCTTAGCACTTCAGTTTTCTATATAAGTAGTGTAGCTCTTGCTGTATATCCCCAGCTTCAAGCTAAAGTTTATCTATACCATGCTTTACTCTCATTACAGAACTTGACTAAGAACTTAGTCCTTCTTCGCTGAGCTATAGATGTCCAAGTCATTCTTCCGGTGATTGTCCGAACGTGAGACAGCCGAAGTCTAGACTCATCTGTAGTCATGTGAAGTTTGGGTCTAACAGTTCATGTCCAAAGCCCTCACCGTAACCGAACGAAATTACGAGATCTACGACAAGGAACTGCTTGCAATTATACTCGCTTTGTCAGAGTGGCACCATTACCTGATGGGAGCTGCTGAAGACATGGAAATCTGGACGGATCATCAAAACCTCCAGTACTTCTGGAAACCCCAAAGACTGAACAGACACCAAGCATGCTGGGTCACCGAACTCGCGGAGTACCACTTTGTCCTCCACCATCAGCCCAGCGTCGCCAACAAGAAAGCCAACCTCCTCTCCCGATGAGATGACCATGACCAAGGCAAGGACAACAACGATGATGTCGTAGTCCTCCAACCAGAGCACTTTAGAGCCCTCATCATGCCCACTGCGATGGAAGTACACTCCAAGGTCCATAAAGCACTTTGACAAAAAGAAGACTGGGATCAAGGGATTGCGAACTCCCTCAACCATGAACGAGGGATCACCCAAAAAGATGGACTCCTATTCTACGATGGATGGATCTATGTCCCAAAAGACCATGTCCTTCGAGGGGAGATCATTGCCCAGAGCCATGACCACATCACTGCCGGACACCCAGGCATTGAAAAGACCAAAGAACTTGTCCAACGAGAGTACTGGTGGCCGAAGCTCAAGAAGGATGTAGAATTATACGTCAAAGGCTGTGAAGCTTGCCAACAAGCCAAGACAAGCACGCAAGCAAAGGCCACACCTCTTCATCCAAACACGATCCTGTCTGAACTGTGGACCCATATATCAGTCGACATGGTCACCAGACTACCCAAGTCCAAAGGCTACGATGCCCTTCTGGTCATTGTAGACTGATTCTCCAAAGCCATTATCCTGGTCCCCTGCAACATCAAACTCTCGGCAGAAGGATGGGCCAAGATACTCCGAGACCATGTCTATGCAAAACATGGCATGCCCTCGGTTGTCATCTCCGATCACGGTCCCCAATTTGTTTCAACATTCATGAAAGACCTATACTGAATTCTAGACATCATGCCAAACACCTCCACCGCCTTCCACCCTCAGACTGATGGACAGACCGAGTGAGTCAACCAAGAGCTCGAAGGCTACCTTCGCCTCTTCGTTTCCTACCGACAGGACAACTGGAGTGACTGGTTGCCCATGGCAGAGTTCGCCCACAACAACCAAGTCCACTTGGCCACTGGAAAGAGCCCATTCATGGTACTTTATGGTACTTTATGGTCGCAACCCATGACTCATACCCAATTCCGTTCAAACCTCCCCCTTCCTAAACCCGGCTGCTGGGACATTCACCATGACCATGGCAGAAGTCCACAAGCAAACACAAACGGCCCTACAGAAGGCAGCAGAACAAATGAAGGTCCAATATGACAAAAAGAAACGTCCTGCAGTGGAGTATAAGGTCGGAGATCAGGTCTGGCTTGACGCTGTGAACCTCCACTTACCGCAACCCAAGAAAAAACTGGACGACAAACAAGTTGGACCCTTCACGATCCTTCAAAAGGCCAGGGCATCGGCATACAAACTAAAGCTTCCGCCTCACTGGAAAATTCATTCATGTTTCAACGAGAAGCTATTATCCCCATACACCCCACCTTCCTTCCCGAACCAGGAGAATCCACCACCGCCTCTGCCCGATCTCATCGATGATAAGGAGCAATACGAAGTGGAGGAGGTACTTGACTCCAGAACCTGCAAAATCAGAGGAAAGAAGGGACGAAAAGCACAGGATGCCGTAGACTACCTCGTCAAATGGAAGGGATGGACCTGAGAACACAACTCATGGGTATGAGACACAGAAATGGGAAATGCTCAGGAAGCAATCCAAGACTATGAAGACAAGATCCAACAAACAGGACGAGTCGACATAGCCAAAATCATAACCAAAGATCCAGCAAAAGCCATCACCATGATCCTCGACCATGAATATCAGGACAGTATTGTGTATTATAAAGCCCAATGACAGGATGGACTCCAAAAATGGATCAAAGATCCTGACAACGACCTATGGAAGGACCTTATAGATGAATATTGGAATAATGAACTTTCACGCCAACTCGATGCCCCTGAGGATGAGCCCTGACAATTGGGATGATTGTCTTAATAAGGGGATAATGTTATGATTTTTCTGCTTATCTTATTAAGTGCTTATCGCTATCTCATCTTATCTCAGGCACTTATCTACAGTTACCACGACTATAATGGACGTTCTCAACAATGGTACTATGGCTCACAACTATTGCCTGACTACCTTGTTGCTTTCTATTGTTCTCTGAACGACAGCCATGGCTATCGTTCTATTCTTAGTACTCCAGTTTTCCTATATAAGTAGTGTAGCTCTCACTGTATATCCCCAGCTTTGAGCTAAAGTTTATCTATACCACACTTTACTCTCATGATAAGAACTCGACTAAGAACTTAGTCCTTCTTCGCTGAGCTATAGACACCAAAGTCATTCTCCAGTGATTGTCTGAATGCAAGACAGCTGAAGTCTAGACTCATCTATAGTCACGTGAAGTCCGGGTCTAACACAGTGCACCCAACTACAGACAGAGATGTAAGGGATCAAATTGACCTAGACTGGCGAGGATTGTTGACCACACTGACCTCTCCTTCCACTGTTGCCTTCGTGTTCATCAGTCTCCTTGTTGGAAATGGTCGAAGTGGGCTCAGAATCGTTGTCATCAAAGCCTTTGAAACATGGTGAGGTCGGTGTACATTGAACCATTTATATTACACACCAAATTCATCTTCTTTGAAATCTTCCTCATCGTCATCATTATCCATAATGGCCCCTTGTTGGCTCATCTCATGATGGGCAACATTGGGATGTGCCTCTGGTCTTGGGAATGGTGTTTCCTCTGTCCCATTGCTATTCGAGCAGGTGGGAGGCTCTATACTTGGAAATCAATAGAGAGCAAGTGGCAGCTCGACCTCTCATACCTGTTCCAACCCCTCCCCTGGGCAAACCTGACACAGCAGTCCCATCTCTCCCAGTCATCCTCTTCCCTCTCTTTGGCCTTGGACTGGAGAGAATGTTTATAGGCAAGTGAGCCCAACGTTTAATGGGAGGAGCATCTGTTAGACTGGGATGAATTCCATGATGACACCCTTTACAAACAAGTCACCCTACCATCCGGCCTGATTTTTGCAGGTGCTTGAGTCAATCGCCTGCTTTTTGTATATCCAGACAGGGGAAGCTTGGGTACCGAAGGCATGTTTGTGGGGCTGCTCATGTCTCACACAAACTGGACACTTGAATGGCAGGCTCAAATTATGATCTCCTAAATTGCACTGACTTTGAAAAAGATGTGTGACAGGCATCACACAACCAGGTGGTCAGTAATAGGTGTCAGCAAAAATATGGTATATATGAATTTCCTATCAATGAATTACACAGCACTCTTATCAAGCTCTCCAGAACACTTGTGTGCTAGGAGATGTAAGATATTCAAGCGGAAATGATCACTGAAGCCTTCACTCGACCAGAACTTGTCTTCGGAATGTGGTGGCCTTCCATGACACAACAGATACCAGGCAAACGCAACCGTGTACACCCCACAGTTGATGGAATCCTTTTGCCTAGGTACATCCTGCAGAAAAACCACCAATGAGGCATGTGAATATAGTGATTTTGAGGGCACACGTACCTTGGAAAATATAAACTCAAATGGATGCTCGAGGTCTGATACTGCATGGGCAAATCTCGATGAAAGTTCCTACCGTATCATTGTAAGTTCAAGTTCAATCTTACAACTGTGAGAGGTGCACATACGTTGTATGTCTTGGTGGCTGCATGCTCACGCCGACCAAGACTGTTGTAGCATACCATCCTTTTGTTAGACCCGAACTCCGGGTAAACCAAACAAGAGTAAACCAAGGGCTGTTTCGCGTTCGAACAGTCACCCGAGGAGTCTCTGTACTGAATGGCTACTGAGAGCGTCGGACTAAGGTCTTAGTCTGAGGCTGAGTCGACTAGCTAAGTTCGGTGTGATTAAACTTTAGCTCGAAGCTGGGGAACATACAGCGAGAGCTACGCTACTTATATATGAAAAGTCCTGTGCTATGAATAGAATGCTTGTCCGTGGTTGTCGTGCGGAATACAAGGGAAAACATGAGAAGGGCGAGCGTTGGTCGCAAGCCGTAGTTGTCCGTAGTACAATTGCTGATGCGGTCCGTTATAGTCGTGGTTACGATTGATAGGCGCTTGAGATAAGATAAAGTATAGATAAGCGCCGGCCAATAAGATAAGATAAGCGAGAAAATCGTAACATTACCCCCTCGTTAAGGCAGGCGTCTCGACTGCCCTATGACTCGTCTCCGTCGGGGGGGTCTGTTTCGCTGTCCTGTTTGTTAGCCCACCAATAATCTTTAATGAGCTCCTCCAGATGCCCGAGTTCGGGTTCTGGCCTCCATTCTTCGTCTAGCCATTCATGTCCTTGGCCCCCTTTTTCCGCCTGGGCGCTAGCGACCTTGATAAGGTAGTACCATGTGTTGTCCTCTGGTCCTACTTTGTCGTTGTCGTCCTCCTGTTGATAGCGGGCATCAATGATGATTGTGTCATTGCCGGGGTTGATTACGATGGCGTCTACCACCATTCCTCCTTTCTTTTCCCAGTATTCGGCAATCGCTTCTTTTGCGTTGCCGAGGTATCTCTCTGCCATCCACTTGTTATCTTCGGGACCGTAGCCTTTCCATTTAACGAGGTAGTCGGTCACTGTTTTGGACCTTTCCCCCTTCTTTCCTCGTACTTTGCGGGTTTTGTCGTCAAGGATTTCTTCGACCTCGTATTCTTCTTCGCCCATGATGATATCAGGCGGAGGAGGTGGCGGCTGTTGTTGATTCGGAAACGCTGGGGGTGTGTACGGCGTGAGGAGAGTTTCGTTGAAGACAGGGTATATTCTCCACGCAGGGGGAAGCTTCAGCTTGTAGGCGGAAGCGCCGTGTTTTTCCATGACTTGGAAAGGGCCGACTCGTTTGTCGTCTAGCTTTTTCTTTGGTCGGGGGAGGTGAAGGTTTGTCATGTCGAGCCAGACCTTGTTGCCGATTTGGTATTCGATTGCGGCTTTCTTCTTTTTGTCATATTGGGTCTTCATTTGTTCGGCATGTTCTTCATTTGGTCATGGAAGGTTTCCGACGCGGGAGTGCGGAGGGTGGCATGTGATCTGGAGTCAGGAGCAACTCGAGGATGACGTCCATAGAGGACCTGGAATGGGCTTTTGCCTGTGGCCGAGTGTATGCGGTTATTGTGCTGGAAAGCGCAGATTGATAACCATTCTGCCCAGTCATTTTGATGATGGTTAATGACGAGGCGGAGGTATTTTTCGATCTCTTGATTGACGCGCTCAGTTTGGCCGTCGGTCTGGGGGTGAAAGGCTGTTGACGCATTGCTTTTGATGTTAAGCATGCCGTAGAGGTCTTCCAGGAATTTCGAGACGAATTGGGGTCCTCGGTCGGAGATGATGGTGACTGGCATACCATGTTTGGCGTACACCTCGTCGCGGAGAATCTTTGCCCATCCTTCGGATGAGAGTTCGATGTTGCAGGCGACTGGAATAATGTCCTTGGAGAACCGATCGACGATGATGAGGATTGCGTCGTGACCGTTTGATTCTGGGAGACCGGTGATCATGTCGACTGAGATATGGGTCCAGGGTTCGGAGGGAACTTCATTTGGATGAAGTGGCGCTCGCTTCGCTTGAGTACTGGACTTGGTGCGGGCACAAGTTTCACAGGCTTGGACGTAAGTTTGGACGTCCTTCCTGATCTTTGGCCACCAGTAGTCCCTAAGGACGAGTTCCTTAGTCTTTTCTACTCCAGGGTGTCCTGCGGTAATATGATCGTGACAGCGCGAGATGATTTCTCCTCGTACTGCATGGTCGCAAGGCACGTATATCCTTTCATCATAGTATAGAAGGCCATCTTTCTCCTGGATGCCCTTTTCGTGGTTGAGCAATTTGGCAATCCCTTGGTCCCATTTATGGTGGTCACGGGTCGCGCTCTTGATGCGCTCATGGGATTCACCGGTAGTGGGCATGATTAATGCCCGGAAATGTTCGGCTTTGAGGACAATGACTTCGTTGTTGTCATCGTGTCCTTGGTCGTGGTCTGCGCGACGAGAGAGAAGGTCTGCCTTTTTGTTGGCAGTCCCCGGCTTGTGGTGAAGTGTGAAATGGTATTCGGCAAGTTCAGTTACCCATCACGCTTGTCTACGATTGAGTTTCTGAGGTTTCCAGAAATATTGGAGGTTCTGGTGGTCCGTCCAGATTTCGATGTCGATTGCTGCTCCCATGAGGTAGTGTCTCCACTCCTCAAGGGCGAGCATTATGGCAAGTAGTTCCTTGTCATAAATCTTGTAGTTGCGTTCTGTGGCTGTTAAAGCTTTTGACAAGAACGCGACTGGTCTCCACTTTCCTTCCTGCTCCTGGGATAGGACGGCGCCGATTGCGCCTTCGCTAGCGTCCGCTTCTACTCTGAATTTCCCAGTCTCGGTTGGGATGGCTAACACAACGTCCTGGGCAAGGCGGGCTTTAAGTTTGTCAAAGGCCTCCTGCTGTGCGGTTCCCCAGGTCCAGGCTTCATTTCCAGTGAGATGCGTCATTGGGCGTACTATTTCGCTGTAGCCCTTGATGAAGCGCCGATAGAAATTGGTGAACCCTAAGAAGGATTGAAGCTCTTTCTTTTTGGTGGGGATGGGCCACTCGGTGATCCCAGCGATCTTGACTTGGTCCATGCGGATGGATCCTTCGCTAATTATTACCCCGAGGTACTCTGTTTCTAGTACCTCGAACTCACATTTCTCGGCTTTCAGGAATAGCTTGTGTTTCCTGAGGAGCATGAGAACTTTGCGAGTGATCTGTCGATGCTCTTCTAGAGTCTTCGAAAAGATCAGGATGTCATCAAGGTATACGGTAACCTTGCCGGAGGCGATGAGGTCCTTGAAGATGTCGTTCATCATCCATTGGAACGTGGCGGGAGAGTTGGTAAGACCGAAGAACATGATGGTGGGTTCGAACAGGCCACGGTTCGTTCTGAACGCAGCCTTCCACTCGTCGTCTTTCTTGATGCGAATATTGTTGTACCCCCATCGTACGTCGAGCTTAGTGAAGTATTTGGCACTTCCTAGCTTGTCCATAAGCTCGGCGATGAGGGGCAAAGGGTAACGATTCTTGATGGTCATTTCGTTAAGCTTGCGGTAGTCTTGAACGGGACGTAGTTTTCCATCCTTTTTCTTAACGAAAAAGAAGGGAGAAGCCATGGGGGACTTGGAAGGTCGTATTCGACCAGTGGCGAGGTTTTCGTCAAGGAATTTATCAAGCTCCTCCTGCTCAGTGCGGTTTAGGGGATACACCTTGCAGTCGAGAGTGTTCTTGGCGTTAGGGACAAGTTCGATGGCATGATCCCAAGGTTTGCGCATGGGGAGCTCGTCGAAGTTTTCCTTTTCAAAGAGGTCCGCAAAGTCGCGATACGTGGTTGGGACCATTTCCTCAAAGGTCTTCTTCTCCTTTCCCTCATTAGCCTTGGCGGCGAGTTCGTTCGCTTTATGGACTGTGCGGATTTCAATGGCCTCCTCGAAGTCGACGGCAAGAATGCGGTCGCCTTCTTCGAGTTCTTCATCCCACCGGTCTTCAGGATCCGAGTCCGGTAGGGGAAAGGGGTTTTTGGTGCATTGGCATCTGGCAAAGGTGATCTTGCCGGTGCTCCAGTCAACAAGCGGGTTATGTCTGACGAGCCAGTCATGGCCGAGGAATATTTCTTTTGAACCGAGATTGACGACCGCGAGGTCGATCCTCTCGGCATGGTTGCCAATGGTGAGCCTTAGCTCTGCGAATTCGGTAATTTCTCCGGCCTTGTTACGGGAACCGTCTGCGTTATAGATTGGGATGGGACTAGTGGTTTTGTAGACAGGGATGTTATGGGTTTTGACAAACTCGCTGTGAATGGAGCTGCCCGTACATCCACTGTCTAGAAGGGCAGTGGCGTCGATGGTTTGATTATCGGTGGTTTCGACTTTAAGCGGGATTTTGAGGTCTCGCTTGGAGGTAGTTTGGGAACGGATCAGGTAGCGTCGAGGCTTCCTTAACTCGTCAAGCCATTCTAACGCATTTGCTCGTTGGGCGCGGCAGAGCCCTTCCAAGAGATCGTCGACTACTTCTTCGGCCCTGGTCCTGTGTATCCAATTAAGGAGTATCGACCTGGCGGCAGATTCGTCTTTGGCCTCTCGGATGGCCCTCCATGTCCATTCGGTTTCAAACGGTTTCATCCACCCTGGTGGGACCTTCTCAGCCGGAGGCTGGGTCTCCTCTGGTGGCAGGGACAACCGGGCCTTGGCTTGTTTTGCTTGGTGGATTTTGAAGGCGGTGTCGTCTTCTTCGTCTGGGACTTCAACCATGGTTACCTTGTTGGGGCTCTCTGCCCCGTGCCCCAGAGAGTCGGACTCTGTGGACTTGGCCCTGAGCGGGCACTTGAGATTCTCCGCATTGGTCCTTGCGGGGAGTGTCTTGGCCTTCAAAGAAGGCTCTGAACCTTTCGATTTCAGAGGCCCGAGGGCGTCCCGTCTACTTGGTTCCGACCCGAGTCCTAATACTCGTTTTGAGGGCTCCAGCGCTACCTGGCATGTCCCCTCCCCCACAGCGGGCTCGGATGTTGATTTTTTCTTAGGTTCTTGTTTATCTGGACTTGGAACGATTAAGGCGGGTATATTTGAATGCGCGGTTTTCATATCAACAACAGGCGTAACTACAGAAGTACTATGAGTCCGACCAGCGATAATGTTTTTCGTACCAGATAAGTCCTTCGCCGAGCAAGTAGAACCTTTTACTTCTCGGCGCCGTCTTTTACCTCCTCTATTTTAGATTCGGTGGCGGGTTCCGTGGTTACGGCCCGATTCTCCTCCTTCTTCTTGTCCTTGTTCCAGCTTTGTAATGGGCAATTCTTGCTAATGTGACCCTTTTGCTTGCATCTGAAACACTTCCCCTCTGACCTGAGCGCGTCGATATCCATCGCTTGTCCTCGGCCGCCGTAGGTGGTGCCCGTGCCCGTCTTCTTGTCTCCCGAGGAACTTGTCGTGCCACTACTTGCCTTTTGGGCGTTCGTGGCGGGGTTGTTATTCTTGGGGATGAAGGGACCGGGGCGGCCAAGGCCGTCTTCGATGGCTTTTCTCTGGCGGGCCTCGTTCATGACAGTGACACGTTGCTTCCATTCATCATAGGTCTCGGGCATGCCGACTCCAATATCATAAATGATCTTGGTGTAGGAGTCGGGGATTCCCTTTTTGACGGCGGCGACCATGTGGCCGCGAGCACCGGTGTCACCTCGGAGTCCTGCTTTCTTGGCCTCTTTCTCGATGGCCTGGAAGTAGTCATCGGCGAGGCCTTTTCCAAGGCGGAGGTCATACATCTTCTGCTGATGGATTTCTTCCACCGCATGATCGCGGAACTTGTCGCGGATCATTTGGCAGAAGTCGTCCCAGCTGGGAAGACGGAACTTGTTGCGGGAATGGCTTCGTCGTTCTGCGAGGATCATTATCCACCATTCTTCGGCCTTCCCGGTGAAGTAGGAGGCGGCAAAGCCGACGCGGAAGGGGCTGGCGTACATGTAGGGGTCGTGCATTTGGAAGTACATTTCGCAATGGGTGACGAAGCGGTCGATGTCGTCGGCCTCGCCTTTGAAGACGGCGGGCTTTCGCATCAAATCCGGCTTGCACCCCATCCAGGGCGTGTCTTCGGCCATTTGGCCGACCGGGTTAGGGAGGGGGTCGTCGGGATCGTGGTGCTTTCCTGGTCCCCAAGGGAGTGACCAACTGTCGGGGTCTCGGGCCAGGGGACTAGTGTGTCGTCCTGGAGGCGGGGAGCCTTTGATGGCCCCATCGTAGCCTGTCCAGGTTGGGACGATGGGCGGCTGATTGCCGCCGGCATTCGAGGTTTCTGCGTCCTCTGGCCCGGCTCCTGCGAACATTCAGCCTTTGCCTTTCCGGCTTCTCGGCACGTGGGATCGTGGTGGCGGGGACAGGGGGAGCGGCTTTGGGGGGTCTCGTGGTTGGTAATCTTCAGGCTCTGCGTAGGGACGATCAGGATGCTTTATATTGAACTCGTACACTGCCCGTTCTGTCGCACAATACTCAATAATATCCTCCCGCTCCGGATCCGCTGGCCTCAGGCTGCTCATCAATCTCCCCATCTTCGAGGCGAGGAAGGTCGGGTCCTCCGTAAGGGCCGATAAGTGACCTATGAAGATCCACGTGTATTTGCGTTCCCACGGATCGCGGATCTGCTGGACCTCGAGCGACAGCGCGCTGACTGATGGCGCTATGCTGCTCGTGGGTGATATCCCGGGCGCCTTGTCGGATGTGCTCTTGTCGTCGGGACTCAAATTGTGAACTGAAGCGGTTACCGTAGATAAGCCGCTCGTCCTGATCGAGGGGGGGAGGTGCGTAGTTCGCGCCAAGTCGTGTGTCGACCCACTGGCCCCTCTGCCAGCGTTCTCTCCACCTTCTTGCCTCGTCCTGGGCGTACCAGTCCTCATCCTCGCGGCTGACGTTCCAGAGGCGGTTCCAATGGAGGCGCCTTCGGTAGTCCTCTTCATCCTCTCCCGGTAGGCGCGTGCTAGTAGCTTGGCGGGCGTCGTGCTCGATTCGCTGCTGGTACTGCCACTGGTTGTACTGCTGCTGATTGTGGATTCCAAGGTTATGGAGGCGCTGGATGGTAATGGCTCGTTCGTGCGGCCAAAGGGGTTCGAGGTGCCATGGACGGGGGGGTAGGACCGGTTTGGACGTCGACCTGGATGCCCCGGAGTCGGAGGAGCTCGTCTTCGGCGAGTCTCTCTCTCTCTCTGCTCGCCTCTGCCCAGATGGACGATCCAGGTGCGAGGGTGATTGGGCGCGCTTGGTCGAGGATGGCGACAGGGATGGTAGGGGAATCGGGGCACGTCTGGCGGTTACGGATGTAGGCCTCGAACTCGGACTGAGTGGGGCTCTGAGGGATGTAGGGCTCGCTCTCGCTGTCCGAGGAGGGGTCATGGGGGAGTTCGGTGCCGCTGGAGGCTGCGACCTCGTATAGATCGAGGGAGTCTCGGACTCTAGCCATTCCTCCGGTAGGGAGTGGTGCGGTAGAGGCGGTGTCGGCGGTAGAGGAGGCAGCGAGTACGGCAGGGACGGGGATGTCGAGGGTGCCAGTGACGGGGGAGTCGTGAACAAGGACGCCGTGTCCTTGCTCGCCAATGTCGACTTTGATTTCTTGGACCGGAGCGACCGCAGGAGCTTCCCGACTTTCGGGATGCTGTACGGACGCGAGCGATGAGGGGAAGGACGTGACGGATCTGTCGGGCTGGGTGGTGCCATAGCGCTGGAGACCGTAGGGGGACGGGTAGAAGGGGACAGCTGGGAGACGGGGGGCACGGAAAGTGCGGTCCGTCCAACGCTGTAGACGGTTTCGTTGGGTGTGGTACCAGAAAACGATCGGCCACCTGGACCAATAGAGGAGGTACGAGAGGGCGGGGATCCCGACAAAGAGTGTCAGGAAGAAGGCGGTGATGATTCCGGGACTGAGAAATGATGCGGGCATTCGGTTTCAACAAGCAATGGTGGCTGCTTGGAGAAAGGGAATAGAAAGCTTCGAGCTAATTGTTAGACCCGAACTCCGGGTAAACCAAACAAGAGTAAACCAAGGGCTGTTTCGCGTTCGAACAGTCACCCGAGGAGTCTCTGTACTGAATGGCTACTGAGAGCGTCGGACTAAGGTCTTAGTCTGAGGCTGAGTCGACTAGCTAAGTTCGGTGTGATTAAACTTTAGCTCGAAGCTGGGGAACATACAGCGAGAGCTACGCTACTTATATATGAAAAGTCCTGTGCTATGAATAGAATGCTTGTCCGTGGTTGTCGTGCGGAATACAAGGGAAAACATGAGAAGGGCGAGCGTTGGTCGCAAGCCGTAGTTGTCCGTAGTACAATTGCTGATGCGGTCCGTTATAGTCGTGGTTACGATTGATAGGCGCTTGAGATAAGATAAAGTATAGATAAGCGCCGGCCGATAAGATAAGATAAGCGAGAAAATCGTAACACCTTTGGGAGGGAATGTTGAGATGAAACAGGATCCAATGGTTGCAGTCTTGATGAATTGGGAGGACAAAGTCAGACTTTCCAAGTTCGGTGTGCGCCTGCACATGTTGAATACTTATTTCACAAAGCTATGTAACTGCCACTGACCTTCATGATGTTCTTGAGTGCTTTACTGGCGGCATTCAAGGACGCCAGTGCCAAGGGTTCAGCAGTGCCCCATGAGGGATACCCTTGACACAGCACCTCCAGGGTGACGGCTACCATGCCATCATTGAGCCAGGATTTACCCATCTTCATCAGCCTTTTCAGAGATTTTTTCTCTGACAGGGTGGAGACTCCATCAAAATGCCAGCATGATTCCAGATTGGTGTCCAGGACATTCGAAACACACTGCCAAGTACAATTATTAACTAGGGTACACACATCAAAGTGTGGCACGTCATCGCTCACCTGTAAGAGGTTGCATGGTGTCCCTTCTTCAACTTCGATTGGACCGAGTGGTTTGCCATCCTTCTGGTCGTTCGGGAGTTTCTTCCTCCTCTGCTCACACCTGAGCACTAGTTCCTCCGACGATTCATGCTGATTTTGTCTAGGGTACACACTGTCAGGTGTGGCATTGTCACTCACCTGTAACATATTGCATCATGCACTTTCTTCAACCTCGATTGCACCCAGTGGTTGTTTATCCTTCAGATAGTCCTGGAGTGCGGTCTTCATCTGCTCCTGCCACAGCATTAGTTCCTCTGGCAACTCTGGCTGAGTGTTCTCCTCCTCAGAGCTAACTTCAATGACATCATGGAATTCGTCCTCTGAGATGGCGTCAGCCACATCTTCGCTGGCACCGCTCGACACACTCATTCGAAAGAGGTCGTCGATGAGGGCTTGTGGCATTGGCAGGCTTGTCATGAGACTGTGACTGGTTGCACTGATAAGGGTGGTGAGGTCTGCTGTTTGGGACAAGTGCAGGACTTTGGAGGACTCCTTTGCCCAGTGACTGATCTCCCCAGGCATGTCCAGTGAGTGTATATGGGCTGGGGGTTCGTGTTCAATATCTCTGAGCACCCCCTCATCTGTTTCTCCTTGGGCAAAAGCATCTGGGTTGAGGAAATGATTAAAGTCATCTTCCAGTCTACCTCCATCGAATTTGCCCTCAGGGCCACTGGGGTGCCTCAGCCAGCCAGTTGTTTGTGGTGCACCTTCACTGGTCATAACCACATCTGGGGGGGTTTCCTCAATCTCTCGGTCTGTCACTTCATTCACTTCAATCGCAGCCAGTGCAAGATTGAACTTGGTCCCCGGTGACAGACTTTCCTGTTCCTCCTGAATCTGCCACCCATCCTATGCAGGGGCAGGGAGAGAGTCTGCCACATCCTCAATGCTGTTGTCTCCCTCCTCATCATTCACTTGCCACATCGCCTGGCTAATGCTTTCCAGGTTGTCCAAAAAGGTGCCGTCGCTCCCATTGGTATTAGCATCATCATCTGCTTGGTGCTTCTCATCATCAGAGTCGTCTCCAATGTCTTCATCTTCATAATCAGCATTTCAGCATTTTGCTCCTCATCCTGGGCCTCTTGTTCGGAAGTGTTCCAGTCATTTATGGACTTCGTACCAGAAGTAATATCCAGGTGGTGAACAGGGATGGGTTGATCTTCAAGTAGCAATGTGCCTTGCGTGGCTGACCTCTTGGATTGTTTCAAAGGGCGGGGAGTTTTGCTGCTGACCAGAATGTCTGAGTGCTCATGCTCAGACCACTCTATTGAGCAAGATCGTTTAGTTGCAGGATGCTAGACATCTTCTTCCACTGCTGATGTGGTGTCCTCAGATTGCAAGCTTGCCAAGTTTGCTATAATAATTGTCTCAGGATGCTTGGCAAGGGCTTTTCTGGAAGGATTGGCCATTGACACCGGCGTCACAGCTGGGGCTGGGGGTGGGGATTGCAAGGGCTTGGATTCTGACAAATCTGTCAAAGGAGAACTTGCTGATGAATCGGTTTCCTCCTCAATAGGAGGTAGCTCATCATAGCTAATAATGTGCACATCATCTGGAATGGCTATGAATGAAGTTAGCATGGTACTCTCCTTCAGCCAAAGGGCAAATCTGACCTTCGACTGTGCTGATGCTGAACAGAATATCCCAGAACAGATTGTCCTCCAGCTGATGCCTCTTCTTTCACTGTTCCTATTGTAACTCTTTGCCAAATGTCTGATCAAACACCCCCAGCACATTGCTCCAGAACCAGATATGATTGAACTGGTCCCCACTGTCCAGAGCCTCATATAAGGGGCTATCTGCCACTGAGGTGTGGTAGTCAAGTAGAGCCAGTCCAAACTGCAGTGCTGACAGCTTGATGGCCATGTAGAGCTCATAAACATCATTGCTTCCATCCATGCCTGTGAGGGCCAGACGTTTGTTCCCCCATGATACAAGCTCCCAATATTGCATAAATGCAAAACGTAGGTTGTCCCAGTACTCATCCTGATGCTTGGATAATGCCAGCAGATAGATCAGTAAGTTTCCCAAGGCGCAGACATCCAATAGCCCCTCCCACATATGCAAATCTGGCACATGGCCGTCATGCTCTAGACATCCCAGTGAGCAAAGGAGCACAACAGGCAAGGCATGACGTCCTACCTTCCAGAGGCTCCCCTGCAGTGATAATGTTTTTCCAGTGGGCCATCATGCAAAGCAAAAGAATCCTCATGTCCTTGTGCTCCACATTGGTGATAGCCCAAGACAAAAACGCAATATGTACCCATCCCATTACTACCGACCGTATTGCCAAAGCCGGAAAGAAATGCTGTCCAAATATGAGGGAATTGGCTTGGGTGGCTACAGCATGCAGCATGTTCGGACGTTGGAACTTGTAATGCCAGTCCCATATTGTCAGTCCTGTCTGAAGGAACGATTGCCACTGGGAACTGACCACAGCATCCCTGGCTCCAGCAGCAAGATCTCACATTTGTACACTTCAGAGTTGACTTTGCTATCTGCCTGGAAGTCACAAACAAACATATCCCAGGTTTCACCCCTGTTGTCTTCTTGGTGCTTGCTGATGACAAACCATACCTTGCACCCTGTGAGAATGTTGATCTTAACGGCAGAACCACCAAAGTCCATGTGAGGCGGTGTTATGGCACCTGCATTTGAAGCCAAACCCCACAACAATGCAGTGTTAGACCTGAACTTCACGTGACTACAGACGAGTCTAGACTTCGGCTGTCTCGCGTTCGGACAATTACCAGAAGAATGACTTGTGTGTCTATAGCTCAGTGAAGAAGGACTAAGTTCTTAGTCGAGTTCTGTAGTGAGAGTAAAGCGTGATATAGATAAACTTTAGCTCGAAGCTGGGGATATACAGCGAGAGCTACACTACTTATATAGGAAAACTGAAGTACTAAGAATAGAATGATACTCGTGGTCATCGTTCGGAGAACAGTAGAAAGTAACGAGATAGTCAGGCAATAGTTGTGAGCCATAGTACCATTGTTGAGAGCATCTGTTATGGTCGTGGTAACTGTGGTTAAGCGCTTGAGATAAGATAAGATAAGCAATAAGTGCTTGATAAGATAAGATAAGCAGAAAAATCGTAACATTACCCCCTTGTTAAGACAATTGTCCCGATTGTCATGGTTCATCCTTGGGGGCGTCGAGTTGGTGCGAAAGTTCGTTATTCCAATATTCTTCTATAAGGTCCTTCCACAGGTTATTGTCTGGGTTTTTGACCCATCTTTGGAGTCCGTCCTGTTGTTGGGCTTTATAATATATGATACTGTCACAATATTCATGGTCGAGGATCATTGTGACGGCCTTTGCTGGATTGTTGGTTACGATTTTGGCTATGTCGACTCGTCCTGCTTGTTGGATCTTGTCTTCATAGTCTTGGATCGATTCCTGAGCATTTCCCATCTCAGTGTCTCGTACCCATGAGTTGTGTTCTCGGGTCCATCCCTTCCACTTAACAAAGTAATCCACGGCATCTTGTGCCTTTCATCCCTTCTTTCCTCTGATTTTATGGGTTCGGGAATCAAGTACTTCCTCCACTTCATATTGCTCCTCATCATCGATGAGGTCGGGTGGAGGCGGTGGTGGATTCTCCTGATTTGGGAAGGAAGGTGGGGTGTACGGGGATAGGAGTTTCTCGTTGAACCGGGGGTGGATTTTCCAATGAGATAGGAGTTTCAGCTTGTAGGCTGAGGCTCTGGACTTTTCAAGTATGAAGAAGGGTCCGACCTGCTTGTCGTCAAGCTTCTTCTTGGGCCGCAGAAGATGAAGGTTTGCGGCGTCAAGCCAGACCTGATCTCCAACCTTGTACTCCGCTGTGGGACGTTTCTTTTTGTCATATTGGGTCTTCATCTGTTCCACTGCCTTCTGCAGGGCTGTTTGTGTTTTCTTGTGGACTTCTGCCATGGTCATGGTGAATGTCCCAGCGGCCGGGTTTAGGAAGGGGGAGGTTCGAACAGAATCGGGTACAAGTTGTGGGTTGCGACCATAGAGTGTCATGAACAGGCTTTTTCCAGTGGCCAAGTGGATTCGGTTGTTGTGGGTGAACTCTGCCATGGGCAGCCAGTCACTCCAGTCATCCTGGTGGTAGGAAACAAAGAGGCAAAGGTAGCCTTCGAGCTCTTGGTTGACTCGCTCGGTTTGTCCATCGGTCTGAGGGTGGAAGGCGGTGGAGGCGTTTGGCGTGATATCGAGCATCCTGTAGAGGTCCTTCATGAAGGTGGACACGAACTGGGGACCTCGGTCGGAGATGACAATGGAGGGCATACCGTGTTTGGCATAAATGTGGTCTCAGAGTATCTTGGCCCATTCTTCCACAGAGAGCTCTATATTACAGGAGACAGGAATGATTGCTTTAGAGAAGTGGTTGACAATGACAAGGAGAGCATCATAGCCCTTGGATTTGGGTAGACCGGTGACCATGTCGACTGATATATGAGTCCATGGCTCTGACAGGATGACATTTGGGTGGAGAGGAGCAGCTTTGGCTTGGGTACTCACCTTTGTTCATTGGCACGTTTCACAGCCTTTGACATATAGTTCTACGTCCCTTTTGAGCTTCGGCCACCAGTATTCTCGTTGGATGAGCTCTCTTGTCTTCTCAATACATGGATGTCCGGCGGTGATATGGTCGTGGTTTTGGGCAATGATTTCTCCTCGGAGTGCATGATTCTTCAGGACATAGATCCGTCCATTGTAGAATAGAAGTCCATCCTTCTTTGTAATGCCATGTTCATGGTTAAGGGAGTTTGCAATTCCTTGGTCCCAGTCCTCTTTGCATTGGAGAGCATTTGTTATTTTCAAACGCATTTCAGAAGTGGTTGGCATGATAAGGGCACGGAAGTGCTCTGGCTGAAGGATGATGACATTGTCATTGTCATCCTTTCCTTGGTCATGGTTGTCCCGTCAGGAAAGAAGGTTAGCCTTCTTGTTGGCAACGCCGGGCTGATGGTGAAGGATGAAGTGATATTCGGCTAGTTCAGTGACCCAGCATGCTTGGCGTCTGTTCAATTTCTGTGGCTTTCTGAAATACTGGAGGTTCTGATGATCTGTCCAGATTTCAATGTCTTCCATGGCTCCCATGAGGTAGTGTCACCACTCGGAGAGGGTGAGCATGATGGCGAGCAATTCTTTGTCGTAGATTTCATAGTTTCGCTCCGTCATTGTGAGGGCTTTGGACATGAACGCTACTAGTCGCCATTTCCCTTCCTGTTGCTGGCTAAGGATGGCGCCAATAGCTCCGTCGCTTGAGTCAGCTTCAACCTTGAAACAGCCTTTCTCTGTCGGGATGGCGAGCACAACGTCCTCTGCCATCTGCTTCTTCAGCTGTTGGAACACCTGATTCTGGGCGGTTCCCCACATCTATTCCGCTTTTCTGGTAAGCTGGGTGAGCAGTCGGACAATCTTTGAGTAGTCGCAGATGAATTTTCGATAGAAATTTTTGAGCCCAAGGAATGACTGCAGCTCCTTCTTTTTGGTAGGCGTCGGCCATTCGGTGATGCTGGTGACTTTTATCTGGTCCATTCGTACTGAGTTTTCACTGATGATTACTCCCAAGTACTCAGTTTCTAGTACTTCAAACTTGCACTTTTCTGCCTTGAGGAACAGTTTATTCTCTCGATGGCGCTGGAGTACGCGGCATATGATTTGGCAATGTTCATCGAGACTTTTGGTGAAAATGAGGATATCGTTGAGGTAGATGGTGACCTTGCCCTCGGCTATTAGGTCCTTGAATATGTTGTTCATCATCCACTGAAAGGTGGCTGGGGAGTTTGTGAGACCGAAGAACATTACTGTGGGTTCAAAGAGTCCTCAGTTCATTCTGAAAGCAGCCTTCTCCTCATCTCCCTCCTTGATCCAGACGTTGTTGTATCCCCAACAAACGTTGAGCTTGGTGAAATATTTGGTGCCTTGGAGCTTGTCAATGAGTTCTGAGATGAGCAGGAGCGGGTATTGGTTCTTGATCGTCATCTCATTCAGTTTTCGATAATCTTGGACAGGGCGAAGTGACCTGTCTTTCTTTTTTACAAAGAAGAAGGGGGACACGAAGGGGGACTTGGATGGGTGAATTCGTCCTGATTCCAAGTTCTCATCCAGGAACTTGTCCAACTGTTCCTGTTCATTCCGGTTCAAGGGATAAACCTTGCAGTCAAGCGTGGACTTGGCGTTTGGGACAAGCTCAATGGCATGGTCCCACTGTTTTCGTTCCGGGAGGTCATCGAAGTTTTCTTTCGAAAACAAATCGCGGTATGAGCGGTAGTGCTCGGGTACCATTTTTTCAAAGGTTTTCTTCAGCTTGTCCATATTGGCCTGGGCCGCTAGGTTATTTGCATGATGTATGGTGTGAATGATGAGTTCTTCCTGCATGTTAATGGCAAGGATCGTCTCTCCCTCCTCGAGCTCTTCATCCCATCGGTCGTCAGGGTCTGCATCAGGGAGTGGGAATGGGTTCTTGGTGCATTGGCAACGACCGAAGATGATCGTGCCCGTTTTCCAGTTGATGACTGGGTTATAGTGTTTGAGCCAGTCATGGCCGAGGTAGAGATCCTTCGAGCCGAGATTGGTGATGGCTAAGTCAATATGTTCATGGTGTCCTCCAATGGTAAGGCGGAGTTCTATGAATTTGGTGATGTTTCCCGCCTTGTTACGAGTCCCATCGGCATTGTAAACTGGGATGGGAGCAGCGGCTTTCCTTGTATCAAGCTGGTGGCTCTGAACAAAGGAGTGATTTATGGAGCTGCCTGTGCAGCCACTGTCTATGAGGGCACGGGCAGTCAGGGTCTGGTTATTCATGGTGGTTTCGAGTTGGATGTTGAGCATAAAGTCCCGTCTGGTTGACTTGGTTCCTCAGATGTAGTGGATCGGCTGTTGGAGTTCATAGAGCATTTCTAAGGCAGGTTTGTCTCTGAGTTTCAGTCCTTCGATTATGTCACCAACAATCTCGCCGACATGGTCTTGATGAACCCAGCAGTGGAGAGCCGCAATGGCTTCGCTGTCGGTGTGTGCTTCTCAAATGGTGTGGAGGGTCCATTCCACCCTGAAGGGCTTCAGCCACCGGTCTAGTGGTGGTAAGGGGGGAGTGGTTCGTGGTAGGGGGGATACGAATTTGGGATAGTTCTCGGTGTCCCACTTCTCTTGGGCCGCGCTCTCTTTCTGTTGCTTTGCCCACCATTTCCAATAGGCTGTGTCGTCTTCTTCATCGGGAACTTCTACCATTGTAATGGCATGCCCCCTGTTTACCGCCTGGGCACTAGCGGACCCCTGTCCTGTGGCTTTCTTGGCGTCCTTGGCCGGTTGTGCGTCTTCATCGGGGTTGGGCAAAGGGATGGTGGTAAGATGCCTACTTCCGGTCTGAACACCAGGGCTAACCCTTCAAGGGTTGGGGGGCTGGTCCGTGAATGTCGCGTTCTTGTCGCATGAACCGTGACTGCCATTACCTACTGGTGCCAGCAGTCAGGTAGGGTTGTGCTTTGTTCCTTCGTCGCTTCCAACTCGGGGATTCATTTGTTTCTGTCCCGGTCCTGCTTGAGTCTTCTGGGAACACCTACCCATGGTTCCTGTGGCTTCATAGGGCCGCTTTCCAGAGCCTTTCCCTGTGAGGGTATTCAAGCTCTGTTTAGCCAGTCCCACAGAGGTGTTCCCCCCAAGGGGTTCACATGCAGGCAGTTCCCATATTAGGGGTTCTGGCAAGTTCAATGGGAGGCTCTCTGCCAACTCCAAAGAGTCTTTTCCCTGTTCGGCATCAGAGGAATCGTCCTCTTCAGTGCTTGAGTCTGGGGTGTCCAATTGTGCTAGGACTGCGTATCGGTTTGATTCTTTTGGTACTGGTTTGCTAGTCATGCGAAGGATGTTAAAAGCAATAGAAACGGGTATATTCGAATGCGTGGTAGATAAGACATGGGATGTAACTAAACAAGTATTATGAGCCCCACCAGGAGGACGAGAAAATGCACCAGTACATGAGGAGGAGGTCATCGAAGGGGAATCGAGCCCTTGACAACCTAATCTTTTACCTCCTCTATCTTTGACCCAGTCTCCGGTTTGGGCTTCTGCTCTTGCTTGACTACTACTAGTGAGTGAATGTCTTTAAACTCTTTCCTCTTCGGGCAATCCTTCAACATGTGTCCCTTTTCCTTGCAGCAGTAACATCTCCCCTCCCTTCGTAGGGCGTCTATGTCCATGGCTTGACCCTGTCCTCCATATGTGGTCCATCTCCCAGTCCCGGTGTCTCTGCTGGGGGTCTTGGCCTGTCCCGACTGCTTTGCCAGTGTCGAACTTGTGGCCCCAGCTGTTTTGCTGGGGCTTTGGTTCTGGTTCGACGGTCCGGGCTTATTGCCTTGTCGGTGGTTAGGTCATCGCTCGTTGGGGCGCCCAAGAGTCTGTTCAAAGATTGTCTGTTTGGTGCGATCGATATAGAGCTTGCAAACGCGCTCCTTCCACTCGGGATAGGTTTTGGGGGTACGAATGCCCTGGTTGGCGATGGTTTTAGCATAGCTCTGCAGGATCCCCCATCTAATGGCTTGGACCATTTTCCCTCGCTCTCCCTCGTCATGTCGGAGTCCTGCTAACTTGGCCTGGATCTCTATGGCCTGGAAGAAGTTGTTGGCGTTCCTGCTTCCCATTCGTATTTCGTTTATCCTTTTCTTGTGCTGCTGTTTGATGGCGGGGTCAGAGAACTGGCGGCAGATGAGGTCGCAGTATCCGTTCCAACTTGGATACTGGACTCTTTGGGCATTCGCATCGTAGAAGTCGGGTCTTCGATACACCCACCAGTCTTTGGTGGGTCCTTTTAGTAGGGAAGATGCAAGTTGGATTTTGATCAAGGAGAAGGGGAAGTAGACCTCGAAGGAGGTGAAGTAGGAGTCGCAGTCCCCCAGGTAGCGCTCAATGTCATCATGGGCCCCCACGAACTTGTCCAGGAGTTCATGCATCATTGGCCTTACCTGAAGGAAGGGTTCTTGAGTTGCTGCGACTTCGATGGGTGGTGGATGAGGCGGTCATCCTGGTATTCGGGGTGGTTTGGGTAGTGACCATCTGTCACTTCTGCTGCTGGATGGCGGAGACGAGGGCGGTCTATACTTTGCTAGTATGCCGTCCATATCGTTGAGTCGCTTGGCCAGGTCGAAGCAAGTGGTTCTCCAATAGGTGACTTCGCTGGTGAGGGACTTGAGGGTTGGAGGTGTCGGAGGGGGTGGAGGCGTGGTCGGCTGTTGGGTGTCCCCTGGCTGGTCGGGTTCGGGGTCTACGTCAATGTTCGATCCTGCCCTGGCGAGGAGGCGGCTTGTGCCTGGTTCATGATAGCCATGATGCCATCATCAGCTTCTCGGCTGAGGAATTTGTAGGGGCAGGGAGTCCGGTAGTGGTTTGGGGTACTGGGCATTGTCTAGTGTATAAGGGCCGTACTGCAAAGAGAGTGTATTGGGGCCATACTGCTCGGCCCTACTGAATGTTTCTGTATCGTAATTAAATGTGTCGAAATTATTCCAAGGCGTCCCTAGCCCTGGATTCAGCATGCTCCTGCTCATGTCTTCAGGCAAGTATGAGTAGGAGGACTCCCATCTCTCTCTCTTCTTCTCTTGTCCTCTCTTGTATCCCATAGATTCGATGGCCAGCAGAGGTTGGGTATATCTGTCGGTTGAGGTTTGCATGTATTCGGGCCCGAATTGTCTTGTTTCTTCCTCTTCAAGCAATGTCATCTCCCCGGTTGATGGCCAACCACTCATTCATGTCTGTGCGAATGGGTGAGTGCCAGCCTCCTCAGGATTCGAGGTCGTTGCGTTGTAATTCCCAGGCTGCAGACTGGGCAGGACCAAGTATGTCTCTGTCCACCTGTGAGAGGGCGGGCCAATCATAGTCTGTGCTTCGTGGATTGAAGGGATCATCTGGGTCATTATGTCTGAGGTCATCGGGGCCATCACTTTCAGAGTTGGGAGAGGGAGTACAAGAGGGGTGGCGGGCTGGGGTTCAAGAGGGATTGCTTCCTGCTCAGGGGAGTGTAGAAGAATCGGGATGACGGGCCACTCATCAGCATGGGGCTCTTCTTCGGTGGCGGGGTGTACCGTTTCTTTGTCTTCTTCTTCATCCTCTGGGAACTGCTCGAAGGTGCCTCGGAGCTCCCACTCGTTTCTGACGACTTGGATTCTGAATCCTTCGAGGCTGATGGGCCTCTCGGGGAGAGCAGGCTCAATGTAGGTGGGTGGAATACTTGCCTCATATCTCTCGAGAAGGTACCGGCTGAGGTCGTAGGCCTCCTGAGCAGTTGGGGGTCTGTCCGTAATGATTTCCAGTGCTGGAAAGGGTTCGCCCAGGGGGACAGAGTCGAAGGTGTCATAGTTGGGGGAAGAGGTTCGAGGGGCTCCTCTTGGTCAGCTGGGCCCGGGGGTTGCGTTCCTGGGTGGTTCCTGCCGAGGCAGGAACTTGTTGCTGGAGTTGGCTGTGAAGCCGAGCCGGTGGGTGACGAGGTCCTGTTGCGAGGTAGGAACAGGTTGTTCGACTTGAAAAGGGGGAACATAACTGGTGGGTAGTCGGGGTCGGGGATGAGGTTCTCCTAGTTGATGGAAGAACCATCATATTTCTTCCTCATATTCGAGGGTGAGGGCGATGATGGAAAAGATCACTAGGGATTCTAAGACAATGGAGACGGCAGTTACGATAGCTTGTTCGAAGTTCTGCATGGGTTTGGTTTCTTTGTGGTGAATGGTGAAGAAACTAGAAGGAAGCTTCAAGCTAATTGTTAGACCCAAACTTCACGTGACTACAGATGAGTCTAGACTTCAGCTGTCTCACGTTCGGACAATCACCGGAAGAATGACTTTAGTGTCTATAGCTCAGCGAAGAAGGACTAAGTTCTTAGTCAAGTTCTGTAGTGAGAGTAAAGTGTGATATAGATAAACTTTAGCTCGAAGCTGGGGATATACAGCGAGAGCTACACTACTTATATAGGAAAACTGAAGTACTAAGAATGGAACGATACTCGTGGTCATCGTTCGGAGAACAGTAGAAAGTAACGAGGTAGTCAGGCGATAGTCGTGAGCCATAGTACCATCGTTGAGAGCGTCCGTTATGGTCGTGGTAACTATGGTTAAGCACTTGAGATAAGATAAGATAAGATAAACGGAAAAATCATAACATGCAGTGGCAGGAAGGGGGCACCAAGCATATCACTACCAATTGACCAGATGCCCTTGCAGGTGTCCAAGTGGGACGCTGCCTGACTGCAAATCATCAGTATTATGTGGGCTTGGAACAGGCCAATGCAATGTACAGGAACAAGGGGCTCTGTAACATTGTATCGGGCATAGGCAGAGTCAGAGCATTCAGAATCCTGCCCTTGTTCCCTTTCAAACCCTCCTCCAGGACCATTTGAAGGCTGGAGGTTATTTCCATGGTAGGTTTGGTCAACCAATTGGAGCTGTCAGTCACACGTCACACCGATTCTGCAGAGATGCAATGCTCCATGAGTTGGCCTGACTGGAGGTCAGGGATAACATACCATGCACTTGGATAGGCATATCTAAATCCCCCAGTTCTCTCGCCATCCATGGATTCCACCCCCAATTCTTTGCATGAGGGGGAACATCAGTCACTAGCATGCTCCTCTCCCACAACAGAGGAAGGATTGGTAAATGCTCTGAATACCACAGGTGAGCCACTCGCGATGGACCATCAGTACGTTCCAGCCAAGGTGGTGGGTCCCCGGGTTTGTCCGTCCGACATGCAACAAGAGACTCCAATATCCCTCTTTCAAAGGGATCCTACCCATCAGACCTCAGACTCCTTTGTACACAATTCAAATGGTTCAGATACTCATGGAAGCTTTCAAACAGTCAATCCTGACTTCTACTCACTGTTCTTCCAACACACTGTAAACATCCATGGCAATTGGACAACTTTGCTCAGTCAACCATGCATCGATGGGCAGTTGGGGGAGACTCTTTGGTGGCGGATCAGGGCTCACAGGAGCTACAGACCTCTTAATGTGCAATGGGCATCAAACTGCATCCATCACAGGGCCCTTGGTGCGACTCGCTTGCAGAAAACCCTGGTGCCAGGCATAGTCCTCATCATCGGCACCATTGTCGGTGTACACCTTTAGCTCCGACTTGGACAACCTGAATGGTGGAGGCTTGTGAGGCTTGAAGGCATGGGCACTAGACACTGCTCTCAACTCCTCCACATCGTCATCTTCACTGGCAAGGTCCTGGCTCTTTTTCTTAGTCTTCTTCTTACGCTTTTTAGGCACTCTCTCTTCCTTCGATGGGGACTCGTCTGCATCAGCATCGGCTTTTGTCTTTACTGGCTGTTGGACTCGTGTAGGATGGTTCTCGCGGAACACAGTAACAGCTCCAACCATTCCATTGTCAGCCACAGCAATCTGTATGTCCTCTGCCTCTTCCAGACCTCCAGCTACTGCATGCTCATCTTTGACTGCGGAGGCATCCTCATTGTTATTGGAGGTACTCGGCAGTGACACCATTGACTCTATGTGTGCAACAGCATCTGGCGCCACCTGAATTGAAGTGGTCTTGGAGCCTCTCGGGGGCTTCAACTGAGTGGCGACGTCAAACCATGGAGAGATCTGCACAGTATGTGCTGCCCCCTCGAATTCAGGTCGAAAAGTTTGAAGAAAACACACAAGGCCCTCTTTGGGTTTGAAGGTGCCCCCTGCCACTCCCAATAACAAAGACCAAAGCCCTTTCTCAACATTCTTGAGAACCACTGGTTTTTCCTGGTCATCAAAGCTACAGGCATACTGGATGGTAACTTGAATCACAGTACTGCAGAACAAAGAGACGAACATACCAGCAAACTCTGCATGGGAATAGGTGTGGCATCTTTGTTCCACTTGAACAGAATGAGGGGAGAGACGGCTACACATTGTATCAATGTCACTATGGCGTCTTTATTCCAGGCAGCGACCGTGCTCATGCTACCCTGCACTTGCTGCCACAGTTCTGACATTCCCATTTCAATCACGAACCTACTCAGCAGGAATAATCAGCTCATGGCACTGCATGGCAGGCTGCATCACTCACGTTTGTAACTTATTCCCATAAGCCTCAGGGTTGCCCTGAGTATGGCACATCCACCTGAGCTGCCAAGCCACCCCTTCAATGAGATGAAGCATCTTCTGCTAATAGCTCAAATGACCACGGCAAGTCCAAGAACAGGCAGCCAGCAAATCCTGCCAAAGCTCCTTCTGTTCGGCTGAGAGTGTTGCACCTTTGGGGAGACAGGGCAGGCTCATGTGTGAATGACTGCTTTCCTGAGATTGGAGGGCACCTAATAACACAGAGGGCCAGTCTTTCAAGCGAGCTACCCACTTGACAAAGAATGAATGAGACAAAGACAGGCAACACTGGCAGACACATTACCTGCATTAGTTTGACCGTAGGCTTGAATGTGACATTATAATCCATGGAAAATTGGCCCTCATCGATGCCTTCAAACTGCATGAGTTCATCGACCAAACACCAATATACCAGGGCCTCAGGGAGTTGAGCCATACCTCAATGGAATGACTCCAGCAGGGACTGAGCAAAATCCTGATGAAAGCCAAAGAGGTGAGTGGGTTGTTGCCATGTGCAGGATGGGCGCAGTTACCTGGATGAATGGGCCAAACCCTGCCCATACCCCTGCAATGGCAACAATTTCTCCAGGAGAGTCAGACTCAGATACCACTGGCAGACAGCTTGGGAGAGAAGAGCATGCGAACAGGGGAAATGACATGAGTCAGGTGTGATTGTGTAGAGGAAGTGATTGCAGGAGTTTGGTAGCTGCAGCTGTTTGCACTGATGTCGCAAAATCAGTCCATGGACTCTGACGATGCTAGTACAACAATATAGGAATGGCACACAGCGACATACATCTAACCATTAATTGAGGCGATGTGGTGACAATAGATGTCCAACCGCACAAACAGGGTCAATGTGGGGGGGAAAGCACCATCCACAGGACTTTGACATCTGAAGGGTGAGAGACAATTGGATGGCACTCACTGATCATTAAATGGCTGGCGTTGGCAGCCATAATGAGCGAGGGCCACCATACAGGTGGTGAGGTGAGAGGAAATGTTTGTCGTGGTTGTTGCTTCTTAGTCACACATGGTGATGAGGGTGGGGGTCAGTCACATCACCCAGGTGACCAACCAGCCAGTGCATCACATCACTCGCCTTCTACATTGTCCCATAATGGTCATCACTTGCCTTCCTTGCTTGCCCCCATTCCAGCTTGACACATAAGTCACTGGTCCATGCTTTAGATGTTTGTCAGCATGTATCGATTTGCAATACCATGGGTAGATCTGGTTAGATTACAGGAGAAGCCTGAGATTGGCCGTTCTGTCACCAAGACTCAAAATGCGGACAGGTGCTTCAGAACCTGCCGATGGGTGGCTGCTGCTAGAACTTGGGAAGGTAAATCCAATCCGAGTTATATTTGGTTCTCCCCTCAGTTCAGTCACCCATGGGTGGCTGCAGCTAGAACTTGAAAAGGTAAATCTGTTCTGAGTTATATTTGGTTCTCCCCTCATTTCAGTTTAGGCTCTCAGCCTCTGACTGCTGCTGGCCAGCCACGGTCATTGATCTCAATATAAGTATGCATGCCTGGCTCACAGTTTCATCCCTTGGAGTGGGACAAAATCACTTGCTGGAAGAGGAGGGGGATCTTATGGCAGCTGAGAGTGATGCTGGTAGGTCTTGACCCCAACAGCACCATTGCAAGCTTATCATTGTTGGCTTTGTCAGGAGTAGGGAGCCTTTCCATATCCCAGTCAAATGCACTGAACAGCTGGGCTAAAGAATGCAACTGTGGTGCAATGAATCCAAGAAGCGGTCCTGACACGACCGAATAGAGGTAGGAACATTGCATCACTGGCCACCACTCTTGTTGACTGAATTTCCCCTACAGTGATAGAGTGGGGGGTGAAGCTGGTCAACATCGATATATTGGCTACACAATTTGGTCATTTCCATACTCCAGCATGACCGTGTCCACTTGTTTATCCAAGATGTACATCAGAATATTTTCTTGGCACCTCCATCATTCATCAAAGGGCTCTAAGTTTCTTTGACAGAGCTGGGGGATATCACTGTGGTGACACCATGTTATGCCCACCAAGTGTCAGGCACTTTGCTAAACATGTGCCTGCCTGCAAGTGTGGCTATAAGTCGTGGTAGGACAATGTATGGCAGCCCATTGCTCCAATGGCAGAAGTGGTATGCGCCCATCTTGCACTGTGACAACCTTATAGCTTACAGTCTGCCCGCGCCAGCAGCAAACAGGCCAAATCGAAATGCATGACATTGGCAAAAAACGTCTGGCTAGAGTGGTGGAACAGATTCTGGGTCAGGTGACACTGTTTGACTCCAATATTATTGGGAAAAGGATCCTTCACTACTTCCTCATATGGCCCATTCTGACGCCTGGCCATAAATATGAAAGGATACAACTCGACATTGTTAGACCCGAACTTCACGTGACTACAGACGGGTCTAGACTTCAGCTGTCTCACGTTCGGACAATCACCAGAAGAATGACTTGAGTGTCTGATAGCTCAGCGAAGAAGGACTAAGGCTTTAGTCGAGTTCTGTGATGAGAGTAAAGTGTGGTATGAATAAACTTTAGCTCGAAGCTGGGGATATACAGCGAGAGCTACACTACTTATATATGAAAGCTATGGGACTAAAAATAGAACGACAACCATTGGTTGTCATGCAGTAACAAGAAGAGAGTGATGAGGTAGTCAGGCGATAGTTGTGAGCCATAGTACCATCGTTGAGAATGTCCATTATGGTCGTGGTAATGTGGATAAGCACTTGAGATAAGATAAGATAAGCAATAAGTGCTTGATAAGATAAGATAAGCGGAAAAATCGTAACATTACCCCCTTGTTAAGACAATCGTCCCAATTGTCATGGCTTGTCCTTGGGGGTGTCAAGTTGGTGCGAAAGCTCATTGCTCCAATATTCCTCTATAAGGTCCTTCCATAGGTCGCTGTCGGGGTTTTTGACCCATTTCTGAAGTCCATCCTGTCGTTGGGCCTTATAATATACAATACTGTCGCGGTATTCATGGTCGAGGATCATGGTGACGGCCATAGCGGATCCTTGGTTACGATTTTGGCTATGTCGACTCGTCCTGCTTGTTGGATCTTGTCTTCATAGTCTTGGATCGCTTCCCGAGCATTTCCCATTTCTGTGTCTCGTACCCATGAGTTGTGTTCGCAGGTCCATCCTTTCCATTTGACTAAGTAGTCCACGGCATCTTGTGTCTTTCGTCCCTTCTTTCCTCTGATTTTACGGGTTCGGGAATCCAGTACTTCCTCCACTTCGTATTGTTCTTCATCGTCGATAAGATCAGGTGGAGGCGGTGGTGGATTCTCTTGATTCGGGAAGGAAGGTGGGGTATATGGAGATAGCAGTTTCTCGTTGAAACGCGGGTGTATCTTCCAATGAGGCGGGAGTTTCAGCTTGTATGCTGATGCTCCAGACTTTTCGAGGATTACGAAAGGTCCCACTCGTTTGTCGTCGAGTTTTTTCTTGGGTTGCGGTAAATGGAGATTTGCAGCATCTAGCCAGACTTGTTCTCCGACCTTATACTCGACTGGGGGGCGTTTCCTTTTGTCGTATTGGACTTTCATTTGTTCCGCTGCTTTTTGCAGGGCTGTCTGCGTTTGCCTATGGACTTCTGCCATTGTCATGGTGAATGTCCCAGCAGTTGGATTTAGGAAAGGGGAGGTTTGAATGGAGTCGGGTACGAGGCGTGGGTTACAGCCATAGAGTACCATGAATGGGCTTTTCCCAGTGGCCGAGTGCACTCAGTTATTGTGGGCAAATTCTGCCATGGGCAGCCAGTCGCTCCAGTCGTCCTGTCGGTAAGAGACGAAGAGGCGAAGGTAGCCTTCGAGTTCTTGGTTGACTCGTTCGGTTTGTCCATCGGTCTGAGGGTGGAAAGCGGTTGAGGCGTTTGGCGTAATGTCTAGGATTCGGTACAGGTCTTTCATGAACGCTGAAACAAACTGGGGGCCTCGATCAGAGATGACAACCGAGGGCATGCCATGCTTCGCATAAATGTGGTCTCAGAGTATTTTGGCCCATCCCAACACGGAGTGCTCTATGTTACAAGGGACAGGAATGATTGCTTTGGAGAAGTGGTCAACAATGACGAGGAGAGCGTCATAGCCCTTGGATTCCGGTAGACCGGTGACCATGTCCACCGATATATGAGTCCATGGCTCGGACGGGATAGTATTCGGGTGAAGAGGAGCGGCCTTTGCTTGGGTGCTTGTTTTTGTTCGTTGGCATGTCTCGCAGCCCTTGACATATAGTTCTACATCCTTCTTGAGCTTCGGCCACCAGTATTCTCGTTGGACAAGCTCCTTGGTCTTTTTGATGCCTGGATGTCCGGCGGTAATGTGGTCATGACTCTGGGCAATGATTTCCCCTCAAAGGGCGTGGTCCCTTGGGACATAGACTCGTCCATCGTAGATTAAGAGATCATCCTTCTGGGTGATTCCT
Source organism: Armillaria mellea (assembly GCA_030407055.1). Classification (NCBI taxonomy): domain Eukaryota; kingdom Fungi; phylum Basidiomycota; class Agaricomycetes; order Agaricales; family Physalacriaceae; genus Armillaria; species Armillaria mellea. The sequence continues at coordinate 1,020,886 of JAUDZF010000007.1, forward strand.
CGTTCGTGGTTGAGGGAGTTCGCGATCCCTTGATCCCAGTCCTCCTTTCGCTGAAGTGCCCTCTGGACCTTTGAGTGTACTTCCGCGGTGGTGGGCATAATAAGGGCCCTAAAGTGTTCTGGCTGGAGGACAATGACGTCGTTGTTATCGTCCTTGCCTTGGTCATGATCGTCTCGTCAGGAGAGGAGGTCGGCTTTTTTGTTTGCAACACCGGGTTGATGGTGGAGGACAAAGTGATATTCTGCGAGCTCGGTGACCCACCGTGCTTGGCGCCTGTTCAATTTCTGGGGTTTTCGGAAATACTGGAGGTTTTGATGATCCGTCCAGATTTCAACATCTTCGGCAGTGCCCATGAGGTAGTGTCGCCATTCCGACAACGCGAGCATGATCACGAGCAGCTCTTTGTCGTAGATTTCGTAGTTTTGTTCCATTACCGTGAGGGCTTTGGACATAAATGCTACTGGTCGCCACTTTCCTTCCTGCTGCTGGCTGAGGACGGCGCCAATGGCTCCATCACTCGAGTCGGCTTCCACTTTGAAATGGCCTTTCTCTGTCGGGATGGCGAGGACGACGTCTTCTGCCATTTGCTTCTTTAGCTGTTGGAACGCCTGATTCTGGGCGGTTCCCCATGTCCACTCCGCTTTTCCAGTGAGTTGGGTGAGTGGTCAGACAATTTTCGAGTAGTCACGGATGAATTTTCGGTAAAAGTTGGTGAATCCAAGGAACGACTGTAGTTCTTTCTTTTTGGTAGGTGTCAGCCACTTGGTGATTCCGGCGACTTTAACCTGATCCATCTGTACTGAGTTTTCACTGATGATTACTCCCAAGTATTCGGTTTCTAGTACTTCGAATTCACATTTCTCTGCTTTGAGGAATAGTTTGTTCTCTTGAAGACGTTAAAGGACACGTCGTACGATTCGGCGATGTTCATCAAGATCTTTGGTGAAGATGAGGATGTCGTCGAGGTAGATGGTAACCTTGCCCTCAGCGATTAGGTCCTTGAAGATGTCGTTCATCATCCACTGGAAGGTGGCTGGGGAGTTTGTGAGACCGAAGAACATTACAGTGGGTTCGAAGAGTCCTCGGTTCATCCTGAACGCAGCCTTTTCCTCATCTCCCTCCCTGATCCGGACATTGTTGTATCCCCAATGAATGTCGAGCTTGGTGAAGTACTTGGCACCTCGGAGTTTGTCAATGAGCTCCAAAATGAGTGGGAGTGGATATCAGTTCTTGATCGTCATCTCGTTCAGCTTCCGGTAGTCTTGTACAGGGTGAAGGGAGCCATCCTTCTTTTTTACGAAAAAGAAGGGGGAGGCAAAGGGAGATTTGGACGGGTGAATTCGCCCCGACTCCAAGTTTTCATCCAGGAATTTGTTTAACTGTTCCTGTTCGTTTCGGTTCAAGGGATAAACCTTGCAGTCGAGCGTGGATTTGGCGTTTGGGACGAGTTCAATGGCATGGTCCCACTGTTTTCATTCGGGAAGGTCGTCAAAGTTTTCTTTCGAAAACAAGTCACGGTACGAACAATAATGCTCAGGTACCATTTCTTCAAACGTCTTTTTCGGCTTGTCCATATTGGCCTGGGCCGCTAAGTCATTTGCGTGGTGTACTGCGCGAATGACGAGCTCTTCCTGCATATTAACGGCAAGGATGGTTTCTCCCTCCTCCAGCTCTTCGTCCCATCAGTCGTTGGGGTCTGCATCGGGGAGCAGGAATGGGTTCTTGGTGCATTGGCAACGACCGAAGATGATTGAGCCCGTCTCCCAGTTGATAACCGGGTTATGGCGTTTAAGCCAGTCATGGCCGAGGTAAAGATCCTTCGAGCCGAGGTCAGTGACAGCTAAGTTGATGCATTCACTGTGCCCTCCAATGGTAATGCGGAGTTCGACGAATTCGGTGATGCTTCCCGCCTTATTGCGGGTTCCATCGGCGTTATAGACGGGGATGGGAGCGGCAGCTTTCCTGGTGTCAAGCTGGTGATTTTGGACATAGGAGTGATTTATGGAGCTTCCTGTACAGCCGCTGTCTACGAGGGCACGGGCGGTCAGGACTTGGTTGTTCATGGTGGTTTCGAGTTGGACGCTGAGCATGAAGTCCCGTCTGGTCGACTTGGTCCCTTGGATGTAGCAGATCGGTTGTTGGAGTTCGTACAGTTCTTCTAGCGCCGGTTCGCCTCCCTGCTTTAGTCCATTGATCAAGTCTTCGACGATCTCGCCAACTCGATCCTGGTGGACCCAACAGTGGAGGGCGGCCTTGGCTTCTTCGTTGGTGCGGGCTTTGCGGATGGCACGAAGGGTCCATTCCATGCCAAAGGGTTTGAGCCAACAGTCGGGCGGTGGTGTCGGGGGTGTCTGATATGGAAGGGGGGATTCCCAGATGGGATAGTACTTGGCGTCAGACTTCTCCTGGGCGATGCTTTCTTTCTGCTGTTTCGCCCACCATTGTTGATATGCCGTGTCGTCTTCTTCATCAGGGACTTCCACCATGGTAACGGCATGCCCCCTTTTTACCGTCTGGGCGCTAGCGGGTCCAGGTCCTGCGGCTTTCTTGGCGTCCTTGGTCGGTCACGCGTCTTCATCGGTGTTGGGTCGGGTAGCGTCATGGGGATACCCACTTCCGGTCTGTACGCCAGGGCTAACCCATTGAGGGTCGGGGGGCTGGTCCGTGAGCGTCGCGTTCTTGTCGCATAAACTGTGACTGCCATTACCTACTGGCGCCAGCAGTCGGGTGGGGCTGTGCTCTGCTACCTCGCCGCTTCTGACTCGGTGTTTCATTTGTTTCTGTGCTGGTCCTGCTTGAGTCTTCCAGGAACACTTACCCGAGGTTCCTGCGGCTTCGTAGGGCCGCTTGCCAGAGCCTTTCCCCGTGAGGGTATTCAAGCTCTGATTAGCCAGTCCTGCAGAGGCGTTCCCCCCAAGGGGTTCACATGCAGGCAGTTCCCATATTAGGGGTTCTGGCAAGTTCATTGGGAGGCTCTCTGCCAACTCCGAAGAGTCTTTTCCCTGTTCAGCGTCCAAGGGTTCGACCTCATTGGCGCTTGAGTCCGGTGTGTCCAGTTGTGCTAGGACAGCGTATCGGTTCGATTCTGGGCATACTGGTTTGCTAGTCGTGCGGGGAACGTTAAAAGCAGGTATATTGGAACGCGAGATAGGTATTGCACAAGATGTAACTAAAGAAATATTATGAGCCCCACCAGGAGGACAAGAAAGCGCACCAGTACGAGAGGAGGAGGTCGTCGAAGGGGAATCGAGCCCTTGACGACCTAATCTTTTACCTCCTCTATCTTTGACCCGGTCTCCAGTTCGGGTTACTGCTCCGCCTGCTCGACTACTACTAGTGAGCGAATGTCCTTATACTCTCTCCTCTTTGGGCAATCTTTCGACATGTGCCCCTTCTCCTTGCAACGGTAACATCTCCCCTCCCTTCGTAGGATGTCTATGTCCATGGCTTGACCCTGTCCTCTGTATGTGGTCCATCTCCCGGTTCCGGTGTCTCTGCTGGGGGTCTTGGCCTGTCCCGACTGCTTGGCCAGTGTCGAACCTGTGGCCCCAGCTGGTTTGCTGGGGCTTTGGTGTTGGGTCGATCCGGGCTTATTGCCTTGTCGGTGGTCAGGTCATCGTTCATCGGGTCGTCCAAGAGTCTGCTCGAAGATCGTCTGTTTGGTGTGATCGATGTAGAGCTGGCAGACACGCTCCTTCCATTTGGGATAGGTTTCAGGGGTCCAGATGCCTTGGTTCGCGATGGTCTTCGCATAGCTCTGTGGGATTCCCCATCTGACCGCTTGGACCATCTTTCCTCGTTCCCCCTCATCGTGTCGGAGGCCTGCTAGTTTGGCCTGAATTTCTATGGCCTGGAAGAAGTCGTTGGCATTCCCGTTTCCCATCCGAATCTTGTTCATCCTTTTTTCGTGCTGCTGCTCAATGGCGGGATCCGAGAATTGGCAACGGATGAGGTCACAATATCCATTCCAACTCGGATATTGGACTCGTTGGGCATTTGCGTCGTAGAAATCGGGTCTTCGATACACCCACCAGTCTTTGGCAGGGCCTTTCAGTAGGGAGGATGCAAGCTGGATCTTGATGGAGGAATACAGGAAGTAAGCTTCGAAAGAGGCGAAATAGGAGTCGCAATCTCCTAGGTAGCGTTCAATGTCATCATGGGCTCCGGCGAACTTGTCTGGGAGCTCATGCATTGTCGGTCGTACCTGGAGAAATGGTTCCTGGGTGGCCGCAGTCCCGACTGGGGGTACGAAAGGCGGTCGGCCTGGTATCTTGGGCGGTCTTGGCAGTGACCACCAGTCGCTTCCGTTACTGGACGAAGGGGACAAGGGCGGCTTGTACTTTGCTAGGGTGTTATCCATATCGTTAAGCCGCTTGGCCAGGTCAAAACACGCGGTTCTCCAGTGCGTGATTTCGCCAGCGAGGGCTTCGAGGGTGGGAGGCGTCAGTGGTGCAGCTGGTTGTTGGGCTCCTCTGGACTGGGTGGGCTCTTGGTCTATATCAATATTTGACCCGGCTCCAGCGAAGAGGCGGCTCGTGCCTGGTTCGTGATAGCCATGATGCTGTTGTCGGCTTGTCGGCTGGGGAGTTCGTGGGGGCGGGGAGTCTGGTAGGGGTTTGGGGTACTCGGCATGGTCTAGCGTGTATGGGCTGTACTGTGAAGAGAATTTATTGGGGCCGTACTGTTTGGCCCCACCAAACATTTCGTCATCGTAGGTAAAAATATCAAAATTACTCCAGGGCATCCCCAGCCCTGGACTCGGTGCGTTCCTGCTCATGTCGCCAGGTGAGTATGAGGAGAATGACTCCCATTTCTCTTTCCTCCTCTCTCGTCCTTTCCCTAATCCCATAGATTCGATGTCCTGCGGAGGTCAGATATAGCTGCTGGTTGAGGTTGGCATGAATGCGGGTGCGAATGGTCGCATCTCTTCCCCTTCGAGGAATGTCGTCCCCTTGGTTGATGGCCAACCACTCGTCCATGTCTGGGCGAATGGGGAAGTGCCAGCCGCCTCGGTTTTTGAGGTCATCGCGCTGTAACTCCCATGCAGCAGACTGGGCGGGCCTGAGTATGTCTCTGTCGACTTGTGAGAGAGCCGGCCAGTCGTAGTCCGCACTTCGTGGGTTGAAGGGGTCGTCGGGGTCGCTGTGGCTAAGGAGTATGTCGTCAAGTTCGTCATTTGCGGGAGCGGGAGTGGGGGAGGGAGTGCGAGGGGGAGTGGCGGGCTGGGGCTCAATTGAGATCGGTTCCCGCTCGGGGGAGTGTAGAAGGATGGGGAGGACAGGCCGCTTGTCGGGGTGGGGCTCTTCTTCGGTGAGTATCATTTCTTCGTCCTCTTCCGCATCTTCTGGGAACTGCTCGAAGACGCCTCAGAGCTCCCACTCGTTTCTGACGACTCTGATTCGGAATCCTTCGAGACTGACGGGTCTCTCGGGGAGAGCAGGCTTGACATAGGCGGGCGGGATACTAGCCTCGTACCTGCCGAGGAGGTACCGGCTGAGATTGTAGGCCTCCTGAGCAGTCGGGGGCCTGTCAGTGATGATCTCGGGCGCTGGAAAGGGTTCGTCCAGGGGGATGGACTCGAGGGTGTCGCGGTCTGGGGAAGGGGTTCGGGGTGCTCCCCTTGGTCGGCTTGGTCCAGGGGTGGCGTTTCGGGAGGGAGCCTGCCAAGTTGGGAACTCGTCGCTGGAGTTGGCGGTGAAGCCGTGTCGGTGATCGACGAGGTTCTGTTGCAAGGCCGGAACGGGTTGTTGGTCTTGAAGAGGGGGGACATAGCTAGGGGGTGGTTGGGTTTGGGGTCGGGGCTGGGGGCGACGTTCTCCAAGTCTTCTGAAGAACCGTCGTATTTCTTCCTCGTATTCGAGGGTAAGAGCAATGATTGTAAAGATCGCTAGAGATCCTAGGACGATAGAGATGGCAATGATGATGGCTTGTTCGAAATTCTGCATAGGTGGGTTCCTTCGCGGTGAACGGTGAAGAAACAGAAAGGAAGCTTCGAGCTAATTGTTAGACCCGAACTTCACGTGACTACAGACGGGTCTAGACTTCGGCTGTCTCGCATTCGGACAATCACCGGAAGAATGACTTGAGTGTCTGATAGCTCAGCGAAGAAGGACTAAGGCTTTAGTCGAGTTCTGTGGTGAGAGTAAAGTGTGGTATGAATAAACTTTAGCTCGAAGCTGGGGATATACAGTGAGAGCTACACTACTTATATATGAAAGCTACAGGACTAAAAATAGAATGACAACCATTGGTTGTCATGCGGTAACGAGAAGAGAGTGACGAGGTAGTCAGGCGATAGTCATGAGCCATAGTACCATCGTTGAGAACGTCCGTTATGGTCGTGGTAATGTGGATAAGCGCTTGAGATAAGATAAGATAGCGATAAGTGCTTGATGAGATAAGATAAAGGGAAAAATCGTAACAGACATCCAGTGCATTATAACAGAGGATGGGGTGTTCCCAAATGTCAAGTGAGTTATACTCTGTGGGTTTGGTAATATTCTGAATGGGGTCATTTCATAGTGCTAACGCCCATGACATGATACTGACTACAGCTGAGATCTGGCCAATGTTGGACTTGGCCATCATCACCGAGGACAAGCCCATGGTGGGCCAATTGATGATGGTGCTGAAAACCGCAGGCCTTGACACCATCCAGATGGGGTCCAACTGTGCAGCCTGCCACTGTTGGGTATTCCATGCCCTGAAAGTGTTCACGGATGCGTGTCTCATCTGGGACAACTGGCAATGGCTTGCCTCGCAATGGAACAACGATGTGGTCTGAGTTGCGGGTGAGCAAGGAGCAGGAGTGATGGAAGAGGATATACTCTTGCTGTGAGCTTTATGCCTTTGCCCTCAACACCTTATATCCCAGTACAGTTAAGGCATTATAAGGTCAGTTTCAGCTGTTACATTCCTTCAAGACAACTGGTGACCATCGTCTTGTAGAGGAGACTGGGTAGGTTTCGTTGATTCCCTACACTACGGCTCAGCTACAAACTTCCTACCAGCTTTGAGAAAATTCTTCCGCCATACCTATGAATGACTATATATGCTGCTGTAGCTGTTGCCTGACATGACCACACAATTGATTTTGACTTTACACCTCACAAAATCTGAACTGATCTCTGGCATTCACTGAACCTGCATGGATAATAAAGTCTTCATCGCTACTATCTTTCCTTCCAATGTAAAGTAAGGAACCCTTGTCATCACAAGACTACTTACATACAAAGATCTTCATCTGATGTTACTTCATATCTACAAACACTCAGGCGCTACTAGCCACACTCAGTCGTAAATACCCAAAAAGGATCTGTGATGAACGGGATAGATGCCCACCACATGGCATCATACGCCTTTCCTCTTTCCAACCAGGCATCCATCACCATGTTCACATATTCAAACCATCTAGGATAGAAGCTGGTGGTGGTGAAATCGATGAGCCACAGTTGCCCATCCTCTCCTAGGATCAGGTTTCATGGTGCTAGATCAACGTGGGAGTATATGAGAGTTCCATTGTCCCTCAGCGGGCCCTTGTGTACACACAAGTGGGCACACATGGCCTTGTCCATTCCATTATTGAACAACTCAATGAACTCTTCTGAGGTGGCAAAGGGCCCCTTACTCAGATGCATGGGGCCAAATATATGAGAGGCATAACATCGGCCCAGCTTTTCACCCTCAAGAACAGGACCAGGAATGTGTGATCGGGGATGTACGATGGACCTGAGTTGGCATATGTAGCTTCACAATGTCAGCGCTGTATGAAGCTTGTGCCAGATCCCCATGGTAGGCCAAGCCTCTCCCAATGTGATGCTAGGAATGTAGTCCATGACAAGGATACAAGCAGATTCATTGAGATAGAGGACCCACCGGATAGGAGGAACAGGAATGTTGGTGCGGTTATGAACGAGATCCTGCGCCAAAGCTTCTGGAGGCCAACCCGCTGGCATCCCATCTACCCATTTAGCCACCAAATCTGGTGTGAGCCTGCATGGGGAGCCTTCATGTGTACACTCCACCTCTGGTGCCGAGTCCCACAGTCTCAGGAGTTTATCATCAGTCTGATTGTCCACATCGGCACTCTGTTGGCATCGGTCTCGATTAGGACTTTGCCACTCAGGCAGGAGGGTCACATGCACATCTCCATACAGCAAACGTCCTGGGTGTCTGAGGCAGGCCATCATCACATCTGCGACAACGATAGTGGCCTTGTAGAATAAAATGACCATAGACTGAGGTATCATGGTGAGGTGTGTTTGGCCAGACAATGGTGGACATGTAGCACTATGGTGGTAAGCGGGTAATCGGTGGGGGTCCAATCATTTGATGTTTTTGGCCCTGTTTTTTTAGCTGTAAATCTATTGAAGCAATGATTAAACGAAAACGTAGGCTTGGGCATTCATCGATCTATGCCTCATGCATCACTTAGATCACTCAAATGATATCAATAATAGGTCTACATCCATGGGGTCGAACTTTATTTGGCAGACTTTGGGGATATCACTGTGGCGACACCGTGTGCCTGCCTGCAAGTGTGGCTATAAGTCATGGTAGGTATGGCAGGTCATTGGTTCAATGGCTGAATTGGTATGCTCCCATCTTGCACAGTGATGGCCTTATGACTTACAGTGTGCCTGCACCAGCAGCAAACAGGATCTATCGAAATGCATGATATCAGTCCCAAAACAAAGACATCCGGTATTTTTATGTGGGCACCCTGCACCCCCCATCTATACAGCAAAAATAAGCTGCGGCATGTTCCATTGATGTTATGTAAGGGAACCTCTTTCTATCACCACTATTGATGGCTGTTTGCATCTCCAGCCAACCTTCTAACCCGTCAGTGCATTACACCCAAGTGAGTTTGGTTCCCATTGTCGACCCCCCCCCCCCCCCCCCCCCCCCGCGACCAATGTTGTCCTCACGAGGCAGAGATCGATCGGATCAGCAGATTTGCTTCTGTGGAGGCAATTCACTTGCAACTGGACCTTTGGGTCATCGTTTGTTGGCATATCTAGATGTACGTTGATGTGCCCAACTGCAAGCCTCACCCCACCTGCACTCCAATTTTGGCTACGACTCATTGCCATCTGCTTTTTAGGATGTGGCACTCCAACACTAGAATCACTGTGGACACTGTCAGAGGTGATCCAACGTTGTTGACAAAGCTGGCCCAACCAGACAAGTGTACGCATTGCAGACTGCCATTCCCTGTGTTGCGACACTTGCTGACATGATCCTAGCTATTCAGGGCTGGGATGGATTATGCGGTGCTGTGGTCAATGACCATATCTTCATAACGAGCCCAAATTGTCCACTCCTTTTTAATCTGCCCCTAGGTGTAAACCACGAGATGTGGATGAGAAATGATTTCCGGTACAGGGAAGATGACCCTCTCTCATGGCCCCAGCCTTACTGTGCATCCCGCCTGCACCTCCCTTGTTTATGACTATGTGAGAGAAATGAGTCAGATCCTGACATGCCTTTGTTTCGGCTGCCTCTCTCTGCCGACTTTCTCAAGCTTGACACATCTTCCCTAATTCGAGGCCCAGGTTTTTGGACCAGACCACCGATCAGTTTTCGAGGATCACTGCAGACTCATCCTTGGGAAATGTGCGACCATCCCCACAGGAGATGACAAGTCTGTGGCGGGAGCCAATCGTGCGGAGGAGCTCCAGGCAGATGCAGTCCCTTTTCTTGATCAGTTGAAGAGTATGCCGATGACATTTCACAGGCTTTGTCTGTCTGTCGTGGAGACACAGAGATTAGTCCTAGAAGTCCAGGCCATCTGGGCGTACTTCTCGACTATTCAGCCATGGTTTACCATGTTAGACGGCACCTCATCAATGCGCAAGATGGACATGGATCTTGTTGGATGCTTTACCACAAACGTCCAGGTCACTCAGCAGTTACATGGGGCTGGGGTGCCTGTCTGGGTCCTGCGCCCACTGGATGATCTGGTTCATACAAGGATTGACAAGGTCACAGTGATAACTACCGTGGATGGGCAGGTTCATCTTGGCCCATGCCCTCTACACCTTTGTTCAGTCTTCATGGGCTCGAGCGCTCAGGAAGGCAAGTATAAGGTGTTTGATCAGTTCACAAGGTCTCAATTCAAGGCACCAAATGTGTTCGCCTGGATGTCAGGGCAACTCCAAAGTGAGCTGACAACATCCCAGGTAAGAAAAAATGTGCCAGCTGAGGGCGTGTTTGCACCATGTGAGTAATATCCATGTTCTAGTTTGTGTGCTCTCAATAACCTCTGGTTCAATAGACAATCAGGCTGGCTGCTCTCGAAAGGGTAATTTGAAACCTGGCCCTGCCAATAGATATGAGGTGATTATGCATGAACTGCTGCCAGCAATTTGTTGACCATGGCAAGAAGCATTACTTTGTGTCAATGCAGAGAAGGCTGGTTTACATGTGCCCACAGCCCCATTCGCTTTCCCCCATCCGGATCTGTTTGTGACCATCTCTGATTCAGCCAAACATTGAAGCATACTGAGCACTTGGCTCCGTCTTCATCCAGGCCATGTCACCATGCAGACTTCTTTATATTCTCCCATGAAGCTTAGCCACCAAATGTGGCGAACCATTCTGAGCTATGACTGGGTTGGCAAGTCAGAAGAGCACAACCAGGTAAGGGGGAGAGAGACCAAACATCGTGATTTGGCAGCAAGCTTCTTGGTCGGTTGTCTCAATGAAATGTCTGTTCAGGATGGAGCCTCTGTGGAGCCAACCTGGCAGGGAAAGTCAATGACTGAGCTCACCATAGACGACGTTCATGAAATCCTATGGGAGCTCTCTGAATTGGGTTTCAGGCTGGAGTTTCTATCTCTCGACATGCACTTGAGGCTTGTTGAAGGTGACTCTGCTCTCAAGAAGCACAAAATTCATGTTGGCCACTGTTTCCCCTGGAGACAATATGACTGGTGCTAGATTGCCCAGCTTCCTGACGCTCACCGTGGACTTGCAGAGTCTAGCTGGATGCGTCAGGCTCCATTCATCTGCTCGCTATGTCATGTGATCAGTACATGGAGGGGTTGTCTGGAAAGTATCTGGGTTGAGAAGAACAGATATACAGAGGACATGTTGGCATGTCTGCTATAGCAGATGACCCTCTTTTATTGCCAAATTTTCCACCAGGCCTTCAGCCGAGCTCCCACTTTACCCTGCGAGTTGAAACATATTGCAGATGTGGAAGCTGACTACCCTGAACATGCCCAGTCTCTTTCGAAAGTGCCAGGTTACTATCTTGATATTACAGAATGGGAGTTATTGTATAAAGTACGTTGCCAATGATGTTATGTAATCAACATAGTCACACCTTGTGACTGACCAGATGGTCCTGTGACAGCTCATTGGTTCTATAATAAATTCTATTTCAGCACAATGATATTCTAAATGATGGTAATGATATTCGAATTATCGGAAAGCCAGAGGTCCAAGCAAGCTGCAAAATCAGGGAATACCTCAGTGGAATGGCCCGATAAGAGAGTACAGAGGTCATCATCTAGCTTCACCTTGGCTACAGTGAAGCATGTGCTTGTGCTGAACGACTAGGAAGGGAGATGGTGATAGTCAGGTGGTAAGAACTGTATCTGTTGGTTGTTATGATTTTTCTGCTTATCTTATCTTATCAAGCACTTATCACTATCTTATCTTATCTCAAGTGCTTATCCACATTTACCACGACCATAACGGATGCTCTCAATGATGGTACTACGGCTCACAACTATTGCCTGACTACCTCGTTGCTTTCTATTGTTCTCCGAACAATGACCATGGTTATCGTTCTATTCTTAGCACTTCAGTTTTTCTATATAAGTAGTATAGCTCTTGCTGTATATCCCCAGCTTTGAGCTAAAGTTTATCTATACCATGCTTTACTCTCATTACAGAACTCGACTAAGAACTTAGTCCTTCTTCGCTGAGCTATAGATGTCCAAGTCATTCTTCCGGTGATTGTCCGAATGCAAGACAGCCGAAGTCTAGACCCATCTATAGTCACGTAAAGTTTGGGTCTAACAATTAGCTCGAAGCTTCCTTCTGGTTTCTTCACCGTTCACCGTGAAGAAATCAACCCATGCAGAACTTTGAACAAGCCACCATAATCGCCGTCTCTATTGTACTAGGATCCTTAGCAATCTTTTCCATTGTTGCCCTCACCCTTGAGTACGAGGAAGAGATACGACAGTTCTTCAGACGACTAGGGGAACAACATCCTCAACCTCAGCCACCTACCAGCTATGTTCCCCCTTTTCAAGTCAAACAACCTGTTCCTGCCTCGCAACAGAACCTCACCGACCACTCCACCCAGCGACACGGCTTCACTGCTAACTCCAGCGATGAGTTTCCGCCTCAGCAGGATCCCCCCCCAAAATGCCACCCCAGGGCCCAGTCGACCAAGGGGAGTCCCTCAAACCCCTTCCCCAGACCGCGACACCCTCAAGTCCATCCCCCTGGACAAACCCTTTCCAGCACCAGAAATCATCATGGACAGGCCCCCAACTGCCCAGGAGGCCTACAACCTCAGCCGGTACCTTCTCGGGAGATACAAGGCAAGTATCCCACCCACCTACATTGAACCTGCTCTCCCCGAGAGACCCATCAGCCTTGAAGGATTCAGAATCTGAGTCGTCGGAAACAAGTGGGAGCTCCAAGGGGCCTTCGAGCAGTTCCCAGAAGATGAAGAAGAAGACGAAGAAACCCTACACCCTGCTGAGGAAGAGCCTGATGCCAGCAAGCAAAGGCCCATCCTCCCCATCATTCTACACTCCCCCGAGCGGGAAACCATCCCCCTCGAACTCCCTCCCCCGCTCCCAAAAATAACGAGCTTGACGACATCCTCCTCTTTCACAGCGACCCCAATGACCCCTTCAACCCTCAAAGTGTGGACTACAACTGGCCGGCTCTCTCACAAGTCGACAGAGACATACTTGGACCAGCCCAGTCTGCTGCATGGGAGCTACAGCGCGACGACCTCGAGAGTCGAGGCAGCTGGCACTCACTCATTCGCCCAGACATGGATGAGTGGTTGGCCATCAATCGGGGGGACAACATTTCTCGAAGGGGAAGAAATGAAACCATCTGAGCCCATATACATGCCAATCTCAACTGGCAGATATACCCAACCTCCACCAGCCATTGGATCTATGGAATATGGGAGAGAACAAGGGAAGAGGAGAGAGAGATGGGAGTCATCCTCCTCATACTCGCCTGATGACATGAACAGGAGCACGCTGAATTCAGGGCTAGGGATGCCCTGGAATAATTTTAATACTTTTAACTATGATGCAGAAACATTCAGCGGGACCAAGCAATACGGTCCCAATATATTTTCTTTCCAGTACGGCCCCCATACACTAGACAATGCCCCATACCCCGAACCACTACCAGACTCCCTGCCCCTACAAATTCCCCAGCCGAAAAGCTGATAATGGCATCATGGCTATCATGAACCAGGCACAAGCCGCCTCCTCACCGGGGCAGGGTTGAACATTGACGTAGACCCCAAACCTGACCAGCCCGGAGACACCCAACAGCCAACCACACCACCACCGCCCCAGACACCTCCAACCCTCAAGTCCCTCACCAGTGAGGTCACCCACTGGAGAACTGCTTGCTTCGACCTAGCCAAGCGGCTCAACAACATGGATGGCACGCTAGCAAAGTACAAACCACCCTCATCCCCACCATCCAGCAGCAGAAGTGACAGGTGGTCATTGCCCAGACCACCCCAAATACCAGGGTGACCACCTCATCCACCACCTGTCAGAGCTGCAGCAACTCAAGAGCCCTTCCTTCAGGTAAGGCCAACGATGCATGAACTCCCGGACAAGTTCGCAGGGGCCCATGATGACATTGAGCGCTACCTGGGGGACTGCATCTCCTACTTCACCTCCTTCGAGGTCTACTTTCCCTTCTCCTCAATCAAGATCCAACTCACATCTTCCCTGCTGAAAGGACCTGCCAAAAACTGGTGGGTGTATCGAAGACCCGACTTCTATGATGCAACTGCCCAACGAGTCTGGTATCCAAGTTGGAACAGATACTGCGACCTCATACGCCACCAGTTCTTGGACCCCACCATCGAGCAGCAACACGAGAAAAGGATGAACGAGATTCGAATGGGCAGTGGCAACACCAACGACTTCTTCCAGACGATAGAAATCCAGGCCAAGTTAGCAGGACTCCGACATGATGAAGGAGAATGAGGGAAAATGGTCCAAGCCGTTAGATGGGGAATCCTGCAGAGCTATGCCAAGACCATCACAAACCAAGGCATCCGCACCCCTGAAACCTATCCCAAGTGGAAGGAGCATGTCTGCAAGCTCTACATTGATCGTACCAAACAGACGATCTTTGAGCAGACTCTCGGACACCCCAATGAGCGTCGACCTGACCACCGACCAAGTAATAAGCCCAGACCATTGAATCAGAACCAAAGCCCCAGCAAACCAACTGGGGCCACAGGTTTAACACCAGCCAAGCAGTCAGGACAGGTCAAGACCACCACCAGAGATGCCGGGACTGGAAGATGGGCCATGTATGGGGGACAAGGACAAGCCATGGACATAGACGTCCTACGAAGGGAGGGAAGATGCTATCGTTGCAAGGAGAAGGGGCACATGTCAAAGGACTGCCCAAAGAGGAGGGAATTCAAAGACATTCGTTCGCTAGTAGTAGTCAAACAGGAGCAGAAACCCAAACCGGAGACCGGGTCAAAGATAGAGGAGGTAAAAGACTAGGTTGTCAAGGGCTCGATTCCCCTTCGACGACCTCCTCCTCTCATACTGGTGCGCTTCCCTGTCCTCCTGGTGGGGCTTATAATATTTCTTTAGCTACATCTCATGTTTTACCTATCACGCATTCAAATATACCCGTTTCCACCACTTTTAACGTCCCCAGCACGACTAGCAAACCAGTACACAAAGAATCGAACCAATACGCTGTCCTAGCACAACTGGACACTCCGGACTCAAGCGCTGATGAGGTCGAATCCTCAGACACCAAACAGGGAAAAGACTTCAGAATTGGCAGAGAGCCTCCCACCGAACTTGCCAGAACCCCTAATATGGGAACTGCCCGCATGTGAACCCCTCAGGGGGAACGCCTCTGCAGGACTGGCTAAACAGAGCTTGAATACCCTCATGGGGAAAGGCTCTGGAAAGCAGCCCTATAAAGCTGCAGGAACCATGGGTAGGTGTTCCCAGAAAACTCAAGCAGGAACAGAACAGAAAAAAATGAAACACCGAGTCGGAAGCAGTGGGGCAGCAGAGCACAACCCCACCTGAATGCTGGCGCCAGTAGGTAATGGCAGTCACGGTTCATGCGACAAGAACACGACGCTCACGGACCAGCCCCCCGACCCTCGAAGGGTTAGCCCTGGCGTTCAGACCAGAAGTGGGCATCTCCACGACGCTCCCCGACCCAACACCGACAAAGATGCATGACTGGTCAAGGACGACAAGAAAGCCACAGGGACCGGATCCGCTAGTGCCCAGGCGGTAAAAAGGGGGCAGGCCATCACTATGGTGGAAGTCCCAGATGAAGAAGACGACACAGCCTACCAAAGATGGTGGGCAACCCAGCAGAAAGAAAGTGCCACCCAGGAAACGTCTGACGCCAAGTACTACCCCATCTGGGAGTCCCCCCTTCTGTACCAAACACCCCTGACTCCTCTGCCCAACCGCTGGCTCAAACCCTTTGGCATGGAATGGACCCTCTGGGCCATTTGCGAAGCCTGCACCGACAGTGAAGCAAAAGCCGCCCTCCACTGTTGGGTACACCAAGACCGCGTTGGCAAGATCGTCGGTGACCTAATCAATGGACTAAAACAAGGAGGTGAACCCACATTAGAGGAGCTATATGAGCTCCAACAGCTGATTAGATATATCAGGGGTACCAAATCGACCAGACGAGACTTCACGCTCAGCGTCCTGCTCGAGACAACCATGAATAACCAGACCCTGACCGCCCATGCCCTCGTAGACAGTGGCTGCACAGGCAGCTCCATAAATCGCTCCTTTGTTCAGAGTCACCAGCTTGACACAAGGAAAGCCGCCACCCCCATCCCAGTTTACAATGCCGATGGAACCTGTAACAAGGTGGAGAACATCACCAAATTCGTAGAACTCCACCTTACCATTGGTGGACACAGCGAATGCATTGACTTAGCTATCACTGACCTCGGCTCGAAGGATCTCTACCTCGGCCAAGACTGGCTCAAACGCCATAATCCGGTTATCAATTGGAAAACAGGTATGATCATCTTCAGTTGCTGCCAGTGCATGAAGAACCCATTCCCACTCCCTGATACAGACCCTGATGACCAATGGGATGAAGAGCTTGAGGAGGGAGAGACCATCCTCACCATCAACATGCACGAAGAGCTCGTCATTCGCACTGTACATCACACAAATGACTTAGCGGCCCAGGCCAATATGGACAAGCCAAAGAAAACCTTTGAAGAAATGGTGCCCGAGCACTACTGCTCATACCGCAACTTGTTTTCGAAAGAAAACTTCAACGACCTTCCCGAACAAAAGCAATGGGACCATGCCATCGAACTCGTCCCAAACGCCAAATCCACGCTCAACTGCAAGGTTTACCCCTTGAACCAGAACGAGCAGGAACAACTGGACAAATTCCTGAATGAGAACTTGGAATCAGGGCAAATCTGCCCATCCAAATCCCCCTTCGCGTCCCCATTCTTCTTTGTAAAGAAGAAAGACAGTTCACTCCGCCCTGTCCAAGACTACCGAAAGCTGAACGAAATGACGATCAAGAACCGATACCCACTCCCACTCATTTCAGAACTCATCAACAAGCTCCAAGGTGCCAAATATTTCACCAAGCTCGACATTTGTTGGGGATACAACAACGTCCAGATCAAGGAGGGAGATGAGGAAAAGGCTGCTTTCAGGACGAACCGGGGACTCTTTGAACCCACCGGAATGTTCTTCAGCCTCACCAACTCCCTGGCCACCTTCCAGTGGATGATGAACAACATATTTAAAGATCTAATCGCCAAGGGCAAAGTCACCATCTACCTCGACGATATTCTCATCTTCACCAAAGGCCTCAATGAACATCGCCAAATTGTCCACTGCGTACTCCAACGCCTTTGAGAGAATAAACTGTTCCTCAAGGCAGAGAAGTGCGAGTTTGAAGTACTAGAAACCAAGTACTTGGGAGTAATCGTAAGTGAAAACTCAGTACAAATGGACCAGGTGAAAGTCACCGGAATCACCGAGTGGCCGACACCTACCAAAAAGAAAGAGCTGCAGTCATTCCTTGGATTCACCAATTTCTATCGAAAGTTCATCCGCGACTACTCCAAGATTGTCCGACCACTCACCCAGCTTACCGGGAAAGCGGAGTGGACATGGGGAACTGCCCAGAATCAAGCGTTCCAACAGCTAAAGAAGCAGATGGCAGAGGATGTCATACTTGCCATTCCAACAGAGACAGGCCATTTCAAGGTTGAAGCCGACTCGAGCGATGGGGCCATTGGTGCAGTCCTCAGCCAGCAACAAGAAGGGAAATGGCAGCCAGTAGGGTTCATGTCCAAGGCCCTAACTGTGACAGAACAAAACTACGAGATCTATGACAAAGAGCTACTCGCCATCATGCTTGCATTATCTGAGTGGTGGCACTATCTCATGGGCGCCGCTGAGGACGTTGAAATCTGGACGGATCATCAAAACCTCCAGTATTTCTGGAAGCCCCAGAAATTGAACAGATGCCAAGCACGCTGGGTCACTGAACTCGCAGAATACCACTTCGTCCTCCACCATCAACCTGGTGTCGCAAACAAAAAAGCTGACCTCCTCTCCCGATGAGACGATCATGACCAAGGCAAGGACAACAACGATGATGTCATTGTCCTCCAACCAGAGCACTTTAGAGCCTTATCATGCCCACCACTGCGGAAGTACACTTGAAAGTCCAAAGGGCACTCCGATGAATGGAAGACTGGGATCAAGGGATTGCGAACTCCCTCAACCATGAATGAGGGATCACCCAAAAAGACGGACTCCTATTCTACGATGGAAGAATCTATGTCCCTAAAGACCACGTCCTTCAAGGGGAAATCATTGCCCAGAGCCATGACCACATCACCACCGGCCACCCAGGCATCAAAAAGACCAAGGAACTTGTCCAATGAGAGTACTGGTGGCTGAAGCTCAAGAAGGATGTAGAATTATATGTCAAAGGCTGCGAAGCTTGCCAACAAGCCAAGACAAGCACGCAAGCAAAGGCCACACCCCTTCATCCAAACATGATCCCGTCTGAACCGTGGACCCATATATCAGTCGACATGGTCACCGGACTACCCAAGTCCAAAGGCTATGATGCCCTTCTGGTCATTGTAGACCAATTCTCCAAAGCCATTATCCCAGTCCCCTGTAACATCAAACTCTCGGCAGAAGGATGGGCCAAGATACTCTGAGACCACATCTATGCAAAACACGGCATGCCCTCGGTTGTCATCTCCGATCATGGTCCCCAATTTGTTTCAACATTCATGAAAGACCTATACCGAATCCTGGACATCATGCCAAACGCCTCCACCGCCTTCCACCCTCAGACCGATGGACAGACCAAGCGAGTCAACCAAGAGCTCGAAGGCTATCTTTGCCTCTTTGTTTCCTACCAACAGGATGACTGGAGTGACTGGTTGCCCATGGCAGAGTTTGCCCACAACAACCGAGTCCACTCGGCCACTGGAAAGAGCCTGTTCATGGTACTCTATAGTTGCAACCCATGACTCATACCCAATTCCGTTTGAACCTCCCCCTTCCTAAACCCAGCCGCTGGGACATTCACCATGACCATGGCAGAAGTCCACAAGCAAACACAAACGGCCCTACAGAAGGCAGCAGAACAAATGAAGGTCCAATATGACAAAAAGAAATGTCCCACATCTGAGTATAAGGTCGGAGATCAGGTCTGGCTTGATGCCGCAAACCTCCACTTACCGCGACCCAAGAAAAAACTGGATGACAAATGAGTTGGACCCTTCACAATCCTCCAAAAGGCCGGGGCATCAGCATACAAACTAAAGCTCCCACCTCACTGGAAAATTCATCTGTGATTCAATGAGAAGCTATTATCCCCATACACCCCACCTTCCTTCCTGAACCAGGAGAAACCACCACCGCCTCCGCCCAATCTCATTGATGATGAGGAACAATACGAAGTAAAGGAGGTGCTTGACTCCAGAACCCGCAAAATCAGAGGAAAGAAGGGACGAAAAGCACAGGATGCTGTAGACTACCTTGTCAAATGGAAGGGATGGACCCGGGAACACAACTCTTGGGTACGGGACACAGAAATGGAAAATGCTCAGGAAGCGATCCAAGACTATGAAGACAAGATCCAACAAACAGGACGGGTCGACATAGCCAAAATCGCAACCAAGGACCCCACAATGGCCATCACTATGATCCTCGACCATGAATACCGTGACAGTATCGTATACTATAAGGCCCAATGACAGGATGGACTCCAGAAATGGGTTAAGGACCCTGACAATGACCTATGGAAGGACCTTATAGACAAATATTGGAATAATGAACTTTCACGCCAACTTGACGCCCCCGAAGATGAACCATGACAATCGGGACGATTGTCTTAACAAGGGGGTAATGTTACGATTTTTCCGCTTATCTTATCTTATCAAGTGCTTATTGCTATCTTATCTTATCTCAAGTGCTTATCCATATTTACCACGACCATAACGGATGCTCTCAACGATGGTACTATGGCTCACGACTATCACCTGACTACCTCATTGCTTTCTATTGTTCTCCGAACGACAACCACAGTTATTGTTCTATTCTTAGCACTTCAGTTTTTCTATATAAGTAGTATAGCTCTTGCTGTATATCCCCAGCTTTGAGCTAAAGTTTATCTATACCATGCTTTACTCTCATTACAGAACTCAACTAAGAACTTAGTCCTTCTTCGCTGAGCTATAGATGTCCAAGTCATTCTTCTGGTGATTGTCCGAATGCGAGACAGCCAAAGTCTAGACCCATCTATAGTCACGTGAAGTTCGGGTCTAACATTGGTGGGCATGTTATGCATCAGATCCAATGGGTGATTTCAGATTTGAGTCGACTGTACCTTTATAACTGATCCGCCACATGGCATATAAGGCAAGCTCGTTGTGATTTGCAGGAAGTGCCTCCCACGGCCAATCAAGTCATGTTCCAGATAGGCACGCAAGCCTGTCTGGAAAGCCTTTTTGGCACTGATATAAAGTGGCAGGTCCTGTCCATTCTTGTCTTTGCCAAAGCCCCAGTCACATCTTCTGGAACAGAATGCATCTGTGCCTACAGCACTGGTCTTGATCTGTATGACCTCCATGAGGGCATCAATGGAATGTATGTTGTGATTGTAATTGCTCTCAAGGTATTCTAGGAGGTCATTAGGATCATCTTGGATTGTAGAATGTTGAATGTGAAGCCTTGCCGCAAGGCCATGAAACCATCGCTCTGCTCAACAAATGGGTGTGATAAGAGGATAAGTCTGAGTACTAACCTGTTCTGAAGTATGGCTTTTTCCAGGTCTGGGGCCTGCAATCCCACTTCCAAAGCCTGAGATGGACAGCGATGAGCATGGGAGGGGACGGTCGACAGTTGTTTTTCATCTTACCATCAAATGGGGCTTGCAGAAATGAGTGACCCACAAGTATCTTGGATCCCGTCCCCAATTCTTCACTGGCTCGGTGGTCAATGGCTCATTCAACTGACGTCCAAGCCATGGTTCTATGAAGGCTTCACATGTGGGATCCAGTGCCCTCACTACAGGGCCGGTCAATGCATCCAACACATGAGGTATCTGAGGTGTCTCAAGGACAAGTGCGAGGAATAAAAAAGGAGAGATAGGCAATGGTGGCATGTGAAACATGACTGTGCAAATTGCAAGCAGCAAGCCTTGCGCTCTCCATTGGATTCTCTGCAAGGTCATTGTGCCTGCCATTGAAAACTTAGCAGTGAAGTAGAGGGAGTTGTTTGGCAATGCAGAGTAGAGGTCTGTGTCTCTCATCGCCTTTAACAGTGCTTCTCTGAATACTATTTTATTGATGCCTGCTCTATGGCTGCCGCTGGGTTTGACGATGACCTTCATTTGTCCCAATGTGACTGGTAGGTGCCAATTATCACACGTAATGTCTGGGGTACTGAACTCTGGACCTTGCCAGTTGTTGATGAACTCATGAAACCTCTCGTTTGGTGCATCCCAGCCTGTTACGATTTTTCCTTTTATCTTATCTTATCAAGCGCTTATCGCTATCTTATCCTATCTCAAAGCGCTTAACCACAGTTACCACGACCATAACGGACGTTCTCAACGATGGTACTACGGCTCGCGACTGTCACCCAACTACCTCATCGTTCTCTTGTTGTTTCCGCACGATAACCACGGTTGTCATGCTATTCTTAGTATCACCATTTTCCTATATAAGTAGTGTAGCTCACGCTGTATATCCCCAGCTTCGAGCTAAAGTTCTATCTATACCATTCTTTACTCTCACTCAAGAACTCGACTAAGCCCTTAGTCCTTCTTCGCTGAGCTACAGACACTCAGGTCACTCTTCGGTGATTGTCCGAACACGAGACAGCCGAAGTCTAGACCCATCTGTAGTCACGTGAAGTTTGGGTCTAACAGTTAGCTCGAAGCTTCCTTCTTGTTTCTTCACCGTTCACCGCGAAGAAACTCATCCATGCAATACTTCGAACAAGCACTTGTAATCGCCATCGCCATCGTCCTAGGATCCCTAGCGATCCTCACCATCATCGCCCTTACCCTCGAATATGAAGAGGAAGTATGACAGTTCTTCAGAAGACTTGGAGAACGTCGCCCTCAACCTCGGTCCCAGACCGCCAGCAGCTATGTCACCCCTTTTTTGATCCAACAACCCGTTCCTGTCTCGCAACAGGACCTCGTCGACCACCTCGCCCGGAGACACGGCTTCACCGCCAACTCCAGCGACGAGTTCCCGCCTCAACAGGCCCCACCCCGAAACGCTACCCCGGGACCCAGTCAACCAAGAGGAGCACCCCGAACCCCTTCCCCCGACCATGGCACCCTCGAGTCCATCCCCCTGGACGAACCCTTTCCAGTGCCCGAAATCATTACTGACAGGCCCCCGACCGCTCAGGAGGCCTACGATCTCAGCCGGTACCTCCTCGGGAGGTACGAGGCGAGCATCCCGCCTCCCTACGTCGAACCTGCTATCCCCAAGAGACCCATCAGTCTCGAAGGATTCCGAATCAGAGTCGTCGGAAACGAGTGGGAGCTCAGAGGAGAGTTCGAGCAGTTCCCGGAGGATGAGGAGGAAAACGAAGAAATGGTACGTCCTGCCGAAGCGGAACCCCACTCCGATGAGCGGCCTGTCCTCCCGATCATTCTACACTCCCCCGAGCGACAAACGCTCCCTCTCGAGCCCGAGCCCGCCACCCCTCCCCGCACCCCTTCCCCGGAGATCGATGAGCCCAACGAGCTCACCCATCATACCGATCCCGACGACCCCTTCAACCCTCGAAGCGCCGACTACGATTGGCCCACCCTCTCTCAGGTCGACATCGATATCCTGGGCCCTGCCCAGTCTGCCGCCTGGGACCTACAGCGGGCCGACCTGGAGAGCAGAGGAGGCTGGCACTCACCCATCCGCCCAGACATGGATGAGTGGTTGGCCATCAACCGAGGAGATGACATCCCATGAAGGGGGAGAGATCAGACAATCCGCGCCCGCATCCATGCCAACGAGAATCGGCAGCTATACCCAACCTCTGCCGGTCACCGCATCTATGGAATACGGGAGAGGACGAGAGAAGAAGAAAGAGAGCTGGGAGTTATCCTCCTCATACTCGCCCGACGATATGAGCAGGAACGTGCAGATGCCAGGGCAAGGAATGCCCTGGAATGATTTCGAAAATTTTAATTACAATACAGAAACGTTCAGCGGGGCCGAGCAATATGGCCCCAATAAATTCTCTTCGCATTACGGCCCGTACACTTTAGACATCGACGAATACCCCGAACCCTTACCCGACTCCCCGCCCCCATGAACTCCCCAGCCGAGAAGCCGACGATGGCATCACGGCTATCACCAACCCGGACCGAGTCGCCTCTTCACAGGAGCGGGATCGCATATAGACGTGGACATCGAGCCCGATCAACCGGGAGATGCCCAACAGCCAGCAGGACCACCAGCACCCCCGACTCCTCCAACTCTGGAGAACCTCACCGCTGAAGTCACCCACTGGAGGAACGCGTGCTTCGACCTGGCCAAGCGACTCAACGACATGGACGGAACGTTGGCCAAGTACAAGCCACCTTCGTCCCCATCCAGTGGGGGAAGCGATAGGTGGTCCTTACCAAGACCGCCCCGAGTCCCAGGCCGACCGCTCGCACCCCCGGTAGGGACCGCCGCCGCCCAAGAGCCGTTCCTTCACGTGCGACCAACAACACATGAACTCCCCGACAAGTTCGCCGGAGCCCATGACGACATTGAGTGCTACCTAGGAGACTGCGATTCTTACTTCGCCTCCTTCGAAGTCTACTTCCCCTACTCCTCAATCAAGATCCAACTGGCGTCCTCCCTCTTGAAAGGGCCCGCCAAGGACTGGTGGGTACACCGAAGACCCGACTTCTATGACACCACAGCCCAACGAGTCCGGTATCCAAGCTGGAATGGATACTGCGACCTCATCCGTCGCCAATTCTCAGATCCCGCCATCGAGCAGCAGCACGAGAAAAAGATGAACGAGATCCGAATGGGCAGCGGGAATGCCAACGACTTTTTCCAGGCCATAGAAATTGAGGCCAAGTTGGCAGGTCTCCGACACAATGAGGGAGAGAGAGGAAAGATGGTCCAAGCCGTCAGATGGGGAATCCCGCAAAGCTATGCCAAGACCATCGCGAATAACCAGATCCTAGCCGCCCATGCCCTCGTAGACAGCGGCTGTACGGGCAGCTCCATCAACCGCTCCTACGTCCAGGACCATCAGCTCGACACCCGACAAGCTGCGGCTCCCATTCCCGTGTATAACGCCGACGGAACCCGCAACAAGGCAGGGAGCATCACCGAATTCATTGAACTCCATATCACAATCAGGGGACACAGCGAACGCATTGACTTAGCCGTCACTGACCTCGGCTCGAAGGACCTTTACCTCGGCCACGACTGGCTTAAACACCATAACCCAGTCATTAATTGGAAGACGGGTTCGATCATTTTCGGCCGTTGCCAATGCACCAGAAACCCCTTTCCACTCCCTGACGCAGACCCTGACGACCATTGGGACGAAGAACTAGAGGAGGGAGAAACTATCCTTGCAGTCAATATGCAGGAGGAGCTCGTCATTCGCGCCGTACACCACGCAAATGACCTAGCAGCCCAAGCCAATATGGACAAGCCGAAGAAAACATTTGAAGAAATGGTACCGGAACATTACTGTTCCTACCGTGACCTATTTTCCAAAGAAAACTTCGACGACCTCCCCGAACGAAAGCAGTGGGACCACGCTATCGAACTTGTCCCCAACGCCAAATCCACACTCGACTGCAAGGTCTATCCTTTAAACCGAAACGAACAGGAACAGTTGGACAAATTCCTAGACGAAAACTTAGAGTCCAGACGAATTCGCCCATCAAAGTCTCCCTTCGCCTCTCCATTCTTCTTTGTAAAAAAGAAGGATGGTTCTCTCCGTCCTGTACAGGACTATCGAAAGCTGAACGAGATGACCATCAAGAACCGCTACCCACTCCTGCTCATCTCGGAGCTCATCGACAAACTTCGAGGAGCCAGATACTTCACCAAGCTCGACGTCTGTTGGGGATACAACAACGTCCGGATCAGAGAAGGGGATGAGGAGAAGGCAGCATTCAGGACAAACCGAGGGCTCTTCGAACCCACAGTAATGTTCTTCGGCCTCACGAACTCTCCAGCCACCTTTCAGTGGATGATGAACGACATATTTAAGGACCTGATTGCCGAAGGGAAGGTCACCATTTACCTCGACAACATCCTCATCTTCACGAAGGATCTCGACGAACACCGCCGGATCGTGCGACGAGTCCTTCAACGCCTCCGAGAGAACAAACTGTTCCTCAAGGCGGAGAAGTGCGAATTCGAAGTGCTGGAAACCGAGTACTTGGGAGTAATCATCAGTGAGAACTCAGTACGAATGGATCAGGTTAAAGTTGCCGGAATTACCGAGTGGCCGACCCCTACCAAGAAAAAGGAACTACAATCATTCCTCGGATTCACCAACTTTTATCGAAAGCTCATCCGCGACTACT
Source organism: Armillaria mellea (assembly GCA_030407055.1). NCBI lineage: Eukaryota > Fungi > Basidiomycota > Agaricomycetes > Agaricales > Physalacriaceae > Armillaria > Armillaria mellea. The sequence goes on from JAUDZF010000007.1 coordinate 1,046,212, forward strand.
CCAAGATTGTCCGACCGCTCACTCAACTTACCGGGAAGGCGGAATGGACGTGGGGAACTGCCCAGAATCAGGCGTTCCAACAGCTGAAGAAGCAGATGGCAGAAGACGTCGTCCTCGCCATCCCAACAGAAACGGACCGCTTCAAGGTAGAAGCCGACTCTAGTGACGGGGCCATTGGCGCCGTCCTCAGCCAGAAACAGGAAGGGAGATGGCGACCGGTAGCGTTCATGTCCAAGGCCCTCACGGTAACGGAACAAAACTACGAAATCTACAACAAGGAACTGCTCGCAATCATGCTCGCATTATCGGAATGGCGACACTACCTCATGGGCGCTGCCGAGGACATAGAAATCTGGACGGATCATCAGAACCTCCAGTATTTCCGGAAGCCTCAGAAGCTAAACAGACGACAAGCGCGATGGGTCACCGAGCTCGCGGAATACCATTTCGCCCTACACCATCAACCTGGAGTGGCAAACAAAAAGGCTGACCTCCTGTCCCGACGAGACGACCATAACCAGGGCAAGGACGACAACGACGTCGTCGTTGTCCTCCAACCCGAACACTTCAGGGCCCTGATCATGCCCACTGCTGCGGAGGTACACTCGAAGATCCAGAGGGCACTACAATGAAAAGAGGACTGGGACCAAGGGATCACAAACTCCCTTGCTCACGAGCAAGGAATCACTCAGGAGGACAGGCTTCTAATTTATGACGGACGAATCTATGTCCCAAGAAATCACGCCCTCCGAGGAGAGATTATCGCCCAAAGTCATGACCACATTACCGCTGGACACCCTGGCATTGAAAAGACCAAGGAGCTCGTCCAACGAGAATACTGGTGGCCGAAGCTCAAAAGGGACGTAGAACTGTATGTCAAAGGCTGCGAAACATGTCAGCGGACAAAGACGAGCACCCAAGCCAAGGCTGCTCCTCTTCACCCGAACGCCATCCTGTCCGAGCCATGGACTCATATATCGGTAGACATGGTCACCGGTCTACCGGAATCCAAGGGCTACGACGCTCTCCTCGTCATCGTTGACCGCTTCTCCAAAGCGATCATCCCTGTCCCCTGTAACATAGAACTCTCCGCGGAGGGATGGGCAAAGATACTCCGAGACCACGTCTATGCGAAGCACGGCATGCCCTCAGTCGTCATCTCCGATCGAGGTCCCCAATTTGTCTCAATGTTCATGAAGGACCTATACCGAATCCTAGACATCATGCCAAACGCCTCCACTGCCTTCCACCCTCAGACCGACGGACAGACGGAACGGGTCAACCAAGAACTCGAAGGCTACCTTCGTCTCTTCGTCTCTTACCGACAGGATGATTGGAGCGACTGGCTGCCAATGGCAGAATTTGCCCACAATAACCGAGTACACTCGGCCACTGGGAAGAGTCCGTTCATGGTACTCTATGGCCAAAACCCGCGTCTGGTACCTGACTCTGCCCGGACCTCCCCTTTCCTAAACCCCGCCACTGGAACATTCACCATGACCATGGCAGAAGTTCACAAGCAAACGCAAACCGCCCTGCAAAAAGCAGCGGAACAGATGAAGGTCCAATACGACAAAAGGAAACGACCCGCAGCCGAGTACAAGGTCGGGGAACAAGTCTGGCTTGACACTGCGAATCTCCACTTACCACGACCCAAGAAAAAGCTCGACGACAAGCAAGTAGGACCTTTCATAATCCTTGAAAAGTCTGGAGCATCAGCATACAAGCTGAAACTGCCGCCTCATTGGAAGATACACCCACGTTTCAATGAGAAACTGTTATTTCCTTATATCCTGCCTTCCTTCCCGAATCAAGAAAATCCACCACCACCTCCACCCGATCTCATCGACGATGAAGAACAATATGAAGTGGAGGAAGTCCTGGATTCCCGAACCCGTAAAATCAGGGGAAAGAAGGGGCGAAAGTCACAAAACGCCGTGGACTACTTGGTCAAATGGAAGGGATGGACCCGAGAACATAATTCATGGGTACGAGACACAGAGATGGGAAACGCCCAGGAAGCGATCCAAGACTATGAAAACAAGATCCAACAAACAGGACGAGTCAACATAGCCAAAATCGTAACCAAGGATCCCACCACCGCCGTCACCATGATTCTCGACCATGAATATCGCGACAGCGTTGTGTATTATAAAGCCCAATGACAGGACGGACTTCAAAAATGGGTCAAAAATCCCGACAGCGGCCTATGGAAAGACCTTATAGATGAATATTGGAACAATGAACTCGCAGGACAACTCGACGCCCCCGAGGACGAGCCATGACAATCGGGACGATTGTCTTAACAAGGGGGTAATGTTACGATTTTTCCTTTTATCTTATCTTATCAAGCGCTTATCGCTATCTTATCCTATCTCAAAGCGCTTAACCACAGTTACCACGACCATAACGGACGTTCTCAACGATGGTACTACGGCTCGCGACTGTCGCCCAACTACCTCATCGTTCTCTTGTTGTTTCCGCACGATAACCATGGTTGTCGTGCTATTCTTAGTATCACCATTTTCCTATATAAGTAGTGTAGCTCGCGCTGTATATCCCCAGCTTCGAGCTAAAGTTCTATCTATACCATTCTTTACTCTCACTCAAGAACTCGACTAAGCCCTTAGTCCTTCTTCGCTGAGCTACAGACACTCAGGTCACTCTTCGGTGATTGTCCGAACACGAGACAGCCGAAGTCTAGACCCGTCTGTAGTCACGTGAAGTTCGGGTCTAACACAGCCGTTCTTGGCCACAAAAAGGCACAGGGTGAGTACGGCATTAGCGAGGGCTTCAATGCTGGGGTCCATCAGAGCCACAGTATCAAGGCCTATCATGTAATGCTCGTCAACCAGTTGTGTGTAGAACGAGGCAAACTGCTGGCACCGAGCAAGTTCTGCTCATGCACAGTCTGGCCAGATAAGACCGGCATAGTGTGGAGCCGGGAGAGGGAGGACATCCAGTTTGACTGGCCTGATAGGTGATAGGCTCTGCACAGGCACTGCATGTTGGGGTCCTGCCATTGGGGAACCGGGATGCTTGTTTGCATGACCGCCAATTGGACCAATCTATGAACAAACGTGGTGAGCTTGTCTACCTTTCATGCCTTTGCTGCTTACCTGTGTCCCTGCCCACTGTGTTGCAGCATTGGAACGGCTCCAATGAGGACAATTTGGGATACTGTGATCGACTGGAATGTCTCCTCCAAGTTTGTCGGGGCAGAGGCCTCAGCATGCACATAGGCAAGGTAATTCATTTTCATCGCCCCCACCACCGTGGCTTCACATGATGAATCCAAGGTTGTGCATGGCCCATTCCGCAAAACAGGCATGAATCCCATCTCATGAAGCATCAGGTATTCCCTTGGGGCCGTAGTCTCCAATGTACAAGTTGCAATTATGGAGGTTGTGACAGATGGGTGCAGTGGTCAGTGCTATGTTGCCATACATCATGATTAGCTCAGTTAGTGGCCCCAGCAGGCTTCAAAATGTACCAATAACGATGGTGAACTGCCTGGGCATTGACAATGGCTTCTTCTTCTGGCATCTGTTAAATTTGGATTCCAGACTGGCATACTGGATCATGTAGGAGAGGTTCGATTGATCCTCAGTGTGTTTCTTGTTGTATGTGAGTAGGGCATGGTATGGCTTGCAGGTCGCTAGCTGAAGGAAACACCATCCCATATTTTTGAATGTGAGACTGTCAAGATTGTCGCTCTTGAGGCCGGGAATCTTGGGCTTCATGAGGTCCATGTTATATGCAAGCAGCTGCATATGAATGTCCTTGTAAGTATCGTTGGTTGTCATGTGGTACATGATGCATAGGTCAAGTTTTGTCATGTGTGTCCGGAATTGCACAATATCAGTCTCTTCAAGGTTGTACATGTCTGACTCCAGCAGGGTGTAGCCCCTTTGTACATAAGGATTGTCCTTTTTTTCAGCCTCGAGGCAATGAACAGGACTAACGAATGGGTATATCAGAATGTGGCAGATGGGTGCTTGGCCCTTGCCTAAGGTCATATGTAGAATTAATGCCTTCTTGTGCCCAGTGGTGTTAGCTCCAACAAACGCAGGTGCACTGGACTCTGGAGGATCTCCCAGGAAGGCATTAGGGTTGAAAGCATGGGAGAGCAGCCTGGCCACTGCTAGTCCAGGTCAGACATATGGCTGAGGGAGCATGGTCGTAGGGTTGCCAGTGGTGTGCATGGGTAGTGCTGGGTAGATCCCTGTCCCAGTCATCCTCATGAGAGGTGAAAGGGCTGGGTGACTGGGAGAAAGATTAACAACATTGCCGTGATTGGCAATGAGATCAGAATTGTATGCTGGTGCTGGTGCTGGTGCTGGTGCTGGTGCAGGAGGAGTGGCAGCAGCAAGAAGCCGTTCTGGGTTGATGGTTGGACGACGACATGCAGTTTGGGAAGAACGGAGCAATTGCACCAATGAGACTGGCTGGGGTTTGTTGGACATGGTGAGGGGAACAATCTAAAGTGGGGTGTTTGACTTATGTGGGTTCAGCCAGTATTGTTTTTTATTTTTTTTATTTTGTTGTTTGCATGGGAAAACTAAAATACACTATGTACCCTAAGTGAATGCGTGAATGACAGGGGATGTGTGATGGACCACCTGGTTGTGATGAGTGACGGTTCAGTGGCCCGTACAATTATGTACACAAAAGGGCCTACCAGACGGCAGATGAGGCAGAAGATTGAGTGTGACCGATTGTGACCAGTTTGCCTCAATCAGCTGAATGGGGAATGGGTTGTTCTTTCCAGGTGGATCAATCCCATGAAATCCCACGTGATCTCTTGCGCTCATGCGTGACCTTGCATGACCTCACGGGATCACACGAGCCCTTGCATGATCTCGCATGATCTCACAAGATCTCACATTAAAGTCCAGAGATTCCATATGTAGATACTTCAAATTTGATGGAAGTTCGTCCAGGAGACCAAGGCGTAAATTGATAGGCTTTTCATTATTAGGTTTGGTCTGATGGAAGTTCCTCAAAGGTAGGGAGTTTTGGTAGACTTTCTCAAGGGCTTCCTGCACGCGGGTAAGAGTTGCAGAATCTACTGGCCGGCACAGAGGGCCCATTGTTGGAGGGGTCGAACTCGCCCTTCCCAGCAGTGGAGGGCATGAAAGTGCGGGCAGTGGAGATGCTCTTTCCTGGTAGAGATTGCCAGAGCTATCAGAGTGTTGACATTTGGCATCAATCGTAGGGGATGAAAGCGAAGATGGAGATCTACTTCATGTAATTGAAACTGCAAGTCTCTCGGAATTAAAAAACGATGCACGACTTGTTGTAGAAGTCACCTGGATGACTTGGATATTTCCCATTATTGTATAGCATTTCAAGGAGTCTAGCTCGTTCATTCTCGGAACTGGCCTGGAGCTCCAGCCAGTGGGTAAGTCGTGAAATAGCTAGTGTATGGGAAGTGGACTGTTCTTTGAGACGAGCTTCGGCGATCTTCAGCAGTTGCTCAAGGTCTTCAACCTGCAGATCAGGAGACATGTCAAGAAAGATGCGATGAACACTGGGAAAGATGAATTGACAGAATGAACGAGGAAGTTGCTGAATTCGAAGCTACGCCACATGCTTAGCAGACAGAAACGAAATGTTTATGAGAAGGAGACTCACCTCGGGAATGGCTGTAAGGAACGACTGAGCTGACAGAGACCTGTAAAGAAATCAGCAAACTGGCCAATGGGAAATTTCCTTCTACAGGTAGGACAGAACGATTGGAATCCGTTGGACAGGAGAATGTGTTTGGAGATGCAGATCTGGCAGAATATGTGACCTACAGAAAACGATTACTTGGTCATATCGAGCACCAACAAGGACAGGTATCGCAGGGTGTAGAAACGGGTTGTTGCATTGAAACAAACAAATTGCACAAGACTGAACCATTTGAATAAGGTGAGATAAAATACAGTACCAGTAGCATGAGGGACGTGGTTGTGAGTGGTGAGAAGGAAGGGGGTACCGGCATTTGCCGGTGAATTTGTGCGCAATAAAAACAGAGAAAATATCGTTGTTTCTTATTCCACCCGAAGACATGTTGCAATAAATTGAGCATTGATAGAAAAAAATGTAATGTACAGGAGACTCTGATATAGTCACGATTTGAACGCCTCGTGAACGGTTTCGAGAAAAAACCCTTTGGCTTTCTTTCCCACTGTCGCAATCTTCCTCGTAGTCTTCGTCTTCGTTATAGAAACAGATAGCTTTCTCGTCTTTCTCGACGCGACCAGGATGGTCTCCTGGGATGTTATCATCGCCTCTTCGACGATGGTCCCGACGCGCTTCAACTGGACGGACGCCTTCCGGGGGAGGTAGGAATCCGACGAAGGTGTGAACGGCGAGGCAACGGGAGAAAATGAGATTTGGAACGACGACGACATGCGTCGTGCAAAGGGCCTCACTTCAGCCTTGGCGGTCTGAGCGAGACGCTTGATTTCCTTCTTCATATGGCTAGGCCCCGGTGAAAAATGTTCTATCAAAAAAAAAAAAACTCATGAGTGAAAGGATACGACGACGATGAAGAAATGACTCACTCTTTGGGCCTGCCTTCTTGTGTCCCGCAATGGCGTTGTCACATTCTGACGGTGTTTCCACCAAGGTAGAGCTCGACGATGAGAAGGATACCGATAGGGACGGAGCCGCCATCGTTGAGTATCGGGATGTGGTACGCCGCTGCCGCTCTACCTTGGCCGTAACAGCCATGCGGGGGTATTCGGGCATGGAAGGTGTCAGTGACGGACACGCCCAGAATAATAATAGAGCAATAATGCTCTACGACTCCAGTCAGCAGGCGTTCTATGAGAACGACTAGAGGAACATACCATGATAAGACCGAATACGGCCTGTGCCATTGCAATCGCAACGACGAAATGGGAACTAGTTGTTTGGAACAATTCAGGGTGGTTGTTGTTAATCATGTTTGGTGGGGGAAATGTGAGGAATGGCGGGGGTATTTATACGCCAGGAATAGCCCCCTTCCCGGATGATCGAGGTGAGTATAGGAGCCCGTATAGTGAGACAGCCCACCCGAGATTTCGAGAAAAACGGATTCCTGGTCCCTAAAATAAGTCCTGAACATCTTTAAATACGCTCGTTCGCGCCCCAGCTGTCAGCGTCAGAAAGCAAATTCAATCCACATCATACAGACGCGTTATGGGTCCATGTGTACACAAGAAAGCCTCCGCGGAAGCAATTGCTGAGCACGAATAGGAGCTTGTTTAAAAACGGCCAACTGAAACGCAGTCAGACTCACCTGCAAACTTCGGTTTCACTTGCACTAGCTGGCAGCGGAACCGCTGCTGTTTGAGTGCAGCAGCAGATTATGCACTGAATAATCCGTAGTTAATGGGGACTCCAAATAGCTATGACAATCTCATGGGACGTACCAAACCTGATCACGACAAAGATGCTTCCCTGGCGAGGAAATTTATAAGTAGCAGCACACACCAATAGTAGTCAAACGTCACGTCACTGCGCTCTCTGCTTCACTGATCAACGTGTCAACGCTTGAACCGTTATATTGTTGAAATCTCCATGGCAATGAAAAGTAGCCGAATTTGAGAGAAAATAGCCAGGTCAGGAGTAAACTTGCCGGTCACGATATCGAGCTTGACCGACAAACGGAAACGCCCAAGGCACAAAGAGTATTTTGATAAGGATATAGACTGCAGGTATGTACATGCACGAAGCAGATCAGGTAGAAATGCGAGTAGTATATTCCGATACTGAGCGTAGAGATAAAAGGTTGAGACGAATAGTAAGGAAGGCTAATCAGAATCAGAATCAAACAGAGCATCGGCGCTGTGATCTCCACGATTACTCTGAGGTGCCGGGCGCACTGGAGCATTCCCAAGCAAAGATCTGTGCGTTGGCTCGGTCTTTGCCTGTATGTAGGAACGACGAGGTAGGCTGGGTCTTGGAAATTGCATCAGCTTCACGGTTCTGAGATCGACTCGTTTAGAGGTCGAAGAGCCTGGTCGGGAAGACGAAGGGATGGGGTTATCGTTCAGTCGTACCCGCTTGGTGACACGACTCGGGAGAGATCGGCTCAGATGATCCTGAGGTTCCTCCTCATCCACGTCTGAGCTGATGGAATCGATCGCGATACGAGGCCGCTTGGCGCTAGTGGCAATGTTAGGAACCGAAGGGAAAGGTGCCCTAGTTGAAACCGGTCGATCGATGTCAAAGATAATATTGTCAACCCACGTACCTCGTGACCCCCAACCTCGCCCCGATATTTTCATCCAACTTCTTCCGAATACGCGTAATTTCGTCCTTCGTCCTCGTTTTCTCCATCTCAAGCTGCCGCTCGAGCCGGGTGACCTCGCTCTTGGCAGTTCTCTCTTCGCTCGCATGCGCTGAAGCGTCGGCCATGTATTTTCGGCAAGATCTCAGTAGATCGCGATTCTCTCGACCGAGGGTAGCGTTGCGTGCTTCTGACGCTTCGAGTTTCTGTTTGAGCTCTTCGTAGGACGCTAATGGATTTGGTTCGATGAATACACGCCGGATGCTTGGGGTGATGTAGCGATGGAACTGCTTGGAGAGGGAGTGAAGCTATGGGAGAGGTAATTTTAGGTAGAGGGCGACGGAGCCAGGGTAGATCTACCTCTGGTACGACTGAGGCAGGCAGATCAGTAGTAATCCGATAAGAGTACGCGTGGATATCATACCAATGGAGAACTCCGCCCTACAGGTAGGACACGCAGCTGTGAGCCCATCGGGGCTGCTCGACGAGATATAGTCGGTTAGGCATTGCATACAATAGACGTGTCCTGAAAAACCTTAGAAGAATATCTAGCCCCGCCCATGTACCCACTACCTACCGCATGGTATAGAGACTGGCTCTGTATAATCGCAGATACAGATCGTACACTGGTCTGACATGGTGACGAATGGGAAGAAAAAGAGAAGAATATTTGAAAGAAAATGAGTGGCGGAACAAGAGGTTATCCCTACCACGTGACTGACGCGTTGCGATAAATCCCGAAATGATGTTATCGATGATAGTCGTGTTTCCTCCTGATGCCATCATTTAGTTTTGCTCTCTAAAGCCATGGGCAGTCGGACCGGTCTGCCACCAGGGCAGGCTCGGTCGGGACACATAACAATTGTTGCAGTTTAAAAATCCATGGCCACAATGTCTGCTCCACATATAATCGGATTCATTTATTTGAACCAAGTCGTCAACAGTCATCAGAAATTATCTACAGAGTATACTAAAAAGTCCGCAAATCATGGTACAACTATGTAACATAATACAATATGTTCGTTAATGGCTAGTTCCGAAAGTTTATGTCCATGAGGGCGATAGGCCCACTCGTAAAGATGGTAGTACAATTGCGAATTTGTATGATGTCCAAAAGGTTGAATGCCCCTTCAATAAGCGGGACCGCCAGTGATGGTAAATTCAGGGCTCCAGTTACCAGAGTCTCCGAACACTATGGAGTAATTTAATAAGTAAAGTCCCATTCACCCTATCAGAGAAAAATGATACGCACGAACGATAGAATAATCGTCGCCCTCCGTGACCCAAGGTACTGTCACATCCATCTTTCCTAGGAGGATATCAAACCCGTTGGCGAGGACCACTGCACTAATGTCAGCATCATAGCTACAAGTGGCAGGAACAATGAAGAAACATACAAGGCAGAGTGGAATCACCCTTCCTTAACCTAATCGAGCCAAATCGGTTCGTGATTTGTGCCGGGGGGTTGGATGTATCCCAAGTGACAGTCTGGGTAGAATTGACCGTCCAGGATGTGGAGGCATCAGGGCTCGTTACTGGGGGCGCGTATACGTCTCGAGCAACATGGATGGGGGTGGCAAAGGCGGATGCTACGAGAGCAGTGAGCATGGTGATGGGGAGCGTCAATTTCATGATGAGGTCGTTAGATTAGTAGCGAGTATTGGGTGTTGTGTTGAGGAAGGTCAGGAAGACGAATTCCAATGGCACTCTGTGCACACCTTTTATATGACATTGATTACCGATAAGAATAGAAATGATGCCGCTGAGCCGGATCATCTGGAGCGAGAATGTTCTGTGACGTATGCATCATCATTTCACATGCGGTGCTGACCCCTACGCTTACTCTGGCTTCAAGTTGCCTCCGGTAAGTACTAAGCTGCAACGCCAACCTTGGCACTGAACACATGAGCTTAGCCGACAGAACGTGTATCAGCGTCGGCGAAACGGAGTAAACCTCCTACTGCATTTCAGCACTGCCCGGCTTCAACTAGCCGTCGCCACAGCGCCTCGATCTTCGCCTTTCTTCTTCTGCACACTCAGTATGACAAATGCTCTTTCTTGTCAGGACTCCATACTCCGTAATTGGTGTAGGACCGACCTCTGCGGCGTGGGGCCACAAGCGGTGAATTACTGTACCTAGCGGTGAATACTGGCCGCCCTGCGCGATAGAAAGCGGACAGGATATCACGGGTGACAGTGTGAATGCAGAAGACAAAAGCCGCCGGTGCGCAGAATGAAATGAAGTCATTCTGTGCGAGTTCCGGCAGATTCAGACCAACGGCATTGGTACCGCTGACCAGGGAGAGGCGGAATGTTTCGAGTGGCGCTACCCCGAGATACGAGATCCCAAGCTCATATGAGATCTCAAGCTGAACTTGGGTAGGGCAGATACAACGTTGCGACCCCAAAGGAAAGATGAAGGCGATAACGAACGGGGGTTCGGTCAGCAGTTGTCAATGAGGTGTCCTGTGAGATACGCTAACCTCGGAGAGAGAATGGCGATTGATCAAAGGCGAAAAGCGCATCACGACGATGAGGAAGATTGAGATGTCGAAGACGCGTATGCGAGCGAAGGACGCCCAGATAGTCCAGATCTGGGTCCGTTATCAGCAGGATCTCTTGTTGGGGTCGAACGGCGAGCGACTTCTCGTAGATCCATGAGGCGCGTCCCATCTTCAGTGTCCTGATGTTATCTGCGTTCAATGTTCGGTGGCGCTCAGGAGTCTATGTTCAAGTGACTCGACGGACGTCTGGGTTCTGAGTCGATTACAGAAAGGAAGCCAGCAACACAGCGACGTACAGTCTCGTTCTCAGCGTCGGTGGGCCCGGGGGCAGACTATTCTGTCCGGCACTGCATTGGAAATTGTCTTGGAAGATCTGGAGGAGTATGCGATACGTCTGGTGGTCGCAGGGTTTCAGCTCGTCGAACTGAGCCAGCCTGTTGCTGGAATCGCCGATAGGAATTAGAGTACAGCATCCTAGCAGGGCATCTCGCAATCAAGGATATCACGAATCCCCATCTATCGGCTGTCTTGGGAGCATCGGTCGAGTGGCGGCCGAAAATTTGGTACCGGCAGATCGGGCCGTACATGACCCCTTTCCTTTCCTTCGTCTCTCTACCATGGACCTCACTATCAACCTTTTCGAAAGCCTACTAGGTATCATCTGGCTATTCAATGCCATGATATTCTTTATACCTGCTAGCGAAGAAATACCCAACTACTTGTTGATCCTGTCGTTCGTTACCATGCTTGTCTTTATCTGCGCTGCTCCATACGCAGTATACCGTGAAGGCAACAACCTCATCTGCTGGTCGTACTTTTGTTCCTCGTTTCTTGTCTTCAAGTTATGCGAATGGACTGTGGGTTCCAAACCTATGTCTTCTTACGCTAAACATGGCTCCTATTTTATAGGCGGCTTAAGCTGGATGAAGCATATTTTGCTGTTTATCGTCATTCAGACAATCAACCATGCCTTATTCTGGATATACTCTACCCTTCGGAGGAATGCCTACGCTGCCAATTTCTTCTACTTCCATGCGTGTGTGGCTGGCATCTTTGAAGCTATTTATACCGTAGATCTCTACCTCATCTACGCAGTGTTATTCATCGCTAACAAAGGGACAATTGACGAAGAATTGATGCAGCGCCGAATGTGGATCTCGGATAAAATCACGCAGGCCCGAAGACGTTATGAGTATGAGCTGATGTATCACGTGAGCTCTCTTTTTTGAGGCACCTTGTCAACTTTTGATCCTTCGAATAGCCAGAAGCTGGTGGCAGCGAGCATTTCTTGCCATCGGGTCCTCCGCCGCCTCCTTATGTGCAATAAATATATTCGGCTACATCTCTACTGGCATCGCACTATTCTTAAGTTGCACGTGGACTGGACTGTTCTTGTTGTACATTCGCCTATTATCATGAAAATGAAGTGGCCTTATGTGTTTAAAGTATACACACCCGTGCCTTTTGAAACTGCGGCAAGATGAGAACCTTGATGAGGTTTAATCACAAAACTTGCAGTCAGAGTTAGAGGACAACGGGTGATGCTCTGTCCCGTTCGATCTCTCACGGCAATCACATAGTGTTGACGAGACCAGGATTGAAGACAACAGTAAAGGTTGCATTGTAAAAATACTAATTCATTCTTCAGGATACAAAGAGGGGAAAGTTGAGTACACATCGACCAAACTGAAAATGCTTCCGTCGGACCTTGATTATCAGCGAGTCATTTCATGATTTCAAAGCGCGATATCACAAGACCGCGTTCTAACCGGGTTCAGAAGTCTGATTTCTCACGCCACCTCACTTCCGTCTCCGACCATCCAACAGACTCAGACTTTGTTTCCCTTCTTCATCGCGAGTTCCACCATCTATCAAGTTCTTTCTAGGTAACATGATATCCACCTTTAGGTGGTCTGTCAATGATCACCATGGCGCGAATAGGAGGATCAGGGGACACTCCACAAGGCGGGTATAGCGTGCACTGCGTTCGGAATAACAAGCGTAGACAAAGTCTACTATAGACCTACTGTCACTGCTATTATTGGTAAGGTCCCTATACAGCCAACTAAAATCCCGGTTGACTCGCCCTTCGTCTTAGACTTTGCCCGTTTCTCACATGATACCATTCCTTGTGGAGTCATGGACAATAATAGCGGAAAGGCGTCCCTTTCTGCTAGTTAGAGCATTGTTTGCGTTATTCGGACTCCTGGCAGTGCATTCACTAGCCTGTTCACTCGATACGAATATCAGCTGAATCGATGTTCCTATGCTGAAAGTTTCAGACATTTTGGTGCACGACTTTGGCACCTTCTGTGCTCCTTGAATTGAGAACATGTTCTGTAGGAGGGGTAATTGGAACGCATAAAAGGCGTCGGACCATATAGATTGACTCTAAGCTACTGTGGACACTAGCCCCGTAGTACAGTCCTCATACACTACCGCCATGCCTTCCTTCACCAGTGCCATCTCCGTTGCTCTCCTTGCTTCACTTATCTCCCCAGCAGTCAGCGTCAACTATTCGCAGAGCGATAGCTACGTAGGCTCTGATTTCAACAACGGTTTCTCATATCAAGCCATTTCCGACCCAACGAACGGCCGTGTGCACGTGTCTCTGCACTCAACTTTTCCTACTCACCCTTCTCATAATACTTCAATATAGAAATTATGTTGACGCCGGCGCAGCAGCCAACCAGAATTTGACCTACGCATCTGACGACACCTTCATTCTGCGCGCAGATTACATGAACGTTTTGGACCCCGCTGGTGCTGGACGTGACTCCGTTCGGATTCAATCGAACAAACAATACGGAAGCAACACAGTGATGGTGTAAGTCTTGATTGCGTTTAGTTGTCTTCGTGAGTTCATTTGTTTTCTTAAGATTCAACATGCGTCATATGCCGCAAGGCTGCGGGTAGGTGATTTCGTCTCACAAACTCCTTATACTTTTCGGTACAGCACCTGGCCAGCGGTATGGACTGTTGCGGTTCCGTGGCCAACCATGGTTCGTTGCTGCGTCATCAATACATCCAATTACTCACTTTTCTTAAAGGGAGAAATCGATATCGTAGAGGGTGTTAACAATCAGGTGTATAACCAGGCGACTTTACACACATCTGAAGGTGCGCTCACGCCATCTTGTTCTTGAATTATGTCTTCATACTCTCCTTCAAGGCTGCACAATGCCAGATTCTCGGGACGAAACTGGTAATGCTTAGACTTGCATCAGATTCAATCTTTCTCACCGTATGATAGGAATTGCGCTCACGACTGATTGTAACGCTGCAATCAACGGCAACTCTGGTTGCGGTGTTCAAATTCCAGATCCACTTAGCTATGGATCAGCTTTCAATGACAATGGTGGAGGATGGTGAGTGTCATCGTTCTCCTGAATTATAACATCTTAGCATGAATGTTTTTATTCAGGTATGCAGTTGAACGGACTGATACTTTCATCAAGATCTGGTTTTGGCCTCGCAACAGCGACAACGTGCCAGCTGACGTTCTCAGTGGAGAGTACAACGTTAATACCGATGCCTGGGTATGTCCCGGAACAGCATCTTATGATTGTTTTTTGAACTTCAGAATAGGGAACGCCATTTGCAAACTTTCCGAACACCTCATGCTCGATCACTGACAGGTTCAGTGCTCACAACATCATCATCAATTGTGAGTAGTCCATAGACTGGTGATTACGCTCTGATGCGATGATCTTCTCATACAGTGACGTTCTGTAAGTCAAAGTAATCGATGTGCTGCCAGGCTATCTTTCTGATACCATCTTCTATGCAACTAATAGGTGGTGACTGGGCAGGAAATGTCTACTCGTCCTCCGGCTGCCCATCATCCTGTATCGGTATGCTGGCTATGTTCTTGTATATCCTAATGGTGTTTAACATTGACTCATTAGACTTCGTCAACAACAATCCCGCAGCTTTCGCTGATGCCTACTTCGATTTTGCATGGATCAAAGTGTACGGCTAGACGGTTTCTTTCCTTTCGTTCCCTGCCGATATCGATACCCGAAAATGTATAACATATAATACGAGACAAGTGTCCGACTCTGCGCATTTGCCTCTATAAGGAGCCGTCAAAGCAATAGGTCTTGTAAGCTTGGAATATTTGTTTCAACATTTTTCACTGGTTCGTAAGCTTTTTTATCTTCGTGCAGGTGTTGGGAAGCACAAATTTTTTACCTTTCACTCTCAGTAAGGTTAACTGTGTAGGGTTGATGCAACGAGTGTTTCAATGGTATCGAAGACGTGAGTAGTTCTTCGGAGCACAGGTTGTCCGCCTGATCCAGTCCGGGACTACTTTTTTTAATAGTATTGACTCATAAAGACATGGTCACTACTCGTACTGTTCTCGTCGGCGACAGTCACTTACGGCATAATCCTTCCATCGGACCATCCACTGGCCCTTCACAAGGATCGTGTGGACAACGGTCTTTCCTTTGCCTACCAAGGTACGCATATTCTCTCCGTGCTTACACTGCCCAACACCAAACGTTTTTAGGAAATTCGCTCGCTTCGAGGGGCCTTTTTGGGGGAACGGAAGATGTATCCTTCTCCGTCTTTGGAAATACGGCAACATGAAGATTCGAACATGTTCAAACAACTCTGCCAAGCGTTGACTCAAAGAGCGAATGCTAGTCGCCGAAGGGACGTGTCACTGCGTTGATGAAGACACGTATGACCAGTTAAGTACCCTCTGAACTCCCGGATCTGAGCTCCATCACCGAAGCTGAGGATCTCCGCTCAACGACAAGCAACTACCAACTTCTCCAGATTCTACACCAAGATACTATCTATGTGAATTTAGAGTTGGGGTCAACCGTTGTCTTGAGTAGTAACATTGTTATCATACCAATAGCCATTTGAGGTTTAAACTCGAGTGAGTATCCAAATCAGTCGACCGATGTCTGCACTCGAGACACTATGTTGTGATCAGAAAGAGAAAGTTGAAGGCAGGGAAAAACAGTAGAAAGTCGTACAGTCAAACGGCAAGTGTCATCTCCTGTCATACGATGTAGACACGTATATCTTTCCCAGAAAACTGCAAGCGGTTCCGGTTACGCAGGAATTGTCTAACAATACCAGCATGAGACGCGGGCCGGCTAACCGAATCGCCATCTCGACATCTTGTATGACTATGCTCGGATAAGGATAGTTTCAGGGGAACTAATATATACATACAAGCACATAAATTGCAGCGTAAGTTTTGTTTACGGACGTCAGGAGAATGAAAACTTTGCCTCATTGACGAAGCGGCTGGTATTAACCAAAGAAGCTAACACGAGCCGCTTCGTCAATGAGGCAATCTTTCCCGTTCAACAAAAACTTCACATCCAGCCCTTTCTCTTTTATCATGAACAAGTCGCGGAATGGCGAATCTTGAGCCACCGGGATGGCTAGCTGCCGAAAGATCCACAACGAGTTCAACGATATAAGCAGTGTCTCTAGACGACTATCGCCATACGATCTGGAAAGAACCAGCGCATGTAATCCATGTACCTCTTCCAGAAGACCGCTTTGCGGCATGCGGATCGGAGCTTCTTTGACGCACAATTCTTTCAGATGTCGGACTGTCCCCTGCTCAAGATCCAACGCCTTGAAGGTGTCCCTTGCTACTGTTCGGTTGACAAAAATGTCGAGCTTTTGGAGAGCCGGGGACTGCGAGAGGATGGGAATAAGGAAGTCCTCAACGGAGATTGGTATGGACAAAGTGAGCACGGTCAAGCTACACTTGGACCGGCGAAAGAGGTTAAGGAGCCGAGAGTACTCGACTGGTTCAAAACCCCCTGCCAGGACACTGAAGAGTGCTTGATCTTCTTGCACCATGATACCGAACTGCTGGAGTGTCGGGAGGGAAACATAGTCAAACGTTTGGGGGACATTGTTGACACCACGGGTATTCTCCGCATTGACGACAAGTGAAAGCCTTTGAAGAGAAGTATGCCTCATATGGGGGTACGCAAGTAGCGGTGTATTAGCAGCAAAACCACGAGGAGGTGGAGCTGACGTTAGGGCTAATTCAGTTAGATGTTGCCCCCGGTGTAACATGGAATGAAGTTCGGCGGGATCGTAGGATACGTGGAATTTGAGCATCTCGGACATGTTTATAGGCATACTTGAATAGAGAATACGTTGAAAATGGGCTTCCTTGATAGGGGATGAAGAGAAGAGTGTGTTGAACCTTACGTGGTTGATATCCGGCTGAAAGACACCAGATAGGTGGATTCGAAGTGTCGTTAATTTGATAGCGGGGGACGATGTCAGAGCCAATAGCCCGGATAATTCGTCCCCGGTCATGTTCAGGTCCAGACTTGCCCAGCGTTCTGCTTGTAGTACTAGGTCAGTGACAACGTCTGATATTGTTTCCTCATCCTGGTCAATCGTTGTCATGGACACATGGATGGGTAGATCGCGGGAGAGAGAGATGTATTTCCTGAGAAACGTAGTACAGTCGCTGTTGGATTCCGAAATGTGGATTCCCGTCCATAGGGAGGGACAAGAGCGAGAAATGCTCCGCCAGGTGGAACAAACCTGTCCAAGGCTCCATGGGGCATCGAGAGGATCAGGAATGTCAGAAGATGCCAGACTGAATATCTCGAGTAGTGTTTCTCGAGGTAAACGTCGTATAGGAGCCAAGAGGGCCTTGCAGCCGCCGAGGTCCTTGAGGAGCTTGTCGCGTCGGTCTCTGATTCGGATGAACAGAGACTCGATTTCATGTAACTCCTGTTCAAGGTTGGAGATGTCGTCCCGGATGGAAGCTTGGCAGACGTCGAGTGACGAGAAGCCGGATTGCAAGAGCTCAGTAGCATCGACGGAAGGAACATAAGAGCATATGGCGCTAAATGCGCATTTGGGACAGATATCCTGAGTGACAATTGTTGGTTAAAAGACGAAATGATCAGCAGAAATGAGTGCATACCATCATTCCCCCGCCAAAGGAAAACTCCGAAGAGATTTTGGAGACGGAAGGGCGATACGAGTCGAAAAACGAGACCTGACGTTTCTTATCAGTTAACCTGGATATGTCACGGTTGTGTTGAGATTTCCATTTTCAAATACCATTTCGGCATCAAGAGAGAGGCCACGTGATTAACGTGTCCGGGTATGCGAGTTCCTCTCTCTCTTCTCTCGTAAAGTTACGAAGCTGAACGCTCAATCTATTTCTACTTTCTTCGCTCTGTGAACATGATAGGTCAATGCTCTCAATGTCTGCAAGAGCTCCAGGAGCCTGTTTGTATCCCCTGTGGTGAGTATTTTGGTTCGCTGGTGGCTGGTCGCTGTTCAGTGTTGAGCGGAAGTCAACTATCTTACTTATTTCATCAAGGACATCTTTACTGCAAAAGCTGCTTATTTCGAGTAGACGCAGAAGCCACATACAACTACTATCGGCCTACATGCCGTGCTTGTTACACTCCCTTCAAGATGGGCAAGTTTGTCTCTTGTCGCTCGAGATGTCGATGTCATTAACGAATGCATTAACCCAGACTTCATTACTGAAGTACTTCCCCGCTCATTCTCTGCTACGCGTTATTCTGACTCTCGTGGATAGGAAGAACGGAACAGGCGTCAATTCAAGGGGAAGCCCCGCTCCATGAGGGACGTCCGCGAGCTATTCATCAGACCTACTCCGACACTTCGGGCCCTTGAGCCCGAAATCGTATCTATCAAGCAGAACACACAGGCCTACGAAGAGACATTGAGGAAAGAGAGAGCTCGTCTGTCGCAGGAAAAGGACGACCTCATGATTTCGCATCGAAGAGAAGTAGCTGAACTGACGGCTAAGATCTTTGGGCTGGAGGAGAGAAACCGTACGCTCGTCTTGGATGTAACGAATCACCCGGTCTGGCTCCCGCCGTCAGACAACGCCTCTCCAAAATACAAGAATGCGGCGGTGGGTCCCGATACCAGTGCTTGTGCCATGCAGAAGGACAGGGACCGTCTAGTGTCGGAAATCTTGGGACTGAAGGCTCAAGTTATGTCACTACTCGCTTCATTACGAGATTCCAAGGGTACAGTCGACCGAATTGCTCTTCTCGAGAACCAGAAGAAAAAGCTGCAGAGCGATGTAGACCTGATGCTCGCTGACCTGGAGAGGGAGAAGACTTTGCGAAACGAATCTCAGTTGAAGCTTGACCAAGCGACGCAACGCCTCATCACCCTAGAGACTACCCTCAACAATGAAAGGTCCAATTCGAAGACTGAAATCCAACAACTCACAACGAAGAGCGAAGCGCAAACCGACAAAGTTGATCAGACAAAGACGCCCTCGGACACATCTCAGGCGAGGGTGGACAATTTGGAGGCTCGTATCCGAGGTCTTAATGTGAAACTCATGGCTTCCGAGGACGAATATCGGCGACACAAGGTGCACCTAGGGGACGAGGTCAAACGTCTCTTACACCAACGCGAGAAGAAGCAGATCGAGCTGAATGGATCTCAAATGACGATGAGAGTGTTGAAAGGGCGTATCCGTGACTTGGAGACCGAACTTAGCGATTCACAAAAGCTGGTGGCGGAACTAGAAGGTTATCAACAGAAGGTGGCTGACCTGGAAGGCATCAACTCACGGCTCGTATTGGATCTGGACTCTTCACAACGTCTGGTCAAACTTCTGACCACTAACAACGAAGTCCTTCTCCAAAAAATCGTCGAGCTTGGGGCTGATGGTACTCATCTGAAGATCGAAACGGCGCGTCTTACTGGCGAGATCGTTTTATTGCGGCACGCGCTACGGGAATATGAGGAGGAGCAAGAGGTCGAAGAAGCAGTTCTTAACCTTGATGAGTATGTTATCGTCTTATCTATCTTCTCCTAAGGCTAACTTCTGTTTCATTCAGTGATCAATCTTTCACTGAAGGAGTTCCCAGCCAACCGTCGGAATCTGTCGCTTCAAGCCCTGTGTCGGGGACCTCAGGCCTCGTATTTGCACACGCAGAAGCGCCTCCTTTGTCCTTGGAAGGGTCTTCGTCAGCTATGAATGAGCAAGGAGCACTGAATGGCCGGATCCTGGATGACACCCCATTTGCATTGAAAGATCAAGGCAGAACTCAGATTCTCAGTGCCGACTATGTTCTGGTACGAGATCCCTTCGCCGAGCCTGAGGAGCCTTCATCCGCAAAGATGGCCGATAAGGTTTTCGGGAAATAAACCTTCAACTATTCGCAACTTCTTCTCGCTGCCAGCTGGTGAAGGGCGGAAGATCTGGTTCGTGTTTCTCACTTTATACATGGTTCTGTCTCCTTCATCGTACTTGTGTATCTTGTCTGCAACGAATTTGTATCTTACAAATGAAAACGAAACAAACGCTTGATGTCCTCGCCGGACTGAAGGTATTGTAAAAGGGAAATGATATAAACCCTGATGCTCGAATGAATTCTCCATTGCCGGTCGGCGCTTTAGAGTTTTCTCAAACTATATTAAGTATCTCAGTACCGTACGTTCAGGCACACAATATAGGGATGCATTGTAGGTCCATATGTACTGATCGACAGGGATTAGTTCCACGGAGGTAATTGGTTCCCTCGAATAGGAAGCTCTTTGATCCACCAGTGAGTGTACTTGCTATCAGAAGTTCCCCCGGAGCTGAAGACTAGTGACGGGAGCTTGTGTAGAGAAAGAAAAACAGTAAAATCCGGGCAAAGGACAGCGGCACTAATTGAGAACTACAGTTATATTTTACGAACGAACATATTACTATGATATGCTCTTTAAACCATGGCCGGGATCTGGATGCTGGCAATGGTCCAGGTCTTTCCACCGTCAGCAGTCACCATATCGGAGGCTACAACACCCGTTCCTTTGCCCAAAGTCGAAGAGAACGTAGGATCGGCCGATTGAAGAACGATTGTAGTATTCGTGTATTTCTACAATACCGTCAGTACGCGCGGAGTCGAGCACAACGGATGTATTTTACCTGAACGGAGGTAGAGCCGGTGCACTCAGATTGGCATTCAGTTCCGGTTCCGAAACCACCGTTCAAAAGGGGGCCATCATCTACAGAGGGGCGTTAGCGTTGCAAGAAGTGAGTTACAGAAGATAGCAATAGTGTACGCACAGCTTTGAAGGGTCGAGATAACCGTTCCGTCAAGGGTGACGGTCTAGGGGTGGATTAATCCTGTTGGCGTTTGAAGCGAATGATATTTAATACGTACCTGGTCCCAGGTCAGGTTGTCGTCGGCCAACTAGGAGACGATTCAGAAATTCGAAACAGATGTGAAGAGAAGAAAAGGACGAACCTTGTAATGAATCGTAATGGATTGATCGCCGTCGAGAGGAGTCAAGTCGCCGTTCAACTGAGTAGTGGCGCCGTTTACAACGCTATGTGCTCGTCAGAGGTAGTAACAAGAAATATTTGGAAGTGGACACAAACCCGAAGTAACTGGCCGTAGCGCACCACTGAGTCGACGAGGCACCACAGCTTACCGATCGCATGAGAATAGTAAGCGCATTAGCAGATACACACTTACTAGGCATTATTGTCCGCGAGTTGGTCCACGCCAGCCTGGATCAGACCGCTGGTCGAGTTGCTTATGCCTTCAAAGAGTGTTCAGTACCGAATCCTCAGCGAACAGGCGTCGCTGTAGTCTACCTATCCACAAGAAAAGAGCACTATGGGATCGTCAGAGGGGCAATATTCTACAGCGAAAAAAGACAGACTCCTTGGCGTTGGTTGGAGGGGTTCCGGGCGTGAAGGTAGTCGACGCCTCAATGATGGCGGAGCTCGTGGGTCCTAGGGAGTATGCAGCACCCCAGGAATCGGCCTTCACGGCCACAGAGAGCGCCAAAGCAACAAGGGAAAGAGATAGCATTTTGTTCAGTGGCGAAACGCAGAGAGAAGTGAGCAGTGAGCCTGAGGTTGTAGCCAACAAATCCTTGGATCTTATATCGCGACGGAAGCGGGATCTCGCACTGTAGACGGCAAAAAGTTGGCGACGATCTTCCGAAATGGAACCAGCGTATATCTTTCTGGAGGCGGGTTACCATCCTGTCGCGCTCTAGATGGCGGCCGGGTTGGAAGAGTAATAGTCTTGGCAGGCCGCATTCCGCTACTTAGTAGGGATATGATTTATTAATCACTGTATTGAACGATGGCCTATCACAGCTTTTAAGCAGCGGGACCCATCGAGGGAAAAGGTGGGGACAAAAATTGAAAGTTGAAATCAGCGATCAGGGCGGTCGGCAGGGCCCACGGCCCGGTTCACAAGGTTGCACTTGTGCATGGGGAGCATTTCATGGCTGACATTTATCTAGGGGAAGTCTGAGCCATGCGGGAACAGGCCCTTGAATATTTTCGATGTTCCTGCGAAGATTTGCAATAGACCGGCCCGCCTAAACCAAGAAAGTCACCTGGGTAGAGAAACTGGACAGAGAAGGTCACAGGTAGAAAGGTTACGGAAATTGCAGTGACACAGAGCCACAGGCGCAGCAACGAGGAGAAACTCTTGCGTCCACGGAAAAAACAGGATGTCCGATGTGATCAAAGAGTCGCGATCTTCAGCCTGAGTCAGCCCGGGAAAAGCCGGCGTCGGGACTAAAGATCCGTGTTCGTCTCCTAGTAGGTAGTTATTTGTACTGTGCACCACGGCCGTCCCTACAGCGGACCACACTGTGTAATACGATGATGATGATGATGGACCTGTGACCCGTCCTTCTCAGCTTTCTAGCCTGCGTAAATCCAGTATATCTGTATGTTTTCTACACTACACCACTAGGAGCCTTTTCTACTCCTTGCAGTAAGTATAATCTCAGTCCGAGTTCATGAATCAATCCATCATCTCTCACCCGGCGGGGAATCTCTTTTCCTTTGCTTTTGGTCGCAATGCCTGATGTTCCGTCGCTCGAGCACTTTGACTGATGGTTTTACTGGCTCTTTATCGGTCAATCTAAATTGCATCTAATTCCATACCTCGTCGCTGATGGGCTTCGTCCTTAATTCCGGCTATTCTCGATGCATGTCCCCACCTCCGCCCACAAAACTTGTCCTTCGCAGTGTCCAGGTCAACTCCTTCCTGAAAGACTTGATTCAAACCATCGCATCTTGCATTCAACACGTATAGATGGATGGTCTTCAAAACACACAGCGCTGCGCAAAACATTATTGCCCACTCAGGAAACAAGTCGAGGAAATCGTGATGTATGGTCGACGACACTCACCGCTATCATTGGACCCCGCGACAAGGTAAAAAGCATGTTACATGCCACTGAGCTATTAAAGCCTTATTGTCTTATTCAATTGATGACCTAGAAAGGCACAAGTGGAAAGGTAACGACTACTTTCAAGAA
Source organism: Armillaria mellea (assembly GCA_030407055.1). NCBI lineage: Eukaryota > Fungi > Basidiomycota > Agaricomycetes > Agaricales > Physalacriaceae > Armillaria > Armillaria mellea. Next base: position 1,069,276 of record JAUDZF010000007.1, read on the forward strand.
GATGGTCGCAACACAAGTTAAGATGTCAGAAGCAACATCGCAACTGAATCATATGAACATGGGGTTCTGGGCTTCTAAGAAGATGTACAAATTTGAAAAGAGAAGACGAAGCTACGCACGATAGTACAAAAACATGAAAGTGGTCTTTACTTTCCCACTTGTGCCTTTATAGGTCGTCAATTGAATAAGACAATAAGACTTTAATAGCTCAGTGGCATGTAACGTGCATTTTACCTTGTCGCGGGGTCCAATGGTGGTCCAATGATAGCGATGAATGTCGTCGATCTGCCCATTACCTAGCTTGCTACCCGGAGCCGCTCGATTTCCCTTTATAATGCATGTTCTTCATGCGGCACACACCTCGTCTTCACCACCGTATCCAGTTTTCAGCCTAAGTAGGTGAGCTACTCATCCTCGCATTCATATCCTTTGTATCACTCACAACTCCGGATTAGGACAAGTTTCTTATTCTCGATTCACTTCCTTCAGGGATGGCGAATACTGTACCCTCAGATTTTTTGCCACCACGTGTGATCCAAGACAGATACTCCTACCCGCTCCCATTCAGCCGTCTCCTCCAGAACAACGACCCACCCCCCGCCGACTTAGATGTCACCCGCACCGTCCCGGATATGATCGAGCGCGCGACCAACGACATAGCTCTCACAAAGAAGGCGGTACAATCGCTCTGGGTCCAGATCAAGAAAAAGAGAACAGAAATTTGGGCCTTGGAGCGAGTTATCGACGACTGCAATATTGTGCTCTCCCCCATACGCAGACTGCCCACTGACATCATCCTTGAAATATTCCACGCCGTCGTCCAAGAAAGGTACGACGTCTTTGAGGTTACCAAAGGACCGTGGCTCCTCAGTCACGTATGCAAAACGTGGAGAACCTTGGTACGCGAGTATGGCGCACTCTGGTCGTCTGCAAATATCACAAACGTTGCGCCCGGTGGAAACAGGATCTCCCTCCGGCAACCCGCGATGCTGCTTGGCACGGCTCTGAAGCGATCCGGCACATTTCCTCTCTCCGTGTGGTTCGACTACGAAACCAAGAAGAGACGGAGAGGGCACCAGGTCTCGGAAAGTTACTTGCCATTTATAGGCAGCAACGGTGAAGAGCTCGGCCCATCCGATGGCGACGATGAGGTCTTTTTGTCGAACAGAAGCAGTTACGTTACTGGACGGAGTTTTGTCAAACTCCCAATCGAATGCCAACTCGCCACGGTGTTGGCACGACACTCTCGCCGGTTGAAATACCTGAACATCGATGTTTCAACCACTCCGACGTTGAAAGGACTCCACGCACTAAACGGACGGTTAGACCGCCTAGAGACATTGCATATAACCTCGTCGTGTGAACGAATCCACAACGAGCTTCAAGAATACTTCAGTGTTGCGCCGATGCTCCACTCCGTTTATCTGAACGATCTCCCTCTAGCCAGCGCACTCCATCTCCCGCTCAGGCAACTCAGATCCCTTGACCACCAGCTCCCGAAGATGCGGGCGGATGTATGGCGCACCACAGTGCAAACCATCCTCCATCAAGGGTCTCGTTTGACAGACTATGGCCCCCCTTCACCTCCAGCGGCATATAATAGCGAAACCTCTAGGATCGAAAATGCCTTGCTTCGTACATTCCGTGTCCGTGATTGGTACGTGCTCGATTACTTCCATCTCCCAGGAATCGACGAGCTACATATCCATCATTTCGGCTGGGTTAAAGGTCAGATTGCAGGAGACACCCTGTCTGCCTTCATTCATCGTTCGAGATGCACTCTGAAGAAGCTTCATCTCCGCGGTGTTCCGGACAGTATTCTCTCAGCGCTCCCGTCGGTCCACCAAAGCCTCGTCGACCTTGAAATCACGGTCACCAATTCAAACACTAAGCTTCTGTCTGGACTGGCCGCCTTCATGTGTGAGCCAGGCCATTTCCCGCGTTTATCAAGGCTCGAGATAAAAGTTTCAAACGAGCTTTGCTTATCCCATGAGACGCTTTCAGAGTATTTGGCGCGGATCTGCACTTTAGTGGTCAAGGTGTGGAATGCACGGACAAAGGTGCGGCCTCGAAGTCTGGTTTAGCATCTCCGACTTCAGTCACATCCATCTCGTCTGTAATGTGAGGAAGCTCAGGCGTTTACGCAATAAAGGATTGGATATAGCAGTTTTTGCAGCGCGCAAAAGTAAGCACTGGTGGGACACTGTGGGTCACAGCGAAGAGGAAGACGTTGAGGACTTGCGTGATGTCCTTCTTTATGAAGACGGACAAGACGACGGGAGTGACTCGGAGGATGACGATTCTGAGGATGACTCGGATGAGCTAGGAGAAGAATCAGAAGATGACGATTCTGGGGATGAAGATGACCTGGGAGAAGAATCAGAAGATGACGATTCTGGGGATGAAGATGACCTGGGAGAAGAATCTGAAGATGACGATTCTGAGGATGAGGATGACCCAGGAGAAGAATCTGAAGATGTCGATTCTGAGAATGACAATGATCTAGGAGGAGAATCAGAAGAATGCTAGACTGTCGTCGCTTATATACCTATGCGATACCAATAATAACGATCTTTGATGCATTATGGACGAGTAGACTCGCAACCGTCGCTTGCAACGTCAAGTGTATAAAGAGACGGTCACCAGTCTAGTGGATGAGGCAGGCTGGGACACAAGAAATTAGCAGTCGCGGAGGGTTGTACTGAATTGACCGTCCACAATTAAACTTTCCTAGAGAACCAGTCTATCAGTATTCCTGACTACCATAGATCTGGCACTCACTGTGAAGTAGAACTGGACACTGCTGAGGCCGGTTTCTTTTCAAGACGGCAAAGTTATCGTCGTGACTTTTCGCTACCATTCAAGTTGAGGCCTGGCCTATCGGACTAAGATGCCGACTAAGCTAAGTGCGCAAAACTTGGCTAGTTCGGATGAAATTTATGGAATTTGTCACAACATTTTGGAGTCTTGTTCAACTCTGAAACCGAAATTTGAAGGCTGTTGAGTCGTTTGCCTTTGTGCAAGATGAGGGCAGGTACTAAGCGGTGATCATGACAGACTCGGACTTCGGGTATATCGGAGATCCATCATTCTTCCCCTCTGTCTTCCATCACGCCTCTCGTCCTCAACTTTCAGCGTAACCTAATGTGGCCGCGAGCTCCATTCTTTTCTCTAGCGAGCTCCTTGGGCAACGACACGACTGCGGGACAGAGTTCGTGACGATGAAGATCTGTATATTTATGCTGCTACCTTACAGGAACAGGACGTGTTCAAGAGTTCTCATTCCACCATATACTTATTATCGTCGTCAAGTCGCATGCTCCTGTTCGCGCTTTATCTTATCTACGCTTCATTCCAAACGCCTACCAAACTAGCACCCATCCGCCGAGGTCTCATCATACCCAGGCGCGCCGACAAGATAGCGATACTTTTATGCTCCACCTCTGATCATGAGTACGCACGATGCCAGCAAGTAAAGACCAGCGCCTGTGGAGTACGGTCCAACGTGCGTCCAAAATTAGGCCATTATCTGGCAAGACCGATATTCCGATCTGATTTCTAGACGAGCGGCAGAAGCAAACGGGACCAATCAAGGGCTTCTGATTGCTCTCGTGCGCAGTGTATCGTATGCAACCCGCTGGTGCCTTACGGGGATCAGTTTAATAGTAAGAGCAGAGTCCACTGGCTCACCTTTCCAAGGACTACCATTTCATGATGAGCGCCGACGGGAGAAGCGTTTCTTTGCCCCAGCTCTCTAAAGATCATGATGAGTCTAGACTGGAAATTTTGACGACGAAAGAAAGGCTATCCAGCGCCTTCACTATTGCTTGCTCTGGTACGAATCCATGGTCCTTCCGTCCTGCATTGTTCTCATATCGTCATCCTAGGTTTCGCTCTTATCAGCGACGGCTTACAGAACGTACTAAGCTTGTAATTAACTCGTTTTGAACCCGTGCTGATTTCTACGTCTGACAGAACATCATGTCACTCGTAAGTCCACTCTAGGTCCTTCATCTGGGAGCTCGTGACCTCATTCCCGGATCTTTCTTCCAGACGAATGTTGTCTTCGCTCAGCTCTATGGTTCAGCATACAATTCCCACTGGTCGACGCAGTTATCTAATTCTTTGACTGTCGGCACTGTTTTCGGTCAGATTATCATCGGTTACCTCTGCGACGTCAAAGGCCGAAAATGGGGAATCGTACTTTCGACGGTTATGATCGTCATTGGGATCATACTCTGTACTGCATCCCATGGTGCCAATGGGAGCTTTATAGGCTTCCTTTGGATGTTCACTATTTGTACCTTCGCTTATTTCCACCGCATACCGTTTCTGACTCACTATCTTCCAGCTCGAGGTATCACTGGGATAGGTCTGGGAGGAGAATACCCCAGCTGTTCAACCTCTGCTGCGGAAGCTGCCAACGAAAAGATCAAGAAGCAGCGCGGTCCAGTTTTCATCATGGTTACAAACTTTGTGCTCTCTTTCGGTACACCTTTCGCGTGTATCCTTTATCTGATTGTCTTTGAGGCGGCTGGTGAGTTTTGCTTCATATATTCGAACGCCATATTGACTCCTTTTTTCCCTAGGTGGTTTACAGGCCAACCTTTCAACTGTATGGAGAACCGTTTTTGGTATCAGCTGTGTACCTCGTCAGTCTAATTCCTTGACTACTATCGTAGCGAGAATCTCATTCCTGATACGCCGGCAGCTCTTACAGTTTTCTATTTCCGTCTCAAGATGCTCAACTCACAACTCTACCGGAAAGGTGCCATCCAGCACAATGTGCCACATATATTGACCATTAAATATTACTGGAAATCCTTGATCGGCACGGCGGGGGCGTGGTTTCTGTACGACTTCATTACCTTCCCCAATGGTGTATGTAAGTGGACACTCCTCCATTACTGTCTCCACGAATTTAATTACTGAATGGCAGTCTCGGGTCAAATTATCTCTTCTGTCGTCTCAGTCAAAGGAAAAGAACTCGTTCGTAAGACTGCGGAGTACCAGCTTCTTCTGGGCACGATCGCGCTTCCGGGATGTGTTGTTGGCGCGCTATTGGTCAACCATCTGGGGCGGAGGAACACAAGTATGTCACGTCAATACGCCTTCTGAGGCGATGTTGCACCTGACCACTCGCGCCACAATTTTTAGTGATTCTCGGGTTCAGCGGATATCTTATTTTTGGTCTGGCGGTCGGGTGTGCCTATGACAAGGTCATCAAGAATGTCCCGGGCTTCATTGTATTGTATGTTGGTTGCTACCCTCTTGGTGGTCTTCGATGTTCTAATCTGGGTGGGGCAGATATGGTCTGATGAACTCTTTTGCTAATGCCGGGCCTGGGGACATGCTCGGATTGACCTCCAGTGAATCATATGCGACTGCTGTCCGTGGGACGTGTTATGGGTTTTCAGCAGCGATTGGTAAAGTTGGCGCAGTTCTGGGAACGCAGGCTTTCAAGCCAATTCAGGACAATTTGGGTAAACGATGGACTTTCGTGAGTTGCTGATCGAATTGCCGAAAATGCCGCTCATTTTTGTTAGATCATTGCGGCTATCTGTGGTTTGGCCGGCATGACCGTAACTTGGTTCTTTATTCGTAACGAGTAAGGGGTCTTCGTCCTGTATAGAAAACTAACTTTAAACCTTCTTTCTTTAGTTTGGATGGAGATTTAGCCGTTGAAGATGCGAAATTCCAGGACATTCTTGGAAGCAAATGGTTGGCACGGAGACATTGGCGCGGCTGAGTCCGTTGATGCTTTAGTTCAGTCGGAGAAGGGAGAGATCTCCAAAGAGCAGGCGGTCTCATAAATGGTCAGGTGAAACCATGTTCTCACAATAATTTGTTCAGATGGATGTGTTGTCTGTTTCCTTCCTTTGGTGTGCAACTGGACAACATATGCGTGGAGGCGGGTCCGGAAAAGTCCAATATGTCTCTGACGCGTGACGTCATTGCGTCTTTGTACCGGAAGCAAATTACCACCAACAAGTGTTAACCTTTCCCACGATGCTTCGACATCCGTGTTTTATTCGGGAAGAAGTATATTCCTTTACTCTGTGGATCCGTCTTCCCCTTTCAGGCCTGCTCGGAACGTGCTGTCGCACCGCATGGTCCAGTATCCAGCTGCTTGATGAGTATCCGACCCCTCGTAGCTTATCCGTTGCCATCTGTACAGAGATCAGCAGTACTCAGCCGAGTGCGATTCATTTAACGCGAAACTATACCGAGTTCTGTATCACTGACATCGTGCATGTGCGCCGTTCTCAAGCAAACTACCCAAGTTGGGAACTCTTGGCGTTCAAATTTCTAGTCCGCAAAGTCCACCTCCATTGCGGCACTTGTCACGTCGCGACTATTTCTGTTTCCAAAAGGTAGGAAGCTCACCCCCAAACTGTCTGACACGTATCTATCCTTCGGACATTTACCGACGAATGGATTTTTCCTTCTGGCGCTGTCTACTATCATGTGTTCGTGTCTAGTTTTGAGTGGTGCGTTGTCGCTACAGTTTCTCACCAGGAAGTCACTTTGCCTTTTCAGTAGAGACACCCTTGTGGTCTGTCTCTGGGACTGGACATGCTGTTCATGGTTTCTGGTGTTGTAGCATTGCCCGCTGTACGGGGCATCTGATATATAAAGGAGACGATGGAGCACTGATCGACTGCATAAAAACCGACCAAGGGATTTTTTTCACTCTAAACCTCTCTTAACCATTCTTATTATGCTCTTCTTCACTACATTCGCTCTCGTTTCTACTCTTGCTTCGCCAGTCTTCGGTGCATCGTACAAGCAGAGCGATAGCTTTATTGGGTCCCAGTTTTACTCTGGGTTTTCACACCAAGCAATTTCTGACCCTACTAACGGGCGTGTGTACGTGACTTCATCGATAGTTCTAGGCTTCTGCTCATTATAACGGACTACTCGTTGCAGAAACTACGTCGACGTTGCAACATCTAAAGCTCAGAATCTAACCTACGCGTCTGATAGCACCTTCATCCTGCGCGCGGATGCTACCACCGTCTTAAACGCGAACGGGCCTGGTCGCAACTCTGTTCGTCTGCAATCAAACAAGCAGTATGGCAGCAATACCGCTATGGTGTAAGTAATACGAAAACGGTGAAAAGCTCGATGTTGATTTGTCCGTTCCAGATTTAACATAAGGCATATGCCACAAGGATGCGGGTTCGTAGTTTGTGACATGGTGGAGTCTACGTTAATTCAGCGTTTCTTTCAGCACTTGGCCTGCGGTTTGGACTGTGGGCCCTAACTGGCCGAACGGGGTGAGATTTTGTTGAGGCCCTATAAAAATCACATGCTAACTAAAACAATTTTTAGGGAGAAATAGACATTATTGAAGGTGTTAACAACCAAGCAAGCAATCAGGCAACTTTGCATACCTCATCTGGTATGTTCATTCCGTTTTCCGTGCCCGGACCGGTTTCTTATATGAAATTTCAAGGATGTACAATGCCTAGCAGTTCACGCACTCAGTCCGGGTATTTGTGCTTTCTTCTCGATCAGCCCCAATTCTCATTGAAACCCACTTTAGAGTTGCTCTGACAAACGACTGCAACGTAAATGCTAATAACAATGCGGGCTGTGGCGTACAGTTACAGAACTCGGTTAGCTACGGAGCGGGTTTTAATAACAACGGTGGAGGCTGGTTCGTCCCCCACTGACGTTTTGGAAACTACGATTAATTGCGGATTCTTAGGTATGCCTTGGAATGGACCGACTCGTTCATCAAGGTATGGTTTTGGGCCAGAAATGCTCCCAATGTTCCCACTGGAGTCCGTACTGGTGGCAGTGCTGTCATTACCGACAATTGGGTCAGAATTTTTCTCATCTGGAAATTCCATTATCTCAAAGCGCCATAGGGAACCCCTGCCGCATATTTCCCGAACACCTCTTGCTCATTGACTAGTCATTTCAGCCCCCAGAATATCATTATCAATTGTAAGCGTGGATATATGACAACGTTTTCGCGAATTAATCTAGGTGAATTGTCTCAGTGACTTTCTGTGAGTACCCCTTTCTTCGTTTCTCTCCCATTTGTCTCACAACTTTCTTAGGCGGTGATTGGGCTGGAAACGTTTATGCAAGCTCTGGTTGTCCCTCCTCCTGTGTTGGTGAGTGAACAGCTCAATTGAAAGCGGCGATGAAACTAATTTTTTAACAAGACTTTGTCAACAAGAACCCTGGCGCCTTCGCCGATGCTTACTTCGATTTCGCTTGGGTGAAGGTTTACAGCTGATCTAACTATGATACCCTTTTTATTTTTGTATACCATAATAACGTAACGCGATAGTTCAAGATACTCATGCCTTTTCTGACTTCTTCTGATTCATACGGTGAAAGATAACTGGTTTCCATAAAATCGTTACAATATTCAATTCCTTAGTCCGGATGGACGGAAGAAGAAAATGGAACGATTAAATATGGGACGAGATCTGTTAATCTATCAGTTTATAGGAGGTATAACATGAAATTTAGAAGTTTTGTGGACCCTAGCGTACTTTCGCCGATGATAAGAACCTCACTCTTCTTATAGCTACATTAACCGACTTTATCGGCGCATTGCATAAGGGATAAATGCTTATCAGGAAGAAAAGCAAATGAAAGACATTGTAGGATATCGAAAGTACATTCTGAGTGGTGTTGGTTCTTGCTCTGCTTCGACCACTATTACGTACTTGTGTACCGTTGTGGGTGCCGGTTTCCACCTGAACAAAATACAGGCAATACGAAAAAAATTAATAATTTAAATAAAACAAAGTATACGACTACCCAAACCTCATCATGATCATTTCTGATTCCTCAGGACTAGACATGACCTCCTGCCTTCGCAGTCCGTACTCGTCCAATCTCTGCTTTCGTCCTGCTTTGCCCCTACCACCTCGTTTGCTGATCCACTCCACCCCGAGTAACTCCATAGCACTCCCATCATGACCTGTTCCCCATCCACAACTCATCAATCCCCGTCCATCATCCTCTTCACCCTCGCCCTCACCTTCACCCCATCCACCCAAAAATCGGCCGATAACCTCCTCTTTGGAATGCCCGATCTCTGGACCTCTTCCTGAAACCCGGATGATCCTTATACGTACTCTCAAATCATTTCCTTCCTTCTTCGCCTTTCTTGCACCGCTATATGTGACCCAACCTGCGTGCACAGCGCACGAAAAGATATCTGAATCGTCCGTATAAACTCTCCTCTCCGAATCACCGCCACCCCATATCTTGGTTTTCCCCGGTGGTGGCCGTGAATCGGGAAAGAATCCATTCGGCACGAGGACTTCAGCAATCCGCTCACAGTCCACGATGATTGCATCTTCCTCGCCTTCCTTTACTGGATTCGGTAACGGCGGGAATTCCTCTTTGGGTGTCGGCGGAGGGAAGTGAAATGGGAATGGTACCTTAGGCCAAATATATGTTCCCAGGTGTAGTTTTACCTTGCTTCGAACCGGACGGGATAGCCTCGGTCTCTTTCCTCCCCGAGAGTCTCGTACCATATCTCGCTCCCGTTTCTTGTTGGAATTGTCAAAAACCATCCCTTGAGGTCCTCCCACTGGAATGCCGGCTGGACCAGAGGCGGCCGGAACGAACTGCGTGTGAAACTGATTCTGGAATTGTCGCTGAGGAAGCGAGCCTGGTGTAAAAGGCTTAGGTGTATGTCGGTCCATACGTTCTCGGTCCATACGTTCCCTCTCCATGCGATCCCTCTCCATCCGCTTCGCCTAATTGCTCAGCACGCTCCCTTTCGTCAACATTTGATCGCGTAGAGTTAATGGGGGTAGGATTAATCGGTCTGGACGCCGTTTTGTCATCTGAAAAGCAATGTGAGTCGTAAAGTTAATAGAATACCTTAAGAACACTGACCTCTTCTTAAAGCTGGTCCATATGGTCCATCCATGCCGAGGCTCGCCATTGCGGGAGAGCGGAATACTTCTCTCTCTCTTTCCCGCTCTCTCCCCCGGTTCACATCGTGTATAGTGCGCCCTTGAGGGGAAACTCTCTCCCTCTCCCTCTCTCTTTCTCGCTCTCTTTCTCTTTCCCGCTCCCTTGCCTCTAGTCGTTCTCTGTCAATCGTTCGAACATCCATCCTTTCCCTTTCCCTCCTCTCCCGGTCCCTTCCAAAGCCCCACCAGCCATCCTCCCTATTAGGCCACGGCGCCCAACCTCCCGGCCCCGGCCCTGGCCCTGGCCCTCGTTCACGCTCACTTCGGGGCTCTCGAGGTAATTCTCTTGGTTCCCTAGGGACGTCACGTATTTCTCGGGGATCCCTAGGCAACTCGCGTATATCGCGCGGTTCTCGTGGCATATCACGTACGTCCCGGGGCTCCCGTGGTAAATCACGTATATCGCGAGGGTCCCGCTGTAAATCGCGTATTTCTCGTGGTTCTCGAGGCAGATCCCGTATCTCCCGGGGCTCCCGCGGGAGGTCACGTATATCTCTGGCCTCCCGTGATATATCTCGCAGATCTCGAGGTTCCCTGGGTGGTAATCTTTCTTCTTGGATCAAGCTTCTTTCTCGTGTAGGGATACGAGGCTCCCGCGGTATGCGTTCCATTTCACGAGGATGAAGTCTGTCAATTTCGCGTGGCGGAGGTCTCTCATCCCTGCGTTCCATGTCCCGGGGCGGTAAAATCTCTCTTGGGATTCTATCGTCTCTCGGTTCGCGTGGTGGCATTCGTTCAATCTCCCGTGGAGCTAACCTGTGAGCCATAAATGGACAATGTGGACGAACAGGCACCGTGCGACGTACCTAGTATCATCTCTAGGCTCGCGTAGAGGGAGTCGCTCCAATGGTCTGAACAACAGAGAGTGAATATCCAGCACGGAAATAATAGACAAAGAGCTTGCCTGTCATCTCGTCGCTCTATTTCCCGCGGTACCAGTCTTGTAAACGTCAGGCAGATAGCACAAGGAAAATGAGGAGATGGTTACCTATCATCCCTAGGTTCACGAGGCGGAGGTCGCTCAATTGGTCTGTGCACAAAAATTATTATAATACCTAATAATCAGCGAAAGGTCTGACCGATCATTTTGTCGCTCAGCCTGCATATCTCGTGGTACGAGCCTTGCTCTACATTAGTTTAGGAATAGGTTGGATGAGAGTCAAACACACCTGTCATCCCTGACATCCCTGAGTTCACGAGGTGGAAGCCTTTCAATTTCTCGAGGAACCAGCCTAAAAGAATGGCTTTAATGAACACACAATCTTTGAAAATGGAGGCCTCACCCATCTCTCGGCTCCCGAGGAGGTAGTCGGGAATCCATAGCTGTTACTTCCCTTGGTGGTGCACCAGCTTCCCTCGACAATCTCCGTTCTCTGTCCTCTCTAGGTTCTCTTGGGGGCTCGCGAACCATCTCCCTTGGCCCAGTTGGTGGTAACCTGGTCTCTACGACTCTGCCCCCGATGCCAACACCTACATCAGGGAGACGAGCAGCACCGTTAACGGCGGCGTCAGGTATCCGCCCCGAGTCAGAGAGTCTCCCTCCTCCACCCACGCCGCCCCCGCTACTACCACTACCATCGACAGCAACCCCAGGACCTGCCAACCTCGTGCTACTCCCGCTAGCAGTTCCAGGCCGTCGATCGTCAGAAGGAGAATCTTGTAGCAGCGCGGCAACATTCATTTTGATGAGGAGGTAATTTCGGCTGTGAGCAGCAACACACTGCGACCTGTTAGTGACGGTCGGCAGGCAAGAGGATCAGCGTCGACCGTCAAGATGAAAATGAAGGAAATAGCGAACACGTGGTATCGGCCCGGCCAGCCGAGCAAGGTCATACCTACAGAATATGATTAGCACATTTAACCCACATAACAGAGTCGGATATGGTGTAACGGCTAACATTGCCGCCTCTCATGTTGGTGCGCGGCAGCTCGGGGTTCGATTCCCCGTATCCGAATGTTTTAAGTCGGGTAAGATTTCGGTTTTTAAAGTGACAAGGAGTCGAGTCATCGACCCGTCGCTGCTGAACGTACGGTGCTGTCACCCATGTGTACTGTGAACTGTGACTCCGGGGTTAGGAGTTGGAATTCATGCGGCACGTTCTGGGGCAAATTACAATTTCCGACGGGGTGCATGTTCAAGTACCAAATTCGAGATTTCTCCTCTTGCTGGCGAGTACTTCGAAGGCCCATCATGAAAGCCTGGACAATCAGGAGCTGGGTTGTTGTAAGTAACAAGTGACTTTCTTGCAGCAACTTGTCGTAACCTTAGCTCTCATTAATCCATTATTTACACTGTTAGTAACTTCCCCATATTTCACACTGCCGATTGTTTAAAACATGCGTGGAAATGAAGGAGCACAGTAAGAAGACCTCGAAGATACCCAGAGTTCCGACAATAAGACATGGAAGCTGAAGCGCTTCGAATTATCAAACATAAGTCGAAATAACACAAGTCGTGACGTGGAAGTGTAAAGCCCCCGCGACGTGCCCTGTGCAGATATCGCCCTCCCCCTCATGAGGTAATGAAGTCAAATTCCTGCGCCGCGGACTTGAAAATTTCGTCCGTATATGTTACCGGGATTAACGTTGTCTGTCGATCAGCATCCGGGGGGCAGGAGTGAAGGAGGTGGCGTCGACAGGATCATTTGATGTCGGTAACCAAGACTGGAAGAGACTCGATAAAGGCCGAACCGTGGGCTACCGTGGGGCAGAAATTTAACAAGGGGGACGAATTAAGCGAACCTTCAACATACTGTAACTGGGGGACAGGATAATGATCAGCGGGCCTCACATGACGATGGCGGGTCCGAGGCGACATGCCATTTTTTAAGACGCCGGTCAGGCTTTACACTACAAAGAAGAGACCGAAGGGTGGACGTAGGGCGATGTTCTTGAGCTTGCCTGACCAGAGACTATCCGTGGAGAATGTTAATAGCTTACCCCCAATAATGGTCTGCGAAAATAGCGAAAAAATAAATGGTAAGAACCGCGACGCCAAATTCAAGCTTGCTTGACTGATCGTCCGTGGAAATGAGCGCGAAAATAGGCCATGAAATAAAAGGCCGAAAGAGCTTGCTTGACTTGCTGGTGTATGTTTGGAAAAGCGACTTCTCTCAGGATCCCGCCTTCCCTCGGTGATGTCGGCCTAGGAACGTGACCCTGTGGCGCCGTGTTTACCAGTGACTTCTCCTTGCCTCGTTCACTCCGAGTCTTGGCTTGGCGCTTACCGTGACCGTTCCATTTCTTCGAGCTTAACGTATCTCTCTCCAGTAAACTTCCCGCTGATAGTCCTTTTTGTCTTGTGGAGCTCGTTCCCGGTCCTTGTCACAAGCCCCTCGAACCCAGGTATATGTCTCGCGCCAAACCTTTCTTGTCTCGCAAAAGTTTTTTACATTTGACCCACCCCTCCTCCGCGTATGTACAGAAGGCGCCAAAATTCCGTAAGTCACGGTTTCACTTATGTTTTTAACTTGGGAGCCGCAGTCACGGGCGAACCAAATCTGATGTTTTGTGTTGTAATGGATTTCTTTTCATCTGCAGGGACGATGTCATCCATATGCCGTTCCGTGGAGGTTTCGACCTTGGTTTCCCGACGGTGTCTTGCATCCGCTTACGAGGCGACCGTTATCCAGGTTCTGTTCATGTTCGGGCGGCCCCCGTTGGGGCTTATAATAAGTGGACGGACGCTAACATCTCACGAATGTTTACTCTCTCATGTACACGCGGACCACCCGATTTTTCTGGAACTTACGACTCACTCATATATCACCGATCACCGACACCAACGCAGATGTGCATATGTTGTGCCCCAATCATTTTAACCTACCTAGGTTGTCATCATGTTTTGCTTCTCTATTTTATACAGTCTAGATCCTCCCGCTTATTTTGGTCAAGGTGGCGCCGGTTTTCAACATGAAAGGTTATCATGTCTTCGGCGATTTGAGCTGTCAAGTTTCCTCCCTGATGTTCTTCTCCCGCATCGTCTCTATACATATTTCCGGGTATGTTACTGTTGTCAACCATGTTGTTGACGGATGCTTTCTATCAAACTATTATAAGCCTCGATCCTCCCCCTCGTATATGTCGTTTCTATTATTCATACCCGATGGATGTCAGTTAAACTACTAGAATGACATGTACTGCTAACATGACAACAGAGTCTAAACATGTGTGGACTGGCCGTTGTCTTAGGCTAGTGAGGTAATTCGAACATTCAAATGAGTTAATCCCGACGGTAATGTAAGGACCTATGGAGACCTCGACGACAATTGTTGGCTTGTCCAATATAATCATCACGTAACGCAGGGTATGATTCGATAAAATTAGCAACACGCGCGCGTCTAAAGTTCTTCGAGCCTCGATCGGGGAATTTCCTATTATGTGGGTGCTTCTCGTCGTGCGTTGTGTTTTGGATTGATCAGTATCAGAAGATGAAACCGCGAAGAAAGCGATGAAGAGTCGACAGGAGGGAACTTATCGACGCTATGAAACTTGAGAAATGAGCGTGAGCAAATTGAGCGACGTGGAGGGGGAATGGCAAGATCATTTGATGTCGGTTCCTGGTACAAGGATGGAAAGAGTCTATTTCGGCGCCGGCGTGACGGTGACGGAGAAAAGCCCTATGGGGATAGGCAGTGAGGTACGAAGATCATCAGAGTCGATATCTTCAAAATGGCATGGGCGGCGGGTCAGTAGGCAGAGGGGCTAGGGAAAAATAGATGGAAAGTCCGACGGACGGGAAGGCGAAAATTGAGCGTGAGGTGGAGCATATGCACGGGCTTAACACGGACTCTATTTCAGCTGAGACAACGATGGATAGACAGGATATCGGGACATTACATTCCGAGTGACGGTGGTGAGTAATTGACGGTGGAGATAGTCATCGGTGGATATTAAGGGCCTGTTATTGGCAGCTCAGTAGACAGAGTTCGGATGGATGAAATAGAAGAAAAGAACAGAACAGTTGAATAAAGCAAGGCAAAGGCTAGTCGCTGATAGTTAAATCGGGAGATCAAAGCAATCCATTTTAGGTCGCTAGCAGCCTAATTGAATGGAGAGACATGGGTATGGTACTGCGGCGGAACATGGGTGGAGATTTGAGATGGGTGGATGCTGCGATGAGAGCCTAAGGCTGGCCATCATGGAGTCAGCGAGTGACTGCATTGGGCTGCCATTTTTCCGAGAGCCCATTCAGACATAGGAGCATCCGAACACGTACGTCTTCGGAGGCAGTAATTCAGCGAGACGTAGGCTCGATACCAGCCTGTTTCTTTCCTGGAGACCCACCTGGGCTGATGATCGTTTAATAGAACAATCGCCATATGGAATGGGAGTGGAGATTACCTGACAAGTGGCCCGATAATGGTGAAACGTGCAGCTCGAATGACGACTCGTGAGTAAGTTTGGGATAGTCTTTTTTCTCGGAGAAGAACTGAATGAAAACACGAGACTAAATGGGCCTGGCTGCCATATGGAAGACCATCCCGCGAAGCACGTACGACTCGCAGATCGGTCCTGGACTGCTGTCGGATGACACTTCTCCGCTGGGCAAGTCGCCGGTCGCTACTGGAAGCTGAGGATCTGCTACGATTGTGTAAAATCTAGGATCATAATTAATTATCGATTTGATCCGTTTCCTATTTTGTGGCCATCCGAGGAGGCGAAAAGAGGGCTGTCCGCGGGTTTGACAGCCTCGAATACAGTATATGGCTCTCTTTGAACTTTTCGAACTAGGAAGATGCTAAAAATAGACCATGTGACGCGCGTGACATACATATCCCGATAATATTTTTCATTTTGGCCTTTTCATTTTTGTTTCCGTCTGCGACAAACTCGTAACAGTTAACATAATGGCGAGCCGAATATGCAGCGGTCCGTTCATGTTAAATATCGTTATCCTTGCCATCCTCCATGACCATTTGCTTTGTTTCTCTGCATGTCGTCCCCTGCTGCTGTGCCTTCGCACTCGACATCCCCTTCCCCCGCCGTCGTCGTCGCCTCCAACGACTCCGGGGCGCGCGCCGCCACTCCCCGTGCACACTCGACGCCGCCCCGGCAAGACGTGGACGCCCCGCCCGTCTCCACATCACCCCCGACGATCAAGCGCTCTGACTCCCCGCCCCCGACGCTAGGAAAGCGGCCTCGTGCGGCCTCCGTCTCCGGCCCTGACAATAGACCACCCGTCATCGAGGATAGGAAATACCGCGGCGACAGGCCTCTCCAGCCCTCAGAGTATGAGAGCGGTCGTGTCGTATGCGAGACCTGCAGCACCAGCGTCTCCTTCCGTGACGAGCACAGCGGCGAGTTCACCCTCAAGCACTGGGATGCGCATAGGATTACCTGGTCAGTCGACTCTGCCGGCTATTTTTCGCTCATGTAGCTCATGTCTTCTGGACGTGATACAGCAGCGAGCCAAATCCGACACCGCCGCCTCCAACAAAGCGCCGTCGTGCCAAGCGCACTGAGGATGAACGCATCGATTATCTTCGGAATGACCCTTACGTCGCCCAGTTCGAGGCATACAGGGTGCTGTGTGCCTCGTGCGACAAGTGGATTAGGCTCAGGCCGAACTCGACCTACTGTAGCATACCCTGGGACGCTCACCGTAAGAGTTGTCTCGCCAAGAAGATGTATGTCCGTCACGCTTATTTCCTACAAGTATTCAATAATTTCCTAGAACCTCTAAAAACACCTATGCTCTCGAACAGCGCAACGCCGCCTTCTCAAAGGATCCTGACGTCCGCAAATTCGATGCTGAGCGCGTGCTGTGCGCCCTATGCGACTGTTGGGTGCCCGTACCCGTTCCCGACGACCGTGAGCTCTGGACTCAGCATCGTAATGCATGTCGGGCGCGCTCTCTCAGCCATCACCATCATTCCTCGTCCAACCAGAGCACCAATCAGCCGTCGCCGTCATCGTCACAGCCTCAACCTCCGCCGCAGCCGCCTCGCCGACCGACTGATTCCCCCCCAGTCCAGGCCTCATCGCAACCACCATCATCCACTCCTGCCCACGAGAGCAGGAGACGCAACGCCGAACAGCGAGCAGCTACTCTTCGCGCGGACGCCCTCATTCTCTCTGTCGAACCAAACCGGGTCTTCTGCAGCCTCTGTCAGAAATGGGTCCAACTCCGACAAGATTCGAGCTTCTGTGCCTACCCGTGGCTACAGCATCGCGGCAAGTGTTTAATGCGGAGGTACTTCGAATCCTTGATTTATTCTGATCTTTATTAATCGGAGTTCCTGGATCTAGTCAAAAACGGGCGCAGAAGGAGCGCGAACAGCGTCACTCGACTTCGGCACCGTACCCTGCCCATGCGCAGCCATCACGGCCGCGCGTGGCTGAGGTGGAGTCTGAGGAAGACGAAGATGCAGAGGGGAGCTGGGACGAGGACGTCGTTGGTCCTCGTGTCGGTGGCTCGGTGTCGTTCACACCGGCCCAACCGCCTCCCCCGAGAACCTCAACGTCATCGCCTTCTTCCTATGTCGACTTGGATAGTCCAGATGGGAGGTGAGTGCATCATTCCATCGTTACTCACGCTACCGTAATTAATATCGATTGTGATGTAGGTTATCTCATATCCATACGTCTTTGATTCACCTCTTCCGGACAACGTACTCTGTTCCTGATACGGACCTGACCGTGGCTGCTTTGGTTGGGTTTCTCAATGCAGGTATGCCAGAAGACCGGTGGGAGGAGTTTGATTTGCGCGAGGTTGTGAGAGGGGTTGGTGTCCTAGCTCGCGAATGCAGGGGAGAGAGGAGGGTCGAGCTAGAGGGTGATATTGTTAGATGGAGGTGATTCTCCACTCCTTCACCGCATAGATATATCTATTGTATTGTGCTCTTGTTATCTGTTTTTGTTTTCGTCGCTGCTTTCTTGGAAATTTGTAATGTATGATATATGGCATGTATTTTATTATTGGACTCTTATTGTTGTTACTGTAGAATTCTTTCCAAGATATATGTATTGTGTGACGCGCAGTTCGATTCTGCGAATTTGATTGGAATTTTGATTTAGGCAATTTATATCGAGCATTAACATGTGAAGGCTCCGCAACGACCGATCGGCATACACCGATGGTGAAACGGTTATCATGCTTGCCTTCCATGTAATATCTCCCTAGCAAGCGGTAGGGGTTCGACTCCCCTTCGGCGTATTCTTTTATTCTTCTCTTGACCTTGACTTTTTCAATGAGGTCAGGACTTAACGCGGCATCATGCCTGCAGTAAGGGGTGCGCACGAAACCTCCCGAGGGGGGGTAATATACTGTTTTGAACCGAACCCCCTCAGAGGGGGGTTGTTTTGATACGGTAATTTACTGTTAGTTACCTATCACGTGTAAATATCACATGATTGACGCCAAACCATTTCAGATTTTCATTCAGAATCTTTATCTTCGCGTTTTTTGTGTATTTCCCCCTCTCTTCAGCTATAATTCAGTGCAGGATATAACAGAAGAAAACTTTATCTCGTAAACATAAATTTATGTGAGTAGAGTTCAATATGAGAGTAATTTTGCTGCTCCTGCCAGCATCGTCACATGACAGGTAAGTTACCTCGATGAAAACCACTCCAGGTGGGTAGGCAAATTACCAGTAACTAACCGGTCCGAAACCCTAGGGTTTCGTGCGCAACCCTAGCTTGCAGTGTGCACATTGCATTCTGTGATATGTCGCAGTGATGGAGTGATAGCCGGGACTCGGGACTCAGCAGGCCGCTCACTGTCTTAGATAATTTTGTGGTTGCGGAGCTTCCAGATAAGTTACGGCTTTGTACCGACATCTCCTCGAGGGAAGCATTTTGATATGTTGCTTACCTTCTCGCGTGCATTTTATTCATCTTATGGACTACAATTAGTCGACTTCGCTACTTTACGGTTGTCTACATATGTACATAGGCTTTATAGTAGCTACTCTCTTCTATTTAAAGGAGTCGCTCTATGTATGAATTCATATTCATATCGTCCTTCCTTAATGATGTTGTGTGGTTGATGTTTCGTTCTGTAGTAAGGTTTTCAAAAGCGGCCTGTCCAGATCGTTGGGAACTCCGAAGGAACCTCGCTTGACCCGCATTCTTCACTGGAACGATTGTATTTCCTTGTCCACTTCGAATGACTCTATCGTGACACTTTTGTGCTTACTTTATAAGCTCCTGATGAATTCTTCCAAAACTCTACTGTACGCCTTTTGCAAGACTGTCCATGATTCCACATGCTGGTCAGCGTATCTTGATGCATCAGTACGCTTTGTGCCGAAAAACCTCCACAACTTACCCACCGTGACAGCGAAGAGGACCGCTAAAGCCTCCGCTCTCTTTCTCATGATGAAGGTGTCTGAATCCCTGAAAGAAGTAGGATCAAAGTTGTTTGTAATGAATTTTTCCGATTCGTTGAACCTGATGAATTTCATTGAAAAATAATGGATGTGTCACTATACTTGAAGCAGCTTACAGTGCAAGAAAGAGACGAAAAAGAGGCGTAGGTAGGCTTTTATATTGAATCGTCTCCTCACATCGAGCATATGCGATCATGTAGTATAGGATTAAACGAGGCCCCATAAAGCATTTCGTGAGCCGTCATTTGGCGTTTCTTAGAGTATATTGCTACCGGAACCGTACCCGTAATTCTTTGGTATCAAGGTCGACGAGACCGACAGACCTTATAGATTATCTCGATGGTGAGTTGTGTTGCATGATTCCGGTCACATTATTTTCCATCTCGTGTCGGAGCCAGAATAGCATCATACACAGCTTTGGTAGACCTTCGTGCGCGTAGGATCCCGATGGATTGGGCGCCACCGTTGTTGCGAACATATTTGTTCGTTCAACACGGCCACCATCTAACTAAGCGATGCAAATAGAGAGCATACAGTCGCTAAGATTCCGGTTCGGAACGGATGGTGATCGTATTGGGAGTTAGGAAAGTAATGAATCTTTCCCTCTTGGGCCGAATTGGCTGTGAGGATGGAAAAGCATTAAGATGATCGGAAGAAGGGAACAGGAACCGCTACTAGGCATCGGATGGTCCGTTGATGTCCGCCGAGATTCACACAGCATCCCATGAGCGGTTATATAGGGTCCTTTGCGCTCAGCCTAGCGTCAATTTTCGCACAGTAATGACTGACGCCGACCACCATGACTTTCACGACAGCGAAAGATCTTCTTCGGGCTCCCCAGGACCAGCCCAAAGTACACCGTACACTTCTCGTACGAGTTCCTCTACGCGTTCAGTGTCGCCAACACCTTCGGTCTGGTCTATGACAAGTTCATTGTGGGCAGAAGCATATGTTCAAGTGTTTGGACGCGACCTGAATAACATCTCGGAAATATACCATCTCCCCGCCGACGCCGAAGAACTAGAACGTCTAGGTGAGATTAACTTCGGAGGTTCCGAATCGGACATAACATAATTTAGACCGCCAGCACGAGATATTCAAAGAGGTGATTGGAAAATATATCCCCCCGCTGCCGCAAGTCATGGCGGACGATGCGCCTGGAGAGACGAAGGCAGTTTTGGACTTGGGTTGCGGCAGTGGTGCTTGGTAAGTTATCTCTTGTCTTGTTTCGAAATTCGATTCACCGTACGGAACCAGGATAATGGAAGCGGCGGCTGACTTTCCGCAGTGTAACGCCGTTGCCATTGACCTCGTGCCCATGCAATCACTGTATGCCCTTTCTCATTCTTGAGACTTGGAGGCTGAAATCACTGACGCGCATTGGCTTTCACTAGGAACATGCCTCCTAACTGCAGGTACGAAGTCGCGACGCGTCCACCCCTGAAACTGATTTCCAAATTGACGGCCAAGCAGGAGCGAAGTCGATGACGTCAATCTCGGGCTAGAACATTTCTACGGGGACTTCAACGTTGTCCATTGTCGGCTCATATCTTCTGGTGTAAGCCCTATTTCCAACTCGCACGCATCTTTCCTCGGATTCTATCCCTCCCGCAGATCCAAGATTACGAACATATGATCGACCAGATAAGTCATGTCCTACGGCCGGGGGGATTGATCGATCTTACGGAATGGGATTTTCATTGCTACAATGAAGATTTCCAACGTATTGAATTGGATGATGTGGCCACGATTGAAAAACCATGGTGGCCACGATGGTTGGCGTACCTCGAGATGGCTGTACGACGTAGAGGCGGGAACATTGACGCCGCGACTCATATCCATGACTGGATTTCGCGTCATCCGCGGCTTGAAGATGTGATATACAACGAGTATTTCATTCCCGCGACGCCGTGGGTCACAGACAGCACATTAGATTTGCATATCGGAGTGGCAATGAGGGAAAATATGCAGGTGAACCGATCCTAGCGTTGTCGTCACGGAGGGCCTGAATTATCATTTCACAGATACTCCTCAAATCGGGGCGGCCCTTGTTATTGGGCGGTGGCGTACCGGAACAGCTCGTGGATGAGCTGCAGACGAATGCGCACAAGGAGCTGATGGACGATGATACGCGCTATTACATACGCGTCCAAAGCGTCTACGCTCGCAAACTTCCCCGGTTGCAACCCTATGGTTAACGGAGATCGACATCGCCTCCATAGACCATAGCTGCAACATGTCATAGGTAGCCATCTCAGCCCATCTGCCACGGTTGATCGTCTTATGGAGAGACTTGAGCAACCGCCGATGCGTATAGGAGTAGTGTGTTGTGCGTGGTATATTCGCCTATGTATACGTCTGTTGAGTCGCACGGGAACGTGGTATGAGACGCTTTCGGAGCTATACAGATGACTGACATTCTAGAAGATATTTGAGGTGGAGCGCTGTACTATAGCTGTTCGTGTGATAGTGGAAATCCTAGAGGGGAAGCATCAAAGGGAATGTCGCTCTTCCCATCACTTGACACGCGGGACTAGAGGCCACCTGATACCCCCATACTTATTTTGGTACGACGTCGAGTTTGAACCCCGAGAGAGATTCCCAAGAAGATGACTTCAAGGTTCCTTTCATCCGATTGTGCCTAGTGTATGATGCTTTGGCATCGCGTGCCTAATGGCTTAATTACGAAGCGCCGAAGTAGAACAGGAAAATAGCTCACCATTTGACCCGATGGAACGTGTTTACCAAGCGGAGATGCGAATTACGCATGCGCATCGTGCATCCGATCTGACTTTATGCTGTTTGATTGCTTTTAGCACGAGACGATTCTCCGCTTTCCAAATTGAATCTGCGACGGCAGGCAATCATCCCATACAGCATCCATTAACCAGAGTCGTGCGATTGCAAAGACATCCATGTTTTATCCAAAAACATGAAACAAGGTGACAGTTGAATGCAGGTGTTTCGGTTGATGTTAGATAAGATGGGAGTGATAGGACTAATGTGAGCTAGTCTTTAGATGAACCCAATGAAGGATAGTGCCAAGGCTAATTGCATGAGAAGGGGAGGAAGTCTGATAACAAGATCAACTTCACACCGCGCAACTCGCATATCGATACTGTCGTGAAATCGGGCTAATTCAGCAATGAAATGACAGGGACGCTGCTTGAACTGGACAGCTACAACGGTCGCAGTGTCAAGAAACAGGACAGAGACGGTCCACTCGAATACCTGTACTGAAGGTACTGTGGGGAGACCGAAGAACTGCTTGTAATAGCTTGCTGAATGAGGGTGATTTCAAAGAGAAGCGACGCCGACTTATGCAGCTCGAGGAACCCGGGATGACTGGGTGATAAACGTAGGGTCGATCTCAGAGAAAGGCTAGCTAGCATCCGTATTGAGCTATGAGAAAAATAGGATTTAATAGACTCACGGAGAATAACAATATATCGACATTCCTTCAAGACCTTTCGTGAAGTGTATCGATCCTCCATACCTGATGCAATACGGAGATTAGACGCTCTCCATATTGAGCATCACCCAGGAATTAGTCCTCGTAGCTGGAAAAACCGTCCACTATGTTGCAGGTAGGCTAAAATCCTCGTAAGCGCATATCCCAGAGAATACTGAGATCCGTCGTCCTAGACCATCACCCATCCGGGATAAGCAGTAGGATAGATATATTCGCCAATCCGCTGTTTATTTCAACATATACATCTTCCAGGTTTATTTTCTTCATCGTCTTCTTTCGACTCGATGTTCCAACAGGCTCATCGACTGGATTTCTCGTCCAGATGTCGAGACTGCGCTGAAAAGCAGAAAAGACGACATATCGACGCTACCAAGCGCCGACTTGGCATGATGTCAATACGCCACGAATCCTGTCATAGCAAATGTAGAAAGGTTAGCAGACTAGCAGTGTGAGCTGGTCGTGATTGATGACAGGTTGAAATTCAAATTGCCCAGACCGATGTTTGGATACGATCACGTGTCGTTGACCGGCTTTTTTGTCTTTCGCCAGCAACCGGCGCGTAATGACAATGATAATGAGACGACGGACCTCGGCTCAAAGCTCTTTATCGAGACTCTGAACTCGTTATCTGGATTCCTAAACCGTGAGTATTCGTGTTGAGTCTTGTCATTCCGGTGATTGTTCATGGAACTAGATCCCATCACCTCATGACCCTATAGAGCCCTCTCTTGTACCCCTTCATAATATAGCGCTCGTCCTTCTGCCTCCCGTCTATCTCATTATTCCAATGCCCTTACAAAAACCAGATCGGGAATATTCGACCCGGAAGCCGAACACAGCTCCACCTCTCAGGATGTTCATATCTCACCGACGTCGTGAGCTTGCCTTCCCATTCAAAATGATAGGTTGCAGGTGTAGTGAATTTATTTGTTGTAGAGGGCCCCGCTTATTGCTTTAGGTAATATCGTGCAGTTACACATGCGTCCGTAATTGCCTGGTTCCTTTCTTTCTGTCATCCGATATGATCTGAACTTGCAGCGTCTTGATACATGACATCAGTCAAGTTACGAAGCATCCACTGCTCCGAGCGCTATCTCACCGAAGCGACCGAAACTATCTCGTCATCGGTGCAGGGTTGCAGGGATTGAACTTGCTGACCAGGGCACCGAACAATCTTCTGCCTCCTCTCTTGCCTGGAGCCCCGGCTGTGACCTTGAGTCCGCTTAGATTGGACGGGTCTGATGAATACCGTAAGATTATGGAGCAGGTGCTGTTGTGGAACAGGCACTCGCTGTCAAGGAATTTTGTTGCTGGTGAAGTCTGGATCTGACGTATCTGAATGTCCATCACGAGCGTATGGATCGTCGACATCTCCTTTGTTGCAACAACATCGTATTTGTCACTTTGTTGTCATGCGCCCTTCGCTTCAGCGATTCTCATTCACTCTTCGAGATCATGATATTTCGCAGGACGCCTCAATGTCAACTGCAGGCAGAATCCCGTTCGCATTCGCCTTCATCCTTGTTTTTGGGCAGAAAGCTCGTATCATCCTTGCCCAATTCTAACTTGACATCTCGGATATAAATATTCGATTCCAGCTGCAAATGGGATTACACTAGAGGAACACTTCTGCCTTTGACTTCATTTCCACTCGTTGGGGAGCAGGTCACCTGTGCTTACCCAGCCTATGGGGTCTGAATCTGCCGGATATTACTTGAAAACCATCCGTTCTTTCTGCACGTCGGCAGCTAAATTTATCTCTTCATTCACATCGTGAAAAAGCGTCCGTCTTCTCTAGGCGAAGGCATGCGGTCAGTTTTCACCGCTAGGTACAGGGTCCATAGGCCGTAGAAAGGATCCTCAGTCGCCCCAACCCGCAGATGTTGGTATTCCCTTGAAATGCGGCAGTCACGATGCAATACTCAGAGTGCACGGTCCGAACGGAAGGAAGTAACTTGAGGTCGAGACACTGAGGCGACGGCGAGTTGAAGCCGAGCAGTGGGAAACTACAGTAGTACGTTTGCCCAGTTTCGTGAACTCGAAGGGGCTGAGTATGCCGTCGTGCCTGTCTCGCTCATGTGCCCAGTGCCGAATTATCCTGCGGTTTACTGAGGGAATGAACGTAAAGCTTGAGTAAGTCAGATGGTATACCGTCCTTGTGTCTAGATAACCCGTCTTACGCGACACCATTTTCTATTTTTATCGAAAAAATGTGGTATAAAAGGTACCCATTGGACTGCCATTGAAATCCGTCTTCCTGACCTTCCTCGACCAACTCAATTAAACACCTACAACTCAGCTTAACAGCTACCTAATCTAACGACTTCATCATGAAATTCACGCTCCCCACCACCACCATGCTCTATGCTCTCGTAGCATCGGTCATCGCCACCCCTATCCATATTGCTCGAGATGTATATGATCCGCCCATCACGAGCCCCAATGCCAACACTGTGTGGACAGTCAACACCACGCAGACGGTCACTTGGGATACATCCAATCCCCCGGCACAAATCACGAACCCAATAGGTTCGATTAGGCTGAGGAAGGATGGTGCCACGTTTTGTATGCCTTCTTCCATCGCTGTCGCTTTCATACTAATGTCAGTGGTGCAGTGACCCTCGCCAGTGGGTTTGATATCCTCCTAGGAGAATTTGAGGTTACAGTGCCGGATGTCGCGGAGAGTAGTGAGTACATTATCGTTCGTGCGTATCTTGCTTGTGATGAGAGAAGGAACATGGACTGATTGACACTTCATACAGTGATGGGAGATTCCGGTAACTTCAGCCCCGAATTCACCATCACTGGCGGTACCTCCGCCTGAAAGAGCATTCAACACCAAAGGAATTAAATTGTACTAGTAGTAACGATACGAATGGTCACGAGAGCGGAATCTGGAACGTGGATAGTAGCTAAACTTTGTTGTACAATCATACTCAGTGAAGACAAATTTCAACGACCTTTGATGCGTGATGTCTAGGGTTGAGTAAATGAATCTGATTTTATGATGGGGAGGTGACGTTCAAGAATGAAGACCACCGTAATCTTTAGTAGCTTTAACTAACTGGAATTTATTCTACATAACGATAATACATCTTGAAGAATGACAATGAGACCACACGCCTTGCTATGGCGTGCGTGGCTTACGTCTTCTCATTTCAACTTTGGACAGCCTTTCAAAAGACATGAACCTCATGCTCGCATGATACTGGTATCATGCACCTTATCATGTGCTGCGTCACTTTCAGCCTTGAAGCAGGCTCGATTTCCTCTAACTCTTTCCCGGAAACGTAAAGTCATTTGGGTGAGAATGTTTTGCGTTCAAAGAAGACCACAATTTACAGCCAATAACTCAAAATCCATATTTACGTGTCGAAGGCAAGATGCGATAAATTGAATAAATCTAGGAGTTTGACCTAAACACTGCAAGAGACAAGTTTTGGGAGCGGAGGTGGTGATTGCATCGGCTGTAGCTAGAATAAAAATGAAGTCGTTGGAGACGATGTACTGTCAGCTATCAATCAGGATCAAGGCAGGACGGGATAGAACTGAAATGGCGCGCAAAGTCCAAGATCCAAATCGCCCGGTCCTTGACACGGTCACGTGCCTTCACGACAATTTTGACGAAAATTCATCACAGGCACCTCGTCCAGCTCTTGTAATTTAATCGAAATAGTCTTTCACGGTTGACACTTGAACCACCGTCATATGATAATGAACGGTTGCTGGATGTAAGATTCGATCCAATTCCAATCCGATAACGAGAAAAGAACGAGGTATGAAGCTAAACACTGTAAAGTACTAGTCCAAAGAGATTGTCCAGTGGCAATACGCATATCACTATGTGTTCCTCATAAACAATCTGAATGTAAGAATCCATTTGCCTGAAACAGACTTCACCTTTCGTTTCGATTGTATCTACACGAGGCGCCCGATAAAAGCGAATACACCAGTTCCTCGATAAGTTCCTCGTGCTTCGACACTCCGCAGAGAAGACCAGACTTCTATAATTTAAACTGCAAATCCCGCGCAGCCGGTTAATGCCGATGCGACAGCCGAATGGGCTTAGACCGTCCCAATGTTCAAGCGTCAGACGAACGGATTCTTGGGAAAGCCATCCATGGTTGTACGTCGGAGCGGCTTGACCAAACACTTGCCTTGGAGTAAGAATGAGGTACAAGATGCGGGAGTACCCTCCCCGCTCATTGTCTCCAAGAAAACAGATAGTAGAGGAAGCCCAAAGTGAACGGTGGCGCCACCTCTAGCTTCTTCCGTTGGCGAATGTCATGTCCAAGAGAAAATGTGCCAAACATGAAGTGGAAGAAGGCACCCAGGCCTCCGGTAAAAAAATCATTACACATTAATATGCATCTGAAATGAGCGTATGCGAGTAAGGGAAAACGTGGTTGTTATGCGTGCGTGATGGACGTTAGTGTTGTGCAAAAGTGACCAATGTCGAAAGCAAAAGAGACGGAATAAATATCCACAAGAGGAGATGATAGAATGGATCATGACGATGGCGTAGGTATTGATTCTGCGTCCTCTTTTGCACCGGTATTGGAATTGTCTTCCGATAATCCCCTTGTACGCTGCATGAGTCTTCTTAGACGAGCAAGCTCATCTGCCAGTTGCCTGAGATACCAGGAGGAGTCAGTAACAACTATCGAACAGCCCAAGAAGCTTACTTTGCAGTAGCACTATCCTCCTCGCCCATCCTTACACTCACCCCCACCTCTGCTTTCAAGCTCTGGATATCGCTCATCCAAATCTTCTCAGTCTCCTCTCCGCGTTTCTGATTTTCTGCCCTTGTTCTCTCTAACTCCTCTTTCAGCCCTTTGCATCCTTCAACCTCCTCCAACAGCGCCTGGTATTTCACGGCTATCGCCTCTGTATCTTTCTTCATCCGGTCCTCTCGTTTTCGCATCTCCTCTCGCAGCCGTTCAGTATCGGTTTTAAATGATTCAACCAAGCCTTTGATGGAATCTCTGAGCGTGATATACTCCCTCTCCGACTTTTGTGAGAGCGCGGTGGCCTCCGCTAGTGAAGACTCCATTCCCCGCAATGCTTTTTTCGATGTTGACGTTTCCGACTTCAGCTGAGCCTTCAGTGAAGAGGCTTCGGCTTCGGCCTTTCGCGCACGCTCAAGAAGCTGTTCTCGCTTTAGTCCGAGACCCTGGTAAACAAAGCGAGTCGTACCTCTTGCAAAAGTCTCTCTTTCCTTGCTACCACGCCATTCAAACCCTCGTTCTCTAGCCTCAACCTTTCTAGTACTTCTTTCTGATCTTCCGTTTGTCGAGTCAGCTGGGCGACGCTCCTCTGCGACAGCCTCAACTGCGATTTGGTGTTTTCTAGGGCGTTGCGGGCGTTGACCACACCTGTCTGTAGGTCGGCAAGGACTTTCGTGGTTCCACCAGGTGTTAGAGACATGCGTCTTGGGCTAGGCGATGAAAGGTTGGGTGAAGACGGCGGATATGGCGAGAGAGTCGCATTGTTCGGGGTAGAGGGGGCATCAATGGTGAGGCGTTGTGTTGGTGGTTGGCCTTCATCGGCTAGAGCCCGAGCATTCCCTGTGGACACATAAATGGGAGTAGAAAATTGAGTTGCTGAAGTCACTTACCTACAGATGAGATGGGTATCCCTTTAACATGACTTAACGAAAGTTGGCAATAAACATCAAAGTACTCACTGCTGAGCGTCCTCGTAGGGCTCGGCAACCGCTTGTTAGCATTAGGGCTTGCTGATCCAGCACCGAATGACATTGGTATTCCCTCCTTTATACCATCGTCCACCGCATTGTCACGTTCACCTCTCGGTAGGGGGATACCGCTATCCCGTCTAGATATCCCCTTGTCAAAACTGGATCTCTTGGGTATCTTTGACGGCGTAAATGGTTGCGGTGGAGGTGATGTCGCTGCAGCCGCCATTGTTGGTTCGAATAGTTCTGGGTAAGGTCGTGGACCACGAAGTATAACGTTCTCGAGATCGTGAACCTGCGCCTGCTGGTGGCGTATGCTGTGTTTGAGGGTGGATATATGGTTACGAACAGCGACTACGGAACAGATTGGTTACAATTGACTGGTGATTGGCATGACTTACTGGGGTCGTCTAAAGAAAAAGAAGGGCTGGGAGCGCGTCCAGAACGGACAGATGTCCTGGAAGAAGGTCTTGACAGCGATCTGTCGTAAGAATGAGTGTGTTTATGCGGCGGAACGGCCGGTACTGGAATTGGAGAGCTCGAGCTCGCAGACATCCACTTCGAGGTGTGACAAAGTCCGATAATTTACCAGACAGCCGTCGCAAAAATTCGTTGAAACGGAAACGGTCGTGACGGGGACGGCAAGTGCACCAGGTGGCTCCAAGGCGCGAGATGCCAGATTTACCCCGTCTATTTGTTGATGATTGTTTTGGAGTCTTTCGGCGACAAGACCTCGCTTAGCGACAGTCAACAACGCTTTCTACAGAATGCACTATGGTTCTCTAAAAACGTAATCTAAAGAGACAGGAAAGCGTGTTCTCCAGACCAATACTTCACTGGGACTCTGGAAGATGGGCACGTCGAGTCGGCGGGCTAACTTGCTATTCTGTCGCTATTATATCTCAACTCCTCATCCCAAAATATAGCCGCATCAATAGCGGCGAGCCATCCCAACATAATATGCTTGAATGCGGTTGTCATCGTTCCATGATGCACGCTCACAATGCTATTTTCCACCCATTCCATAGACGAAGCAACCGCACCGCCCACGCAAGCCTGTACCTGCTTCAAAAAATCAAAAAACATCTTTCCCACAGAAGGCCTTTACTACGACAGCCCTTCCAAGCGCCTATCAGGGATTTCCATTGTTGACTCTTACTTCTCAAGGCCCAGATTCAACGACGAGCGGATGATCGACCTGGGTGGCTGTGGCTGCGTTCATCAACAGCTTAGTGATCTGTACATATGGACCCATATTCTCTCTATCGTAGACTGGCAGAGAGGTGACGATTACAGGGACGCACCCTTGTCGCCATTCTCAAATCTTGAAAAGCCCGTAACAGCCATAGTTCATGGGCGTCCTCCAACAACTGGAAGTCCTCTCTCTCATCCAAATCTGAACCGCCTGTATTGACTCGGCTTCCATCGTGCAGAGCCGCACATATTAGTGAGGGTTCGTGAAATATTTAGTTCCTTTCTTTGTCTGAACTGATCTGATTCTAAACCAGCAGGACTTTGATGTCAGTTCAGCTTCAGCGTGCACTGTTCCGGAGCGCATCTAGCGCTGCTAGGAAATATCAAAATATTTCTCGCTTCCATCTTCCTGTAGCCTCAGCTACGACCCCGAATTGACCTTGGATGGGACACGCCTGATGGGTCCTTAGAACATGGATCATGTACTCACTGTTACTCGTCAATAGGATATTTTGTCGCTGAAGAAGTCTAGATCTGAGGTATCTGGATGTCCTTCGCTGGCGTAGGCATATCCCCTTCATCACAGCAACGTCGTTTTCGTCACTTCGTCATGATGCGCCCTTCTCGCCATTCATGCCCTAGATCAGCCTATCCGTCGGGACGCTTCAATAGCAACTGGTGGTTGAACGGCCCCCGTTCTTCATCGACTTCATCTTCCCAGGGTAGTGAGCTCGTATCTTCCTTCATATTCTACCCAACTCCAGCCTTCAATTCCGGCTGCCGATGGTCATATGGAATGTGGTTGCGCCGCTAGCATTCAGCCTTTCCTTTGGGGCTACATAAGAATCGTCCATTTTTTTCTGTATATCTGTTTTTGTATTAACATCATCACCCGTGAAATAGCATCCGCCTTCCATGGGATGGAGCGGTCAGTGTTCACCGCTAATAGGCACAAGCACCACTATGCCCCAGTAAGGATCCTCAGGCCAACCGCTTGTCGTCCGGGGCCGCAGTCGCGTTAATTGCACAAAGCAATATCATTGAAATTTTGTCTTACTCAGAGTCCACAGTCCGGCTGAAAGGAAGAGGGTCGAGACACTGGCAACGGCAGATTCAAGCCGTGCAGTGCTAAAGAAACAGGCATGTTTACCCAGTTTCAGCCGACGCAAGGGAAAGCACTGAGCATGCCGTAGTGTACTTTCTGATTCATGTGTCCAGTCCCGGATCATGTTACACTTCATTGAGGGAAGAAAGTTGAAGCCAGAGTAAGTGTAGGGTAAAAGTCGCGTGTGAAACGTCGCGTTTCGTACGGCCAACTGTCCTTGTGTATAGATAAACCGGCCTTGCGGGAGCGTTTTCTATTAATATCTACAGCAAGGCCATATAAAAGGTGTGCATTGGACTGCCATTGAAATCCGTCTTCTTGACCCAGCTCAAGTAAACACCCAATACTTGCTACTAATCTAACGACCTCATCATGAAATTGACGCTCCCCATCACCATGCTCACTGCTCTCGTAGCATGCGTCTTCGCCAGTCCCATCCATATTCCTCGAGACGTATACTCTCCGCCCATCACGAGTCCCAACGCCACCACCGTGTGGACCGTCAACACCACGCAGACTGTTACTTGGGATGCATCCAACCCCCCAGTAAACATCTCGAACAGAGCCTCAATTTGGCTTAGGAAGGATAATTTGTCGTCTTGTGCGTCTTCTTCGCTCGTTTCGTCGCTTGTGGCTGACATCTTGCAGTGGAACTCGCGGTGGATTTTGATCTCCGTTCAGGACAACAGGACGTGACGGTGCCGGATGTTGTGGAGGCTGATGATTACATTATCGTTCGTGCGTATTCTGTGATAATGGAAGCGAGATCTTTACTGATTCATCCTTAATCACAGTGTTTGGAGACTCCGGTAACTTCAGCCCCGAATTTACCATCACTGGTGGTCCTTCATCTTGAACGGGCGTTAAACCTTTGGACGTTATATAAATTCACAATTGTGCCAGAATTATAACGAGTGGGCCTATAGCTCATGGACATAAACTTTGAAACGTGTTGCACTATGTTGCGTAGTTGTACCATTTACGTTCGCAGATTTGTTGCTTGCAATTTGTGTACTATGTTTGGGTAGATGAATTTTACGCCTTTTGATGACTCAGGTTAGTTACACTGAGTTATATTGCTCGTGTAAGAGTGACAAGATGGAAATCACGGATACAGGGGGGTGCTGGAAACACGACAGTATTATGATCATTTTGCCCCTGTCTCAGTGAGCGAGCGGCGGGCGACGTAGTTAGTCACGTGATAGACGCACGGTTTTCTCGGGGTTGTTCTTCTGCTTCCTGCTCAGTGTTCATTTACCGCTACGCCAGACTAGTGCACAATCAGTATGTGCGGCTACGGCCAAAACCTATACCATTCGGTAAGTAAACGACCATGCGCCGGACCAAATATTTAGCTAATGCTGCCTTGACTCGTTTCGTAGACCTACCTTTGTTTTTCCATAGCTTCACCCCCTTTCTGGGAAACTACATCGCTATATTACCCAGGCATTCGGCATATCTTCATCGAACCAAATCTTTTTGAGTCCTACCAAGAGCTCAAACAGACGTTCAACGAGTCAGAAGCGCCCAATGCTGTCCTCGAGAAAACCCCGAATTCCAAACATCACGCAAAGCTCCGCTGCGCATGCGAGAGGAGAGGGATCCACTAAGCGCGTGGTGGAAAGACTCGAGCATCAGCTTGAGACGAAAAAGAAAAGGTCAAAGGTCAAAAATTGGCGCGTACGCGTCAGATGTTGAATGATGTATGCGTGGAGGTGAAGCTGGTGAGATCTGAACACTTTCGTCTGGTCCGCTTTGTCCCTCGTGTCATCAGGCGGGCACGGCTGGGAAATGATGCCAGCCCTTTGTTTTCGTGACCTCGCTCTTCGACATCTTTGTCCTCGGCACCCGACAATGGATTTGATCTTAGAAGCATGAAGCCGATGCAATTTCCAAGGTTGATATTGTCTGTTCACAGATACAGACAAAGACCCAGAATAGACCAAATTTTTTGGCTCAGAACTCCAGCCAACACTCCGAAACGCCCACCTTTGGGTACTCGCCGAGATCACGGCACCTGGGCTGTGTGATTCCGGTTTCGCCTAGTCTTCCTTGCTATTCATTCCAACCTATCTGATCTGCACTTCACGGCTTTCTCGTGTCTGGAAATTTCTTTTGATTGCGCAGCACATACCTAGACAATCTCGGTCTGCTTCTATGATCATCATGACTAGATACACACTAGCTATGTCCTTCTTTACTTGAAACATCTCTAACTGATCTGTTTTCGTTCTTATACATATCTGAAACCTCGAATTTAGTCTTATAAAACTATTCCATATGCCTCAGGACTATCCCGCCATCAGTCGAACTCGATATCGCGAGGCGTCTTGACAGTTTCCCACAGGCGGTAAGATCAAATGATAGCTAGGTAGCTTCCGGGTGTTTTATCTCGCTTTGGCCACTTTTACAATGCTGATGTCCCTTAGTACCGCGGAGATTCCATGTGATCCAAGGGCTGGCAAACCGCTTCATTATATACCCGCGGAACTCGTAGGTGCTACAAAGTGAGCTCGCTAGCAGTTAGGTGATGTTTCAACACTTCGCTCGTGTCTGGTATTATAAAGCCACATTCTCAGCAGGGAATCTCCTTGCCGTGAGTTTCGTACTTGCCTATGAGAAGATCACCATTTTGCAGTCTACATCGACCACGGATTGTGCATTGCAGAATTTCCTGGCGTACTCAAACAGCAGCGGCTCCGCTGCCAACCAGCCCTGACGTCCGCAAGTGAAACCGAAGTCAGTGGCTCCGGTCTCCGGCGCAAACGAGCCTCTATTCGCACTCACAATTGCTTCCGTGGAATCATTCTTGTGTACACATGGACCTATAACACGACCCTACATCGCGGTTGCGGATTATGTTCTGTTATATTTGCTTTCTGAAACTAGCGGCTGGGAAGCGAGCGAGCCTATTTGAAGCCCAGGCCTCCTTAAGAGCTCAGGAATGTGCTCTCCGAACTATGGGTGAATTATCTTATGATGGCTATTACCCTTATACTCGCCTAGACCATCCCTTCTTGGTAAGTAAATACCTCAGTTATACTACTATTTCTCCGGACTCCCTTCAGACATAATTAACAACACCAGCATCGAACTGATCCAATAGCACAGGCGTATTCAGTCTAATCAGTGTGTGTGTACAGTTGCTTTCATCACACCCTTCCTGATTGTGTTCATGAAGTAATCATTGCCCTGCTACCATACTGGGCGTGTCCGTCAATAACACCTTCCGTGCCCGAATACCCGCGCGACTGTTGCTGGACGGTCGAGTAGATTACATCCCGATACTCAATGATGGTGGCCCCGTCCTCATCAGCATCCTTGACACCGTCCAACTCAACCTTAGTTGAAACGCTGCCAGAATTTGACGACCGCATTTCGGTACACAAGAAAGGAGGCACAGAGAGTAAGCCTTTACTTCATCCGCCAAACCGCTGCACTCGAGTGATTTATAGAACATGTCTCACCGGTGCTTGGGCACCGATAGAAGAGATATACGGTGTCTCACTCAGACCGCGAAGGTTTATTTCTCATGACGGTTATCGTCGTCAATCCAATTGCCTTCTCTCCTGTCACCATGCCCCTTGTCGGATACTTACTTTCTCTCGAAGGCTGCCTTCAGAATTTGAAAGGAGAGTATCCTGGTCGCGTCGAGAAAGTCGAAGAGGGTGATTGATTCCATAACGTATACGGGGACTGCGAGGAGTATTACAAGGTGGGAAAGAGAGCCAAGAGTGCTTGCTCGGGAACTCAAGAGCAACTCAGACTGGGCACTTTCAGAGTAGTTCAGCTAATGAATGCGTTTCATTCCTCGGCCGGAACGCTGCATAAATAATGCTTATAACTGTGCTAGCTTGCAACCGTCGAAAGATGATCTTCGGGACCTTATGATGTTCGCTGCTGCAGCATGTCCAACAAAATCCAAAATCACCACTCACTGGCGGTTTCCTTTATCCAACATCTTCACCGTGTAAAGTAAAAAAGCCCTGCTTTCCGAACGCTTATTTAACACCACTAAAACCCACAGGTCGTCTAGATTGGTTTGAAGTCTCACTAGCAAAACTAGATAGATGACAACATCTCAAGACAAGAACAATCCATAGAAACCTCCTACAGATCCTATTAATATTCTGTAGAAACGTCGGACTAGTCACTAACCTACTACATCTTAAGTATCAATAATCAAAGCAACAAGATTCGTGACGCGACATGATAGGACAGATTTCTAGTATCGATGTCGTATGCCGGTGAATATCTGGCGAATTAACAATGGTGAATTTCGGGTTGATAATCTCCCAGTAACTGGTTACGTAGACGGCATTTAAGCGCCCAGGGGTACTGATGGAATGGCAGCCCTAGGCCCTCGCCAAGTCAGTTTTGATTGTCCGCATGCGTCGTCGCAAATCCAAACTGAATGGTATAGAAAAGAATAGATATAGAATTACACGTTAAGTACACGCAGTACACTAGTCAAAAATAACAGTCATGGGGGACGGTTCCCTCATCCCTCGGCTTCGGTCTGGTTGTTGCAATGCTGGACAGTACGGATACGGGCTATAAGGCACGCTTCGTCGAGCTACAATTGAATCAGAACGAGACAAGTAAGACCGAGGCCGAGGGTTTCCTACCTTTTCTTCCCCTTTCAGTGTTTGACCTCTGAGCGAGATCTGAATCAGCTTTGGGCGTTGGGGTGATGTCCGTTGACAGGCATCGAGGGACTGAGGACGTGAGAAGATGGTCAGGGATAAGTGTTCCAGGCAGATAAAATCATGACGCTTACCATACTCAGGCCCGCGAAGATTGGGCGAGAAATCTGAAGACGCGGATTTTCCCTGTTCGTAGCTTGGTCCCGAAGCAAGACTTGTCCCCGCAAGCATGTTGACAAGAGCCTCCTCCTGCGTTACTTCGCACTCTTCCAGAGGTTTACCTCTCTGGCGGTATCGTGTTGTTCTGATTTTCGTCTTTGGCAGCTCCTGTATGTCGATATCCTCTGCAAGAGTAGTCAGTGATCGGTGATTGGATGCTCCACCGACGGGGACGTACTCGACAGACACGGAGGGCCTGGTGGCGCGAACCAGATAGGGCTTAACCGGGGATCGTCAACGTTGACGACCTCGGGGCCCCGCAGAGGCTCGAGACCAGTGGCTGGGACGTAGCCCAGCTTTCGAGCGGATTCACATAAAGTACCGCGAATGCTCTGAGGCATACTGATGACCAGCACCTAGCGATGTCCTCCGAGTTGAGAGCGAGTCGGAAAGTGGGAATAGGCTGGGTAGTTATGAGACGCGGGGGATATCACCGGAGGGGAAGAGGTGATGGTAATGAGGAAAGGATTGAGTGTATATATATAGTATCCTGGTATATAGCCTTCCGCACGTGCCTTGATGGCTTGGTAGGGCACCTTCCCTATCGGTTGCTCGTGTTCTGGAACAAAGCAATTAGGCACTTGCAAGAATGGAACCAGCAAAAATTCCGGAATACATACCAGTGACCGATTGACCTTCCATCAAATTGCCGGTCATTATAGCTGCGTCATTCGGAACGGAAAATCCCACCAAAGTTAATCAAGCTTCAGCGCCTAGATGTATATCCTACCGTTCCGTCAAGCAATAGTTAGCTGAAATATCCATTGACTAGCTCCTCAGATATCCTCGTCGTTAGCGAGAGACCAGGCCCCAAGACTTGGGACACATTCGACCTAGTCATAACCGAAACGTTATCGATCATATCGAAGACTGTAACCATCATAGAACGTACTCAGAGCGGCCGCTAAACCATGAACAGACAAAAACGAGTCGACCAAACCCGACGCAAGGTTAGGTTTTTTTTTTGGATTGGAGTCACGCTGCCGGTTCTTCAGACCCGAAGCCACACACTCGAACTCTAGATACGCTTCGGCATGTTACCCATGCAAGTTTCTGGAACTTGATAAGTAACGGCTGCTGATGAAGTGCCGTGGCGTCACAATCGCAAACTTCCGAGCCAGTGAAATCGGACATAGACACTTAGCGAGAGCAACATGAGGAAAGTGGTGTGAAGAAGGAGTGGCGAGGGCGCCCAGCATCTGCGGATAATCTTCCGCGCTTTGGGTCCTTACCGTTTTCGGGCCATGTGTCGGC
Source organism: Armillaria mellea (assembly GCA_030407055.1). NCBI lineage: Eukaryota > Fungi > Basidiomycota > Agaricomycetes > Agaricales > Physalacriaceae > Armillaria > Armillaria mellea. The sequence continues at coordinate 1,106,155 of JAUDZF010000007.1, forward strand.
AGCGGAAGTAGCACCGATAGACCAATTATCGATACTGGAATCAAGAGCATTAAATATGTGGAGTAAGGCAAGAAACCCATCCAAGTATCCCAACGCATGAAACAAATGAGATTTCTGGAGCGCCACGTTTCATGGTTCACTGGCCACACCTACGTTGCGCATTGGAGATAACATAGACATGCAGTAGCGGTTGATCGCAACAAAGATACTGAATATAGATGGGATAGACCAGGAACAACATAATTGAGCAATAACATCATATCGAGGAGTCAAGACATGAAAAAATGGCTGGCCTTGGTCCTACAATTTATATATGATCCTGCTGCATGGGGTGTAAACTGTCATGAAACGGATAGAATATCACTTTCGGACGTAGCCAGCGGCCTTCACGCTGGCCAGCAGAACGGCCCGGGGACGACCTGACAGTCGTGAGCTCCTGGATCGACTGAAAACTCAAGGTCGTGTAAAGAAGAGAAGGTGAGTTATATATCGCATCAAAAATGCATTTTTAATCACGCGTGTTCACATACTTATGCGGATAGCCGTAGCGAAGATGTGAAAGACAACGGAAGCCAAGCGCATGTCCCAAGATCGAATTGCATCCGCACAGCGCAATAGTAGTAATTGAATAGGCGAAATTAAGAATCAGGTCGTTATCTAAGGGAAGATATTCCTTGCGAGAGTATATGTCTTACGTGACGACCCTCCTGGATCCCCTTGAAACCTGGATTGGCGGCCGAGTGCGGCTTGGGCGGGTCTGAACAGATGGAGAAGTAACTAAAAGCGTACAACTAATCTGCGAGAATTTGAAATACTCACAGGGTATGTAACGATCGACGATCATCACTTTGTCCGACATCCGTGTTGTCGAACTTTCGGCTAGGTTCGACCCGCGACTCATGGCTGGATTCACTGATGGCGTGCTTCTTGTGATTTTGCAAGTGGTGATGGTTACCGATTTGAGTAAGAAGAAGAAAGGAAACAACAAGGAGATAAGGACCCTATCCTAATATGCCGCTATATCAGGAAAGCATCATTGTACATTTGTCTCGCTTAGATGTCGACATGTTGTCTCCGTCACTATTGAGTGGCGTATGATCAGAGAATCCGACAGTAAGATCCGGTAGACAATGAATGCGTGGACGTATTAGGGCGAGGAAACATCTTTGGACGAACGGGATGTGGAGCCTCAAGCCAGCCAAGCAGATCGATATTACCTTTGCAGGCAGGTAAAGTCAGGATCTATCTAAGCCTCACTTCCGGCGACCTGACATGAAGCGATACCAAGTCTACTGTCCCTCTCGAGGTCTGGGGAAAAAATTCTGTTGGCATTCATGAGTCCTAGCAGAAAGGAGGCGGAATTTTTGTTTTACAGAAATGGTCAGATGTACCCGGAGGTATACTTGTACCATTCCGCTAAGCGGCAATGGATATAAACAATTTAGGATATCACGCCGAAGACACGGTGTCGTCTTCGAAGAAACCTTGCGTCAAAACACCGCCTAGCAAGGACCTTCTGTGATGTAAAACGGTCGAGAAACTAAGGAAGAATTGCTTGAAACACATGCGTCTACATGGTATAGCCTCCGTACCCTTATCTCGGAAACAAGTGTTCAACATAGCAGCCGGTCCAGATAGCCGTCAGCTGTGCGGCTAACTAGAGTTTCTTGATATAGAGTTAAGGTTCAAAGTGGCGTGAAAGTGGATCCAAGTTCTCAGCGTCTCCTTCCAGCCGAGACAGTGGGTTCAATTGACTAACTTAAAGACCACAGGGCGGCTTTGTGTGTGCCTCAGTGACGACTCGGACAAGAGATGTGGTGAGATGGTGTATCATGCAGACGGAGTCCCGTCTCAACACTAAGACTCTCGAAGGAACAAGACTTGAACGTTGAAAGTCGTGAGTCGGAAGACCCAACTACTGTCAACCCAGCTACGCGGCTCTCCGAATTTCTGTGATCGTGAACGGATCCGACTTCTGTAACTGTGTTGGCAATAACTAGCCGGTGAATGAAACATCTAAATTTGAAAAGAGTTCTATGTATTAAACTGTGGTGATATTATACATTGGCGACGTCCAGTATTGTGACACGACGAACCAATTCGATGTCAGATCATACACCACGGTGTTTGGTAACACGGGCCAAATCCTGTACAAAGGTGTCCATCGACGAGCATTGAAGAGAGATTACAGATATGCCGAACAGGAGGGCGTATTTCCTCCTCTGGAGGAACAAGTTACTTAGCAGCACCTGAAAATTAGCATTACGTTAGAAAGCGTACAGTATGAATAGGGTGTTGTAAAAGCAACAACGCGTCAGTAGAAGCTCATCACTAGATGTGATCATGTACTACACATTTGGTTAACCATCCTAAAAAGTATCTGAGGATCGTCACAATTACAGAGTAGTAGGGCACCATAAGTTGAAGTCAAACAGTCAAGTAACGCAAAAGCCATGAAGGGATGCAGCAATCGACGTAACGTCAAGTTCGTCTACGTCTCCGAAGGCATGCCTCGAATCCCAGGCCGAGTCTATCAACAGATGCTGATGAAGAATGGTGAACCGCACATGAATGACTCACAAGAATCGTACTTCTTGAGATGGAGTATCGTCTCCTGTATTCGAATTGGGACCTGGACAGATGTAAGGATTCTTGAGGTTTAGTACCCGGTCAGGATTTCGCTCGGTCCTGTTCTTAGCGATATACACTGCATCATACTTGTTGTGATCGAGTATGCAGCGATGGTCATCACGAAGAAGTGCCTGCACATCCACCCGTTGAATGGTATGAGAGTGTGAAAGTATGGAGACTTAGCAGTCAACCGATTTAGGGGACAGCCGTCCTGGAACGCATCAGAGAGTTCCTACGGTGCATTCGGGGGAATCGGTGTATCTTCCGAACTGCAAGGAAATTTAGCTCGATTGCGTGGAGACCATATAGCGACAGATAGAAACGTACGAATCAGACACTGAATATAGCTCTCGCCCGAGGCCAACCAAAAAGCATCAGTCCCGTCGGTGTCTATTGCTGTGGCAACATATTCGCGACCGGAATTGTACAGAATCCCTCCTATACGAGGAACTCCCGGGGCACGAGAACAAAGGAGGGGTGGGAGAGGGATTGTCTCTCCCGGTAAGGGGAGCAGGGACGAGCAAAATTCAAGGCTCAGGCAGGCATTGATCGCTTTGTGAACTTCAGAGAGAACAGTACTAGAAGGAAACGGACTAGCGAGGACGGTCTAGGAGGAGCTTAAATATGCGGGTTCGGCATGATCCGGCATTGTTGAACAGCTGTGCCAAGTACGGTAGGAAAGCGGCACTAGTACTGGACTTGACTAGAAAAACCTCTACTCCAAGTGGCCCAAAAATAGATCTGACAAGCTATTACTGGAAGCAGTACGGAGAGACCACACATGGTTTTAAAGAATTGCTAACAGGCAAGGTGTTAGAGTCCGGACTCACTTAAACATGCAGAAAATGTGGCAACAACCACTCGGCCAAACGCCAAAGTTCGAATGATAAATCTCGAGAATCAGAATTCAAAAACACGCCCTAGATTCCAGAGCATTTCGGATACGGGGAATCGAACCCCGAGCTGCCGCGTGAGAGGCGGCAATGTTAGCCGTTACACCATATCCGATGGAATGGGATGCGATTTATCAAATTAACCATCATCATCTTTAACCAAAAATTCTCCAAAAATTCATGCGAAGCCAAAATGCGACCCTCCGTGCATTCCGTGTGACTTATGAATGGACATCATCTTCGGGGAGTCTTATTGGGCAAGGCACGTAATGATCAAGCATGCAAAAGTACATACCTAAGCTAAGCAGAATGGTCGTGGCAGGAAACGACGCGGGCACGTGATATCGCTGTGTTCCAGCGACCACCAGAATAAATATCTGCCTCCTCATTTAAACGAAGTTCGCCTATCATTAATTTCTTCTACAGTCAGTCTTCAAGCCGAAGATAGTAGCAGCAGGTAATGCGTATTTATTGGGACACACTGATTACTGGTATATAATTGTTCAACTTAGCATAACGTACATAACATAGGATGTGTATCGAGGATGACAATCGAGTTTTTGAATGATTCGTAGCAAGTAAACCCAATTTTTTTTTTTGAATTATGAGGACTGCGAAGACCTTCGGCTCCCGGTTTCACTCGAGGATGAAGACTCTGGTACATCAACCATGGTAAAACCCATGGCAGATGGACCCTGACCCGCAGAAGCTGGTGTGGCCGTGCGAGGCTGCGACTCTCGTCTCACAAAGGATTGTCTAGTACCGGCACTATTAAGAAAATGAGGAGCTGCCGGTGGGGTGGGTTGATTTGGCATGTTGAGAGCGCGATTCGAAGGGACGGTGACGGTCCACTGTCCTGCAGTGTTTGGTCCAGAGAGCGAGACACCACCGGTATTGACAAAACTAGGGTGAGCCATGGAAGCTTGGCCTGAATCCCTGCTGGTGCGCAGGCGCGTAAGGGATAGAATGCTGCGATTCTGGCCTGGCAAAGGGATTTGTGAAGACTGAGGTCGACACGGCGTTACTCAGTGGTCGATGGCATAGGAACCCCACCTGAACGAGTTGAAGGGGTGACCCATGTTTCTTGCCTCGTGATGGTGAACGTCTCGACAATGGTATGACTTGAATTCGGCATGTTGGGTCTAATGGCAGACACAGGGGCAAGTGAACGGGCTGGACCAGCATCAATTACATATTGAGGATGGATGAATTGGGGTTCCGATGCGAAAGAGGGAGGGCGTCTTGGATGCGCAGAGTCTCCTTCAATGTTCATGGAATTGGACAGATTGGAAGCGACAGATAGAACCGGGTCCAGGTCCGGACCTGGGAACGAGGGGAGGAGAATCGGTGCAAGAAGCTCCTCCGATTCAGCCTCTAACTCCTCGATTCTTTCCTCCAAATTTCGATTCTCTCTTTCTAGTGACTCGATGTGTTGTCTGGTATTCTGCTGGTCCTGAGAGTTGTCCGTAGTGATGTAGACCCTCCTAATGGGATCCATAACAAATGGGCGTAATTGTGGCGGTAAGGACTGGCCCTATACAAACATATTCAGATATTTAACAGTGGCAACTCATTGTGAAAAGGCATGAACATTGGGCATAACTGGAGACGTAATGAGCTCAACGACGCTTCACATGAGAATAGTAGACACATACCAATGGGGAACACCTTTCGACAATATGGGCAAGGGGCTTGTGTTCCATTATTAACTTGCGCGACAGCTCTGCTAAGACACTCGGCACAGAAGGCGTGTCCTGATAACGAATAATGTCACAAGGGATGTAGACATGGGTGACAATCTGGCACTCACCACAAGGAGGGCAGACAGGATCCTTGAGGTTGTTGAGGCATATGGGGCACTGAGAAACCATGATGAGGGAGAATGATGAAGGACTGCCGGGGCGAGTTGAGCCTTATAAAGTTGATGCTGGAGTGGCAAAGAGGATGCGACCTGAATCCTTTGTTCCCTTGTCCCTTGTTTTTGGAAGCTTACGCTCGAGGTTGATAAATCCATCTAGACAAGGTCACCCCCAAATGCGTACAGATACCAGGAAAATTGCGAACAAAACAAAGGAAGGGTTTAAGCGCACAATTGCTATATAGAGACTATTGGTTATCCCAGTGTACACGCGTATACCTTCTAGTAGTTTTGAAATAAAGCATAACAATGGCTTCCATGACATCTGATTGTCTCATTCCGGACGGACTTGCTTTGTTGAAGGAAGGAAAGAGGACGTCTTCCGATTTCGACTGCAGTTTATCTCCACATGCCTTGATCTCACAAAGCCGTAGTGATATTCGCTTCCTGAACACAGCTTCAAGAAAAACGTGTCAAATTTCAACACGACCTAGCACCTTTTTTTTGTTTTGATATGGCTAGTAGAACTACGTACAAGGTTTAAAAAGCGCCTTTTGGACAACTACTTGGTAAGACACTTCAAAATAGCGTCAATTGACCTATAAGTAGATGCATTAGGAATGGGAATGGTTGAAAGCGGCGTGGAAATCAAGCGCACTTGCGTCCCACCCAGCGTGAGATCTTGCATTAAACCAGCCGTCTCAGCTGCATTCGATCTGTCGGAGACGGTCTGAGAGCCGGCACTTCTGCTGACGGCTTGTGGGCTGAAATTGAAATCGAATTCCCGAGGTAATCTGTGAATCGATGAGCTAGACCTCACGAATAAATGGATGATAAATGCAGGTACCCTATAGATCTCACACGTTCAGGATCGAATGGAGTCTCAAAAACCCTGCGCAATCGGCTATCTCTTTCCAGAGATTCCGTGGCAATGCCGAGCGACTTTTTCACCTCATCAAGTGTTTTCTAGATCTACGTGAGTCATGGGTGTTGACTCAAGTGAAAGAGACTTACCTCTTGATTCTTTGCCCTTGAGCCATATACAGAAGCTTGCATCTTCGCAATCGTACAATCAGCACGAAGCCGTCGATTTTCTTCAAGACAGATTTCTTTCAATTTCTCCGCCTCGCCGCATTCTCTTTGTAATTGGTCACGCTCGGATTCGAGACTTGCATTCTTCTGCTTCAAGTCGAGAATTTCTTTCTCCAAGTTTTCGACGCGGCTGAGGAGCCCCAGCTTCTCAGAGTTGTCCGAGGTTATGAACACCTTGCGAAGGGGATCGACGACGAATGGGTGGAACTTCTCCGGCAGGTATCGAAGCTACAAATCAGTGTCTAGCGATCAGCAGTGGCGTGATTTGTGGGGTGCACTAACATTGGGGATGGCTGCACGTGAAATGAGCAACTAAACATTAGATAAGTAGCTTGGAACAGGCGAAGACGAACCGATGGGAAATTTTTCGCGGCAAAATGGACATTTGGCCTTGAATCCATCCTCAGCGCTGTCGGTGTCGGTCCTTTCAGCGATGAATTTGGTCAGACATTCGGAGCAAAAAACGTGTCCTGAGAGGCAGAATTATAAGTTACACTCAGTCGGTAGAAGAGCTGATCAGGTACTAACCACATGGAGTACAAACGGGATTCGAAAAATCGCAGAGACATATAGCACACTGAGGGCCCATGATGGTGGTAAAGATACAACAAGCTGAAAAAAACTCAGGCTGTTGGATCATATAGCACCTAAATAGTGGCATTGCCTCTTTGTTTGTTTGTTCTTAGCGCTGACCGTTGTATGGATGGCGTCGCCACAGCAACTGCAGAGCCGATTTCCATTAGCCTGAATACAGACAATGTAAGCACTCACTATGTGAATCGTCTCCTTTGCTTTACGAGCGTCAATAATGGCTGGACATACCAGCGGACGCTCTTCATCCTGGTGAGCTGGATTCAGAGGATCAAACATTATTCTACGGAGTTTGAATAATGCATTGTGTACGCGTGGAACTTGGCAGATAGACGCCCGGCATCCTTGCAAGTAAACGTAAGTCCTCGTAACCTTCCCCGGGTAGAACAAGCTTCGAAAATATAAAAGTTATGATTATCGGAAAGCAGAAGTCTAGTATAGATAGTGTCAGGTATAGGACAATCGAAGGAAAATCATGTACCTAGTATAGACCGAGAGCCATCGACACCGTGTCGATTATGATTGCTGTAGGTGTACGAGGCGACCATTTACATATGCGAGTTGAGCCTTTTCCAAATTCCGACACATATATGGACATGGAGAGGATGGTTTACCCGTCCATGTCCCTATAAACCAAGTTCCTTGCCACCCCATTGGTAACTTATCCTCAGCGGATCCTCGCTTAAATGTGCGTCATCTGAGTCTGAGTCTTCATCATAAATACGATGTGGCCTCCGCATGGGTACTCCTAGATATCGACGTAGAAGTAAAACGACATGCTCCGGATCAATGATCATATTCGTGCCTCCTTGGCTGCTAGGCTCGACTACCAGCGCAGCATATGTCTGCGACAGCACCGATGCTTCTTCGAATATAGCCATCGATGTGTAGCTCGTAGGCATCATCTCGATTACCAGTGTTCCTCTTGCAGCCCAGCGGTGGTGGTACATCGCTCCGCCGTGAGGACCAATTACCGCCATAACATTCTCATTGCACCACCTGAAGAACTCCGGGACATTATCGAGCATGCCTTCTGAAAAAATGACGAGTTCTTCGCCTTTTCCTCGTTCTGTGAGGTGGGCTTCGATAGCACTGAGAAGTACAGGCTCGTTAAGGACTCTCCGTCCTGCGTTCCGCGTGTGGATATGACGGTCAGATCGTGACATATACAAAATCTACTTTCATGGATGAGACCAAATTCAAGGACCGAAGAAGCCACACACCTTGTTCCGTGTAGTGGACTGCTTCATATAATCTATTCCGAATGCCTCAAGCGTTTTCAAAGACAGCCACGGATGCACCAACACTGTTCGACACGAAAAAATCATTCTTTTCGCGAAGATGTCCTTTCTGGCTCGATACAAGACATGATCATCGTCAAAGCCAAGCTCGTTCCATAGTTGCTTGACGAAACCATTTCCTTGCCGACCGGTGATAACATACGGGGTCTCGCCGCCGCAGGTTAGATGAGAGCCTTGTACAATGATGTGTGTGATACGATCAAGATGATGCTGGAATGCGTAGGATTCGGGTGACAGCGCAACCATGGCGGTGCCGTATATAGGCGGAGGGTTGGGTCGAGCTACGACTTCGCTCACATCAAACGGCTGGATTCCTTCGGACGAGCCTAGCTTAGCCATGCATGTGTCGTCAGCCCAACGGTCGTACATTTTTGGAGATAGATATGTGACATTCTCAAAGACCTGCTCGCATCATGTTCAGAAAAATGTTCAATATTGAAACAAATTTGGACCACGCACAAAATTCTGTCCAGACTGACCCTTGTATGCAACCCAATTATTGGGTTGTAGTACGCCACGATCACTAATACCCACCACAGCCCTACGCCACTGTGCACGATGGTCCAGCGTTGCGAAATAGGGTTGTCGTATCTCGAATGCTGGATATATCAGTTCTTCGGCGTATAACACCTGTTTCGGCAGTCTTTGCGCTACGCAAGGTGCGTAGTACGGAGGCAGGCCAAAAGTACAGCTGCTTAAGCTGAACGGGGCCCAGGGTGTGCTAGGCCTTGGCCAAGTGCCATTATCAGTCGAAAGGTGAATATATTCGACGAGATTGTGAGATTCCTGGCCTGCAGTGTACACATATTTCGGAGGTAGCTTGGTCTGGTCGGGAATGAGCAAATCGTGAAAGGTGATGTAAACTGTTACGGACAGCACTATAAGGAGCACAAGTGCTGTTCGCCGTATAGCGCGAAAGGCCATTTTCGCGGTGGCAAGCAAGGCGAAGGGCCATGGGCGCATTGCGCAGCAGCCAAGGGCAAGGTTCCCACGGCCACGATCGACTCTTGCTGGCAAACCACTAAATCTCTGGCCCTCATCTGAAGACCCTCATCCTAAAATCCACCGCCATTTGGAATTCACTAAATCATCATCCAAGCCTCTTCGCTCTCCATACTGCAGCCGGAGCTCCCTGAAGTCATTAGTAAATATCTTTATGTCGACGTCCTCAAAAAATTCCGAGCATGCTGTAGACAAATGAAGGATGCATCCTTGTGGTGATGTCGTGAGTCGAGGATATCGGGATGACAGCCGAGACGCTTCAAGCTCTGGTGAGTGCGCATCCTGCAGCTACACACGTTCGACATCTCAAGATATTATCGCTCAGCAACAAGTGCACTGTATACGCAAAGGAATACGCCGAATTTCATCTGAAGCCTCGTTAAAAGTGTCCGACTCGTGTCTTACCTTCCGAGACAGCGAGGTTCCAGCGAGCATTGCAAACTGCGTTGCCAATTGTGATGGCTGCTCTAAGCAGTTTGAACTCTAACAATATACACTCGCGGTCAAGACCCACAATGGACTGTCAATGTGCTTGTCAACTCTGCTGTTGCCCGCACAGGCTTAGAGAAATTCTCCCATTTCACATCCGCCGCGCAAACAGATCTCCGACCGTTCATCACTTGTGGTGTTACGAACCTCCGCAAGCTCGCGTTGTCTTACTGGATAGATCGTCGCAGCCCTTTGGTTCCAATCATCATCGAAATCATCAGTGAAAATCCTGCACTTTCCTGCTTAGAGCTCGACAATACGCCCACTGACAAATCCAATGATTCCTTCAACACGCTACTATCTGGAATACCGAACAACGTTTCACTCCCACTTACACGCCTCGTCTTGGGATCGTTTGATGTTACCATCGACGACCGGGCAATGGAGCATTTTCGTTCCCTCAGGGAGCTGCAACTAGGGAAAGCTACTTCCTTCGTTGTCAACGACAGAAATTATACCCCGGATATCTGGACCGCCCTTCGCGTCAATTCGATACATCTGAAGAGCATTTCGATCCCCAGTTTGCATGTATCATTTCAATTGATGCCGTACGTAAACTCGTACTTCGGGCTAGAAGAGCTAGAACTCCAGCATTTCTCGCGTGCTATCAGGAATCATACGGCCTCTCGACCTTGCAGAAACGCTCTTTTCTTCAGTCATCCCAGAACACTGATGATGTTCTCTCACCTGGAGCATCCGTGGCAATTCTCCATAACACGATCTGCGGTCCTCGCACAATGCCACCACGGTGGAACCACCATCATCTCTCACGGGTAGACATGGCTTCCTAGCTCCCCTGCTTCACTCTTGACTCGACTATTGCTTTCCCTTACTCTCCTGCACCGTTGACAATCGCCGTTGCCATCGCGCTGCTCCGCAGTGAATAAATACCACAAAAAAGAAAACTTCCTGGCTGATATTCTGGCTGATTTCTCCTCTAAGACTCCGCTCTTCGTGATTGCCCAACTGCGTGTGCTCAGCACCAATTTTTGATTACCGCGTCCCCGAGAGGGGGTTCGCTGACCTGATTACTCCTCGAAGGCCATCCTTCGTGATTTGATATCCGCGTGTGCTCTGCACCGGTTGTCATTCCTGCGCTCTTCAAGATTATTGACGAGCGTTGATCCTCCCCGACGACTAGTCGAACATTCCCCAACTTCTGAGATGAAAAAATCTGTGGCTGTGTCTGCTTGGCAACTGCACAGTACACCGGCCACTGCCGAACTTGCGCTCCCAGGACGACGACGGGTCGAATCCGGTCGATTCATCTCTTCGGACGCAAGATACTGCTACCTAGTGCTCACTACTGAAAATATGTACAGGGTACCAATGTACCGACCTTAATGGCAGTCCTGGAGGCCTTCAACCGGACACTAGGTTCTACCCAGCAACTTAATGTTGACCGTGAGCTCGGCCTAGGGTTCGGTTAGAGGTATCAGTAGATAATTAAGTACGTGATTGTGATGCTAGAGTGTTAGTGTATCAATCATGTATTATCTACGCCCGGCGTTCACAGTAGCAGGACTGTGCCGTGTAATACTACCTACCTACCTATTGACTGGATCGCCAAATATTATTCAATCCCGTAGCTTCAAGTACCACGAAGACTCTGAACACGCAGGTAGTCTCTAAAGGTGGCATCTTGTTTTCGGAAAATACAGTACAAGTTTTCTCTGTCTGTGACCAGCCGTTGGCCGTTGGCTACAACACTTCCTATGAACCCCGAGCCTTAGTCAGAAGTCTGAGTGACTATTAGAACCACGAATCTCCAGAATCTCCAGCATTAGTAGAATCATCCGAATCGGACTGAGTATCACCGTCATCAGAATCGGGGTCCTGGCCATGATTGCATGACTCCTTGGCTTTGTCGTACGCCTGTTGATAATATTTATCGTAATCCTCCTTTGAAGAGCATGTTCCTTCGATGTACATCCGACTGAGGAAACATTAAGCCTATTACGATGAGAAAGAATAGCTGAAACGATAACATACATGGAAAGGTCCCTCTTTTCCCCAGTCAACCCTTTCCTACAGTCGATCATTGCTTGCTGCGTCGCATCACTTTGTGCCGTAGGTCTGCAGTTCATAGACCCCATCGGGTCATTAGCAAATCTTTGGATGAAACCATGAGACAACGCTTGAACTGGAAGGTTAAAATGACAACACACGTAGACCAATCTCGTGGAACAGCAACGACCAGCGACGTTGAACACAAAAGCAATAGAATGTTTAGATGCATAAAAATCGTAAGAGCCGTAAACAGCTATCGGTGAGCAGAAGTTCCAGCCTGTGCCAGGGGAACGAGTTGAGATGCCTCCGCTCATATAGTTCCGAATCCAGTGCGTCTCCAGAGTGAAGAGGATCTGCACGCTCCTTCGAGGATTCGTCATCGTCATCGTCATAGTCATAGTTGATAGATGGAAAGGCGAATGCAGTATTTCAGGTTGCCAAAGGAACACACTGCAACGCTGGCGAGAGGCAGAATTGAATGCCGAGTTAAAAAGTGGGTAGTAAGGATGCCGAAAGAGTCAACGCAAGCTTAATAAAATCAACGGCCTAGTTCTGTGAGCGGGAACCTGAGAGCCGACTGCGGTCCTGAGAATCCCTTGAAGACAAACCGGAAATAAAGAGAAATAGCATGCTTTCGATCATTGATGAGTTAAGGGAGGTTGAGGGTTACCAGACAGCCAATGCTAGCTACCTGGAAGTGCCGTAACGATGAGCGAAGAGCAGGCACTGTTCATAAAATACATGGACGACTGCGTATTAAAACCTTCACAAAACATGGTGGCTATGTGCATACCGACTGCGCTGTCGACGATGGTAGGATGTCAAGTCATTAATAATTAATGGACCTATTGATAGTCCGCTGCATACACAATTACACGCTCTGTCGCGTTGCGAGGCCGCCCGAGCTTTCTTCATGGCACCACGTCAGTGGTCACCAGTACCGACCATGGGTAAACATTCCAAGGAAAATAAACAAGATATAGCAGATCAACTAGTACTCCATCACGCACGATGGACCACCCTCGCTCTGGGTCGACGGCTGTCGGTACTGATAGGGATGATAATTTCTGCTTCTTCGTGCTGGGATGGGAAGGGTAAATCGGAGGTACGTGGGACTAATATAGGCATACCTTGGCTGCTTCTCCTCTCGGAGCCCGTGCTTGGAATAAAATCCCCCAAAGATGATCGAGTCTCTGGCTTCAGAATGTTGCCCGCGAATTCCTGTGCGTCTGCGAAAAAAAGACAATCAGTGATGACTGGGCTAAGAGCATACGCTGATTCGGTCATACCATGCTGGGGTTCGAACGTACTTGGGAAAGAATCAACCGGGGCAGCACTTCCCTGTGCGTAATTCGGATTAGAGGCGATGTTGATAGCCGCGAGTGCGTTGGCGAGAGAGTCCTCCTCCATCACTTCCCGAGTATGCTCTTTCTCACGATTCTGCATCTGCCTGATTTTCATCAACGTTAGGCGAGTATCTGTAACGGTAACACTATCAGAGGACCATTGCTATACAAAAACGATAGACAAGGCATACCCGACATATTCTGCGGCGAGGATTCCGACGATTTGTACCAGACAGGATCTGAAGGCGTATTATCGAGACTGAGAGATTCGAATTCTCCCATGAGGGCGGGGTAGACCGCCACCTCAGGTAGTGAACCATCTTGCGTAGCAAGAAAGAGCGTAGTGCGCCAATTTCGAGGCATCTTAACTGTAGCAAGTCAGCGATGCGAGAATCAGGGAGAGAGTGGTCAATGCGTAATCAGCCAGCAATGTTAAGACAAAGCGATGGTTTATAGTCTTTCCGGCGACTTCCCACGAATACGGCGGTATTAAGTACACCTAAACGGTATGAAGGTAGTCCGGTATATTGTCTCTCGACGCCACCACTAGGAAGCAGACGTAACGATATACAAACCAGACTGGGATATCACCGGGTTGCGCATCAAACGGACAAACCAGAGTGAATTAGAACACGATGCCAAATCATGGGTTTCGTCGGCTGACGTACATCGCCGTGGTGCGCCTACCACTGTTCAACGTTCAACTTTAAGGCCTGTGCGGTTGATGTGGCCTCAGAGCTTCCTTTGAATGACAGAAGGAGGTGCTTACCTGCTTAATATTATAGTTCTTGGATCAAGTTTCGCCCAGTCATGCGGACGAACCGAACGCCTTCGTGACTATCGATCGTAAATTAAGAGATTCACATCGGACGAACACCTTCGAAAACCAGAAAGCACCCCAATTATTCCGCAGCCGGCGTGGCTTCCAGATGCGTTGATACTAGTTCCAGTCTCTGTCGTAGTTCCCATCATTGGGGAACACGCTCAGCCAAGAAAAATGGAACTCGAGCATCTTATCTAGGGGATCTCCGACACCATGCGCCGCCAGCGAAAGAAGCACGGTTCAGGCGGGTGCAGGGTTGTATTGGGCCAAGTATTGATGCCGCTTCCGTACTGACGATCGTGCAGGGAGGTATTAATGGCGCGTTGCACATAAAAGTATCATGCTTGCCAGGACAACGGACCTGACATCGTGTTCGAGTCCTCAAATGGTACGATGTTCAGGATTCTGGCAAACGGACGACCGTATACATAACAAGTGTCCGCCGCAATGCCGGCGCACAGGACCTTGCTGGTCAAATTGCTCCGACCGGCAATTGCCATCACAAGTTTCAGAGCGCACGAGCTTGTGGGGACAGGGAGACCTTGCTTACCAGCAAGGTAATAGACCAGGAACATCAAGCAGCACAGTATGATGATGAGGCCCAAGCGTGCAGACCGAGAGAACCAAAGATAGCAGTACCACCTTTCAGTGCAGCGACCGTGCCCGAGTCGTGCGGCTGACTCAAAGTTGACTGATAGTTTAACACACGATAGGCAGGGCTGCGGGCAGTTCACAGGCAGGTGACTCGGCTAATATGTAGAGGAAGTACGAGATATCGATAGAACGTTGTCCAGGCGCTCAGCGCAGTGGTACCCATAACTGTGGGAAGCGATACCACCGTGGGCTTGTGGATCCACTGAGCGTCCTTATATAGTGTTGCCAAAGAGTCGTGGTACACATGAGGCTGACCTGGATGGAAATCATTGTTCGATAAATCTGGTATAGTCACAGAAGTCAAACAACGGGAGAAGCCCGAACCCGTCGTGGGAATAGATTTTTCATCGATTTCGTTGTGGCGTCAAGGGGTATTTACGGGTATTTGGATTAGTAGGACCACATTCACGCGCGCGGAGCGGAGTCCGAGAATTAGCCAACATAAATAACAACACAGCCCTTTGCAGCCGGCGGCTGTACTTACGACAATAGGGGAATTCAAACCTGCTGATTTCGCTTCGATTTCACGTCGATTTCACTTGGATTTCGCCTCTGATTCCGAGGTCTTTTTTTGTGTGAACTCCATTTCAAATCCGAATTTGCTTTGACAACCCCCGGGTTCGAGACTGAGTTCGCCATTCCGTCTTGATTTCTAAGCTAAATATTCGGAGTTTAAAATCAGCCGAATGAGCAGCTGTGCTGCCGGGCGAAAGCCGTGTACCCGTCAACAAATTTTGAATCTCAGATCGTACTGTTCGTATATTTGCCAAACTCAGAAAAAAATCATTGCGAAATCCGATTTCACCCTGCATGTTTTTTCTTCGATTTTATTTAATCAACATCAACCATTGAAATCGGCACTAAATCAGCAGGTTTCAATTCCCCTAATAGATGGAAATCAATGTCTAATCCTTTTTCCATCTATTGTCGTAATACAAAGTAACATGGTAGTGTAATATTTTACTTCCTTGCCAACTACTTGTTCAATAATGATATCAATGCATGAAAACAACTATAAAAAAACTACACAGCAATTATGCAAAAGACAGCGGCAACTTGTAAATCTCAATATCGATAACGACCGTATTGAGGCTGCTCATAAGCATAAGGCGGGAGCATCCGATGTGCTGAAGGGCAAAATACTAATTAGTGGCGCAAAAAATACTACTGATTCCACTCACAGTCAGGGCGCGAGCGTGATGAAGCAGGCCCCATCGAATGGACCTGGTGCAGCGGGAAAGAAAATGCGCGTGGAGCTGTAATTGCGCGCGTCAAACATAGGAGCCGAAAGAAAAGGAATAACATACTGTACGGCGTGGCGGGGGCAGTATGGGGAGAGAGAATATATTGGGGGCCACCATATACATCCGGTGTGGTGTCCATTGTCGTGTCGTCTGAGTCTTCGCCGCTGCTTAGATTGCCTTGATCGGGGACAGCCCGGTGACAGCGGTCCCTGTAGCGGGATTGGCGGATGGAAATCACGTCCAGACGTGTGTCTGTTGAATAAAGGTGAGCTTACGATGTACAAAGAGACGAGCCATCTTACTGGAGCGCGTCGGCTTGTAACGGGGGGGTATAAACCAAAGTGGACTCAGATTCTGGGTTCGCTTGGAGCTCGTTGCGAGCGTATCGAAGTTGTTCAAGTCAAGGTCGTCGCTGAGTGGCGGGAGTTCGTAGTGCGACATTTTAGGTTGCGGATGAGGTTGAGGGCAAGAGGAACAGAGAGAGATTTTTCTAGGGACGTTGGTTGAAGAAGTCAAGGTGCATTGTGTCGGAGTTTGCGTTTCCAAACCGAGAAGGGATAAATAAGGTTCAGATAAAACATACCGTAATCGTTGTCTATTTGTCCCTTGATAATACTTTTATGGACAGGCGGCATCCATTTAATGAAGCGTCCTGGTTGACCTCAGGATACTGGCAGGCAAAAAATCTTCCTAGGGCCGATGGAATTGAGCGGTTCATATAGTTACTTCCCCAGGTGGAGTAGAAATATCAAGAAATCGTATCAACCGTTCCCACGAAAGAGCGACGATCCCTGCTTCGATGCTAACCAAGAGGGATAGTTGGACCCGACAATAATATGAATGACATGCGTTTTGTATAGTCGGGACTGAAGTTGTTATCAAGTTCTTGATGAATCCATTGATCTTGGACCTAATATCCCAATACGGACCATGTCAGCAGTCTGTCATTAAATATCCAGCGCACTATCAGAGCTTCTAGCCTGAGCCACAGCATCCGGTATGCGATTCAGGAGGAACCACCCAAGACGTGGGAATGAACGTTGACCAGGAGGACTTTGGAACGGATACCTTGCGGAATGGGGGATTTAGAAGTGGATGACACGGGTATCCTGGTCTAGGTGGTCCATGACAGCGTAACCAGGTCAATATAGGATAGATTTATGATGCCTGGGACAGGTCAGCAAGACAGGTTTTGGCTATTACCCGCAGCGTACCGTCATTGAACGTTGACCACGGTGCTAAAGTCAAGGCCACCGTTTGGCCAGCTTGCCCAGCACTGTCATCCAGAAAACCGTCATCCCTGTCCATCGCATCCGACTAATGGTCCCGCTAATATGCCAGGTGTACGGAGTCCGTGCGCCAAACTAACCCAGGAGGCTGATGGCAGTGATTATTGGTCTGATTTACCTGTCAAAAGTACCATAGTGTTACGAGTAGCGGAGTATTAGCCTAGCCGCCTAGGCGTGTGAAGAATTCTCGTGCAAAGAGCATGGCCGTCGATGACAGCAGCAATTCGGGCCGGTCAGTCCGATGACGACTGTGATCACGAGGCAAGTGGATCGAAACACGACTTGAACCTGTACCACCATCATTCCTTCGTCGACTTGGCTATTTCATGCTGAACACATGAGAACAAAGACTGGCTGCTGATTGCTGCCCTCTTGCGGTCAATCTATGGAATAATGTCAGAACTGGAGACGACAAGGTCTTGAGGCTTGAGCAACGACTCTTCGTTTATCCTCTGATCTAGAGATGCCACCTTACCGCTGCCCATGATTTGTTATCCTGGAAGCTACTACGGCTCCACATGCTAAGATGCCTATCTGACTACCAAGCCGCAGTAAAATTTAGAACGAAAGAACCACGCTCGATGCCTCTGCGGCGTGGCTTGTGCACTGGCGGCAGCTATGTACAACGTACCATTGAGAGTTCTGACGTTTTTGAAACGATCGAAACAGTACGTCGCGTAAATCGCAATCCAGCGAACCCGTTATTGACACCATCATCGTTCCCCCAGGTAGATGATAACCATTGCGCCGTCTATTGTCCGGTCATTTTCGCCTCACGGAGCGTCAGTCTTCCGTCTGTTCGAACTTCGGAGGCGTTTTTCCTCGACAAAGCAATGTGGTAAAGCTACTCTGAACCGGCGGCTGACTTGATGGTTGATCACCAGGGGTAGGAGTACCATTCCTCGGCTGTCACTCTACTGAACTTTCGGGTTAGCAATATCTCCTCCCAAGTGTGTGTTCGGTTCATTTTCGGTACGGCCGAACAGCCCAGCTAAATGTCTTTTAGCAGCCTCACCGCTCTCCGATGTTCGAGCTTTTTTTTTGAGCATGACATTCGTCTCGTCAAGGCGCATAATTGTCGGGAAGTCCACTCTATGCTCATGCTTTTGATCTGCATACCCCGTGCAGTCGATTTATAAAGATCTTCGGCCATCCTCATCAGTATCATGACATATGGGGGACGATACTCGTCCTAGGATGTTGTAAAGCCGTCTTTCACGACAGAGAAGCAAGGACATCCCAGTGTTATGAACTGCGCCTGTCACTCAAAACCACCCAAGTCTTTCTCCACGAGGTCACGGTCGTTTGTATAAAAGCCACATTCATATGGTTACCACCAGTGTCGAACTCGGATTCTAAGCAAAGATCGTTAAGCATGTTTTGGTCAGCTCCCCTCCTTGCCCTTCCTCTCCTGTCAGCCTCGGCTCTGCCTACAGGTAGCATCCAGTCCCGCTGTACCGTCTCCAACGGTTCGTCAGAGCTCATCTTCACCTCATCTTCTTATTCAATGAACTCCAGATATTTACGATGACCTCGTATATTACCTCCAATACGCATCTTCTGCCTATCTCGATGAGTGCGCCAACCCGAATGGAAATACCCTTGTTCAGCGATATGACAATGAGAGTACGGATACTCAGGCATTTCTCGCCCGTGACGACACCAAGGGTGAGATCGTCATCGTCTTACGCGGAAGGTCAGTAAATATCATCGTACAAAGCATATGTAACTAATGTTGTCGTATCTTTGAAAGTTCGACTGTCCGGGATTTGGCAACTGACGGTGATATTCCGCTTGTTGATTTGAGTATCCAAGGCGTCAATGCACCCGGTACATAATCATATTTTTCAATTGGCCATTTGAAGCTAATCGGCTATTCAGCCGGCACTCAAGTCCACCACGGTTTTCATACTGCGTGAGTTGTTTCTATATTGAGTCTCAGATATTGTCCTGAACATGTCCACGTAGTTGGAACTCCATTGCTGCAGATGTGATTACAACAATACAGTCAGAATTGGCCAGCCACCCCAATTACACTCTCGCCACATCAGGTCATTCCCTGGGCGGGGCACTCTCCAGCCTGGCCGGGTAAGTCTTCCTCTCTTTCACGTCACGCAGTACTTATACCTCATATAGCATCACATTACAGCAAAACTTTCCCGACGTGTATGTGTTTCCGTCACTGTGTTGACATGTGTCTGAATCTCTGAAACGGTCAGTCCGTCGAAAATGTACACATTTGGTCAACCGAGGTCCGACTATTTTTTGGCATATCTTCGTAAAGCTGACAAACGTCCTCCGTAGGACCGGAAACCCTACCTATGCCTATTTTGTAGACGCACAACTGGGCTCAAATATCTTCCGAGGTGTACACGGAAGTGACGGGTACGCCACTGCTCCTCTTGATGACAACAACAATAATAACATCCGCTCACAGGGTTCCTACCATGATTTCAGAGGATCTTGGATATCAGCATCACGGTAACTCAGCTCCTGTTGTTTCTCTGACAGACATCTCACCGGATCGTATGTAGGCGTCGAATACTTTCAATATGAAGACCCATCATCGGCGGAGACCACGAAGGCATGCGCTGGTAACGAGGATCCTACATGCTCAGCGTCGATTCCAAGTTCAGGTATCAATATGTACCACCTCATTGTAAGTGTCCATATCCAGTTCATCCCGTCATCGCTGATCACGATGGAATAGTATTACAATATCACAGTCGGAACAGCGTTTTGTGATTAGCGTATCGATTGTTGGGCTAATAGAAGCCACCTGTTATGTTTAATCTCAGTCTCTCAATGCCCAGAATACGATCTTAGCCCAAGATTCGCGTAAGCGGGTGACAGGTAGACTGATATAGAGCAATATATCTATAGCCCATTGCCGTGGAGGTACTGGAGACAAACACCCCCATTGACAACTACAGAATGTGATCTTAATACATATAACAAACTTACTACGCTTATTGCCAGATGGGTAAGACGGGTCCTCTATCAAAGGATGGCAATTTTTTGTTGCGTTTGGCGTAAGAAGGGTCTTGCCACCATGCAGCATATACGATACATATCGTAAGTTATACGGAGGCATCGTAACCGACCGTGGACGTACCTAAGAGATAGTGGGTTCACATTGTCATCGGTGGTCAGTGCATCAAAAATTGTTACCCGTTGCTTCCGTGTTACTCTGTACATACCCCAAGAAACAGCACGTCCAAGTCGTTGGTCGCCGGACCGTATTATGGATGAAAATCAACGGGGGTAAATAGACGGACAGCCAGCCTATAAGATTTTATTTGTTCATTTGTGTAAAGGTAAATACCCAATTTCTAGACTTAAACACAAGATTCCATAGTCTCGCAGGCTGACTTGGAATTTCATTATTTCAGAGTACAATTGGATTGCCGGGTGAATCAAAAACCACCATTTCGAATTTAGATGTCTGCAACACCTAATATTCTTCCAGTACCTGTACTGGTAGCACCTTTGATTGGCCTCGGATAACATCGTATTACATTCACTCCAACTGTAAAGCAAGCGGGTGATAACTCATTCCATGCATATTGTTTAAAGTCGTCGCGACTTGTACCTCAGAATCTTGCCTGACGGAGATGGAGTCAGTTAGTGTCGCCGGGGAGCTGCAAATTCTTACAGTAAGGCGTCCACCAGCTTGGTATTAACCTACATGAGGAGCGATAAGCGTATCTCCAACAGCATAGCGTTTCAGAAACTCACATAACTCGAGTTGATATTCCTGGCCTTGCTTTCTCCCATCAACTGCATCGTCGTCTCCAGCTCAGCTTTGAGGATTTCAATCATTCTTAACACGCCCTCCTCTCCCCAGACATTCGCAAACATTGGGCTTCTCCCTAAACCCACGGCTCTCGCCCCGAGCGCCAAGAGCATGATAATATGGTTTGCCCTCCGCACTCCGCCATCCGCGTACACTTCCATCCGCTCAAACACCTCTGGGGCATTCCGTCGGATATCAAGAAGGATCTCCACGGCCGTAGGTGCACCGTCAAGGGTACGTCCACCATGGTTGGACACGTAGATCGCAGGAAAGCCGAGCTCGAGACAAATCCGTGCGTCAGCGGCTGTCTTGATACCTTTAGGAACGATGGGAAGTGACGTTAAGTTTTGTATCTCGGCAAGGGCGGCCAAGTCGAAGGTCGCTGAATGGGTTGGACTGTCGCAAAATATTAAGTTAGATGCAACTATGAAAGACTGCACAATAATCGATACCTGTATCCCGGGGCGCCTGTGAATCGCAATGAACGGGATCTTTGTATCCTGCTTCAATTCACGGGCTAGTCTTGGGTCTGTCACTGCTCACCTGATGCCCTCGATGCCAGGATTATCTATGGTCAAAAAGACGGCCTTGTAGTCGGCGTCCTCAAAGCGTTTCAATTCATTTATCAGCCGGGAGCGGTTCGACCAAACGTATTCCTGATGGAACATTATTTGACCATCTAGCGAAACTTTTGCGATTTTCTCTAAAGACTTCGTTGCATAGATACTAGGCTGTACATTCGGAAAAAAAACACAGGTAGTAAACAACTTGCGAACTCGCAAAAGCAACCTACGACGTATAAGATTCCCGTCTTCCCTGCGGCGGTCGCCAATGACAACTCGGCGGATGGATTTGTGTGTCCTGCATCGGCAGCTGGGGCAATGAAGAAAGGAGCAGAAAAGTTGTAGCCCAGAATAGATGAAGAAGTATCTTATTTAACAATATGGAAATATTTGACGTACGAGAGGTCGACATCTGAAACGTCCCGAAAGCTATAGCCATTGAGGCGGACACTTTTCCAGATATTCAAGTTGGCCTGGTAAGTAATCTCATCTAGCGCCCCAGTCCGATAATATGCTGTGGAGGAAAGGGTCAGGTGTACTGGATCCATAGTTCCGCAATGCGCGCAAAATAACTCACCATAATGACGCTTTGGAATCACATTCTTGGCAGCAATTTGCATATCATTCAGAGTCCACATCTCTTCAAGAGATGGTAGTTCCCCTGCTACCCAGCCTGAGGTGTCCAAGCCAGTATCGGGAAGACCTTCCGTGTCAATGATATTGACCGCGAAACATTGAGGAAAGAGGAGCCAGAACCAGAACCAGGGAGATAGACGTGCGTATAAGTTCATGGTAGAGATAATCAGAAAAGTGATTCTGGGATTAATCGGCCGATATTCCAAGTTTCTGGCAAACAATATTCAGGTGCTGTGTCCCTCAATCTGCGCTAGCATCGAGTCTATCCAACCGGAGTTTTTCCATTCAGTCATAAGTGGTGACAGAAACCTATAAAATCCTGTCAACTTCGGTTGCAGCTGCAAGGGTGAGTGAAATAGCTACCCGCAAATGAGTCACGGCCTTCAGATTGTTGGGTAGGGGATCATACTTACTATGAACTTCTGATTCATTGCGCAGGAACCATTGACGCTGCTAATAAGGTTTTCCAGTCGGAAGATTTCCCTTCTCGTATCAATGATGTTCGGCCCAGCAACGTTGCCAACGGTAAAGCATTTTTGGTATTTACTGATGATCGTAGAGCGAAAAAGAGTTGTCCGCGTCCTAGTCTCCCGTAGGCAGACTCTCTATCCGCGTCTGGGCCGGACGCTGCCAATCGAAAAGGAACTCGCTCAGGGTCGAACCCTCTTATTCTTTGTCCTACTTCTCGTAGGAACACTCTTATAGGCCTGATACGATAGTGCTCCAAAAGTTCGGAGTCCCGCCCAACTGAAAACCAAGTCTCCCCATGTCACTGGTGTATTGGCCGTCATCTGACTCGGAAGCACGAGCGAAAACGATGAGAGCTCAAAGCGGATATAAGCATGATTTGAAATAGCCTGACATTCGGCAAACACTCTTACGACTTCTACAGTTCCCCCAACGTCGCCCTTTCCTCAGCTATTCAAACCATGTCAATTCGCCAAACCGGTGGACCATCAAAGTCTGACCGATTGCAGAACCTTGCAGGGGATGAAGAAAGAGCTCGCGAAAAAAACACAGATAAGCAAGAGTTTGAGGTGCAGACGGGAGAGCAGAAACAGGATGTCCAAGGTCCAGTCTCTACCTTCCCGGATGTTACTCCAGGGGCCAGCGTGAAGAAATTTTTTGGAACGGTGAAGAGACCAAATTCTGCAGCTAGAAATGGCAAGAAGACAGCTTTATTATTCACGAGATGTCTCATGAAGCGCTAAATATGTAGGAAACGATCCGTACAACTACGAAGAGAAATATCCTGAGGATGCTACTTATGAAGAGACGGCACCGAATGCGAGAGTTTGGAGAACCTACGAAGACGAAAGCAGGAGCCACGACGCCAACATCGTCGAAGAGTCGCGGGACAATGTCGATGTATTGCTCGTTTTTGTGAGAGAATTTCACTCTCTCTTTAATTTCGTTGCTGATGATTCTATATAAAGGCAGGTCTCTTCTCGGCGGTCGTGACGACGATTGTTGCCCAAACGTACCAGAGTTTGCAGGCAGACTACGCTGCCATGTCTGCATCTCTACTTTTTGAACTGGTCCTTGTTCAACGCGCCATCGCTAACGGTTCTTCAGTCGACGCTATCCCCGCTTCCCCACTAAACCCCCGCATCGGTTTTGTTCCTACTACCACGGATGTCTGGGTGAACGGGCTTTTGTTCACCAGCCTTTTCCTCAGTCTGACTACTGCGCTCGTCGCCGTGCTCGTGAAGCAGTGGCTTCATCACTACGTCGCCCTGCCGTCCGGAACACCGCGTGACCGTAGCTTTACACGCCAGTTCCGATACGCTGGGTTCCAGAAATGGCATGTCCAAGTCATTATAGGACTCCTCCCCGTCCTTATGCATTTGGCTCTCGCGATTTTTCTCGTGGGATTGGTTCTTTTCCTGCGTCCGCTCCGGGCAGTCTTATCCTGGATCATCTGTGTAGCCACTGCCCTTGTCTACGCGGCATATGTGGTAGCAACGATGCTTCCCATCCTCTTCCCTCAATGCCCCTACCGTACACCTCTCTGCGATATCGTTTACGTCACTTTCTGTCGTATCATCCCGCGGGTGTCATGGGACAAAGATCACTTTTTCCCTGCGTGGAGGATAGGGTTTTTCAAGAACTTGATTCGTTCTCTTCCCCGCGTGCAGACGAGGGATATCAAGTCGCTGGCAATGATAGAATCAGAGTCTGTGCAGCAGTCTGGAACGAACCTAGCGGTGGAAGCATTGGTTTGGCTGTTCTCGGTCTCTTCGAATCCCACCGTTCAAAGCTTGGTCATACAATCTGTTGGAGGCTTGCCAATGGCATCAAACCAAGCGTTGTTCGAATTAGAGACCACTATTCTGCCGATGCGTCGTGCGCACAAATCTTTGCTCAACAGCTGGCTGCAGCCAGATGAGAAGCATCCCGACCGTGACAAACCGGTGCCCGGCATGGAGTTCAAAGTCGAACGCCTGCTTCGCTTTTCTCGCTACCACCCTCGCGATATCATTTCACCTGATATCGACTCGTTCAAGCTTGCCGTTGCTATTCAATTGAATGGTGATTATGGCCTGCAGCCGGAAAAGAGGTCCGTTGCCTGGCTCGATCCAGTAATTTTTTTCAGAGACATCATATGCCACAGCCGTTCTTCAAAGCTGCCGCCACTTTGTTGGTCTCATCTTGTGGAGGTTGCAGGGCGTGAAGGCGCCTTTTGTCCCCTAAATCGTAGTGAAGATAAGCACACAGACATGTTTCCCCTTCACCTCTGCTCTGCTGTCCTGTGTTCGCTTGAACCATCACGGAAGGGCCTCGAGCATAATTTCGCATCTCCGTTGGTTCTTGAATTCAATGAAGCTTTGCCCTATTTTCCTGGGAAAATCTACGACAGCGTTCTCAGCATGGTTTACCAGTTCGTCCCGCCTTCGGGCCAGTCAGTATTACCTCAACAATTGAGGGTGTTTGCAGCAGCCATCGAGTTCTTACTTCACCGACTTTGTCTTCCCAAGTCTGATATATCTCATTCTATGATCCATTGCTCCTTGGCCAGTGCGGTCGAGTGGATCAGCGGCCAAAGGATCTCGTCCACTGAAGCTACGACTGTCATACCGGCGCTTGAGGGTATTCTTACCGCTAGTATCCAGCAGAGAAAGGATCTACACGAAGTAGAATCATGTTGGAATAATCTATGCATTAGCACCATCTTCGCCTATCAGGACTTGATCACATTCACACCTTCCGCCTGCTCTTTGTATGGTCTCCAATCAATGCTTGGTTTTGCGACAACCAATTGGGGGTACGAATGGTACTTCTCTAGTGGGTGTAACGTTGTTTGTCGTGTGCTGACCGATCTCCTCGCGAGTCGTGTGCCTACGGCTTATGCCGTGTTTCTCAAACATCGATGTTTGGAGTTTTTTGGGAATCATGTGTTTCGCAGTGCCGCATGGGTTCCGGTCATTAGTGAGTACGTCGCTGGACTTTCTGCCCTGTTACAAGGGTTGGATGGGACCATGGATGCCACTATGCTTCAGCAGCACATTGACCACCTCCACGACCCACTCAATCTTTTCGCTGCATGCTCTATTTTGGCCACGCGCGGTGTCGCTGATTACCACCGAGATACAACTCGTAATGACATCACGGTACTGGCGCAGATTCGTCCACAAGATGGTGCCTGGGACGAGTGTCGCAGAAAACTTGGTGATCTGATAGACAAGGATGACGAAGACTTTTTCAGTGGAAAGTTCATTTGGCGACCATTGCATGGGGAATTTCACGCCCTGACAGCAACCGAAATTCAAGTCGAAAAGGATAATATCAGATACGTGATCAGCATACTCGATGCCTTGTTTAACGGCGGTATATGTGACACGGTTAGTTAGCATTTTTCTAGGGCCGCCTTTCCTGACCATTCATCCAGGTGTTCCGTGGCGACTCACGACCCTTGATAGGCGCCAAAAATCGGCTTTGGGGATGGTGCATCGGGCGAGAGCTGGAAGACAAACCAGAACGCGAACAGGTTTAAGTGGATGTAAGTAGTGATCTGTATCATAATGAAAGCGTAGGTCCTGGGTCACTGGGTCAGTAATGTCCGCTTTCTGCGCACGTTCTTATAGAGGACACAGTCTCCATATGAATCATTGCAGTTATGAGTGTTCAAAAAAAGATATAGCTGCCGTAACTGAACAGACTCTACCCCAACAACGAGTGGAGAAGGCGAGTGAGCCAGGTGAGCCGAGTTTCTTACGGAAGAGAACCAAGTGACCTCGTTGTTTGGTACGCGATGTTGGGACATTTTCCCCTGGTTGTTTATGAGTCTGAACAACTAGACCCGGAGCCGTCCATATTGAAGGTTGAAGGGGTCGAAGCTGGCGGCGAGACAGTTGCGGAGTTATTGGACAAATGTAAAACCAGCCAGCTCATTGGGTAATCCCACCATCGACAATAGGTCCTAGCCATTGCGATATTAGACCGTCACAGAGGCTCACTTGGTTACAATGACACAGTATACTGGATTACATTGAACAGCGGAAGATGGAACATACTATGAACCGATGCGAAGGTTGAGGTAACGGACCGAGTGTAAATAAATCAATAACATAAATGAACGACATGGCCGAGCGTAGTTCGTTATTACTTCAATCGCTTTCATCGCCTAAGAAGGCCATAATACTTTGCCTAGCTGACATCTTTGCCCGTGTGTAAATTATAGGATGCATAGAAGCAGGTGATATGCATGCTCACTTTTCGCTTCACAGGGTTTTCAGTTGTCTCGTCAGAGTCATCTTGGTCGGATTCAACTGCTTTCTCCGCTCGGCCGCGACTCCGCGACGAACGGCTCATGAATGATTTCTCAAAGGATTGAACGTCAGCTAGGGATGTGAAATGTGTCACTGGGTGCAGAAAACTGAGGACGTCACCACACACCGAGCTCTTGCTCCATCTCTCGCTTTTCTCTGATGGCTTTGGCCTGCTCCATGCTCATTCGGCCCTTCATACCCAACTCGGCGAGGATATCCTTGATGATTTTAATCTGCTGGGAAGGTCGATCGACGCCTTCGAAAAGCTTCGCCCATGGTTTGCGCACACCACATGCTAGAACCAAGGACTGGTCACAGCGTCAGGATAGTTGAAGATTGAAGTTAAGAGGAAAAATACCTTCAAGCGCTTGATAGTGGCATCATCTTTGTCCGATGGTTTCTTGTCGGCAGCTTTCTTGATTGCAGACGGACGTTTGGATTTGGACTCCTGTCGAAGGAGTCAGTTCCATGAAGGCAAAACTTGGACGGAAACGAATAACAATCTTCTTGTCTTTGGTAGCAGTCTTCTTCTGCCTAGCAGGTGGTTCATTCTCCGCATTTGAATCACCAGAGCCCTGCTGGTGGCGGTTCAGAGGAAGTTTGGTATGTAGGCAAAAATACTGCTCACCCCAGCATCCTCTGTAGGTTTCGGCTTGGGTTTGGAGCGTTGCTTTTCAAGACCGCCAGTCTTTGACTTTAGTGGCGCTGTAGATTTCTTCTTCGGTTGAGGCTCCTCATTTTCAGAGAACAAGCTCTTGGATTTCGCGGATGCCGAGTCGAGGGGTTTCTGTGGAAAGTTCATACCAATACCGACGTATCATTGTGCTATGACTACCTGATGAGGAATGTAAGTTCCATGCCCAAATACGTAAGGATTGATGGGGTCGTATGGGACATCGTCCTCGATGTCGGACGAGGCCACAACAGACTTGGGGCGTCATCAGTTTAAGCAACGACAAACTTTGAATACACGCACCGCCGACTTGAACTTCTTAAGTTTCGCGACGCTTAGTACCTTCTTTTCAGAGGTATCCATTGATTTGCGTTTCTTTGAGGTACTGGTGCCGACCTGCGTGTTGTAAGCCATCGCTTCGGAACAACATAGAGAGAATGGACCAACTAATTCAACTTCCACGTCAGAGTCGGACGCGTAGGAGTTTGCGCCTGAAGCTTGCTCAGAATCCGACGACATAGTTCGAAGTAATGGCCTTGGTGATGGTCAAGAGAAACTTGTACGGTAAGAACGGCAAGACGCGCCTGTCACGTCAACGGTCACGATCACGTGTGCTGGCGCGCTGATAGTAATAAAATTAAATATATACGTAAAAATAGATTCCATAATGCATAACACGACTACTTGAACCAAAAGTATCATTCATCGTCGATAATAACCGGTATGGAGTTCTTTGTACCTCATAGGGTGTACCGATATCCACTCCATTTGTCGCCCTTCTCCATCTTTGCCTCGCTGACAGTAGCAAATCGGCCATTCTCCTCGGCCATCTTCTCGACGGTAGAGTCGCCAATAACCTCATCCCTTTCTCCCCGTTCTCGCCTCTTGTTCTCCCTTTTCAGAAAAGTAAGATATACTATAGAAAACACTGCGCCGATACCGAGGTACAAAAGCACCAAACCTATATGCCTCTGAGCCTTGTATCTGATACCAGTGCCAAATATACGTACCATGACCTGTTAATCGAAACAAAAATGTCAACCAATTGACTAACACCAGGAAGAAGCCTTACCAAGTGGGTACCAGGGCATATCATTGGCACGGTACTGCGACGAAAAGAATTAATTCAGACTCGACATGAATAAGTAGTATACATACCACGTTTGCACTGACGGCGCCATTCAGGTTTCCGCTGTACGTTAGGTCAGTTTTCGAACCAACCTATCCTTATGAAAGACAGACAGGCTGATTACCATCGCCAACGTAACGCCCCGCTTGTAGGCTCCTTCAACATTATTAGATAGCCAAGCGCTGCGCAACAGGATTAGACGATGTGTCTCGTAATTGAAAAGGGAAAAGGCTTACATGGTATTGGCTGGAAGAGCATTAAAATTATTCGATAGAGATGAGGTACTTGCGAAGCTGAGATCCAGATACTCACGATTAATGGGGAATATCCCGCTGTCAAAGCCGAGTCAACAACAACATAGCCAATGCAGAAGCATTGACCTACCAGGCAGCAAGGTACACAGCAAAATACGACAGCGCCGCATTCCTTGATACAATGAGGATAATGTATCCTGTGGCACCTACGCAGGTCAGTGTTTAATGCAGGTAAACGGGAAAAAAAAACTAGAGGAGTGTACCAATACCAAAAAAAACGCTTTATGGGCCAGTTGCTTATTACTTCAATCCAATCATTAAAGCGGATTTCACTCACAGATTGAGATAACCACGCCGTCCACATCTGTCGGCGGAGAAGCCAACGATGCACGTTACTATGCAAGCGAGTCCATAAACAGGGACTGCCAGAAGATTCGCCTTTGTCGCTTCATAGCCTGCAAATATGGTCAACCGCCGCCAACTGAAAGAATCAATACACAGAACCTAGCTAATAGAGAAAGAAGAAGTCAGCAACTAAGGATAATTGATCAACGCAACACTTGCCTGGTGGATGATAGACGGTAAAAATAAGGAGAATGTGTGCATTGGCATGGCGGCGCCAACAAAGATCAATACTATGTCTAGTTAGTATACTGAACCAAACGCGGTGGAAAAAATCATGGCTTACCTCCAATCCAGGTCGTCGGATCAAGGAAGCTCTGCTTTATATATTTCACCTTGAATTCCTCGCCGTTCGCGCTGAACTGGTCATCTCCTTGCAACCGGCGGACGACGACCGTCCGTTCTTTTTCAGACAGAAATTTGGCTGTGTCGGGGAAGTCTTGGATGATCCAAAATGAAGCGACTCCTGCGACCACTGTGACAAGACCTTCAAGAATGCTGAACAATGTATTTGTAAGAGTAGGACGATAAGAACGAGCAAGGCCAACTCACAAAATCCATGCCCAAGCGGGTTTTCCACCAACCCCTTCCATGTTTGAGATAGCAGCCTGCCATCTATGTAAGAAATAGGCCGGAAAGTTGTTCAATACTCACGGCTAGCAAGCCTCCAAATGCTCCGGATACAGTAGCAGCAGAAAAGAAGACAGCCGCCCGAACGCCAAACTCAGAACGTTTGTACCAACTAAAGTCATTGGCTGAGATCTGTTTGCAGATAGACAAAAAAACTACGCACCACGATAGGTAATAGTTGATACCAGGAAACAAACCGGCTTCGAATGTTCCCAGCAGCCACCGTACACCTACATCCAGAATGTATTCATTGAATCGAGCGACAGATAGATGATAGTTACCTAACAGGCTGCTATAATTATGCACTAGACCTTGAACGGTCTAAGACTTTCAGCACTAAGAGCGCCATTTCAGTGGCCCGCTTACCATAGTTATACCCCAGAGAAGGATGAGAGTTGACAGCCAGATGGAAGGGCGAAGGCGTTTCAGAAGGATGTTTGACGGTACCTTGTATGAAATCTGTCAGTTGAAAGGGTACTTGCCACGATCTAGATATATGCCACCTCAAAAAAGGAATAACTGAGTAACAATCAGTTCCGGGCCATTATATGCTACAGAGACAACTTGCCTGAAAAAGAATATTGTCAATGCGACGAGGTATTGGTTATCCGAGATATGCAAATCTTCTTCGAAATGATAGAGCTGAGGAACAAGGTCACATTAAATTGCTTTCCTTTATGGCTCATTCATACCTTGGCGCTGCATAGACGTTTAGAGAAATAAGGAAATCGCCTAGAAGGAACGAAAATGAACGCACTTGGCAATGCTTGAGCGATCCAAGAAACTCAGCAAGTATAGGAAAGACAGCCAGGGCACTAAAGCGATATCAAGCTTCCGCAGAAGCTCTCTTTCATTTACGCCGCTGACGTCAATATGAGCATTGTACAAGCTCGTGCTGCTGTTGTCGAAGGAACCTGCTTTCTGAGACGCAATCGATGAGACCATAGACTCCGAGTCGGTGGTCTCGGCGGGCAGTGTGCAAAGGTGGGTGCTGTTCATTCTGGGAGTGTCTTTGAATGCAGGACGGTGTTCTGCAGGTGTTGTTATGGGATGGATGGGCTAGAATAGAAAAACAGTTACATTTGACGTCAAGAATCGTAGTCGCGCCTTGTAGATAGCGTGTTCCAAGGAGAAAAGAGCGTTGTACAAAGGAGCTTGAGGTTGATGTGAGAGCGTTGAAAAGCGGGAGAAGTTGTGAGACTTACGGTGGTACCAATAGAACGGATAGCAGTATAGTGAGCGAAGAGAGGTGCTCGCCCGTATGGTGGTAAGAAGACAAGAAGAGACTGGTTGGAATCGTCGCTCTGACATGTACAAATATACCATCACTGAAGAGCGCCGATCCCGTGGGTTCAAATCCAGTTGGGTGATCGTGATCGCGTCATAGACGAGTCATGAGGTCGCGCCTTTTCGACAACAGTTTCCCACGGGTTCCTGGACCGTTCGTGCGCCTTTGGCAAAGGGATACTCCCGCCCATAAACGCATAATGCTTCAGCAACCACACTGGCATAATCTCACATCCCCGCAAAGTAATTTCCAGCAGCACGGCATTTAGACGTGGTCCAGGATGGACCTACCAATTCGGGGGTGGTTTCCGGCGGGTTCCATAAGCGATGTGATGGCGATGACGGGTCTATTATGTAGAAAGAGATTGGTTTGAGGGCAGGACAAGATACGCACGGCAACTGTATGGTCGGGGCAACTTGCGAGACGGAGACCTCATAACGTCTGATTTAAAGGCGAGTCAAATTTTCATACCCCGGTAAAATGGGTTCAACCGATGAGACGCTTCACAGACAATTCAAGCACCGGCAGTGTAGTGACCGGGCTCAAATATAACGAACGAATTCTTCGGCCCCA
The DNA here is from genome assembly GCA_030407055.1 of Armillaria mellea. Classification (NCBI taxonomy): domain Eukaryota; kingdom Fungi; phylum Basidiomycota; class Agaricomycetes; order Agaricales; family Physalacriaceae; genus Armillaria; species Armillaria mellea. Next base: position 1,138,091 of record JAUDZF010000007.1, read on the forward strand.
GCGTAGAGTTTAGAGTTTAGAAAACCGGTATACGGTCCCAATAAGGAACAAGGTTCGAGGAGAGTGTCTCGCCTTCATAGAACTGACCCCTTTCACAGGAATCCAAATCTAGGAAGGCGTCCACAATGAACCGACGAGAAACTTTCGGACCCAAGGAGGGACGAAGAACGAGAGATGAAGAGGTATGTAATGTCCCCATTCTTTTGCATCAAGTAACCTGTTTCGCATCCATGTTGGCACTCTGCTTGTCAGTTATAATGTTATTGTTTTATTTACACTCAATCCCCCGTCTCAATCTTCACATCGGTTCATAGTATTTTCCTGACGGCCTATTCTTCTGCTGTTCAGCGTAATCTGGTGTACGGTAGTCGTTGAAAACGAGGGAGGTTGAGAAGATCCCGTCAGATATCAGTCCGAGACCTGCAATAGAAGCCCCAGAGTTGTCCAGGGACCACAGTGATAGCGCCAGTGTGTTTATTGAGGATCGCCGAAGAACACTAATAGGTGTGTGTCAGTAAACTTATAATTGAGCTAATCCGGCCAGAAATTGACATCACCTTGCAGGAAGAACGAAGTCTGTCTGGGGACTAAGTACATAGCAGTTAGATACCAGTAATCGTTTTTTTAAAACGAGCTCACCCTATGTTATTGATGTACTTGCCCACTTGCCATCCATTCAAGTAAATTTGGACTCTAAAGTTCGAGCTAATATCACTAGGAGTTATGGACAATCGGACAGGAAAGTCGACGTCATCAGGAACGGGCTAACTTAACATATCAGTTCAACGACTCGATATTTATTCGGCAGAGCTTTACCAGGTCGAATGTTGTGCGATAGAAATTGATTCCAGCGCGTGAGAGGCCACCGCCGGAGAGTGGCGTACCATTCTTCCAGTGGATGTCAGGATACCCAGGTAGGTGAGCACCGATTCTTTCTGCATACAGGCCTCCTTCGTTTAAATATCCTCGATAGTTGTCGGGTGTATTGGCTGCTCTGCCTTGATTTCCCTGTAACCTCCACGATGTGAAGGTTGCATTTCCACCTTCAATGACGTACCCTCGTATGCCCCGGGGCTCTTTGCCACCATTTGCTAGTTAGGATCTGATCAGGACATGCAAGGTGGTCAGCGTATGCGGTAGGACCTACTACTAGTTTCAGAAATGCTTTATCGAAGTGCGTCAGAGTTCTCCGGCCTTCAATGTGTGCAGACATCACCTACCCAGTGTGATCTACACCGTAACGTATGAGTATTCGAAGGGACGTAGAACAAAAGTAGCATACCTTGAACAACGACAAGCACATTGTCCTTCCCCCCCTGTAGTGTGTTTGCAGGAATAGCCCAAGAATCGTCTGACAAGCTCACGGTCGAGTTACCTTGCCCCGATCCAAGGAAGACGCCATTAAGCCATGCACTGTATCCGCCGGTAAAGCCATATTGGACTGCAAGCTTCACGGTGGTCTCATCTCCAGACGCTTCGAAGTGTCCTCGAAAGATCAAGTTCCCACCATAAAATCTAGTAGAATTATTGTCAATCAACTTACTTGCGTTTGTTACGACTTACCCGTATTGCTGCGAATAGAGTACCACATCACCAAACAATGGAGGGAGGTTCGTATACTGCAATTAAAACCTTGAAATTTCTGGTATCGAGCCGATGGAAGGGCGTCTTACGTTGGTAGTTCTAATATCAGCTAGAACAAACTGAGAGTCGTCAAAATCTGGCTCAATCTCCGGCAGGCTGAATGATCAGCGGATCAGTCAACCGCCCTGTGTAAAGGACGCCCCCTTCTCACCTGCCGGAAACTTTCCAGTCGCCAAGAGTAGGCAGATTGATGCCAACTTTCGCACTCTGGATAGTAGCCACGAATGTTCCACGAGACGACTTGGATATCGGTATATCTTTTCCATTCCACGACAGCCGAGAGATAGATGAAGGTGCAACAAACTCCACGGAAGTGGTACCATTGAGATCACCAGTCTGGGAACGAAGCGTTATAGAATGCACCCCAACCGACAACCATACATAATAACAATAACTGACCAGTTCCAATGTATTCCGACTTAAACTTGAGGAACGAAGAACATACGGTCCTCCAACAAGAACGCTAAAATATACTTAGACCATTGGCCAGGTGAAAAGACGGCAGAAAACTCACGTTTCGTTCGTTCCAACCGAAAAGAAATTGCCAAAGGTACCACTCCCTTCTATGATTGGAGCATGCCATTGGTAGGCAGTCGCTTTGTCCAGAAGAATGACAACGAATTTAGTGCCTTGTAATTGGATGGGAATGAATTGAGACCCTTTAAGGGTGTACTGCAGCGTCAGTCTGCCGTCAGAGAGAGTTGCCGTAGCTCCAGGGGCATCCTGAAGGTTTGATACTTTAAGCTCAGTCGACAGTAAAAATGCAGTTTCGCCTGTCTGGCCCTCCGGGGCGTATAGGATAAGGTAGTCTGTATCACCGATCCTAGAGGAGATCAGCCTAAGAAATTTCACTTTCCAATCGGAGGAAAGTACTGACGTCGTCCATGTCATGATCCTGGAAAAAGAGTGTTAGCTTGAATTGTTGTAGTATGCTCAAGAAGATAATATGCCACATACTCAGCGGTTGAATATAGTATAGTGGTGGAGCTCCTTCCGAAGACGTAGTCGGTCACAATTATTTTACTCTCACGCCCATTAAAGGTCAAAACGCCAGTTTGAGGTATTAATAAAGACCCCTGGGAAGTGTTGACACGAATCTGGGTGGTAGTCAGCTCCGTCGATCTGCGGGTATTTAAATATAATGATAAAACCAAGAATCTGGGTGCACTTCACGTGGAATCGTTGTGACGAATTACATAGAACGCAGCACCCGTGATAGGATTGCGCAATTCTGCTGTATGAATCAATGACGAGGTTGTATAGTCTGTGCTGTTCGCTATGAGATTCGACGACAGCAAGTCGCGAGAGACACGCAAGAATAGCCCTGAGAAGGACACGGCATGATTCAAGAAGCTCCTATGAAATTGGAGACTATTGGAGAAACGAACCCTGTAAACGCATTTCGTTCATCTTGGTGTTAGCAACGCGGTTCTCGTTGATTCCTTTCTAGAATAAGTGCCGTGCGCCAAGGCAGAAATGGAGAGCACACCTCCGCCATAATCATACGAAGTATATGAGACCTGTCAACAAAATTAAGTACACAAATCACAGACGCGAGGCACGCACTAACTGGAGCTGCAGTCTGTCCCCAATTCGTGCCACCGAAAAGCATGTATATGTCTTGTGTTCAGCATCAGAAGAGCGAGATCCGGCTAACACACCGCAACTCACTCAGGATGGTGGCTGTTTGCGCGCTACGCGAAATAGGGCGTTGAGTTCCTAACGAAAACGACGCCAGAGTAGAAACTTGCTAATTTTCCTTGTAGAAGACATCCTCTGATCAAACGTCACATGTTAGTATTAATACAATGACGGGTGTGGCGATCCGTACCGAATGTAGCATCGGTTAGACCATTCGCTGCACAATAATATATCATAAGGTGGTAAGACGAAAGGTTTTGACACACAATATTTCTCGTATCCCGTACCGCCTCGAGGCGTAACAGAACCCCACTGCAATAGGAAACCACCCCCAAACTAAAATAACACGGTGAGTCAAAGAAGGTGCACCCATTACGCATATTACCTCGGCGAGACACAAAGGATTACTTGGGGCAACAGCTTGGTGCGCAGAGTAATATATCGACTGAACCTGCGCCCAGCGATTGGATCCTTGGGGGTAAGAGTCGCCGCTTGAATTAAGCAGTGAGCTTCCTGACGGGGAGAGCGATGATTCAGAACATACCAGTATATGTTGACACGTCCAAGGCCAGGACGATCGGGTGAAAAATTCCTACGTTTTTAATTAATATGCGAAGAAGGTAAGGTCAGTGGTAGATGATACCCTGCCTGTCCCGAATGCTGGTCGTTGTGAGTTGTGGCTTTGTAGTGTAGTTGCAACCGTGAGTAGTCAGCATGTAAAGAGAAAAATGCCTACGTACGAATTACAATACCGTTATCTCTGTACAAGTCGATAATAGCCTGCATATATACGTCATTGCCTGCACTTTCAGAATATTCGTTTTCGGCTTGGACAAGGATGACTACATGCACTCGACCATGAACACGAGTCGATTCCTGTTACGTTGGCACTCACTGGGACCTCCATTGGTGATCTGATTCTTGGCAATTATCTTAGATATCGAAGTCAGATAAGGCGTCCAAGCTGATAAAACAACTATTCAGAACCTAACTGCTGAAGCCGAATCCGTATGCCTTAAACATACCTTCAGTATAATTTGGATTGTTCGTGCGAAGGCTGCCTGCGATATTCCCTACCCAGCCAGGAAACCCGCCACCCGTAGTTTCTCCGTCTGTGCGATGACGTCAATTGAATAGTATCTAGCGTAAATGCAGTCTTTCTTACTGATGTACGGTCCGGGTCTAATTAAAAAGATCACCACAGTTCAAGAAAATCAAATAATGCGGGCACACCTTGCAATCATCCAGAGACCAGCCTTCTTTGCTTGGTCAATAAATCCTTGTATATCCCTGTAGGTTCCTTCTTCAAAATTGCCTCTACCGCCATCAGCATCGGGTGAAGGATAATGGAGAGCCCAGTTGACATAAAACGACACAGTATTGAACCCATTGGCTTTTATCTTTTGAAAGATGTCGGCCCAGATGGCTGGATCCCCTGGAATCCTCCACGGATGAACCTCTGCTGCCAAGATAAACATACGTTGTCCATGAATCGATAGCGAATAAGGATCCCAAGTGACCTCATCCGTGAGACCAGTGGAATTTCGACGAGAGTATGTGTGAAGACTTTCGACTAGGATCCCCGGGCTACAGGTTAGGAAGAGAGCCAAAAACAGATATACGAGCATCTTCCGAGAGTTGATGTGTATGAAGCAGACATCGAACACAGTTTTTATAAGGTCAGATGGGTTTATTCTGATGTGAAGGCCTTCGCAAGAAGAGAAGAAAAATGACCCGTAGAAGCAACACATGACAGTCAAGAACTTTTTTCATGATGGGTACGACGCGCGCACCATGCAAGCAAAGGTCATCCTGAACATATTGTCATTGAACGGCCCGCACTTTCTCCGGAAACCCGGGCCTTTGACACGTGGACCGAAACTTTGTACAGAGCATACGTAGAGCAGCTCAACTGTCATCCAAAAATTCCTTGCAGTTCTTTGCAGGAGCGGTAAAATCACAAGTCTTTTATATAACTAGCTAGACTTCCAAAAAACTGATATTCTAAGGGTAAATAAGAGTGCTCTGCTTCACGTCTTCAAGCTTTTGTTCCGTTACTCATCAATCATGGCACACCATACTCATGAATATACCCCCCACAGATGCACTCAAGAAAGTCAGAGGGAGGCCTGGGCAAGACGTAAGCGGCTGGAGAAGGAGGAAGAGCTATATGGGACACGTACAGCGAGCCTGCCAACCAAGGAAGATAGGAAAGGAATTATGAAGACCAGTCTTCGGTATCAATCAGGTTAGTAGAGGACTAGAAGCGAAGGGCAGATTCACGAACGAAGTAATGAAGAAAATTAGCCGGTAGAAATTTGACGAGAAGAAAAGAGCGTAAAGACAGTCGTGAATACTTGAATCTTTTGAATCTGTAAGGACACTCAGTTCAGGCGGACATGTGATGGAAATTGAGAGTAGCGCACTTTTAATGGGCGTAAGTAGAGCCGATGGGGCCGGTCTTGATGTTGGAGAAGATGACTTGTGCATTGCCGGACTGCGTCTCGACCTGGTTAGGTTGGCCAGAAGTCGTAGAGCACGGTCCACGAGAGATACCGGGCTGGGAGGCGGGAGCGGTGGTGGGGTAGTCACTGTCGAGCCACAACATGTTGACGGCGTGATCATCCCAGATACTCATGACCAAAGCCATGCCGGCGCTGAATGCATTGCCCATAGCAGTAAGTCCGCCCTTGGCTGCGAAAGTGTTGTCGTCATCGAAGAGCGCCTTCTGGTCGGCACAGAAGTTGTCGGTAATAGAGTCGTAGGCGCTGATACCTGGGAAGGTGGTCTTGGAGTTCTGGATGACTCTGCCGTTCTGGACATAGAGACGGCGGATTTCGTGGAGGGTGCCGGTGGTGGTGTTGTCGGAAGTGAGGAATTGGGTGACGACGGTGAACTTGGAGTTGGTGTCGACGGTCTTGCCGGGCCCAAGGAAGGTCTGGTCGCCCATGCGCCACGAGTTGAAGTCGCAACCATCTTTGTCGCAAAATCCTTCGGCTCTCTCGTCACCATCTCCACACTGGGTGCCCGAGCATCTCGTTTGACCAGTAATGCCCGTGCAGACGTGGGGGGTGACAGCGGCAGCTTGAGAGTTGGCTTCCCAGATATCCATCTCATTGCAGCAACTACCGAATTGACCCGTTCCGGCATTAGAATCGGTGGGAGAAGGCGCCCAGCCTAGGACATTAGCCTGAACGTTGGCAATGAGTCAAAGTGAAAGACGAGAAAGTAATGGAAAACCTACCTGGCCGTTGATGAACTTGATGTCCTGCGGACATTGGGTATCGCAAGTAACCAGTTCCCATCTTGGCACCAGCCTTGTTGGTGGAGAACCTGGCCATTCCACCGTCAGCGTCCATCTGGACGAAGTACAGAGCACCGTTGAGACCGCAAGGGAGGCCCGACATGTCAACGTCGAAGGTGAATTCCTGGTTCTTCAGGTTGAACATTTGGTACTTGCTGCCGGTCGAGTCGAGCAAGTACACGCGAGAGCCGATGTTGGTGGAGTATGCTCCGTGGGTGACGAACTTCAAAGTGAGTGCGTTGCCGCTGGTCGTGATACCATACGTGCCAGCGTAGTCGGCGCCGTCCAAAGCACAATTGGTTGCACAGGTCGTGGGATCGGGGCAGATAGACGCGTCCCAGGTGTTGCCGGTGTAGCAATTGGTGGAGCTCGAAACCTGATGTGTCCAACGCCAATTTGAATCGAGCGTAATCGACTGGGACTGAGTCGAACAGCTGCCACCTGTTGTACATGTCTGAACTTGGAGTGAGGGATGGTTCTCCGCTGTGAGAGTCCCGACTTGCTGGCCGTAGACAACAGCGGTGAGAGCGAGAGAGAGAAGAGCGACCTTGGGAAACATTGTGAGGATGTTTGCTTGACAAAAAACGAGCAGTAGTGCGGTCGTCTTTTATACAAGAAGAATTCTGAAAAACAGTCGCCAGCGCGTTCATGTTGAGGAAAGTATGTCAAGTCTCGAGCCCCTACGAAGTAAGATGATGGTAAATGATACCGAAAAGTGCCCGGTATGAGAGACAGTTACCGAGGTGTCTCCGTATCTGCTAATACGTTCTTGTCCCAGAATCATAAGCGTTTGGATCTCCCTTGCCGGATTCCCTAGCAGTGATCGTGGGCCGGAAATCGGATCGGTCTGCAGTATGATAATGTTTGGGCTCAACCTTCAGCTGTTCCACGCTCTATCGATACCGATTGTGAGGTAAGATCCCCCTTCCCGGGAAAACCTGTCTGTCATTGAAAGTATTGCCTTGGGTGTCCCATGACCAGTTTGACCGGGATTGAGGGCAAAACATGAATGGATTTCTTGGTACGACCACCTAAGAATAAGGTACTCATCACGATTCTTACATCCGTGTTGTCCCGTTAAAATGGATCGTCGGAAAAATGTATCTGGAGGCAAAATCCCGGACATGGTTTATCTAGTAAGTACATAAGATTCAGCACAAAGACTAAGACGAGAGAAATCATACTAAATGGCCCTTGCACTGGATCAAATGCTATCACTATGAACAACAGCTCTAGCGAACAGAGAGGCCCCCTTTGCCGCTAGAATTTGATAGACAAGGGCGCAGAGACTATCTTGCGCAACACACGGGTTTGATGTTGGGCAAGATTTGCCCTCGTCAAGCTTCTGTTTAAGAATAGGGTCCGAGCAGTTAACGTCATAACTGGGTATGCATTGAGTAGCATGGAATAGTCTCGGGTGATGCTTGGTTGAAAATGAATAGTTGTTGGCTATCACGGCCAAGGAGTCCAGACTACAGATATGATATAAACAAAGATGCACAATATCACCGTATACATCACGTCGAGGAAGATCCTAAACAGCTTCGCCTATGGCCCGATTATACACCAGAGGAAGGCTTCCTAATGGGACCACTCGGAGGAAACATGCTCGAACGTTGGTATGACGGATACTGCTATCTGAGTCGAAATGAGCACATGGCCATGCAGGTTGAGGGCCAGGTATTCGACCTACATGTACATTTAGAGAGCAAGCCGAAGATCGATTAACATTCATTCGTTTTGGAATGGGCTAAGGTGGTGTCTTTATCTTGTATATATACCGATTTCCGACGCAAGGGGAATCATTAGAACGCAGAAAACATAGTCATTCATGCTAGAGAGACAAGATATGTCTATTGCGTCAGCGAGCAACACCATGATGGTGGTTTGAGGGACTTCCGGAAGATGCCGTGCAACTGCAGAAATTAAGTTTCAGCCACCCAATTACCTAAGCCTCTCATTATTTCCTCGCGCAAGGTCCTTCACCGACATCGACAAAACCGACAACAAAATGGTGAGCTCATCGTCTACTATGTCGTTGACCTATAATTTGACCACCGTGCATGTAGGCCGACACGAAGGCGACTCCCACCAACCCCATGAAGGAGCCTCGGATTGACAAGCTTGTCATCAGTGCGTCCTCATACTGAACAGGTGCAGCGACGTACTAAATTATTACCCTCACAGACATCTCTGTCGGTGAATCTGGTGATCGTCTGACCCGTGCATCGAAGGTCCTGGAACAGCTCACTGGTCAAACACCAGTCACCTCGAAAGCCCGTTACACCGTCCGTACCTTCGGTATCCGTCGTAACGAAAAAATTGCCGTCCATGTAACGATCCGGGGCCCCAAAGCCGAGGAGATTTTGGAGCGTGGCCTGAAAGTGAAGGAGTATGAGCTGAGACGAAGGAACTTCTCTGAGACGGGGAACTTTGGATTCGGGATCCAAGAGCATATCGACTTGGGAGCTCGGTATGACCCTGGTATTGGTATCTTCGGTATGGATTTCTACGTCGTTATGGGCCGTCCTGGTGCTCGTGTGGCAAGGCGGAAGCAGAAGAAGGCCCGTATTGGCTTCACTCACCGTATCAAGAAGGATGATACGATGGCATGGTTCAAGCAACGATTTGACGGCATCATCTTGGTGAGCTAGGATATCCTTGTTCTCTGTTCAGCTCACTCATTACCTTTGTGTTTTTCAGAAATAAATGTTTTCGCGTCCTTGCTCTACTATGCCCTATGATACATATGCCCGTGTGTTATATCGCATTTTTATTCATCAGGCCACATCGAGCAACGTGTGAATGTTCATAGAAGCCAGGACTGCAAGTTACCTCGCTAATGGGCACTAGTTTTGGCGTTAATTGCTTTCTGTTCATGCATCATGTTTGAGTGTTTACCCTCCGATTTTCCGTTGTGCTTGACCATCTACATCAACGTTCAACGAATAGAGACCCATTGCCAGTGGAACCTCAGCTACATTTATGATCTGTTTTTCAGACAGTTATGTGGCATGAGTCGTTCATCTCTTGCTGTTCCTGGTAACCTAAGTGCAGTAAGCATTACGATTGACGCAACAAAGATTGGCCGACGCTCAAGTATGTATGGTATGGGGACGCAGAAATAACAAAAACTCACGTTGCGAAGGAAATTTTGACGACGATAAGGAACTGATAAATCGCATACAAGTACTAGAACCAAATGTAATGTTCGTTATTTGATATTTTATATGTTAATATGCTCTAGTATACAATAAAGTGTGCGTACGAAGAAAATATCGCTTGTGATATAAATGCTACATGATACCTATTAAATGTTCCCAATTTCCCCAAGGCCTAACCCAAAACAGAGAGATGAAAATAGTTTAAGTAAGTCCTATGACTCCGCTGCTGCTGCAGATTTGCGACGGTGTTCTGCGAGGTGTAACATATGCGTGAGACTTCGTTCCAGTACAGGTTTCGTAAGGACACTAAGTGAGCGCGTCAACTTCTGTGAAAGGTACTCAAAAAAAGAAAACTCACTGATCGACGCCAGCTTCAAGATATTCCTACAAAGGAAAATAACGGTAAGGATCCAGGAGTTCATAAGAGAAAAAGAAACCCGACCTTTTGATCAGTAATCAAGGCATTACCTGTGAGCGAGGAAAGGTTTGTCAACGGCTGCACACAATTACAAAAGAACCCGACATACCAGTAACGCCAACGACAAAATCACGTCTTCCGACCTCCCTTAGATGCGACACAGTTTTTAATCCCGACATCACGGGCATCTGATTATCCAAAAACACCACCATAAATCTCCTTTGCGTCGGAGGGGTCAGGTCTTCCAAGATAGGCGATGAATTGTCACTGGCTGGCGTTTTTGTCACAGGACTTTGTCCTAACAAAATTCCAAGCGCAACCTCCCCGTTCTCTGCCGTCGTCACACAGCAACCCAGCCGCTCCAGCATTCTTGTCATTAACCGGCGCGTCAAAGCGTCATCATCTACAACGAGGACCTGGTATTGGTGAAACAGTACTGAACTCGAGTTCGTTAGTGACCCTCGAGTGATGGAAGGCGACGGGGGGTTGACAGGCGGTGACTGGTGTGGGTCGAGTACGAAGGACTGAGGACTGGGTAGAGCAATGAAGTTCGGGCGATTCCGCGAGGTCTGTTCTGTTACTGTCCCGTCAGAGCTGTTCGGCTCAAGTGGAGGCGGAAGGATAATATGGGAGGAGGGCGACTCGTCCGAATCTTCATAGTTCATGTAATCCCGCGGAAACTCGGTCCCTGTGGAACGATCCCCAATGGTTCTCGTTGGTACAGGTGAATGAGAGTCATATTTTGCTATGCTTAGTTCAACGCTACCGCCTTTGAATGAAAGTCAGCTACAAACTGCCATAATGACGAATCAGGGAAAAGCAACATGCCTTGATTCATAAGCCCATGTAACGCTGAAGCAGAACGTGTCGACGGAGACGTTGGTGTCACTCTTATCACGTCCGTCCCCTCGACACTCGCTTTCGCCGATTGTAGCGAGTCTTCGCCAGTTCTACTCGTGAGTGTGTACATGTTCATGAACGATGGACCAGGAGTCCCAGGGACAGGCTCCTGGGCTGGCTGCAAAACTTTACGCCCAACACCAAGAGGAAGTTCCACCCAGAATGTTGATCCATGTCCAACTTTTGAGCGGACACCCAGGCGACCTCCGCTAAGCTTCACAATACGGCGCACTAAAGCTAGACCAAGACCAGTTCCTTTACCGCCTAGAGGACGTCATTATTGTAGCTTCAAGGTACAGAAGAAGAAGCATACCTTGTAGCCTTCCTTGCTCCGTCTGCGTAAAGGCGGCTGGGATACTTGATTAGTTGCAAAGACCGGCAATAAGAACGAATACTTACAAAAGAGTTTGGTGTTGGTCATATCATGACTTAGAATCCCCATTCCCGTATCTGTAACCTCTATTCTGACCACAATCTTCTCTCTCTCGAAACAACGTTGTGCCCCACCGAATTGCTTGTTATGTTCCTCAAGCTCCTTCACCGATAGCGAACGGGTGTGTTCAATCTTTTCATGCTCCTTGTCCAACGATGTGGATCTGGAGTATGACGCCTTAGTGTCATCCTCACCGTCCACACCAACACTGGGCTCTGGGAGTATAAGCCGCGTCGAAATTTTGAGTTTTCCGCCTTTCGGCGTAAATTTACAGGCATTACTTAAAATAAAAATCCAATCATTGAATAGCGCAGGAGCTACGAGACGCTCACCTTGCAAGATTTGTGATTATCTGCCTCAACCGGTTTTCATCCCCAGCAACCATACCCATGGCTAGTTCACCACTTGGATTATCCCGTAAGAGTAGTTCGATGTTCTCATCACTTTCGCCGAGGGCTTTATACTCGGCTCGCCTAGCAAACTGCACGGACACATTATTGTGGTCAGTACGTGCAACTACGGCCGAGATAGAAGAGCATACATCATCAATCTTCATGTCCAGGTCCGTTTCGAAGTCTAGTTCGCGGGCATTGGTGGCCAATTCCAGTGTTAAGAACATTGAGCGCAAAACTTGATGGAACGCATATGGCTACTGTGTGTTAGAAGTTTGACTGCCACCACTAGACACGGACATACCCTCATCAGGACCTCGAATTTACCGCTATCCATACGATTACTATGAAAATATTATTATTGAAGGAATTACTAAATTTCTGAGAAAAGCTTACAAGTCCAAGACATCGTTGAGGACTGCACATACGCATCAGCAACAGAAGAACGGAAACATTAATCATGCCATTGACTCGCCTTTAGACATCTGACTAAGGCTACCTTCAAGAGCATTGAATTCCAGCAGCTGACCCCGCGGAACCGTTCCGGAAGCGTCCATATTCTGTACTGCCAAGACTATTCGTGCAAATTAGCATCGTGACAAAAGTAGGAATTACAGAAGACTCACTAGCCGTATTCAGAGGAACGCGGACCTGTAATGAAACAGTAAGAAGGAGAACAGACCTGGCAAAATTGCAGACTTATCATGGAAAACATAACTGGTAAGACGGTACTTTGAATCTGCCGCCTTCCGTTCATTCAATTGAGCCTTAGTGGTCTTGTGTACCTGCATTTTCAGTCGTATCCGCGTCATGTGGAGCCTTCGAGCAGACATATCCCGTTGGTAATGCATGTATAACAGAAAACTTTGGAAGGCCAAGAAGTTTATGATATCTGGGAGCACGATTAGATTTACGACGATGAACGTTTGTGGAATTCGCACTTCGATACCACGTTGCATGGTGGGGGATGATCAACGCGGTTGAAAAGACGAGGAAGGAAAGCGCGCCAATCATGGCTGGGAGGCGCCTAAGATTCAGACCGAATAGTGCCACCGTTTGGAGAGCAGATGTGTAGCTATACGCTGTCAGCGCAAAATCCGACCGCGATCTACTCGCCGACTTACTAGAACGTCGATAAAAAATCTTTGCTACCGCAGGTAAAGGCGTGCACATCGTCGCTGTAGTAACCACATAGAAATACATATAGGATTTGATAGAACGACCTAGGCGACGATGAGCCAGTACAGGTGACGGAGGAAAATAGTGAAACGAACCAGGACCAGGCCGATAGACAGATAAAACACTGAAAGAATAGCGAGTACTTGAGGGGGAAGTCATACAAACAGAGCACAAGGATGGGGAATGTCAGGACGGGCCCGATGGCGAAATAAAAAATCTATGTATGGATTCGAATCAATTCGAAGGAGATGGACGTGGGTCCACTAACCTTGTCGGCTAGAACGGTGGGCGTAGGGATGGATAGAACGGCCATCAACCAGTTCACGATGAAGAATATGGATGCCCATAGAGCTAGACTCTTTGAAACTTCCCAGACCTCCTTTTCATAATCTAATTCCACGACAGGGTTTTCGAAGCGAGGATTAAAAAAATCTTGCAGGTAACGCCACAGGCGCCATCTGATGAAGATCAGAGGCCGGCAAGACGCCCAAAATCCCGTCCTATGGGACGCTAGAAGTACTGTCGCGTTCCTCGAATACCTCTCCGAAGCCACTGGTGCTGTCGGCGACGTCCGAAGAATGTGAGGAGCTCGCGTACTCTTCTGACCAACATCGGTCAACTACGATTTCATCAATTTCGTCCTTCTCGTCTTCGAGGGATGGGCTGATATCATGGGGCTGGTTCACGGCCTGGTCAAGGGCATCCATCATGGAGCGTGAGGTCGGCGGGGCCAATCGACGTCGAAAATGTTTCAAGAACGCCTTGAAGGGCTTGAGCATCGTCCTTTTCGTCGTGCGCGGCTTGGAGATGACGGGTACGGGTAGGGTACCCGTACGAGATATCGCATTATCGTTGGAGCCGGCATTGGCGACATCCTCCGCCCACTTGGAGGAGTGCGCCTTCGACCAGAAGGACATGGGGGTGGACTGCGAAAAGCGGCGCTGCGCTCCTAAGATGAAATGCTGTACAAAATTAGAGGAGGTTAGGTAAGCGGGAATCGCTCAGAGGCATTTCAATTTCTACATTTGGAAACACACCTTCCATTATTGGATAGTTTCAGATATCTCATCGGTGTCGGCGCGACTCTTCGCGTTTTTCCTCCGTTGGCCATTGATATGACGGTAAACTTGCTTGGTCTGGTATTAAAATGTACTCAGTAGGACGGCACCAAGACTTGTCAGGACGGGACGAGATAATCCTTGGCGGTCATTGTCGCACAGTAAGCATCGGAAAGACTCTGGACCGACACTGCTAATATCAATTACTTGTTGCCTTTCCGCCTTGGCCAATTCATACTACTACCTTTGGTATTGTATTTCCTGTGGCCCGATGACACTGTTGCTGTATTGGTCTCAGCTTGCGTGAGTTCGATTTTGCAGTCTTGAAACAATGTACCGACGGATGTCAAATTTTATGCCGACGGACAACTCTCCAATGGCAGTTGGCGTAGCGGGGTCATCGACTTTATATCCTATTGCGATAGCTCTAGAAGGTATGCTAGGCATAGGAGCGAATATTTTTCACCACATACGGTCATTGGCATAGTCATAAGCAAGGGTGAGACTCATGGCTTGAGACCGATGACTAGCGGAACGTGCTCAAATTTCGGACAATCATTCACCAGGTTTGATTACCCTAGGTCCAGGGAGGATTTTTTATTTTGATCACTGTCCCTAAGAAGGAAATTAACCCGAGTCTACCAGAGTCCTTACTACGCGTGCATTGCTGGAGAAGTCACCAACGTCGTTAAAACACTGCTTCTCTTGAGGGATTGTCATGTCTAGAGAAGACATCTGCAGCGTTATTTTGAACCTATCGCGAGAGTAATTGGGATGCTGATTCTGAATAAATTTTCAATTAAAGATCAACCACATATTCAGCTATATCCAACCATCATGGTCCTTTCGGCACACGAACTGCCCGTTTAGGTCCCGTTGCGAAGAGCTTCCCAAAATTACCGTTCACTGGGCGCAGAGGTTTGGAGGCGCAGTTCCTCTGCTCGTTTCCGCTTTAAACCCTGGGGTACCTGTTCGGAGCTGAACAATGGTCCTGGCATGCCCTCAAAGTCCCCAGCATCACTGCTTTCTTGTTGCATGCGAACACATGACAGGGACTGATGAGGGGACTGATAGCTAATGGGTTCATCAAGGTCAATCTTGTAACAGTGTAAGCGATATACTTATTGTTATATGAGAGAAAAATGTCTACCTCGCTTGGAAGAGCAACAGCCTGCTCGTCGACTCGAGCATTTTGTTGGATCTTCAGCTCCTCAATTCGTGCTTTGTATCGATGAATTCGATTCTAAAGCGATGTTAGTGATCATGATAGAAACAAAGTCCAGGCGCTTCACTTTTTGTTCGGTGATCGTTTGCCTGTATTGTTCGATTTGGGCATCCTTTGCCTTCATGTCCGTCCCCAGGTCTTCGATGACCCTCTTCCGTTTGACATCGCTTGCCTCCAGCGAGTTATTTCTCTCCGTCAAAGCGGCATTGTCGGATCCGAGACTCAACAAGCTTTCTTCGTAGTCCGATGTCTTCTGTACAGCTTGCTCCGCGAAAGATAGAGCCCGATCTCTCTCCAGCTCGACTTCTCGATAGCGAGTTGTTGCCGCTTTCAGAGCCAATGCATGGTCTCTATGCATCTTGTGAACCTCTCGGCGTTTCGCGTCTAGTTCTGCGAAAGCAGGCGCGATTCGCTCCTTGAAGTCTTCAACTGCGCGTAAAAGTGCATCCTATGGCTCATCAGCTTTATCAGGCAGAGTAACGGCGATTTTCACGAACCGCAAGATCCTGATCACACCGCAAGTCCTTGGTGGCATACTCAATCTTCTTCCCCGCCTTGGCCACACTGACAAGTTTCGCGTTGGCATCCATCGTCTCCAGTCCAGAGATGACGGCAGCCGCCCGCGGAACATACGACATGTTGAGAAAGATCCGTCTCTCGTCGCCGCGTTTAATTCTTTCGCGACACTCAGGACAGGTTGGGCGTGAAGTTGCTGCCATATATTCATGCAAACATGATGCGCAGAAGGTGTGTCCTATAGAATGAAATTTCAACCTCAATAGGCTCAATGTAGACTGCAGAGAAAGGTACCAACCGCATAGCAGGGACCGCATGAGTGAAACAGCGTTCTCCTTCAGGCATATCGAGCAATGGCAAACGAACTCGTCCATGTGTGACGGTGCCAGGATTTATCTCAGAATCTTAAACGGACAGAGAGTAAACAGATGTATGACTACCTCGCTTGAATTTAGTTTGGAAACAGAGAGTTCCGGGAGCGTCGTAACTAAACCCAATAATTTGTCGCGTACAAGTAAGATTGATAAGTGGTCTGAACCAAAGTCCAAGAATTGGCGAAGACGTCGAGATGATGAAAGCTGGAGTGGTAAATAAAGTCGCGTTTGTCACGTGAGATGCCTTTGAACAAAGTGACACTGCTTGTCTCTGTTTGCCAGTGGTCTCAAGCTCCTTCATTGCGAGTTTCTATTTTCTGGGTTTTGGGTGTACAATGTATATCACTAACGACAAGCACAATTTCTGCTGAGATGCTGGGGCTGTTCTGACTCTGTGACTCCCATCTGGTTTCCGGGCTTGATCCTCTAGAGTCGTTGATCTAGTTCTCGAGCTTCTGTGGACTCCCGGAGTATACTACTTACTTGGTCAATTAGTGCCTGCGTACGTTCCACCTTGGCCATAGACTTCGTCGTACCGGCCAGTTATGGATTTCACGTAGATTTTCTCTAAATGAAATCTGATAATGGCTGCCTATAAAAGGTTTTCTTCTTAACTGGAAGCTCCACGCTTGCACGAGAACTTTATACCCGAGTTGTGCTTACATCCGGCCTTTCAGCCTCTCTTCAGTATCAAAAAAGCTCCCAACGATGAATCTCAGGAAAATGAGGTCAGGAAGTTGTTACCACCGCTGTGGCGGAGGCCTCCCCGCTTTATTGGCAGACGGCAATGAACTTTACGAAGGATGTCACTTGCTGAGAAGGCAATGCTCTTTCTTATCTCTCTTGGATATCTCTTCTCATGCCTGCATTAACTCTCTGCTCTATCTCGATGTCTGACTCCCCATCGCTATGGCGCTCTGTAGTCTAGGTGCTATTCGGGAGGTTGAGGTTAAGGCACAGGCGCGGACTTCAGATTATTGTGCGTACATATTAACATTTTTTGCAGCCGTTTGACTGAGGTAAAAATTTTAATCGATTCTAGAGAAACGGAGTAGATTATTCGTTGCACCGCGGTTGAGTGCTATGAAGTTCCTGTTTCTTCTCATTAGCGAAGTTCCCGTTCCGCGGAGTACTGCCTGGTATTCATGGAGTGCTGTCCTGTTAGGTCATCATTGACGGGAATGCCCTGGATAGGTTTCTTCCCCTTGTTAATTATCCTGCTCCAAGACCAGGAGAAAAACCCAAGGAAACGTCAGATCCAAAAATCAGTCATCTTCAATTTCAATTTGCTACTCGCGGGTACGATTTGATCTCTTTGATGTCGCGCCGCGGACCTTCGCAACCCCGATTAGGGCAGTAAATACCGGAGCGCAGAACTTTGAAGGTTGCCTTCGTAAGTCCTCAGACAGCTACGTTCTCCGATCCACGGAAAAGGCGGTGTTGCTAAGCAATCTTTTCTATCGGGATTTACTGACGATATCACAGTTCGGTTTCCGGGTATATTACCATAATTACCATTCATGCGCGGGCACAATACCGTCTGACACTGACTTATTCAAAGTGATCAACGGAGCATTGTCGTAAGCTTGCGTGCCACCTCTTTCCGACATGGACTTAGCGTTTGAATTGCTAATATCTTCATCGCGCTTACCGGTAATCAACTGGGGCCCGAGTTCCGAACTAATGTCCCAACCCTCTCCAAGTCGCCTTGCCCTGACTACCCACCCCATATACATCTTGGGGAGACTGTATTGTCGGAAGGGCAGGTTATAGGCCGGCCTGGAAAGAGGGTGGATTCGGGGAGAGTAACGCAATTTCCCATACATGGTGAACGTACCCTCTTCGATCCGCTGTTGTTCCACTGTACCAGCGCGGTGCACTGCAATGATTTCTATCAATAATGAATATGAATGATACTGTTCTGCTGTCACTGAAGATCAAAGGAATAGTAGTTTCATCTGAATCTGAATCTTGTAGCATCAGGTTTTGCCATGCGCGGAGGCACTGGTTATTTCCAAGTATACTCGTACGGAACTCGCAGGAATTCACACGGCCGTATCGCCAAGGGGGTAGAGGTCGCCCGATGGATCTTGCGTGGATTTTATGTTTCCACGGGCCTAGACCGAAATAGTCCGGTCGCTCCGAGGCCGATACATTTCAAACGGTTCACCTAATCCGTCTTCTCGGCTAAGTCAAGAGTCATCCAGCCTTTGTGGATTACCTCTCGCACCATTGCCTGAGAGAAGAAACATGGCATTGATAACTCCTCGGTTACGTTCGGAAAGGCCGTCTGCCTGTTCTGTCCGCGATCCTTCGATCTTATAAAAGCGAACATCCTGACATAGCCCCTTCCTCAGTCCCTCCACCGACATACTACTACACCTTCCCCATGCCGTCCTGCAGTATTTGCATCGACGAACTCAAACAACCAGTCGCATTGCCCTGTGGTACGTCCCTTCCCCTCGCCTCCATCGCGCTGCTCACTCATGCCTGTTGTAGGCCATGTGTTCTGCACTGAATGCGTATTCCGTGCTGTCAACGCTATTAAGCCGTACGCTACCATACATTACTGCCCCACATGCCGTGCCCCGTACACGACTGGTGAGCCCTTTACCTGTCCCCTTCAACTGTATGTCTAAGGAGGCAATAGTGAACATCGACCCTACCCTCATCCCTGCTCATCTCCGCACCCATATAATCCCCAGCATCCGTCGTCTCTACCTTGATGAACCCAACCCGAATATTGATCCCTCCATGGATACCCCCAAAGCAGTGTCCGAGTGTGCCAGGATTAGCGCTGAGAATGCTGCTCTACGGCTAAATTGCGGGTTGTGGCGACGACGAGCCGAAGTCCATGCTGCGGCAACACTTGGGCTTCTAAATGTTGCTCGTATAGCTCGGGACAACGCTGTACAGCTGAAGCAGGAAAAAGATGAGCTGGAGCGGCGGTACAATGTTTTGAAGAGAAAGATAGATGCCGAAGAGTGTGTCGCGTTCATCCCTTTCGCCCAATTCATTGCTGATCAATTTCGACAGGCTGTTTTCAAGCTTTTCTAGACCATCACCTCCATCGTCGTCTACCTCCACTTCGACGACGCCCGAACGTATATCTCGACCGGCCATCCAGATACATCACTCTGTACGCCGTACCGCCCCGTCCAACATTCGAATTACATCGACGCAGACAGCACAGCCGGTGATGTGCTCTGCATGGACGGATATAGCCAAAAACCTGAAAGAGGATACTACATTGCCCCCTTTCAAAAGACGGCGGGTTGGCACACCGTCTCTCCCCCGACTCCATGATATAGATATCGATGTCTTGCCGGCTTCTCTATCTCGCCGTCGGACACCGGTGCCCTCTCCTATACCTTGTGAGCGCCCACAGTCTGCCTGATGTCTTGCATTGCTCTCTTGTTGTATGTTCTGTATTGGAATTTCTGGAGCGCTTGTTCATAATCTATACCATCCTCATACTATATTATTACGCACTGCATGACATCTGTATAACTAGCATCTCTCGATACATCACCACTCTATTGACTTTATTTTTGTATAATGTCCCGCAAAGACATACATGGACTTGCCATAAATAATAGGTTATGGCCCACATGCGGTGTGCGGAAAAAGTTGCGGAATATCGATCGGATCAAGGTGGCGTCTGTTGCCGTCTTTGCTCCCCTCGTATTCACCTCCAAAGGTCTCGAGTCTTCTAGTCCTTAACTTCAGATTCGTACACCAAAACGGTCGCTTTGGTATCTATGGCTATGAACCTCAACAGGACAGCTGCTTCGCATGTCGACGACAGCTACTTCACACGATCATAGTTATCGGACGCGGTGTATACATACAGCAAAATGAAACATCCGAGGAAATCAAGATACGCGACCGTGATGTTTGATGATGATGTTCAGATCGAATTCAAGAAGCAGGGGGCCCACATGTGCGCTGAATATCGGTATTGCCTGTGCCGTATCCGGTACCTTCCACTGGTTCTCTTAACTTCTATATGAGCGCATGATCTTTCAGCTTCATCCTCGTTTGCCTACTTTTCCTCAAAAAAAGATCTCCGGGACATTGTGCTGTGATGCGGACACGGATCGAAATCTATGCTTTGGTCCAAGTATACCTCTTTGTACTTATGAGTATTTCAGACATCAAACCGTTATCAAAAGCCATCGATTAATGCTGTTTGGATCTTACGAATCTGTGTAGGCATGAGTGGGCTTCTTATCAGGCCATCTGCTGTGATATAATACTTCACAGTGTGGGTTATGAGTTATGCTTCTGTCCGAGTTAATTTCCACTGGCCCCAATGCTCTCGTCCCAACCAGGATACAAGATTGAACCCACCTCGTCTTCGACTATGATCCTCGCTAGGCAATAGTATAGCATTGCGGAAAGTGGGTCATCAGATTTCTCCGTCTAACGTGATGCTGATGGGACATCGCCTCTAGATCTTCACTATTCTGTTGTATGTATTTCTAGAACAGCGATGGACTGTTTTTAGCATCTGGATTCTCGGGCTACAAACACGGGGAGAACGTCTGACGCAGATACGACTAAGTTTCGACAGTCAGGCGGCCTAAAAAAGGTAAGAGATGTTCGACTTGCTTGTCTCTTGGTCTACCGTCATTTGTCTAGGCGTTATTTCGCACGTTCGACTCCTTCATAGCTCCGAACAAGGTTGCTTGAAACGATTTCATATCCGAATGACAAACCCAGCGCTTTAGAACACTACTTTGACGTTGTCTGATCATTACATGGGCGTTTTTCTATGAACAGAATATGGCGCGGCGAGTTCGAATTCAACATGTGGTGCCAAAATCTTCCCACCCACAACACAATCCGAGTGAACCAAGCACTTCTATCGGGGCAATTTTATACCCACGTT
Organism: Armillaria mellea; assembly: GCA_030407055.1. Taxonomy (NCBI): domain Eukaryota; kingdom Fungi; phylum Basidiomycota; class Agaricomycetes; order Agaricales; family Physalacriaceae; genus Armillaria; species Armillaria mellea. Next base: position 1,159,233 of record JAUDZF010000007.1, read on the forward strand.
GTCCGTGCTTTTGCCGTGGTTTATTCTGATCCAAGCTAGTGCTGCGCCTGGGATTGCGCAACGTGCTGTGTCTCGCGTTCGGACAACCGGATTGCTCACGAGTTTTTATAGATCGCCTTGTGTCGTTGGTGGCTGAATCTCTTCTGATCTTCTTCACAAGTTCTCCACCGGCACAAGATTTAACCGTTGAACAAACGCAGAAGCATTTTTTGGGACGACCATGGGCATCGCGCTTGAGCCTAAATCTGATTCCTCGGTGCGAGAGAACGCACTAATCTAAGGATACGACGTCATTTCCTGAAATCTGCTTCACTCGACACAAAGCAGCTGATCTTGCTGCATACGTTAGTGACCGCTTGCTCTTGTCTTTTTCCGCGGCTGGCCTGTTTATAGCAAATTTGATTGCGCTTGTGCAGCCGTCTCATTCGACCATGTAAGCCGTGTACTCACCTTTTAAGGTTTTGGATGACTTTTTGGTCTTACCAGAGATAGAAATGCTTGGGACGCCGCTAGCGCCTCTTAGGAGAATCTGTCACTTGGCCTCAGATTGCTAATGTTCTTGGTCATAAGTAGGTTAACGGCGTCATTTTCGGTCAGTGCAAGCGACTCGAAGCGGAAAAGGCACTGACTCCACTATTGTGATAGGTACGTGGCGCCTCTCAGTCCTTTCCCCTCGGCACTAAAGCTCGTTCCTAGGCATGAACGATGTGAGATACGACGGCCAGCTCTAAAGTTCATTGACGCGATCATCGTATGGGCGTTTCACGCCACACCGAAACGCCTCCTAGAAAACAACGCGCGAGAATGCTCGTTTCTTGCTACGTGTCACCGAGAATCGCTTGCAGCATTGGCGCCTTGGCGCGTCGTGTACACGGGTATGAGAATCTCAAGCGGGGACAACGGCTATAGGAATTGTCGCTTAGTGAGGCCGCCCCGAGGAAATAAGTCTAGGACCCAATACTCGCCGTCGATGGTTCAATAAAGCGATACCATTGCTATGTTAATGAGAAACCCGTGTTAGCCGTGTAAGTTTGATGTTCGAGAAGAACTCGGATGTTGCAACGTCAAGACACAATCCGTCCACTTGTCATTTTCTGGGCGATAAAGTTCCATTACGGCAAATTGTGCGATAACACCGGTCCACAGTTACTCTGACCTTTTACGAGTAAGTACTGCCGATAGTATCCAGAGCCGCATACGACTCGTTCTCTCTTCAACGAGTTGTACACGTATGTTCAAGACCAGTGGAATTAGTGCTGGTCGAGACGTGACGTCAAGGAAAGTAAATCCCCGGTGTCCCTAATAGCCGCGGCAAGTCAATTCCGAGGAATAGACAACATTCATCGCATCACTCCACAGCCCGCTCAATTCGAGCAAACCTAATTAAAAGATCGTAGATACCAGGACTCACGAATGAACGGGAGCAGTGATCGCGCGCGCTGTCTGTTAAGAAGATCATCATCACCTTCGACGAAGGAAGTCGGAATACCAGGAGTAGGGCTGATTTCGATTTACTGGATACGCGAGCATGAGACTCGGGGTATTTGACTCGGTACGCACAGTATGCACGCATGCGTATAGAAAGTTGCCGATAAACCGCGGTAGAGGGCGGGGGTGATTTGCTCTGCCCAGGGTCCGATCAAGACTGACGAAAATCCTCGGAGGTCAAGCCATTTTCGGTCGCCACAAGATCCACAGGGAGGCAAGAGATTACAAAGACGCCAAAATGTATAGGAGATCGGACCGTAGTTGATCAGAAAACTTGGTGTTGAGGGAAAGCCGCGCTGATTGTTGGCCTCGGATACTAGAGCCCATTCAAAAGATTGTTGTCACTCGTCAATGTTGAATGCAGTGTTGAATGCAGGAAGCTGCATAAAGATGCCGGTATCAGAGGAAGCGTAGGGAAAGAAACGCGTAGAAGACAAATGAATATTAATAGTTGCCTCATTGATAGCGTTCAACCAGTGGCTATGTCTTGACCATGATCCGGGTCTTCGGGCCGATCTCAAAGTTTTGCTGCCTTGACCACTACCACCACCGACCATGGCCGCCACGCTCAGTGCTTCCCAAGCGAGTCTCATCACCCATGCGATGTCCGTGGGGGCCTTGAAATTTGGCTCATTCACCCTCAAATCCGGACGGCAGTCACCGTACTTCTTCAACTCCTCGCTCCTCTCATCGGGTTCCACCTTATCTGTCTTGGCTACTGCTCTCGCCGATACCCTCGCCGATGTAGGCGATTTCGATATATTGTTTGGCCCGGCATATAAAGGAATACCTTTGGGTGCAATCACGGTGGTCAAGCTGTTTGAGAAGTACGGACGGGATGTAGGCATGGCCTATGATCGGAAGGAGGCCAAAGATCACGGGGAAGGCGGGATGCTTGTTGGAGTGCCGATGGCGGGAAAGAAGGTGGTCATCGTGGACGATGTTATGACGTCGGGAAAGGCCATTCGGGGCGCCATCGATGCCGTACAGAGTGCTGGCGGTGAAGTGGTCGGTGTCGTGCAATGTCTTGATAGGGAAGAGGTCGGACGAGATGAAGGAACAAGCACAGTCCGAGAAGTAGAAGAAGTCGTAGGACGTGGCAAGGTGCGGGCAATACTCAAGATGCGAGATCTAATGAGATGGCTCGAAAATGAGGGAAAGACACAGGAACTAGACGACATGAAAGGATACTGGGAACGCTATGGCATCAAGGATTGAGGGTTCCCTTTAAATAAATAACGCACAAGACTAGAAAGAAGAGTAGCTTACAGGAATTTCTATCCAAGTAAATATGGATTCTTCTTCGTTAAGAGGAAACAGTTCAAGCGTAGCGAACTCGAGACTCCAAGCTCGCAATGTGCCAATCTACTCACCGGAAAGCTGAACATATATTGAACACTGGCGACTTCACAGATGAAGGCGATATATTTATGTGGGGAAGGGGCGAGACAAAATGTGCCGAGTTTCAGAGCCTTTCAAGCGACGATATTATGGTGATTAACAAGGACACAAGACATAGGTCGACTTCGAGAGCATTGTTCAGAGTTACCAGTCCAAAGTAGTGAAGCTATAGCAGTGCTAGTTGGCTTTGCCGTCAAATTATGAGAGTACGAAATCAAGTGGTCAACCAGCCCCATCGGCACTCGGGCCGACTTGAAGCCTGAGAGTCCTCTACAAGTTACCATCACGATGATCAGCGAATACGGCTGCATTGGACAATTTCTCAGCCCAACAACGTCCTTGGAATCACTGAAACTTTATCTGCACATCCCAGAAGATCCCAAATAAATTCTCAAGAAACTTCACTGGCCATGATAGAAGTTGGAAGTTGGCATTGCTTAGTTTCCTCGCTCATCGATACGCTCTGGATCTCTGATGACCCTTGCCTGACAACATTTATACTACCACCGACCTTTTTGATTCTTATCAGGGCGAGGGTGGTCTACTATCACGCTCAGCCTTCATCTGACGAGCGATCATAAGACCTCGTCGCCATTAAGTATACTTTTTCCCTGTAGATTTTAAATACTACCAATTCGGAGGGCCGATTAGCATGGGATCTTGTCAGACGTGTTCAAAACACATCACTTCCTAATGATGCTTTGTTTCTCTTATCTTACCTCTCATGTCCAAGGAAATCGATTTCGCCAGGATGAAGAACGACGAGTATGTCATTGACCCGAAGGCAGAGAAACGACTTCTCAAAAAGCTGGATTGGATCCTGTTGCCTATGTTTACGGTTATCTGTGAGTTCCTCGACCTCTTTCGTGGACGCTATTTTGGCTTATACTTGATTAGATTGCATGAATTTCATTGACAGGTAACAATCCAGCTTCACAAAGAACTTTACTTTTGTCGACGGAACATACAGGACAGCGATAGGTATGTGATTGTCCAGGCGGTTTACGCTCAAAAAATGATTCCTTTTTTGTATCAGGAAACGCCAAAATTGCGGGTGAGCCTCGTCTCCTTTGCGGGCGCCGGGCGCAATGTCGAAGTCGTTACGTCTACGTTCCAGGCATCGAAAAGGATTTGAATATGCACGGATTCGACTTCAACATCGCACTGACAGTATTCTACATCTTTGTGCGCACCTTTTCTTCTTTAATTACCCCGGATCTGAATAAAATACTCAGTACATCGCTGCCGAAGTCCCATCCAACCTTGCGCTCAAGCATTTCGGTTCTGCGTGGCTCGCCGGGCTGGTGACTATTTTTGGGGTCGTTTCGATCGGCACGGCCTTTGTCAAATCGTTTGCTGGCCTTGTTGTAACCAGAGTTTTCCTCGGCCTAGCTGAGGGCTGGTACCCTGGTATGACAATACCCTGATTTGCGTTCCTTAATTTTCATTTGCACCGTAGTCAGGGTTGACTTATATACTGTCAAGAGTGAGTTCATTGGTTTGCTCTAAGTTCGTCCTAACCATGAAAACAAATCTATCAAGTATTATCGACGCTCTGAGCTAGTGTTGCGACTTGGGATCTTCTTCGGTCTATCCACTGACCTTGCAGGCGCATGTAGGCCTTTCTTTGTTAGAGTCGCTGCTTTTATTTAACTGAGTATCCCTGGTGCCAGTCGGTGGACTGCTTGCGTCGGGTCTTCTGTCTGTAAAGGATATGGGAACGGTTACGTCGTGGCGAAAGATATTTCTTGTTGAGGGTATGATTACCTCGGGATTTGGATTTTTGTGTTTCATCATACTACCGACGGACCCGCAGTACACCCGGATGCTGACACCCGAGGAACGCATCTTGGCACTTGCCCGGATCGACGCAGACCAGACTACGCGAGCCGGGGGGATAAGGGAGAAAACGACTTGGAAGCTCGTATGGAGAGCCTTCAATTTCAATGTGAGCTTCGTTTAACTCTTTGCTACCTTTCCCTTTTGACGTTACAGACTGCGTTATGCTCAATTTGCTACTTGATGATCAACATATCTTTCCAAGGACTCAGTCTGTTCATGCCCACCGTTATCGCTACACGTGTGTGTCGGACTTTACTCTATTCCCTGCATTGACGGTGTCTTTATGAATATAGTGGGAAGATACAGTAAGAATGCGCTTCCTCTGGAACTTTGCCCAGAATCACTTCTGACGTACTTTGCAGCTACTGTTCAATCCCAACTGCGAACAGTCCCGCCCTACGTTCTAGGTGCGGTATGGATCCTATTCAATGCATATTATTGCTACCGCAAGAATCAGCGGGCGATTCCCATCTTATTCTCGACTTTGTTGATAGTTTTGGGATACGCCATGGCCGTCGGAACCAAAAATGCTCATGCTCGGTAAGGTCTTAACTGTCCGTCTTTTGAAAAAAGTTCCAATCTTCGGATTTCTCTAGATATGCTGCATGTTTTTTGGCTATTGCGGGGGGTTCCACTGTAGGACCCGTGCTTCTGACATGGGGAACGAATAACGCCGCGCCTGATACCATACGCGCAGTCGCTACAGCCCTGATTCCTGGTATGAAATTCCCACATTATTTCGCGATCATGTTCATGGTGCTCTTCCAGGTATCGGTGCGCTCGGTTCTGTTATTGCGTGAGTTCCACTGTGAGAGTAAGTAACATCCTTTGGTTCATGTTGATTGATGTTAGTGTATGGACCTACTTGCCTTCCGATGCACCCGATTACCACAAAGGCAATACTCTCAATCTCGCCACCAACAGTGCAACCGCTGTCCTTGTGGTCATTGGCGCGTTGTATATCAGATGGGAGAATGCAAAGAGAGAAAGAGGAGAAAGGGATTACAGGTTGGAAGGGAAACTTGTAGAGGAAATTGAACAGCTGGGATATTTGCATCCTAAATTTCGTTACCAAGTATAGTGGGTCTTAAGCTTGTACTTCATATGCATCCTTCATTATACTTTGATACGAGTAACGTCCCTGAGATTCCGTACCGAAGTGCTTTCCTCCTTCGTAAAAAGTTTGACGTCATCATTTCCTTGAAAACCACCACGACAAATGGCCTCAATATTTTCTTCCCCCCTCCGCCGGTCTCCGTCTTCGCTTCTGAATTCTTCTCTGTGTTATTTTGCTCGATGTAAAGGCCACTACTTCCAACGATGTATCCAGAACCGTCCCTTTTCCGTTCAACAATCTCTATACAAGCAACATCGTCCGCCAGCTCCAAAAGCGCCTACAATACGAGAAACAATACGGGAGAACATTTACACGATACCGAATACCCTAACAGTCTCGCGTATTCTAGCCTGTCCAGTTCTTGGCTGGTCAATATTGAACAGCGATTTCAAGCTTGCAACAGGTTTGCTGGTTTACGCCGGCCTCACCGACTTGGTTCGTCTTCCACGTCGTTCTCCCCGAATTCTCTCTAGAATGCAAATCTATAGGCTGATGGATATTTGGCGCGTCGTTTCAAAATGCACTCGGTCTTGGGAACAATCCTCGACCCTGCGGCGGACAAGGCGCTGATGACGACCTTGACGGTAACTTTGGCGATGAAAGGGTGTTTACCTGGTGTGTCTCTCTTGAAACCAAGTATATTTCGAAGATCTCACCAAGGCCGGTGCAGCTCCTGTGGCAGTGGTGATCCTCGGTCGGGATATACTCCTTGTGCTGGCCGCATTCAAGATACGATATACGTCGTTACCCCCTCCCGTACGCGTCCAATCTTACATGAATGATTCAACTGCATCATCTATTAGAAAACGTTCTCGCGATATTGGGATTTTTCTATCCCTTCAGCCGAAGTCCGACCGACCGAAATCAGCAAGGTATATTTCACTGCCTTTCGACGAGATTCCTAAACTGATTGTTACAAAAAGATCAACACGGCATTACAACTTCTCCTAATGGGCGCTACAACTGTGGGCCAGCTGGTTTCGCCAGAAGCGGGGTTCACGTTACTCGACCAACAGCTTACCGTTGATCTCGCACTAACTGGGTTACAGTAAGTTCATCCATCTGTTTCTTGGGGTACCGAACGGCATTCTTACGGTCGATCAGGTGGATTGTTGTCACGACGACTATATGGAGTGGATTTTCATACGTTTTTTCTCCGAGTGCTTACCGTGTCCTCAACGCAAAACGATTAGCACGGAAAAAACATTGACAAATGTGCAGGAAACGTTTGTTGGCAATGTCTCGTCCCTCAGGTGAGAAAATATAATACTATTCATACAATGATAGTGTATAACAAGTAATTTGCTGATAGTAATACAGAATGATACAATGCATCGACACAGATTAAGAACAAAATGATAGATTATGACTGGACCGGTTTAGCGGCTCGCCGTCTCCGCACGTCCTGCAAGGCAGCAGCAACAGCCTCTTTAGACTCGCAGTTTTTTTGCCATTCAGCACTGGCACGCCTATAAAAACAAGGGCTTTCTGTCAGCTCGAGACCTCCTGTCGTTCTGTACGTCACTTACCTCACCCGGGACAAAAATACAAACATTTGTGCAATACTCTTCAACTTGCGATGTTTCGCTCCGGGTGGAGGCGGCTCCACCGGGAAACCAATCTGCGAAATAGCTGCGAATATTGTTTTCTCACTGTAAATCCGTCAGGATTAATCTAATGTACAGATGGACATTGCGTACCTGTTCTCCATCCGTCCCAGAAGCACCATCAGGTACTGTTTCTGATACACTAAATCAAGACGCATATTTGACTCGCGGGTGTACTTCGCCTTGAGATATCGGATCTGGACAATCAGGCCTTTACACTCCTTGTTGTGCTGGAGCTTAATTGCCGATAGCTGCTGCTCATCCCTGAAAGGAGTTATGAGCGACCGTTGAGCGCGGAGGGGGTTATAATGAGCACATACATCACACAGACATGTTTCTCCCATTGTTCTTTCGCAGTCGCAACCTTCGCCTTCTGTCCATCCAGCTGCTCCGTTAGTAGTCGCACTTGTGTCTGCGTCTGCTTCTTCGCTCTCTCTGCTTTGGCCAACTCGTCCTTCTGCTTCGCCTCCGCCCGATCTTTCTCAGCCCGAAGCAATTTCAAATCGCGACCAAAGGCCTCCGCGTCCTTTTTCACCCGCTTCAAATCAGCCTCTAGAACGGCGACCGTCCGAGAGACCTCGCTGCGTTCTGCGGATATGCGATTCTTCTCGGTCTCGGCTCTTTGTAGTTCTTCGCCTTGGTTTGACAGAGCACGCCGTAGATCATCGATTTCTGTCATATGGAGGTCGAGCTGCTGTATGCGATTGTCGTGCGATAGTTGAGAGGCGGCATGCTCGTCACGCAGTCGGTTCGCGTGCTAATAAATTGTGATGAATAACCATATTATTTCATATTTTTATGATAGACTAACCTCCGATACTTCAGAGAAGCGTGTTTGAAGAGCTTTGTGGTCGGCCACTAAGAGCGTTCGTTCTTGTCGTAGCTGCTCAATCGTCTCGGTGTTCTCGGATACACGGTTCTCCAGTAGCCTGGCCTTTTGTTCAGCATTTGCATTTTCTGGAAGAAGGTTATTGTAGAGGTGGTTCTGGGCAGTAGCGAAATACATACGTCGCAATTCGGTTTCCATATCGTGATTTTCTTTCTTGTATTTTTGCAATTGCTGTCGGACGTCTTCCATATCCTTGCCAATTATGCAAGGTTATCATCGCGTTCCGTGACATATCGATACACATACTGTTTCTGTGCGGCGAAGCTGTAACACGATGTTGTCTCGCTCATGACCAACCCGTGTCTGCTCGACTGTAAGCATACGAAGTTGCGCTCGCTCGGTTTTGAGTTTAGCCTCGAGTTCAGAGATTGTCTTCTTTGCCTTGTCCAAATCCTAGTTCAAATTAATCTGAGCAGTTGCTAATATAATCGAAGAATACCACTCACAGCCTGAACGTCTGAGCGGATCTTCTGACCGGCCTTCTCCGTCTGAGAGATCTTCGTGGCTTCCTCCTTGGCCTGTCGAACTTGATCATTCAAGCGGTTAGCAACATCCTGAAGAACGGCTTTCTCGCCCTGGAACTGTTCGCGCTCTTGATCCCATTGTTTCTTTATGTCAGATAACTGCGAATTCAAGGATTGTAAATTGGCCCGAAGAGCCTCACTTGTCTTCGTGGGGGGCGTTGGCGGTTCTGAAGCAAGACTGCGATGAGATATCTCCAAAGAGCTGAAGAAAATAGTCACTCAGTGAATGACCTTGCTTTGACGAGCCACGCACCTATCATTGCCTTCGGAAAGCCCAAAGTTGAATTTGGTCAAACACTTTCGGCATCGTGCCTTTTCAAGGTATTTCATCCGGCGTTCCTCCTTCCTGGTAAGACGAGCAATCTCATCTTCCAAAGTTACTATCCTAGCACGAGCATCTTCCAGTTTTTGAGTAAGCCCAACGACACCTAAACCAGCATCTTCGAGCTTGTCCAGCTTGTCGTCGATACTCTCATTAGCAATGTTGAGCTCGTATTGCAGTCGCGATATTTCGGCAATTAGGGGCGAAACGATATGATCGGCATCACCAGTCTGGCTGTTTAACCATGACATCTAGAATAGATATTAGTCCATTGCATTGTCGACGGAGACAGTCCTCGACTTGCCTCCTTGAGTGGTGTACCAGGCGTTCGCGGCGTCTTGAACGACATAGATAGAACGCGGCGGTGAATCGGAGAGATGCCGCTGTTGCTGGCAATCCTGCTTGGAGTATTGAAGCCTGTGGAAGCAATCTTCAAGGCCTTGATTCTCTCGGTCAGCGCTTCGTTCTCCTGCTCCAACATATCGATCTTCACGTCCTTCGCTTTGTCTATCGCTTTTCGAGCAGGGGATGCGTTTAGGACCGTGTTCAGCCGGGCGATCTCCCGGTGAGCGCTGTCAAGTTCTTCTTCTAACGCTTCAATGTCGGCGGCGTTCAAGGGCGGGGCGATGTCTAGCGAAGGATCTACATTGCGACTGCTGGCCTCCATCGAACGCTCTCGCTCGCGCTGCAGTGTCGACAGCCGGGATTTGAGCTGGGATAGTTCTTGATCGTCAGCGGCCATCTTGTGCTCTGCGGCATCGAGGGCTTCCTCCATTTGACGAGCAAGCTCTTTGTCCTGTTGGGCTTCAATTTCTAAAGATTCTAATCGCTGCGCACTCTCTTCAGCCTCAGCCCGGAGCCCTTTGATCTGGTCGGTGACGCTGGTGATCTCGAGTTCAAGGGCTTCCAGACGATCAGCCGCCGCATCTGCCTCTGATTCGAGTTCAGAAACGTATGACTTCGTAACTTGCAGTTCAGTTGTCGCCGTCTTCAGTTCTCCTCGTAAGGTCTGGATTGTCCGAGTCTCAGCAGTCTAGCTCATCCATCTTGTTGGACAACTCTTTTTCCAGCTCCTTCACCAGATTCTTCTCTTCCCTGAAGTCTTTCTCGAGGACATCAATTCTCTCGTCGGAGCGTAAGACCTCTCCCTCCAATTCTTCGATTTGGGTGTTGGAGATTCTGAGGTCGCTCAGGAGTTCGCTGATTCGGTCGTTGGCCGCCTTGAGTTCTCCGCCTAATTCCTTGCCACTCTCCAACACCTTCTCCGACTTCTTCGCCCTCTCCATGGCCAGATCCCGTTCTGCGGAGACGGTCTCTAACAATCTCTCTAACTCCTTCGTGCGAATGAGGGCTTCCTGAGAGTGCTGAGCTCGCATCTCGGAGTCTTGCAGCTTCTGTTCGAGGTTATTGATGATCTCCTCTACACTTTGCTCCACCTCTGACATGCGTTCCTTCCACCGTTCCTTATCTCTGGCTCGTTCCTGTTGTTCATCGTCAAGTGCCTTTTCAAGCTCTGCTTTCTCCGAAATGTTCTTTTCAATCTCTTCCTTGAATGACTCGATCATCTCTTCCAACGCCACCTTCTCCTCGATCCAGCCTTCGCCGCCAACATCTTCTTGAACATTATCCAATAGAGTTCCTCCCGCACTAGTCCGTCTGCTACCTCCACCACTAAAACTGCCTGTCTGCGGTGCTAGCATCATCCTCACAGGGCCTTGCTTCGAAGTCGCTTTTTTTTCCTCCCTCCAGACGTCGCAGACGTTCGATAAGAACCTCATTCTCTTCCTGCAACCGCCTGTTCAACCCATGCAGGTACGTATTGAGCTTTCCAGCATTGAATCTTCCGTTAGCCTGTGCACCAACCCCGAATCCCATAGCAGGATCGAAAGAGGTGTTCGCACGAACGTGAGTAGTCAAATCGTGTGACGATGCAGTTGATATGAAGGAAGCTCGATCTGCCGCGCCGTCGTATGCAAGACTCTGAACTGCAGCCCCCATAGAAGCCCGACGCGCAGCTACTTCGGGCACAGTTCCACTGCTTGCAGAGCTAGATTCTGAACCTTCTGAAGCTGTAGTCGCCGTAAAGGCTTGGGCAAGGGGATGGGATGGCCTTCCAGCGTTCATTCGAGGCCGAGGTGTGGCGCCAGCAAATGCAGTTCGAAGGTTTACTGCCGGCCCCAATCCATCCGTAGATTCCGTCATTGTTTCAGCAATGCTTGGGGTAGGGGGCACCGCAGTCCGCGGGTGAGGCGTAGGCAGCTTAAGTCGAGGCCGTACTGAAGAATTAACGACGGACAACAAAAAAGACTTTCGGCGGGTATGAGGGGTCAAGTGGCTCATCTTCACCGAGCTCTGAGGGGTTGCCTTCCACTGGCTTGGGCGTAGCAAGAAGATCGGATGGTGGTAGAGGGAGATACAACCGTGCTCGCGGTCGGGGGAAGGCGGGAGTGGGCGTGAACGCAAATGATTGGGCTGGGGAAGAAAAGGCGCTAGTCATTGGTGCGGGAGACTTATGAGCAAGGGATTTTTGGGAGTTCGCAGGGGGATAGGATGGATCGTCTCCATCAGATGAAAATGTCGGCTCGCGTTCTTCTTGGTCACTCGTCATTCCAAGTTGGTTAGACGACGTGCGGGACTGTTCTTGTCCCTCAGCCTGAAGGTCCCTAATGGGCGATACATGTAACTCTGTAATATCCATAGACGATTCACAATCAGATTCGCGTAGGGATATGTCCTGGTCTGATCGGTTGCTGTTGCTTTCTGGAGAGGTGGCAGGAGAACCCGCGTAGGAAGGCGGTAAAGGAACCGACGTCCCGCGGATTGGAGATTCTGCTATCGAACGATTCGTAGACACAGACTTAGTGCTCTGAGGTGTAGAATTAGGCGGGGATGATGCTGGGGAAAGGGTAGTGCGCGATAATGATGGAGTGCGCGCTCGCGCAAGAGGGCGGCGCATAGAGATGTTCCGGTACGGGTCAAGAGGAGAAGGCTATCTGAGCATGAGCGCCGTGTTTCGTGATCAGCACAAGAGCGTACCTTTGGCTCAGATCTGAGCGGGACCTACATAGTCATAGTCCTTCCTCGGAGTAGGCTGAACCTGTTCAGAAAAGGGAGAGCTCGAGCGACTAATTGACTGGAGAGCCTCAGAAATAGAAGCGTCCTGTTCGTCGTCACCATCTGCGCCATCCGGAGGTAGGTACACATCAGGAACGCTGTCTTTGCTTTGCCTCAGAACTCCTTCCTGCTCGTCCTCTCCTTCCTCCTCCTCATCTGAGAGATATCCGACCCCAGATTCTGCACGAACATCCGGAAGCGAGGGTATTGCACTGACATCGAAACTATATGACGCGTTCGCCTTTGTTCCTCGAGGCGCCGACGTCGCAGCCGATGAACGAGCTGAGCGTGCAAATGAATGAGCAAAACGAGCAGTGCTGGATACACTTGAAGGGTTGCGAGAAGCCGGCGTGTGATGAGAAGACAGGGCCGGAGTGGAATGCATCGGAGTACCAACATGTACGTCAGACGCACTGAGGTCATCGGTTGGCGTGTGCGCTTCAATGGAACCATCAGAGTCAGTCGAACCCAGGAATAGAGGGCAGCGAGGGCATATCCCGGTCCTCTATAGCTTCGATTCTTCGCCAAATTCGCGAGGGTGTCTCCAGCTGCATGGCTGCCATGTTCCTTTGAAAGCTGCAGCTGGACGATAAAAGAGAAACAAGTAAATAAGTAGGCCACTATCGCCCAGAGTGGTACTGAGTGGTGCTGCAAGCTAGCTTCACGACAGATGACAGGGAGGGACGGTGGGACAGAGTAGTTTAGTGCAGTGGCTGGTATTCTGCCAGGTTTCCATTCGAATTTCAAGGATCAACGGCACTTCAGATCACGTGGATCGCGTTGGGTCACATAACATACTTCTCCAGCTTCTCCACGTGACATGTCACGTCACCCATTCACGTCGGTCTTCGGGCCGTGATCCCGCCTCACTGGGACAATCACGAGCTCAAGTCAGACCAGCAACCATAGGCAACCATGCAGAACCACGCCCATGTCAACTCCCTACCACGGTAACGACAGCATCCTCTGGAATTGTGAGATCGACCGTCATCTTCTAGAGTATGCTCCGCCTTATGTTGAGCTCCAAACCTTCGGCGCCGAATTTCAACTTTTGGCAAAAGCTGTGGAAAAAAGGCCCTCTGACCAGCTGGTGCAAGACGGCCCCAGTGACCAGGGATGGAACAACAGCCAACGATCGCATCGCATCCCTACCACTTTCCTCGATGAACTGCTAGTTTCCGGCATTTTCGTTCGGCCAGAGTACCGCAAGTGCTTGACATACACCAACGCTTAGCTCCGAAGAGGAGGTGGAATGCGCCATGGGTGGGCAGTTCAAGTTGTACAGGAGATCGGGGAGTACTAGCTAGCCTATCTACGCCTCCCCTGAGTGAACACTCCCATGCCATCGTCAATCATGAAATCGCGGGGTTTGCGGACGGATTAGCTGACAGAGAGTTTGTCGTTACCGGGCATCCAGGGATGGGTGAGATTTCGTAAACATTGGCATCCATTCCGCAAGACTCATTTACCGTTGACAGGAAAAACACCATTCATTTACTATTTCTTGATCCTGCGACTAATCTGCGGCCTTCCTACTGCCTCTAACATCGGACAAACAAATGACTTCTGCCTTTTCGACTTATCCGGCGTCTACAATATAAGTCTTTCGCTTTCTTGGGGTCCCCTACGCAGATTTATCCCTAAAGGCACCTGGCCCTTGGTCGATGGTGATATTTCTTCCCTCGAGGGAGAAGCGAACATCTTCTCATCTCGTAGGAGCCCATTCTTTCTTGTCCACTCATGTCCGCCACACCATCGTCACTTGAACTAGCTGAATAGAAAAGCAGGCAGCGAAAGATCTTATATACTTCCTTTCTCCTGGAAAGAGTTAATGCTACGGTGAGTGTATTACAATGCTGGATTGAAGTTTTATAACGTGAAATGTCTTTGGTCGGCACCTACTACGACAGCCAGAGGTGCCGACCGAGAACGACATCTCGCGGCGGTATGATAGATTTGGCCCTTCCGCCTGGACATGTTATAGTCAAAGCACCGATGCATACGTTGCGCACAACTTTGCGATCACCGCCATAGTAAGACGATTCGATCTGAACAGTACGGTGGCTTGTCTCCTAGGAAGCTGGTATCCTCCGTCAGCATCTCTTGATGAATCAGATTCCCAACAGTTCTTCCTTCTCATCCCTCGTTACCGGCATCCATTTGCTCCTGCCGTAGTCTTCATCTCTGGCTACATCTTTGACTTGTTCTGTGATCATCACGAGGATCACTTAAACTTCAAACGGGAGCTCCAGACAATATCTACGCTGGTATATGAGCATCCACATTCCCGGGAATATAACTCCCACACATTTGAGGATGAAGCGAACTAGCATTTGAGGGGCCATCACATTTGAGTAGCAGGATGATCGGATCCACGTCCTACGTTCTTTACATTTTTAACCTTATCCCAATTTATGCCATCCTGTCTCGCTAGAACTGACCATACATAACAACAAGTGGTTTCAGTGCCATCAACAGCTGCATACTAGTAGACCTTCAAGGCTTCAACCGATCGCCTTGAATGGAGGCAAGCTCAATATCAACAAGAAAGACCATTTGAAGATCATCGCAGCCTCAGATAGATAGATCTCAGATAGCTTTGTTGAACCTCAAAGCAACTGTGCAATTGTCAAATGTGAGTCAGAGAGTGACAACGAAATTCTGCACTGCAGCGCTGCAATATATTTTAACCGGAATTGTCGTTCCCTCTTCCCTCTCTATATGGTCCTACGGGTCAATGTCCAGCGAAATATAAATATTGAGATGTTGAGTACTCGATGATCCGGGAGACCAAGTCATATAACACGAACCTGTCTGGTAACTTGTTCGACCATCCCCGCAAGTTCTGCCTGGAACTTCAGCATTCCCTCACTCGCCATGCTCGCATCCTTACCCTTATTGCACAGTTTGCAGGATATCGCATCAGCAAGATTTACTCCAGAGACTTTGGGAGCATTGTTGCCGTCACAAATGAGTAAAGTTTCGATACAGGGTGATTCCAAAAGAGCATCTCCTATACGCTTCATAAGACGTAACCACCATAGACAAATATAGACCTGATCGTTGCGATAAGTACCGAATGGACAAGTGCAATCAGCCTTGTAGGAATGCACCCATGGAGCCGGAAATGTACCCTTCAACCAGGCCAGTATCTGCGATCAGAGATTGAGCGGCTGCACCACACATTTCCTGGTATTTGATCAGATGCGATAGCGCTGTAGCGGGAAGGCCCTTAAGGGCCTTCAAGGTGGATGGCGTGAAACGTAACTTGCCCGATTTAAGCATTTGCCACGCAGCAGCACGCATGGTTTCCTTTCTCCCATGAGCTGCGTCCATGATAGGCTAATGCATATACCATTAACGGCTCTTTTTCAATATATCGATGAAGAAGTACGCCGACGTGACTGGCAACGCCGTTCATCATGTACTTGTCAGCAATGGAGAGAATGAGGGCGATATCGTCGATGGTCAATGAGGTCTGAGTAGGGTCCAAGCTGAAGTCACACCACATCAAAAACTTGTAAAGCCCACTGCCATCTTCGCTCAATTGGGCAACAGGTATGCTAGCGTGAAGGATCTGCATTCCTTGCCCAACTTCGAGCATATCTCGAAAGACTGTAGATGCGCCCGCAAGGTTAGATTTGTGAACGTAGAAGTCAACGTTATCGGAGGATCGCAGGATGAGATCTGAGTTTTCTGGGTCATTGAAAGGAGGATCGGCATTGGTGATGGTGGCTTCCGTAGCGGTCATGATGCAAAAGGTCAACGGAGGAGAGCGATGAGTAATGATGAATATTTCGATGCGGCTACCTGGAAGTCTGGCAGTACCAGACGGCAGAACACGAATGCCCTTTGTTCGACCACGAGGCTTTCCTGGGAATTCTCGATTTAGCTTCCGGAGTCCGACGACCACTAGTATTATTCGTACGCGTAGGACTCGGACATCGCCAAGCAAAGCTAGGACAGATAAGTAGTCATCTTGGGCACATATACAGATTAATGAGTGCCCCAATTGTCTCCTCTCGGCAGTGTCTTCTTGATATAAGTAAAAAGTTTGCAGACAACTTGTAACGACTAAAGGCAAAGTCGGGCCGAGTGCCGGTAGCGTCAAAAAATTCCCTCCATTACTTGCCTTGACTCATCCCAGACAACCACCAAAAAACGTCAACGTTGTTGTGCAGGAAATCCTGCGCACTGTGGCCTGGCAATGCCTCCTCCACATCTGTTAACGCTTGCTGACCTCTCCGTGCCACAAATTCGTCGTCTCATCTCCCATGCGCACTATCAGAAACACCTTGCTCTTCCTTGGTTAGCGCCTCATGAAAAAGGAAAAAACAACGCTTCTCGGAACCTCCGTCTACCAAGCCAGAGTCTCTTCAGCAAGACCGTTGCGTTGATGTTCTCAAAACGGAGTACGCGAACGCGAATTGCGGCTGAGACAAGCGCGACTGTGCTCGGTGGGAAGGCGTTATTCTTGGGGAAAGACGACATCCAAATCAGCTGGACTAAGGGTGAAGGTGGAGGAGAAAGTGTAAGGGACAGTGCGAGAGTTATCGGAGGAATGTGCCAGGGCATCTTCGCACGCGTTGGTGCACACCACGAAGTTGAGGTTAGTCAAAGTATCTTACATTTACTCTTCTTCGTTTTCACCACTTTATCTTTAGGAACTCGCAAGATACTCCCCGGTTCCTGTCATCAACTGCGCTTTCTGACCTATGGCATCCTACCCAAATATTGGCCGACCTGCTGACACTTCACGAACATGCCCACCTTTTTACTCCAGATTCACTCGCAGCAAAGCCCATAACTGCGCCTGGCCCACCTTCTGAACCAAAAGAGAAGGAACCGGAACCGGAACCATCGGCTGAATCCGACAAGAAAACTAAATTCACCAAGAGCAAAAAGGTTAAAAAGCAAGGTGGTCCCTTGCCAGAACTGCCTTCTTTGACCATTACTTATGTCGGCGATTCCGCGAATGTCCTGCACGACATGCTTGTGACATTCCCAAGGTTGGGGCATAATATGCGTGTCGCCAGTCCATTGGGGTACGGCGCACCCGAGCCCGTGGTGTCAAAGGTCAGGGAACTTGGAATTCGGCTGGAAGGCTCGACATTTGGACAGATAACGAACCAAGAAAGCGACCATGGCTTTGGCAACATATTATGGTTCGAGGATCCGAAGGATGCCGTGAAAGGCGCAGATGTCGTTATTACTGACACCTGGTACGCATCGCTTTTCACAAGTTCTTACCTACTCGTAGCTGACGCATCTAAAGGATCTCTATGGGGCAAGAATCTACCAAGGCTCAGCGTCTGAAGGACTTTACAGGCTATCAAGTGACTGAAGCAATGTGCGAGGAGGGCGGAGCCAAGCCTGGGTGGCGGTTCTTGCATTGTTTGCCGAGGAAAGGTGATGAAGTTGACGATGAGGTAGTATTATTTTTATCTCCTTCTACTTCAGCTTACAATCATACGTGCCAGGTATTCTACGGTCCTCGTTCACTGGTTTTCCCTGAGGCGGATAACAGGAAATGGACGATCATGGCAATATTCGAGTAAGCGACCTTGTTGGCATCTTCTCTCTATGAATACTAATTGGGTGGGTAGTTTGTGGGTAGGGCGATGGGACACCAGTGTAGAAGAATAAGGTGTTAAGTGCTCAATGGTGCATTCTGTATGCATACCTAAGGATAACAGAAAACGGACATATTGATCTACCCCGTTATGAGCTCGTAAAACTTCCTTCCATCTAATCAATGATCAATTTGACCTTGAAAAAATCAATGCTCGTTTAGAGGAGTTAAGTTGAGGGTAAGTACCTTCTCCGTCAACTTGTCAATTTTATTTGCGAAAACTCGTTGGAAGATGGAAAATGAAGTCCTGGTTTTACTGTCTTCCAGGGAGCGGGCAGAACAGGATCGCAGATGATAGTTTAAAGGCGTAACCTGCTTGCCCCCGAGTTCGATGACATTGTGGTCCGGGTCAAAAAATATAGCCTGACGGCATGGCTTCTCCTTCAAAGAGTTGCCCGCCCGCACGAGATATTCAACAAGCCACCTGGGAACATACATACAAGTGACTCCTTTGGGGGTTAATTTTAAAACTGATGCTGATGCAGTCGCAACTCAACCCTTCGCTACTATGTTGGCCAAAATTGGATTGTATACAACTCCGCATCCATTCTAGGTTCGAAATCAGCGATTGAGTGGCTGTGATACAGTCAATGCGGTATTCATATAAACGCATCAACGCATTTGCCGGAAGATCATTGAAGACTGGAGTATGATGAGGAAAATCGGATTTCAGAGTCTGCCATGCCGCAGCTCGCATGAGATCAGCGCCCCAAGACCCACGCCCTCGATACGCCAATGCGTACACATGTGCTGGTTGCTTCTCGACGTATTCGGATAGTAGCATCGCTACACGGCTTGCTACCCCCTCCATCATAAATTTGTCCGTCAGAGAGAGAACGCGAGAGATGTCGTCAATGGTGGATTGTTCAGGAAGGGGCACGGATCTGGGATCACACCAGACCAGGAGTTTATGGAGGACATCGCTATCCTCTGACATCTGTACGACAGGGATTCTGCCCTGGAATATCTGCGGTGCTTGACCGACGTCGAACATGTCCCTGAATACGGGCGATGCAAGAGATAAGAGAAGTTTGTGAACGTAGAAGTCAACCAAATCGGAGGAACGCAGGATGAGATCCTGCACCCATATCGTTGAACGGGGATGGTGCGATGGTAGTAGCGGTGTTGGATGGGTTTGTCTTCTCAGTATGATGGTCCATTGCGGCGGGGACTGGTAGGTAAGTATCTTGAAAGACGCGGGGACAACACGAGGAAGGGATACTACACTGTTTGCTGGTGTTAATTCAATAGACGCCCAAAGGCGCCTAGGTATCAAATGACCGAGGCGAGCTACCACAACAGTAACACCATACTAATCAAAAAGCTTGCTGGGAAGGAGGCCTGTAAGTGTTTAGTCAAGAATTGCGGTTTCTTTACATTTACGTTGCTGCGCGATGTTCCAGCATGATCCTACAACAAAATCACGAAGGCAGGAATCTGTTTTTGAAACCAAGCCAAGCAAGCGGAGACTTGTCGATTAATCATTAATCCAGCCAAGCGCGCGAAGAAACGCCGTTGAGTTTGAAATACTAAGCCGCAACGCTCCACAGAAGCAACGCCTTCAAGATAGAAAGATTCCGAAAGAGAAGCTCCCGACAATGAGCACCAATCATGTTTGTCACGGTGGTGAGGGTGGCGAGGACGCCGCGTCACGTACCGAAAAAATGGCCCGCAGCTAGGGATGATCGATGAGGCTTCAGCTTCAGCAGCGGTGCAAGTGTTTGATAGGGCTCGCCCGTCTCTACACTGAAGACACAGTCAAGTCCAAGTCGGTGCAAACGTGTGAAAGAAAGACCCTGAACGTAGAGTTGATCGACTGCCATCAACTGAGGTGTGGACTGGCTCGAGTCTACCTGCAACCTTGAAAGTGCGAAAATTTACTTCTTCCCTGTTACAAAGTATGAAGAGAGAGAGAGAGAGAGAGAGAGGTTCGTCTGACACTTCCAAATTGCAAAAAAAGTAATTCGGGATGCCTTCCAGAAGCAAATGGATTATGCCAGCTATTTAACTTAATATTACATGCTATGTACTTAACAGCATACATTCATCCAGAAAGACAAGTGCAGAAGTAACAGGTGATACAAAAGATGAAAAGAGATGCAGGGCTTAGGGGATGGGTAGTCGATTGTAGTGGGTATTGTAGGTAATAATGCAAGCTTGTCGGGTATGAATATTACGAATTAGTGTAACACAATAAGTCACAGAGAAATGGAACAGTCCAGCAGCAGAACAGATAAGCATGCGAGTAAAAGGCGGAAAAAAGCGATCTTAATGCCAAAAGCCCAGATAAGACCCTGCGGAATTGACCATCCGACCCATTAACGAATCGTCCTTGTCATGCATCGCCCTATTTGACTGGAAAGGAGAACTAGAGTCAGTCACATTCCGATGACCCCCAGTTCTTGCGCGCTGCTGTGACAAAGACGGATGCCTGTGAGAGGGAGACGACGGGGTCGGGGTCGGGCAGTTCGAATCAGATTCAGTATCATGGCCTGACGGCTTCATCGGCGTTGAGTTGGGACTGGGATGTGATATTCTCAGACTCCTAGAAGGCGAATTCGTCGGCGTGTGCTGCAATGAACGTAGTGCATCGGCATCCTCAACAGGATATCTCGGTTCTTCCGTGATAGCGAAAGATGCATCGTGCTCCGCCTGAGAGGATACTAAAGACGTCGGAATATCCAAGTCTTCCATCGACCCTTGTGAGGGTCGAACCGTCCTTGAAGAGCTGATAGAAGAAGAGAGCGAGTCTGGTTCCAGCGCTTTCGAACCCGCATCGGGACTCACGCTGCTTCCACTTGAGCTTCCAAACCGTCGGCTCTCTTTCCTTCTTCCCGTCCTGTCTCTCTCCGACCGATCGCCAACGTATAAACCGCCAGCTACAACACTAATGCTGTTATGGCTACCATCAGGCGATAAGCTTCCCATCGGTGACGTCGAGCTCACACTTTTTGACCTTGATCGCTCGCGGTCCGAAACGCCACTTGACCATGACGGTGAACGTGTTAAAGATCTGCCACGTGGAGGAGCACCCGCTGCTGACGACGAGGGGGATGCAGCTGGACGAAGGCCCTGTTGGTGATGAAGTTCGCCCACGGATAGGCGGTGGCTGTAGCGATGCCGTTGTAGGAGGAGATGTAGGTCTTGACACCTTGGGAATGCTTACCGCACTCGTCGATGATTGAGATGAAGGATCGGCACTCTCTCGCCTCTCGTCTTCGCCCGTATCATCCTCCCTTCGCACTACTCTTCTCCTACCAGTTCCGCCAGGTCGCCCAAAGTAATCTTCCCCAGGATTCATATCCATGCCGCCAAAATAATCATATGGACTGCCCCCAGCATCAGCCTGCACCTGAGGTGGTGTGCGTACAACTACGCGAACGGACGAAGGTGGCCCTGTAGCTCTGCGTTCTAGTTTCTTTGCCTTCAGCTGTTGTCTGGGGTCATCTGCCACACTAAAGTACGCCCCCTTATGGTGGTACGTTGTTTCAACGCCGTCCTCAGCCGGATGCGCTCTGGGTACAACATCGTCGTCCTCCTTCTCACTCTCGTCTATGCCTAGGGTGTCATCGCGTCCGTAGACCCCGCCAAACCCTCTTCCGAGTGCCGGATTGGGAACATACACCAATTCCACTGGTGCTCCTGAAGCCGTTGAGTTATCCTTGGGTCCATCGTAGACGTTACCGTACCCTTCGTCACTCCAACCCTCGTCACCAAAGCCCTCCATCCACAGCTCATTATGTTGTGAATGACCAGTACGATGATGTCCGGAGAAATGGTGGCGCACACCAAAACCGTCCCAACTCCAGTCATCGCCACCGCCACCAATCTTTAACATTGTTGGTGCAATAGGTGCAATCGTACTGACATTGTGCGAAGGGAAGCTCTGTGATGCTTGTTCGTGACCTGACCCTGAAGCTAAGGCATAAGGGGACATGGTATTGGTTGCAATGAGGGATGACGAGGATGACGAGGACGAGGATGACGAGGAGGTGGATGACGGAGGTGCCTGGGGCCGAAGAGTCGCTGCTGACGCGCTGGATGAGTGACGCCGCCTAACCGCCGTCTTGACATTTCTCCCGGACTTGGAACCCCGCCTCCGGCGTTGCTCACCGCCTGACTCTGGAGTCGTCGAATTGGAAGACTCGGCATTTATCGACGACGAGGTCGACGTAGACGAAGTCGAGGTCGACGAAGACGCATTGGACGCCTTTGATTGAGACCTTTGGCTGGCAGGTGTAGGCGCGGTCGAGGCCTGGATGTGCCTCGAGGGTCGCATTTCGATGATACCATCGTCTTCGTCATCTGAATCATCTTGCGCACGATTCACGTGGGGATAGGAATAAGCCGTTCGAGGCTGCGACGGTTCAGTTTCTGACTCGGAATCGGTACAGATAGCACATTCGTTGTCAGCGTAATCATCGTCATTGCGCGGTGAAGGATAAGACGGCGAATGAGATTGTCGTTTCCCCCAATGCGACGGAGATCCTTCTTCATCAGACGATGTCTGCGGCGACGCAGAGGAAATTTCGACATCCTCATCATAACTAGTGAGAGGGTAAGCTTAGAACCATAATGAACGTCAAGTAACTCACCCTCCTTCATCACCTTCGTCGTCGACGTCGTCGTCATCATCGTCATCATAATTCATCTGCCAGTTTACGCCCTTCGCTCCTGTTCGGCCATCCCACCCAGAGCGACTTCCAGTAGGTACCGAAACGCTGCCTTTCTTGACCTTCTCAGCTCGGGAAGACTTCGGCTTATCAATTGCTATACATTGTTCGACATAGGTATTGAAAGTGATATGCTTCTGCTTCTTCTTTGGCTGACTCTGAGTCTGAAGTGAGGAGTTGTTCGTGTTGGCGCTGTTGTTCGCATCGGATCCAGAGAGCGGGGAATTGTCGTTGGACCGTAGATGTGCTTGGAAATAGCCATTGAGATCGGTGCCGCTGTAGGCATGGTTAGATGAACGTAATGAGCCGGATGGACGGTCTTCAGCGCTGGGTGCGGGCGGGTCCACTCTTGGTGGTGAATCCTTGCGGAAGACACGATCCGGGCCCCAGCGAGTGATGTGGGTGTCGGACTTGGTGTGCCCTAATGGAGGCCGTGACTGATTGCCTACAGAAAGGTCCGTTTGAGATTCCGAGTGGCAGTGTTGCTGGTTAGCGCTTTGTTCGCTATCACTGTCCGAGGGGCTAAAGGCCGGACTGTGGGGTAGATCCGAAGTAAGAAACTCGCTAAGGTTGCGGTGTTTCAAGATAGGCTTATGCTTGGGAGAGGACAAGTCGAGATGATCATTGGGAGTGATGGTCGACTTGCGTGGGGGTGGGGTCCATTCTACCGCAGTATGTAGAGGTCCATAGAGCCAGGTTACATCTGAGTCCTTTAGCCTGCCGAGCAGGAAAAAGGAGGAATTGAATACGTTGTTAGAGCCAGGAATAGAAAAGAAAAGGTGATTGCCGCACCAGTTGAGCGTCTCTGGGGACACTGTCTTGAGTTTATTCCGTTGTTTCCACCAAGTTCTCCAGCTGGCGTTCTCTAGACGCATCCCGTTCGCTATTTCGTTCTTTTGTCTCGTCATGTTCCGCCACGACTTCCAGACGTCCTCTTCTTGCCAATCGTGGCTCAAGTAGTCAACCTGACCGCGTGGCAGGGTCGACAGAGCAGAGTCGTCCGGCGTCGCATTCGTCGACACGGAGACGAGCAAAACCGGGAGGTAGTTGGCCATGGTGGTGGTGGAAGGTGGTAAGGAGTGTGGTTCGTTTCAAGATTGTCGGAAACGGATACCGCGATCGACGGGGAAAAAGTACGCCGGTCAGAGCGTCACTGTGGAAAAATGAAGGGTAAACGAGGACTTGCCCTTGGCGTGTGCGACGACAACGACGTGAGCACGCTGCGATTCTTCTGAACAACAAAATAGTGTTGAACAGACTGTTGCCCAATGAGGGTAATGAAAAAGCCCCACTGAGGGTGTTCAGTTTTTGAGGCCGCTCCGAAGATCCGGTCTGATTGGGTAACACCCGGAGTCACCCGCAGCCGGCGTATCATCTCGGCCCGGGAAGAATGTTCCTCCCGGAGTGCCTGGAATTTGGAAACTACAAATTTATTTAATACCCCGCACCCGCGCCACACTAGAGCAGTCGACCACATGTTGCTTCTGGCGAGCCCAGTAGCGTAGGAGCAGCCCTGCGACTGATCCGTTCCGTTGTTGTCCACCAGAATTTTGCCAGGATCATGCAATATACTCTTCATATGACCTTCGTATGAACTTACCCCGCAATCCATTGATTCATCTCCACGCTATCAGTCAGCTGTCATTTTGGCACAGGTGAAAGAGCCTCTATCGTCTATGTCTATGCTCGATGCCTTTTCGACATTTCATTCAGCGGTCTCATCTGGGAGCGGGAGTTAATCTTCCCAGAGTTTCTCCGTTTCCTTGTGTTGTCCGACAAAGGATATCTGGTTGCTCTCAGTAGAATGGCGCCTGTGTGACTACATCATATCAGCTGCCCGTTTTATGTTCTCACAGGACCAAACGTGTTATCTCGATCTCACAATTGACAGTTTTGCACGGGTGTTATGCTAATTCTATGAGCGCAGTTGGAAACACAGACCCAGCGAGCCATCATTAATGCATCATTCTCAGACCCAGCCTGTGTTCCTCCGATCCGAAATTCCTCTTTTCGCTGCGGCAGGTGGAACAAATGAGCAGGTTTCCTGATCTGGCATCTGTATGCTCGCTGAGGTGCTATTTCAATTCGACGGTCTGAACGGACAAGAATACCACCTCCTGGCTCCTATCGAAACCACCCCTCATGTCTTTCGGCGGAAGCGCCTTGCTCGAGAAACACCCGCCGTCTACATGACTCACGCTTCGTAGGCGCTCGCCAACACGACGAAGCTTGATCGTGAAACGTTGATGAAGCTAGAACTTGAATATATGTTCCGTCCGGACATGCTCGAGACCGGCTTTCAACAATCTGCAACATGTTACGAGATCGGCAGATGGCCCACATGGCCCGGGCGCAGCTGGGGTAACCACCGTGACGGCCAATTCAGTTCAAAATGCTCGACGGGCGGCATTCTCAGAAGGTGATGATGAGACATACACATGATCATCCTTATACCCCCACATTAATCAATCGCGGGGAGCGGAAACGAGGAACAATTCCTGGGGGAATGCAGACCTGTTTTTGTGGTGGATCGTGACAAAGGATGTTGAAGTTGAAATTGACTGGGCACACGACGATCTAGACGGAACTCCGAGCTCTTCCGGTTGTGTCTTTCGGAGGTGGTTAGCAAGCTGTGACGTAGCCCTCTTTCTGCTGCCGATTCGGGACTTCACTTCAATATGTACTTGGGCTCGATACACTTTCAAGTTAATGCTCAAACAACCGCCGCCAGGTTATGGTTTTCCTCATGAATCTTGTGCGAGACTCGTAGCGGAGGGGGGGGGTATGAGTCTGACATATACCTGACTTTTATCCGAGTCAGACTCAGTGATGGACTCGGTCATCAGCACAATGCCGCGATTCAGACACGAGGATCTTGCATACGCAAGCTCTTGGTACCCACTTTCACATGCATATCTGTATCCGCCGTCTACCACTTACGAAATCAGACGCCTCCTTTAATAGATTTGCCCTTGACGGCGTGTCGGCTGTCTGAAACTTTCTGGTGGCTTGAAAAATCGCAGCTACAAAACGGCTGGCTAATAAAAGTATGGGATGTCGGGGGATCAGGCCGCAGAAATATACTATTCTTGTCCGCCTGAGTCCAAATTATGGTCTGCGTAGTCAGGTCACCAAACGAGGACATAAGTACGTGCAAAGCGACAGTAGGTCGAAGTTAGGTCGAAGTCGCCTGAATAATGAGAACTTTAAGGCGTGGCGTTTGCTCAGGTTGTTGAGCATGATCGTGCCAAGTTGTGGAGGATTACCACCCCATACATTTGGCAGACTTGGCCGTCATAGCCATAATGCTTGTAGCTAAAGATTTTGGTTTTGGGAAATCATGGCGAAGGGTCAAACAGATAGCCACAGATGGAGGTAGTTCCCCTGAGAAAAACTTAAATGGTTCGCTAGTAGTTACACAAGGAACAGGCTCGGCGCTCGCATGTCAGAGGAAACCATCATGAGAGCAAGAAAGTAAGAACAGGAAAGACGAATTGAAATAATAAGAAGGGAGAGATACTCATATTCCTAGCAGAAACCAACCAAGTCATTTTTGCGGAGGGAATCGAAATATCTTGAAGGTAGCATCCAGAGGTTTGTTTGGAACACGATTCATTATAGCCGAGTGCTCAGAAGGTGTCATATGTTGCTTACAACAGCAGTGCACATTCCACTTTGAAAGTACTAGTCATCACAGATAGCGTGCCATTAACAACAAACATAGATCGATTCCATGTCTTGACATGGGCATTGGGGGTGAACTGTCGACGTAAGTAACTAGACGATACGAGCTCAAGTCCCAAGTTGACAATTTAGAATCGTGTCGATTGTCAATGGTATTGCAGATAGTTTAAACAACTTTTGAGCAGACGGGGGAGACTTCACCGAACTCGAGTTGATTAACTTATCTAAATGTTTTGGGTAAATTCTTTCAGTAAAGCGCAATAAAATTCGATATGTACCAGACGACAAGATCACGCGTCAGAGGTACTTTTTTCAACCCTTTGAACGCTTTCGTACAGGGCGCGCTTCCGTTTAGATTCTTCAAAGTCATCCTTGCGTTGGCGCATCTTCTCTGCCCGGCGGATGTCATCCTTTAGCACACCTTGGTATTGGGTCTAGTCCACTTTGAGTAGATATTCCTTACATCAAGTAGGGCTCTCACCTCACGCTCTTGCTTCTGCTGAAAGTGAACTGCATAGACGGTGAGGGCGGTGAAAAGACAAGCGCAAGTAAGCGTCGCCTTCGCTGGGAGTGACATACAGCCAGAAAATGTGCAACGGGAATCAGGTGCGCATCACAAACAACAAGTGTAAACAAGATCCTCTCTCCCTCACGCCACATCTTCGTTACATCCTCTTTCTGCCTGTCCTTCCTCGCATCTTCCCCTGGCCCCCTTGGAGGGTATATGAAAGCTATAATGGCATTACTTGGTGTAAGTTCTGCTACCTCTGCCGACATATTGTTATCGAACCGTAATGCAGGACTTCGAATCGCAGCTGAAGGAGATTGTGACAGCCAAGCGTCTTTCAGCGTCGAAAGTAACGAAGCTGACAGAAATCGCGCTCAAGTCGATGAAGGTGCGTGCATTACATTGTTTACACGGCATCCTGATGTGCTGATTGTTTGACTTTCTGCTGCGTTTGTTCTATAGGATGATGTCCAGCTTGTGTCTATTCTGTATCGTACCCACAAAGCTCTTCCGGCTCCATCCAAGATTCACAGTCTATATGTCTTTGACGCACTCTCTCGCGCGGCACGACACCAAGCTAACAAGCACGAACTTTCAGCCGGCTCCAGTCAAGGCAACGCTGCTACATTTCTTTCCAAGATTGAGGGTATTTTGGAAGGTCTTTTCCAAGATATGCTTTCCATTGGAAAAGATGAATTCAAGGTTAGTGTCGTACGGAATCCACTGACATCATCGAGACGGAATATGCCAAGGACGTGCACCTTATCGTCGCTACAGGCATTACGGCAGCATGCGTATCTAGCATAGAGTCTGACGATTATTTTCTTTGGCACCCTTGTCCCGTGCTATTCAACTCTATGGCCTTTCTGTCTTCTGCGATAATGTTAACTAGACATGGCCCTGATCGACCCTTTTCTCATTTTTACAGGAAAAAACCAAAAAGATACTTGATATTTGGGTAAAAGCAAATACATTTCCGGCGCAGATTCTTTCGAGCTTGACCAAAACGGTGAAGGATTCAGAAAAAGGTGCTTATCATTATCCTGCCATGTATTCGCTAAGTACTTTCCCTACCTATACAACCCCATCCTTCTTTGCTCTCCTTGGGAGTTCCTGTAAACTGAAAGTCAGAAAACTAAAACGTGATGGTTTGTTTCTAATAGAGCCCGAGAAATCACTTGTCACATCCGATCCTCGAAGCACCACTTTACAATCGAAGAGCGTAATACCTCCCGCGACACAAAATCCTCCTGTTCAGACGGTGGATCCACAATCAACTTTACTCGCTCTACTTCTTCAACAAGCTGCTAAGCCTGCATTGAACGGGTGAGTTTTATTTATCCTCTCTTTCGGCGAAGGCTAATTTTTCGGTCAGGCAAACAGTAGCAAACACAACAGGGACAACCCCGCCTCAACTGGAGCTTTCACAGCTAGCTGTGCTACAGCAGCTGGCTCAGACGGCTCAACGGGGGAATGCTGGGGTCAGTGCCCCAGCTCCGCCGCCCGCTGACTTCGTTAATATTACAAATATCCCTGATCCTCGCAGACCTGCTGCATCTCTGTCACCGCCATCTCTTTCTGATCAACGATATCAAACTATGTCACCCAATGGTCGTGATTTTCCTCCTCATGACCGTTACAATGGTTTAGGCGGTGTCAGAGAGTACAGTAACGACCGAGGAGTTTCTCCATCGGAACACCGAAATGGTTATCGAGATCATGACAGGAATAATGGACGAGGTAGTAGGGATATCCGTGATCGTTTCAAGGAAAAAGACATGAGTCCTCGAAGAACAGGACGCAGTCGGTCTAGAAGTCCCCGTAGATATGGCGGTAGGCGAGGCGTCAGGCCATATAGTCCTCCTAGGAGACCGTCAATGCCTGTCGCAGAATCCAGAAATGTTACTGAATCTAGTGGTGACGGCGAGAAAGACGAGTTTGGACGAGATGTACGGCCTCGTTCGCAGTCGCCCGAAGCGGAGTCAAAACAGCAGTCAGTTACACAGCCACCCCCAGCCGTATCTGTCGACACGGTGCCTACGGCTCCACCGGTTGCGTCTACGTCTACTAGCTATGATGAATCGCCTCCTCCACCTTCTACGATTGTAGTCGAACCAGTGCAGCCAGTCGAGCCATCGGCCGGACTGGAAGCGTTTAATCCACAGACGTTTGATCCTACCTCGCCAGCCGCATGGGAATCGTTCGGGAAGATGTGGGAGGTGACAAACGGTCTGCCACCTTCCCAGGAGCAGTTGATGCAATATCTCATGACGTCCATGAGTGGGATAATTGGGGTACCGCAGCAGCATCAGTATTCAGACTGGCAAGGGCAAGGACAATACGTCACCCAAAAACAATTTCAGAGAGGTCGAGGTAGTGGTCTTACTCGAGGTCGTGGGAGGGGTGGGTTCTCGCAGTTCAGTCACGAGGATCCTGGGACGGAGGCCATTGTTCTAGGAGGTGGTTCCGATGTGCAGACGGAATATCCGGATAACAAGCAGGCCAGTGGTATATCCAGCTCTGGCGGGAGCATGCAGAACGTTGGAGGGAAGTGGGTGTTCGTACGAGACGGGGCGCTACCGTGACCTGACTCTTCAGTTCTCGGAGTTAGTTTTATCAACCTTTTATTCCACTTTTATTACACTTTATCTTCAGCCTTTTTCATATTTGGTTTATTTTATCAGCGCTCAGCGCTCAGCACCAACAGGGAACTCATTGTACTGTTTAACGTACTTCTAACTGTCCTTTAAGAAACAGAGCTGAATGTTGCAGAACAAAGTCGGTCGGGCGGATCGCAGGAGTTAAGTACACGAAATAGGCCAGGCCTAGGCCCACGAGGCCCACTAAGCAACCTGTGACGTAACGCGTTTGTGACAACATCTTTCTCTCTTCTCTCTTTACTACTATGGTCAAGGACAAGAGCCACCCGAAAGGACAGAAGTCCATCACATCATTTTTTGGTGGATCGAAGAAGAAAATGGACGAACTTTCTGACGTCGATATGGATGACGACGACGACGCTTCCATTGTTCCCACTAAAAAAGGGACTAAATCTGCCGCGCCAGACGCGTCGGATCTGCCACCTATTCACGATATACCCGCCATTTTCTCCGACCTCGTCAACAGGATACCCCACATCAAGCAGGTCGCCGAATATGTCTCCGGACGCAAGCTGCGCGTCGCGACGATGTGCTCTGGCACAGAATCACCTCTTCTAGCCCTCGAACTCATCCAGAAATCACTACTGGAGCAGCATGGCGTCAATTTCGAAGTTGAGCATGTGTTCTCGTGTGAGATCGAACCTTTCAAACAGGCATACATCGAGAGGAATTTTCATCCTCCCATTCTCTTTCGTGATGTCTGTGAGCTGGGTGGTGTTGAAGCGTGCGTTATGTTCTCTTGTATAATAATTCAACACTAATTTTACTGTAGTCACACTGCATACGGTGCATTAGCGCCGGTACCAGGCGATGTTGATCTCTTAGTGGCCGGTACATCGTGTGTCGACTACTCCAATCTCAACAACGAAAAGCAGGATATCGATGCGAACGGTGAATCTGGACGTACGTTCCGTGGCATGATGTCCTGGGTTACCAATCACAGACCCCCCATTGTCATACTCGAGAACGTATGCGGCGCTCCATGGGTCCGAGTGCAAGAGAAGTTTGAAGCACATGGCTATAGCGCAACCTTTTCCCGTGTCGACACGAAACAGTACTACATTCCTCATACGCGCACCAGAGTTTACCTGATCGCAGTCGACAAGAAAAATTCTTCTATTCCCGACGAGTGGAAGGATTACGTCACAAACAAACTCAAGCGGCCTGCATCTTCTACTCTGGACGCTTTTCTGTTGGCTTCTGATGATCCTCGTATACATCACGCTCGTCAAAAGCTTGTCCAGGAGAGCTATAATGCCCTTGATCGGCGCACAGGACGAACTGATTGGAGCCGTTGCGAGTCTCGGCATCAGCGAGCAAGACTTGAAGAAGGTCTAGGATCGAAGCGTCCTCTTACGAGTTGGGATGAAGGTATTGTTATCACTTTCTCCCTAAGCTCGTATTACTAAACCGATCTACTGTCAGGCGGCTTCAGCAAACTTCCAGATTTTGCCTGGGGAGATTGGGGCATCGGGCAGGTAGAGAGAGTTTGGGACCTGATGGATATCAGTGTCCTACGAGACGCAAAGAAAGGCATCGATCCTTCATATAAGACGTAAGTTACCTCCCCGAATGTGAGGAGCCATCATCAATGTTTCCTTGTAGCCAGGTTTGGAATCTTTCTCAAAACGTCGACCGTACCATTGGTTCCAATAAAGTTGGAATCTGCCCATGCCTTACTCCCTCCATGATCCCATACATCACTAACCGTGGTGGTCCGATGGTTGGTTTAGAGGCTTTATCGATGCAGGGTCTTCCTGTAGATAAACTGCTTTTGACGCGTGAAACGGAGGATCAATTGGCAGATCTGGCGGGCAACGCCATGTCCACGACAGTCGTTGGGTCGTGTATATTGGCTGCACTCGTCTGTGGAAAGAAGCTTCTCAAGGCGGGGAATGACTCCGAGAGTTACGAGTCAAAGCGGGGAACCCAGACAGACGTCGAGATGCCAATGGAAAGTCGACCATC
Source organism: Armillaria mellea (assembly GCA_030407055.1). Lineage (NCBI taxonomy): Eukaryota > Fungi > Basidiomycota > Agaricomycetes > Agaricales > Physalacriaceae > Armillaria > Armillaria mellea. Next base: position 1,190,662 of record JAUDZF010000007.1, read on the forward strand.
CCGCTGAGGATGTTGTAGCTATGGAGGACCGCATTACGGGTGAAGATCAGCTTGTCGAGAAGTCTCTCAATCTTTCTGCGACTGGCAATCGGTCATTGACCGAGCTCTTGAAGGATGCAGAGAAGAGTGCGCGCCTTTGTGAGTGCGAGGGACGGACAGACATGACTACCAGGGAACTCTTTCGCTGCAAGGATTGCAGTGCACCATACTGTAAGAAGTGTGGTGGTCGTCCTGAGCATAACCCAGAACCTATCGTGTTTCCTGCGGAGAACCCCAGGTTGCCGCCTTCGGAGTTCGCCAAGGAACTCAAGGCCTCACTTCCCATGTCAATTTCGTTGTCGGGTATCAGCCAAGAAGTGCTTGATGGTTTGAAGGAATCTGCTAACCTAAAGATTCCAGAAGTACGATGGTCGAGCTGGTGCGCTGCAGTTCTACGTGCAGCCAAGTCTGAGCTGCGCTTTGTGGAACCCAAACGACAAGAATATTGGAGTGTTGTGTATCAGTCCCCAGAGGCGACACTGGAGCTATTTTTGCTTCCTCAGCAGACAGAATGGCGGTTCTTTGCGAAACCGGAGGAACACGAGCCTGCGAATGCCGAGATACGACGGTTGTTGGAAACGCCGGTCGGCAGGTTCACTTGCGCTGAAAGTTTGCTATCTGGCAGTTGGGATTTTGCTCTTCCTCATAACTCGGCTGTCACCGTTAAGGTGAAAGGTGAAGGGGAGCTGATACCATCGTGGGAAGCGCGTTTGGGTCTTACCGAAGATGCCTTCAAAAACAAAATGATCTTTTCACATTTGCGGGTGTCAGTTGCTAACTCTGACATCCCCAAACTCGATCGCGATATTTCTGGGGTTTATACACTTTATGACCGTTGCGGTACTGCCAATGGGGCGCTACATAAGAGAACGTCAGACGAAGGCACACTACCGCCCCTGTTTATGCTTATGGACCCCCACCGGACAAGTGATTCAGAAGATAGTTTCGTATTCTCCATCAGCCGACGTCGTCATCAATATGGCGAAGCGCGCCCTATTGTTGCAAAGCTGTCACCTTCGTGGCGGCAGAGCTCCAACGAGGGGGAAGAAGAGGTCTCATGTCGTATCCCTTGTAAGTGGGTAAGAGCGGAGAACGTTCGTTTAATGGTAAGTTAACATTTTGTTCGAACCCGTGCCTGGCTGACCTCTTCTGTAGGCTTCACAAAGCAATGATGCGAAATTTTCTGTTCCTGCCAAAGGGCTTGAGATCCCAGTCTCAGAAGATGCTTGTCGGAGTGCCACCGCCCTTCTTACTTGCACCGTCCCACTCAACTGATCACGCTGGACCGGAATGGCCGCGTGGATCATGGCAGGAAGTAGATAAGGTCCACGAACGTGGTACTTTCAAGGCGTTGGCATGGCTCTTGGAACGTATCCGTGACGCTGGCAATAACTTCAGCTCGTGGCAAGATGTAACTTTGCCAGAGGTGCAGTGCAACTGTGAGCGTTGTGCTCCTGCGGCGCCTCATATACAATGGACGCAGGTGAACAAGAAAGTTGTCCCTGTAGAGGATCCTGTCCAAGCAGGAGAATTCGAGCGCAGGCTCAAGAGGAGGCCCAGTCCATTTGTTACGCAATTGAGACTAACGGAGGATAATATGGGTATCGTTCGAATTGGGGTCAACATCCCTTCTCTTCTTCATCGCGCACTTCTCCCGTCTTCCCAAGGATGGTCGAATTGAAGAGCCGACTCTTTCATGGCGCCTTAACACGAACTTCACTCCTGTTGTCAGCCTGAACCTCCCCAAATTTGTCATCTCCAGCAACAAACTTGACAAGGAACACGCTCAGCCGCCTAGTTTCAAGGTTCCCCTTCGCAAGGAGCAACTTCGGTCTCTAGAATGGATGCTGAAGCAAGAGTCTCGAAATGCAGCGCCTTTCATCGAAGAAGAGATTTCGGAGAGCATTCTGGACCCGTTGGGATGGAGAGCAGAAGGACGTGCGCAGCGCCCGGTTCATATCCGTGGTGGCGTACTGGCCGATCAAGTTGGTTATGGAAAAACGGCTATCACACTCGGTCTTATTGACTGTGCCGCCAAAGATGTCGAGAAAGAGTTCAGTGCCATGGGCCGCGTTAAAGGGAAGATTCTACTGAAGTCGACCCTCATTGTCGTACCACCCCATTTGACGAGGCAGTGGGACTCGGAGGTGCGTAAATTTACAAAGAAGGGATTCAAAGTGTTGGTTCTTTCTACGGTTTCAAACCTCAACTCCGCGACAATCGAGGATTTCCAAGATGCTGACATTGTTGTCGTTGCATCCAACCTTTTCAAGAGTAACGTCTACCTCGACAACCTCCAGCTTCTGGCTGCGGCCGGTGCACTTCCGTCGAAGGAAGGCAGGCACTTCAATGCTAACTTACGGAAGGCTCTGGAATCTTTGAAGGCCCAAACCGATAGACTCCAAGATGAAGGTTCTGAAGCTGTTATGCAAGAAATCCAGGATGCTCAGAAACGGAGTATGTTTTTACCTAATGCAACGCTATTCTATACTGATATTCTGTTCTAGTTGAAGAGGAAGCGGCACGAGTTGCAGCAGCCATTCAGTCGAAGAGACTGAAGGGCAAGTCTTACCGTGACGCAGCTGACCAAAAGGAAGCTGAGAAGCCGGCGACCCGAGCAGCAAGGGCTAACTCTCCTAGAAGGTTCAAAAAGGTCGAAGTGGTTATCCCTAGACTGAGTCACGGCGTTTCTTCTGAAGCGTCATCGCCTACGACTGCGGAGCAGAGCGATTCTAACACCAACAAACGGCCGAAGCGTCGTGCTGCCGCGCCACGGAAGGCGATTGTCATATCAGATGACGAGGGAGGACAGCACTACTAGCGAAGCTGCTGTTATGTCTAAGAAGGTCGGCGGAAAGGCGAAGAAAGTCGGAAATGCGAAGAAAGGCGGTCGTAAAGACAAACGCGTTGTTTCGGATGACGATGAAGATTTCGAGATGGAGGCTTCCGATGTGGACGATTACGACGACGGCGAGTCCTCACCCACTTCGGTCCCATCTTCGGATGAATACGATGATGAGGAAGTCGAGGAAGACATTCCTAAGAAGCCCTCCAAGAAGCCTATTCCTAAACCGAAATCAAAAGCACGGAGGCCCTCTGTATCTTCTACTCCGGCTACAGAAAATGAGGACATGGATGTCGACGAACCTAAGAAATCTGCTAAAAAGCTGACGAAGCGGAAGGCCGGGGATGAGGGCGAACGACCTGCCAAAAAGCAGAAGCGCGTCGATAATGACCCATGGAAGTTAGAGTCAAAGCCCGTTCGGAAAGACTGGACTCAGATGCGCGCGCCTCCTTTGGAAATGTTCCACTTCGCTCGCAAAGTTGTCGATGAATATACGTATCTCGATGGAAAGGTGCATTCGCTTGTTACCAACTTGACGGCTGAGCGGCATTGGGTTCTTTCCGGTACCCCACCGATTCACGACTTTGCTGCTTTGAAGACGATCGCCGCGTTTTTGAACATTCATCTTGGTGTAGATGACGACGGCGAAGGTCAGTCCGCTGAGGTCAAGAAGCGTCGACGAGAACAGACAGGTATGTCCTTCTATCTCTAGAGCAATCATTGCGCCAGCTCATCGTTCATCAGAGGTGGAGAAATTTCACTCTTTCCGGGAAGTCCATAGTCTTGAGTGGCATGCCCACCGGCATGAACTCGGGCAAGCTTTCCTCGACCAATTCGTTCGCCAAGTATGTAATCAATTACCTCTAAGGCTCTCAAGATCCTGACGTGATCTCTAGAATATTGCCGAGATCGACGAGATTCCATGGACGGAAAAACTTGTCGATATCATTCTACCGGCTGCAGAACGTGCCATCTACTTAGAACTGGAGCATCACTTGCGTGCGCTTGATATGACCATTAAGCGCGGCAAGAAGACAGAAAGTGACCGAGAGAAACGACTCGCCAAATCCCTTGGTGAAAGCAAGTATGTAGCTTCATTCTTCACTGTGAATGTGCTGTCTGACACGCCACAGATCTGCGGAGGAAGCGCTGCTCAAGCGTTGTTCACACTTTGATCTGGAAACCTCGAACGAAAATGCCATGAAGGCCTGCGACGTCATCGTGGCAGAGCGCCAAAAACAGCTGGACGAATGTAAAGCTGATCTCTTCCAAGCGGTGAAGGATGGCGTTAAAAGGGAAAAGGGACTTAGCAACGTCGGAAGTGAGTCCATGTTCCACGAGTGGATCCGAGTATGCAGAAGCGAAGGAGTTGATGACAAGGAGGCCACCAAGATGGTCACCGAGCTCCTCGACGAGGCTGGCGTTGGTGCCGTAAAGGGCAAAGCGAAACGAGAGGATGTTAATCTCAGCGAGAAGACCAAAGCCCAAGTCTGGGAGCATCGTGAGAAGACACACGAAATCCGGCGATTGACGAAGGAGTTGGTTGGTCGAGTCCGTTCCCTCCGGTACTTCACAGTAGTGCGCGATCTTCAAAAGCAACGAGAGGAGCCGCCAATTGTGAACTGTCCAAATTGCGAACGGGAGAAGCTGCCGATTAGCGACGTGGCGGTGCTTTCCTCGTGCGGGCATATGGGCTGCTTGGAATGCGTCAGAATGTGCGCTGAGCGGGAAGAATGCGTTTACGCCGCATCTGGAGCATGCAAGAGTGCTGCGCGTGTATTGAATGTTGTCAAGGCCGATACTTTAGGTGTCGACGACGAGGATCGGGACGGGCAGGGAAAGCACTTTGGGATGAAACTCGAGAAGGTGGTCAATTTGATCAAGTAAGTTGGTCCATCAATCTTTCCGAACATCTAGTCACCAAGCCCTTTCAGCAAAGAGATACCCAAAAAAGAGCGCGTCCTGGTGTTCGTCCAGTTCCCTGATCTCATGAAAAAGGTGACCGAAGCCTTCACCTATAACAAAATCAAGTTCCTCGAGATTAGGGGAACCGCGCATCAGAAGAGCAAGAACCTCGAAACATTCCAAAACGAGAGCGAAGAACGCGTGCTTCTTCTGAATGTCATGGACGAAAGTGCTAGTGGGGCTAATCTGACATCAGCCAATCATGCCGTTTTCTTGTCTCCGTTACTTGCACCCTCAAAAGAGATCTACAAGGCTTGCGAGACGCAGGCTGTGGGCCGGCTAGTCCGCTATGGGCAGGAAAAACACGTGTATGTATGGAGATTCCTGACGAAGAACTCAATTGACGAGGATATTTACAACCAACGGAGGGAAGTCCAGCCAACGACATCATGACGTCCGTAACCTAGTTTTGTATAGCAATGGGATATTTATTTTTGTACAGTAATACATCATACCGGTTCTAGTGTGAAGACAAAAAATCTGACGGAGCTTCTTCGGGACCCTGAACGGACCACTACGGTAATCGGAATAACGTATCCATTTTTATGTCTGACGCGCAAGATCCACCAGTAGTATATATATGCCGATCGGACGCTGTACAGAACTGTCTTGCCCCCCTCCTCATGTCCGGCTCTGAAGTGGCAATAGCCGAATTGTAGGTCTCTCCCGCTTGTCCTCATGTCGCTCAGCACTAACCTGCACTCAGAACGGGACCGTTGGTACGCCCTAGCATCTCCAGTATCGAGAACCATCCCAATAACCCACGTCTCGTAGCTGTTAGGCCATTTCTTCAACTGGGGTCTATTTGGTGCTTTGAACAGTCCAAGCATGTCAGTCATCTCATTACCTCGATCCCTCGATCACGTTTACCCCCCCCTGCCCTGTAGACATCTATTACCTCGCCTTCCCCCATGACAGATGGATACCAAAAACTATCGTCGCGGTAGCAGTACACCCTGGAGTTCCTGCAGACTATCCTCACGACGCGGGATGCCTTTCGAAATTTCGGCACGGGGTGGGGCGATCTGGATGATCTTGACGAGGTCGGCTGGTTATGGTTTAGCGTCCCGGTGATGAGCTCTATCAGTGCGTCTGACCGTTATATTTCATCCAAGTAACTCATGCCGGCCATCACCAGTTAGTGTCTCTGCCCAAATATTCTTTGCTTGGCGAATATGGATGTTCAGTGACAAGTGGTGGTTGCCTGCACTCATCGTCTTGGTATGTACCCGGTCGGCCTTTACGATTTACCTCCTGACGAATCATCCTTATGTTAGCTGGCTATAATGGAAGGCATCGCCGGTATATGGTTCGTAACGAATTCAATAGCTTTGAAAGCCTTAGTAACGAAATACTCTATGATAGGTCAGGTGTTTCCGCCCATTTCATCGGTATCTTTTCCAAGGTCCAGGAGCATAACGAGAAAACAACCGCGGTCCGCAGAACTTGCCTCCAGCATCGAAGCTCGTCATCATTAACAGTCACCTCTAGGTCTGGCTGGGGGGAACTGCACTATGCGACGTAATCATTGCAGCAAGCATGATCTACTATCTCACCCGGTCAAAGAGCGGTTTCCGATCCACCAATGTCATCCTCGCCAAATTTGTCAGGATAACTGTCGAAACAGGCGCAGTTTGTGCGACCTTTGCGATCCTGGACTTGGCTTTTTTCATTGCATATAAGCATAACAACTATCACCTTGCGCCTTCCATCGCGCTTTCTAAATTATATTCCAACAGTCTCCTCGTGGTGAGTTATTTTCGCCCGTTGCTATCGTTCTTCTATATGCTCAAGGGATAAAAAAGGTATTCAATGGCCGCATACGCTTCGTCGGCGGTAGGGACATCGGCAACGCATCAGACGACTATTCACTATCATTCACGACCACTTCATTCAACGCCACCACATCTGCCACCATGCCCATACACCGGCTTAGCAGAGCGCCACATCACACCATATCCGTCTCCGCCAACGAAACGACGACATCCCAATCTAATCTTGATCTGGAGCTGGAGTTGGATAACAATGTGGGTCTTTGCTTCTCTACCTGTCCGTCCTCCACAAACCCATAAGTTCTCATTCTTCTTTAGACTGTCACCAAGTTCCGGAATGAAAGCGATGACCCTTTAGCAGAAAAAGAAGACTCACTACCCGGAGCGTCACGACATAGAAGAAGTGCTGAGTTGTACCCATGAGCCACGAGCTGTGTATCATTATTATATCCCATTGTATATACCCCATGCTAAGCTATACCGGAGGTCCGGCCTGATTCGCCACGAAGAACCGTGTGTCGTGTTGCTAACGTACACCATTCGAATAAGCCACGTCTCGCAGAATGGCGGCTCAGAATTCCGATGACCGAATCAGAAGTGGGTTCTCATAGTACGCCGCATCACCTCGTCAACAAAAATCCAGCCTCGTCTTTTCTTCATCATTCTCTTGGGAGATTTCGGTGTGAGACTTCAGCCGACATGTGCAAGGCAGGATGATAGCGGCCCGAGGACGTCAACCTTCAAATGTCGCGTGTAGTTCTCTGCACTCGGAGGAGGATAGCTGGAAACCGCAGGATAAGTAATTTGCTCGAACATCTTAAAAATAATTAAAGCCGATCAAATGAAATCTGACCCTAGCGAAGGTATATGAGGCGGGTTTGAATTTCAAAAGTCGATAAGTACTTGAATAATTATACGAGATCAGCAGGTTTGGTACTTATTGTCCCCGAAGCAAATTACGGCCGATGAACATAAGGACAGTTGCTGCGCAATAAGCGTTCAAGTTCTTATCCTAGCCTTCTCGGACTCGGAAAGAAGCATATCTGCTCCCGGAGGTATCTTCCCGCGACACGAAGCGAAGCGAGACATCACTATCTCCACCTTCTGGACTCTCGAGGGTCAGAAAAAAAAAGGGAGCCGCCAAGCACCAGTTAATGAGGTCCCGGCATGAGCTGATGCGATAAAGACGTACATGACAGACTCGGCAAAGTAGCATGTTCCCAGTTGTGCCATAATTGTTTTTTTTACGAGGACACCTAAAATTAAATAAACAAGGGACTTGGAGATTCCAGTCGAAGAAGTGTGGACGAATCAGGGTGAGAGGATCATATATATAGTCGCCCCCTCCTCAGGCCAGGTCGCCACCATCATTGGATCGTGATATGCTGGGACGCAAAGCGCTGGAGCCCCACATGCGAAATGCGACTCTCGGATGATAGTCAGCTGGTAAGTAGCGGATGGATGGATGGCTCATCGTCAAGTCCGAGTAGTACATGCAAAACTAGAAGCTTTGGATAAAGCAGCGTGTCTTTAATAGCGAAAGGAGCGCGTGAAAAACCCCACTGGTAGACGGGTGATGGGTTCGGAGGAGAGGTCCGTGATATTCCAGGAGTGATGGGTTCTTCGTGCATACTAGGAACAAGCAACAGTCAAGGGGACAGGGGACGTTCGAACGACACCTAGAAACTGATCCAGGAGATCAGCAGCTAAAAAAGGCAACAACAAAAAAAACATGCGAGATTGAGGTTAGCATTAAGCCCTTACAAGACGAGTTTTTCCTGACAGTGAACATCAACCCAGAGATCGGCATACAAAGAGCGAATAGTCACCAACTCCGTCCCCGTACTGTCCGTTGTGCTATCATTCACCTCCCCGGTTAAAAACAGATGTTACTGTTTCACAAGGGCCGATCTTGCATATCGTCCAACAGATTACTGGGTCCGCGAGAGGTACGCGACCCGCGCACATGCCCGATAGAGAGCGGGCTAGGGACAGGAGCGTTCTAGGGATGTCTTCCAGCTCGCAAATCAAAGAGTGGAAAACCTCGATCCTATACGCACGTTTTGGGTTGGCGGTGAATTTATAGCCACGTAGCAGTGAAAGATACCCGCGGTAAGGTATATCCCGAAGCTATCCAAAAAGTGATGGAGCGACATTATGTTTCCAGCTTATCACTATCGAGGTCCCCGTCCTTCCTCCGCGCTCTCAAGCTCGAGTCAGTTTTGAAGCGGCGAGAGAAAGTAGATGCATTGCATACCTTCGCTTTACGTTCAATAACTAAGCAAAGGCTCAAGATGGTAGAGGTATCGAATATGTGATCGTAGCACGCTGGTAGGGCTCCATGGCCTAACAAAGGGAGGGGGGGAGGATAGGAAAACTAGCAGATGTCGCCGGGGCTTCGTCCTCGGGCGATGTTCCAATGAACGAACAAGTCCAAATGTACACTCCCGCTTCGTCTCTTGATTAAAGCGCCTCGTACGGCCCGGTTCCATGTCTCCAGAACCCATTCTCTGAGAGATTCGACTGTGGGATTGCGGGTAGCTAGGCGGGATGGTTGTCTTAAAATAAGGGCATGTTCACTATGTATTCTTACCCACAAACCTCTTTTTATTTGCTCACCTAGAATACGCGGGGGATCTCCTTGTGGGGTGAGAGCATCGGGAAGATGAATTGGGAGGGGGTCATGATTGAGCAGGTTAAGGAAGTAGTCGTCAGCAG